>OU343221.1:258737948-258762541 GCA_910596185.1 Chrysanthemum makinoi
CCCTTCGGCAATCTTTCACTAATGCCTTTGACATCTTACCTCACACCTTCACTAATGCTTCATTGAATTCACTAATTTCTTCGGCTACACCTTTCACTAATGCCTTTAACACAACACTTCTATGGAGGGAGAGAAGAACTATCAATAAGAGACACTTCGGTCTTGATGATGCGAAGCTTAGCGTACCAGGACCTTGAGCTTGCATCGCTTCAAAGGTGGTGATCTCGCCTTTATGAAGAACCTAGAGAATCACACAAACAATAACTACATAGAAAGATCCTTTGATCTCGAGGTTAGAGATATTACAATACTAAGAGAGAGTATGTGTAAAAGGGGTGAGTAATAAGAGAGAAATGGCTCACTATTTATAGAAAATTTTTATCTTGTTCCATCGTTTCACGGTAATCCCTCCCCGGAGGGATCCGACTAGTGCAATCCAAGGATCCGCATTTGGGTCGTACTTAAACCGGATTTTGGGTTAAAACCGTTATGCGTTATGGGTTATGAACCATGGCTTATGGGTAATGAATTATGGATACCCAACAAGATGCAACGTATCTAGACATTGGGTGATGGGTCTTGGGTCATGGATCATGGATAATACCCAACATGACTTTATGCATTATGTTATGCAATGGGTCATGGGTTATGGATCAAGCTCCATGGGTATGGGTCATGGACTTTGGGTTTTACCCAACAATATTCAATGTATCTAATCAATGGGTCAAGGATTTAGATTTTTACCCATTACATTACCCATTACAATATATATATATATATATATGCACATTTTCATATTATGTAAACACTAGTTGTTATACATATGCATTTTTATAAGATGTAAACAATATTACTTGTTTAGTGTTTTATATGAAAATGTTAGTGTGTTAGTAAACTATTGGCTCAAACCATTTACGTGTTTTATTTGTTTCATTAAAATGATTTTACGTTTGTTATCGACAAAACATTAGAAGATCGTAAAATATAAATAAACGCTTTTACGGCTTATTTATACACGTTCTCCCTTTAAACCAATCCGGTTGAGACATTGGCAAGACCTAGATTCTTCCTATGGTTTGCCATAAATACCACCTCATTTTATCCATTTCGTGCATGTCATCTCCTCTCTACTACTTTCTTTCTCTAAACATTACCTCATAAATTTGATGACTTATTCCCATGCCGAAGCCGGTTCGTAGGGTCATCCCTTGCTCTCCGACTAACCCAGGCGTGTTTTTCTGTCTTATTTTAGGTTACCACAAGCTCTTGAAGTATTTGGCTTACGTCACTAAGTAAGTCCTGATCATTAGGTGCAATCAGTATATGATCGTAACCCCGTGAGTTTTATTTCAACTATGTTATAACTCTTTGAACTCTTATTGCTTAATAATATTATCATTTTAAGTACGAGTTACTAGACATATAACACATTTGAACATTTAACTAGGATCATTCGAGCTTGATCCGATCTTACGATTTCGATCTTACAAATATAAAAACAATGTATAGTAAGATCTCGATCTTAACAACCTTAATAGAAAACCAAAATCCAAACACTTCCTCAACCCATCTTTATATTCTTCAACCTCATTCTTCTATAAAGTATCAACCAATTTATTCTTCATTTTTCAAAATGAAGTGGTTGATACTTTATAGAAGAATGAGGTTGAAGAATATGAAGATAAGATGAGAAGGTGTTTTAATGGGTGTTTGTGTTAGATTTTATCGAGAAAAAAAAAATATTAATATTAATAATAATAAAAAACAAAAAAAATTAAAAACGATAAAATAAAAATAAAAATTATATAAATAAATAAATAATAAATATTAAAAAATAAGTAAAATAAAAATAAATATAAAAATAATAATAAACGTTGGATCTATACATCTGTGAAGGCTAACGATGCAAATATTTGTCCTCGTGTTAGAAGACAACGGGAAAATGTGTGCATCGTTCATCCTCAGTAATGTATGATGTTTAACGTTTATTGACAGAGGGATGTATATGTCCCAACTTTTCTGACAGGGATATATGGTGTGAAAATAAGCAAACTACATGGTTGTATTTTGGAGTTTACTCTAGAAAAAAATATAAACTCATGGTCGTTAATTAAACCAGTAGTGTACCTGCTGCCGCCAAGTAATTCCTCAATTTAAATTTTTGGTGAAAACAGCTTTTCAATTTATGCTCTCGATACAATAACTTAATCTGATGATAATTTTAGGTTTGAATAAAAATAAGCTAATCAAACTAATTCATATACATATTGTAGATTACCTCGGATGTTGCAGAAACACAAAGAGGGTAGCTTTATGGATGTATAAGGTTAAATTGGTTGACAAAGGACTTATAATCGTAAGTGAGTAGGATCAATCTATAACATTTATAAGATAAAAATATACACCTACTAATCAATGAACATTATATTTTACTTTAGATTTTTTGCACCATAACGTTTTAGAAAATAGCTTTGTATCATGTTAAGAAAAATTAGTTCTATAAATACGTACACCTTATAAAGTTTGCTTTTTTGTTGTACTTGTTGGTATTGTTCAAATATTGTCTTATTATATTTGTCCTATATATGTGTGAGATGTGAGTAAAAGAGTGCTTAGGGCTTCCTCAGTTTTGATCGAGGCTGTCTTCGATTGAAGGATTGATCGCCCTTGATGTGGTGTGCCGATCGTCCATTAACTTTCACACAACTGGTCGCCTCAATATCGAAGTATTTCAAACGCTTTATGTCAAAAACTTACCGTTATATGCAACGGTTTAAAAAAAATTAACCTTTATAAATACACAATACAAACACACTTCAATCCACAAATCTATTTCACACAATTCAAACTCAAAATACTTCTCAACACAAGATTTATTATGGCTTGCCGTCTCCCCCATTCCGTTGAAGATATGCAAGCGACGCTCAAAATCAATGCAATAACGACGATGAGGCTCGAAAAAACGCTATTATAAGCGCCATCGAATTGTTTGACAGGCGAAGGCGAGAAGCAATGGATGAGAGAAAACTACAAGAGTTGCAACGACATTACGCCTGACCAAAAGTCGATCGATAAATTTTTGAAAGATCAAGCCCGCAAAGTCGGAGATTGCCGACAAGTTGTGGCGGTGTGTTCAAAAGATAACCTGATAACGCCAACACCAAAATCAATTGAAGCTACCGGGAGAACGAAAAAGATGGTGTAGGTGCATCAACTTCGACTACCAACTTCGAGCTACCGGGAACCTCTCGCTAGACGAGGAAGATTTGGCTCGACGAGGGATTTGCTTACATCGTGATTCTGCATTTATCACGAGCATTCAGATTAGATTTATGATTTATGCATTTATCGCTTTTATATTTAATATATTATTGTTTTATTTAGTGTTGTAACATTTTAATTAATGAAATTTTATTTTGTGTTAAAAATTTTTTTTTTAGAACCGTCGCCTTTACTCTGGCACCTAATCGCCTGAAGGTCGCTTGGAGAAAGTTCTGACGCGCATGAATAAAGTAGGGATTGAATCCTTTACCGGGCGATTTTATACATGTAAATAAAACTTTTATGTTATAAAAATGATGTTGGGTTAACTATGAAAAGAGATATAATAAACCATGTATGTATGAGTAACATATCATATAATAAATCTTAGACTTGGCACTTAACACTTTGCATATTTGTATGAGTTGTCTCTAATAAATTCGTCCCACTTTTTATAGAAAACATTTATTTTTTTATTTTATGTTTTGGTGTTTTTTCCGAAAATTTCAAAAAGTGTCTTGATTGGTTAACGATGGTGCTCGTATGATTAAATCATATTTTGAACTTTGTAACTCGTTAATTCTAACAAATTTCAATTCTATTGATTATTATTTTTTTTTGATTGCATAAAAAAATGTATTCAAAATAAATAATAAATGAGGTATTAAAATGTTGTGTATTACAAAATTATTAGAGAAAGTGTCATTCATGCATTATATGTAGTGTAAATATGGTATTAAAAGACATGTTTTTCACTTAACACTTTACATATTTGCATCATTTGTCTTTACTAAATTCGTCCATATTTTTATAGAAAAGAATTATTTGTTTTTGCGGTTGATTTTTTTCAAAAGATTCAAAAGGTATCTTGAATGATTATTGATGACGCTCGTAAGATTAACATTTTTCAAACTTTGTAACTCGTTAATTCAACAATTTTAATTCTATCGATTTATTTATAACTTTTTGCATAAAAAATATATTTCTATTTAAAAATGGTGGTCGAAGAAGGGGTTGTATCTTATTTATTCATTCCAGTTGAATGTTAACGTAAAAGAGTGAAAAATATATTGTAACAAAAGATATTAAAGACAAAAGTGACTTAAACCAATATGATTTGAAGGTCTATCAAGATGAACAAGTCATGTAAGAACACCATCTTGTAACGTTCTCCTTCCATAAGAACATGTACAAAGTTAACGCCCTAACGGCGTTTTGCATCAAATTAACGGCGTTATGACGTTATCACCCTGGACTTGCCAAGTATTTTAGTCCCTAAGCGCGCTGGCTAACACCCGCTTTTTAATATTTTATGTCCTAAAATGAGCTTTGTTAGAATTGTTTAAATGTTATTGATGTATTGGGATGTTATTGTTGTGGGTGTTTGGTGACGTTAATGTTAAAGTTAAAGTTCACTACCAAATGCACGCAAGTATTGGTAAGTATTGGTGTTATGATTGGGAATGCTCTAAACATATTATCTACACTATTTATACAGCACTTACATTATTTTCTTTAACTCTTAATCTTGAAAATTTAAAAATCATTTCAATTAATAAAATACATTTGATTAAAAAGGATAACAACATCAGTACTAAATTAATATTTTAAATATTGTTTAAGCCTCAAACTTTTATTATTTTTCGTTTATAACTATGACATTTTATTTTTTTTGCAATGACAACATCTTAAACTCGTAAGTCGCATCAAAAGTCACCCAAAAATATAAGTTCACATATATATATAATTATTTGCCGTTATACAATATCGTTTTGCGCTAGCATTCTTCTACTTTATTGAAATGGACCATTCAAAGTTTATAAATGAGTGTTTATTCATTACACAATTAAAGAGTAAAGTATTTATCTTTTACAAATCCTTTTATTCTTTCCAGAAAAAAATGACATGTCTAGAAGGAAAAAAGCATTTTTAACATGCGAGCGTACATTGCTTTGTATACCAAAAAGTGACCTTCTTTTAAGAGAATTATCATATATATATATATAGAGTTATGATCAAATAAGAAGATTACTTAAAATAAGAAGTAATAAGAAGAACTATAACCGCAAATCCGAGATGCACCGAGCTAAACAGATGATCTTATAATCTTAGATGATTATAACGCACAATAATGTGTTTTCTAAATTTTTAATCGGGATGATATACGATATTAGATGCATTTCATAACTTTCGTTGTTCTTCAAGACGCGTCGGAATCATGAAAATCAATTCGCACCATCTATACATCAAATTAACTTTCAAAACTCAAGATGTTGCATCTATATGAATAGAAATGCATCTAATGCAAAGTCGCCAGATCTCAAATGCTTGCTGCCAGTATACTTTTACCACTTCTTATTTTAATTCTCACTGATCTTATTATATATATATATATATATATATATATATATATATATATATATATATATATATATATATATATATATATATATATATATATATATATATATATATATATGTTCAAGTGGTGAACACTTTAAAGTGGTAAATAATAGGTATAATAATTTGTGAACCGTTGGATCAAACTTGATAGATTAAGATCAAAATAAATTATTTTAGAGTTATTAATCAATGCATAAGGGTATTTTAGGTTTTAACTCTTCTTATATTACCCTCATCTCTTCATCACTGTAACCACCAATATCCCATTCCCACCCTCACCAAAAATTGCTCATTTCTCTCTAAAAAAAGAGAGATCTATGAATCCTTATTTACAGCTTATGAACCACCATCATCCACTCAAGATCAAATTATTTTCGTAATCGGTTTCTTCTAAGGAAGCACGTAGATCCAAACCTCCTTTCATACATCGATCGATTTTGATTTTTTCTATCATAAGGATTGAAAATAAGTGATGACATCTTTTCCTTTTAAGATCTAATCTTTACTGTAGATTAGTTTGATATGTAGGTTTCTTGTTTCTAGATCTTTTTTTTTTTTTTGAGGTTTTATGATATTGTTGGACTTGTAATATGAATTGATCTGGGTAAACACAATACTATGTGGTTTTCTTGATTCATGATGAAAAAAATAAAGATGGTGAATTATAAAAATATTCATATCGTATATCGAGATGGTGACTTATAAAAATTATTCATTTCAAAACGTTTACTCCATTTTATCTGTGATATGAAGTTGATTCTATTGGGATGAGTGATGATATGTTGGAACTATCATTTAATCTGTTATGGATCATTTAATTTGTAGTTCGTATCTCATACGTATCACGATATGGACTATTTAGTTTTTGCTGATATTATCTCAAGTGTCATTTAATCAGTTTAGTTTGTAACTAGAAATGTATTACTATGAAATTAAGTGTGTTAAAAAGACGTACTTTGTAACTAAAAATGTGTCATAAAAACTATTATGTCATTACATATGTGTCAAGAAAATTTGTGTAATAAACATAGTGTGTCATTAACTCATTATAAATGTACTAAAAATTTCGTAATGTCTCACTAAAAAAGCACTAAAATTTTTGTAATGTGTCACTAAAAATATACTAGAATTTAATAATGTGTCACTAAAATTTTATAATGCGTCACTAAAAATTTGATAATGTGTTACTAAAAATGTAATAAAAATGTATCACTAAAAATGTACTAAAAAAATAATTAAAAAACTAAAAAAAAAAAAAAAAATTGTGTCAGATTCTAGGATTTGCACATGTATTTATTTTGGCTTACTCAAAATGCCCTCAATCTTCTACTAATTTACAATAATGCCATTAAGTACATTAATTATAAAACACATTTAATTAATTTGAATCTCATCTATAATGGTTGATCCAACGTCCACAATGTACTCTATTGTTTTCATTTTAAAGTTGCATAACCACAATAACGCCTTCTACATATATATATATACATATATATATATATATATATATATATATATATATATATATATATATATATATATATATATATATATATATATAGTAGTTAAAATAAAGACAAATATCCTAAAAAGAATAAAAATATTGTTTTTTTAAATTCTCCAAATTTCTAAAAAAATTCGTAAGATCGGGTATGTTAGTGCATAAAACTTTTGTGAAAACATTTTTTATAATTTTGAGTTTTGATACGCTTTTTTTAATGCACAAAAACGATTTTTTGATATGAAAAATTTTGATGCACAAAATTTTCAACTTGTTTTAGTTAGATGCATATTATTTTTGATGAAAAGAAAGAAGTTAGTGCAAAAAACCAATTTTTTGATGCAAAAAAAACTAATTAAATTACAAACGTATTTTTTTCATAATTTTTCTAAAAATATCCACTTTGGAAAAAGTTTTTCACAACTTTTCATGCACCATCATACCCGATCTTGTGAATTTTTTGGAATTTTCGAGAACTTTTTTGAAAAAATCTTTTATTTTTACTGATATTTGTCTTTTATTTGATCTTTATCCTATATATATATATATATATATATGAGTGGGATCAAAAGCGATGATTTTTAATTCGTATGATGTGCGGATTGATCCTGACCGCCTATTTTCAGATCTGACTACTTTGAAAAAGTCAAGATTAAGGCTAACATTCACTGCATTCAATCAATTAATGTGAAACCATTTTTGATTTTTTTCCTTTTTCGATCCTTACTATTGCTATCTTCTTTCATTTTTTATTTTTCTATTTTATGAAAGCACTTTTTGTTTTTGATTATGAGTCCTAATGATATACAACGATATTATAAGTTCTACCGATATATAATTTTACCTAATATCACTGTCTTTTTTATTACGATATTAAGAAAAGTTACGGTGATATTAAAAAATTAACTTTGATATTAAGAAAACATGTAAAAAGTAACTGTGATATTAATAATTTTACTTAAAAAGTTACTTTGATATTAGAAAAAAACTTAATATCACAACTAGTTTACATACTATTGCTAGCCTTAGTGAAACTACTGCTAAATTTTAATGAAACTATCTAGCCTTACTTAGTAGTGATATTAAGAAAGTTTGATAATTACGGTGATATTAACAAAATTCATAATATCATTATACCTTTTAACCATGAAAATGATTTTTTTCTCAATTTTTTTCGCATTCTTAATAAATTGTTGTCCTCTTTTCTTCTTTTTTAAAATTTTTACCTTTTTTCCATTTTTACATATTTTTAATGTTACTTATATATTCCACTACTATTTTTACAAAAATCTTAATCACTTAATTCCCCTTTATTCTATATATATATATATATATATATATATATATATATATATGTATATAGTGCCTTCATGCAGTATTATGATTGAATCTTTCTACATGTCATTTAGATCAATATAAACCATTAGATTAATTAATTAATGGATGAGATCACTTGTGCCATAAATGTAATTAACTTGTGCCATAAATGTAAAATAAAAGATCAAACCATTTCTTATAAAGATGGAAGGGTACTATAGACCTTTCACAAACACAATTATCTCTTTAAAAAATACCGGTCATAATTTTATTAGATCCAATATTATAGGGAATCCAAAACCATAACCACCCACCATATTCTCTTTCCCACAACACCAGTACACCACAACCATACATCTGCGGCCCTCTCCCTCCTCTGTTATTCTTGCTGGAAAAATAACAACACCATAAGATGCAACTAACAAACTAACCATCACCAAAATTAAAAAAACGAATGCCATTTTAAAAGCGACGGTTAACTGGTCATGGCAGAACGATGCCGTAGGATCCGCCGCTGGCCTTGCTACCGTAACTTTTTCACATCTTCTTGACGTCGTTCGTTCCAGATTCCATAGTACCAATTCCATTTGTGCCATATTAATCGCCGAAAATAAAAAAGAACTTTTGGTGATGGAGTGCACCTGGTTGCCGCCGGAGGTGGTAGAGTGTTTGTATAAAAGGAAGAACCGTTGTTTGGTTCATCCTCTGATCGATATAAGGTTTGTATTAATTTGATGATACTCATATTATAGCGACTTAACCTGAAAAGGTCGGATGCTTTACCTTAGATCTAAATCTAAACTGGCAAATAGAAAAAGAATAACAAACAAGAAATAAAACAAGGAGGTCCTACACTGGCATACTTAATGGTGGTCGTAGATCAATAGTATATTAACAACTACAGAGTATATGTTTTAAGATAGATAATAAGTCTGAAGTAATGCATGAGAAAATAGAGAAAGAAATAGAAAGATGACAAATGACTAAGCAAAACATGTAGATATAACTTTTGTTAACTGTCATCAACAACAAAGTATCTTTACTTGTTTATTGATATTTCTTTTGTCACAGCAAGTCAATAATATATATTTTAAATGATGTATCCTTGTAACTTATGTTTTTACATATCTTTTAATAATATGTGATGTGAACTTATCAAAATATGATACAGTGGGACCGATCTTCATGATGGTATGCGAACGCATATATGTTCTCCGAAAGATAAACGCTAACGCGTATATATGTTATGGGAAAGATATGATGATAAAGTACTGCAAGATTTACGTTAGTTAGCATAAGAAAGACACACACGTTTGCTCTTGTAAAAGTCGCATAAGCATGTTGCTGATTGACGCAGTACATATATACTTAAGAAGATACATTTGTATTTAAATTGTATTTCATTTATATCAATTTTAATGTATATTATTTATATTTTTGGTTTGTTATAAATTTAGATGTTACATGTATATATCTATGTGTATATTTTTTGTTTTAAATTTTGAAGATTAAAAAATGCATACTAGAAACATATGTGTATCATTTTATGCAAAACAAGTTTGATGTATAAACAATTGTATACAAGAAACATATGTAAATTTACAATATTAAAAAAAAAAAAAAAAAATCACTTCTTTTTTCTAAAAAAATTAATTCCGAAAATTAAGGGAATTAAAAAACATCTTTTATTTAAAAAAGAAAATAAAAAATATATTTGACTATTATGCCCTTTTTAATTAAATAAAAATATTTATTAATACTAAATTTCTATTGGTCCAAACGAAGATCAGAAAGTAATGCATATAATATGCAGATCGATGTAATTTACCCTCTATATATATATATATATATATATATATATATATATATATATATATATATATATATATATATATATATATATATATATATATATATATATATATATATATATATATATATATATATATATAGAGTAGGGATCCAAATTGGAAGTAAATTAAAATAAGAAGTGATTGAGAAATGACCAAAATCACGAATTTGAGATGCAACGACTTGCATTAGATGCATTTCTATTCATATAGATGCAACATCTTGAGTTCGAAAGTTAATTTATGTATAGATGGTACAAATTGATTTTCAATGATTTCAGACGCAAGGGAACAAAAACAAGAAATCATGAAATGCATCTAATATACGTATGTGATACGATTCCGATTAAGCTTTAAAACACACTACAAGCTATAATGCATCAAAGATTATAGGGATGCATCTAATTTTGGTCGGTGCATCTCAGATTAAGGTTATAGCTTCTTCTTATTCCTTCTTATTTTAAGTAATCTTCTTATTTGATCCTATATATATATATATATATATATATATATATATATATATATATATATATATATATATATATATATATATATATATATATATATATATATATATATATTTAATTTTCATTTATGTTCACACTAGTCATTTTATTTCATTTTACTTATTAAAGTTAAGTTATAGTAGTATGGAACACACGTAAAGCAGCAAGTTCGAAAGCGAATATTGTTTAATGATTTTTTGATTTTACTTTTTTTTAATATTATTTAACGATTTTCTATAATAGATGTTAGTCTCTAAAATTGTGTTTGTATGGTAAGATTGTGAAAATTAATATGCGATATTTATTAAATGCAAATTTAAAAAGTTATTAGAAACATATTAAATTTATTATATTATTTATATTTTATTATTGTAACATACAATTATTGTTATAATTTAATATGTAATTAGTGTATTTTTGAATTTTATTTTAATAATTACAAAAAATAGAATATGTGTTAACTTAATTTTTAAGACTTTTAAAAATAAAAGGTAACAAATAAATTATAAAGAGTAGAGATATAACTACTTTCTTTTCAAGAAAATCTGAAAACAATTTGAAAATGGTTGAGTGGCCATATAACAAAGATAATATTATTGTTAGTTAGATGATGAATAAACCCTATAGAATAAATGTTATTATTGATACGATATTTATAATGCAATTACATTCAACATAATAGAAACCCTGACAACTCTAACGAACCTAAAGCTTACAATCGGGTTTGGGTCATTATAGTTTAATACTTCCCGTAAATCATGAAAGCTCAAATTGGAGAATAAACAATGATTATTAAATATAAAACTAAACTAAAGATGGTTATCGAATCAAGACTTTGATAATAACAAATCGCAATGATTGATAAGCGTAATATGTAAAAGAGAGATTTTTTGATGACCGTATGTACTTAAAACGGCGAAAGGACGCACGCCCGACCTAAGGGAGGCCGCATTCCGGCAAAGATCTTCATCGAATTTAGTATTGATTCTACTACTGACTCGGCGTCATCGAACTCTAAGTGATATGAGAGTTATAATCAAAACAGTTATTTTCTTTATATGTGGCAGCTTGTTACAGCGTGTGATGGCGCGTGGTAGAGGCTATGATGGCGATTTCAGTATTATTTTTCTTTAGAATTTCAATACAAAGACAATGGCGCTAATGCCGTTTGTTCACTTCTTATATTTGGGAGTTATGATTGAAATAGTGAACAGTTAAGGTTTAATCCGTAAATTGATTAAATTTTTTTAGAAACGAATAAACGACGATGACTAGGATTTGACGAGGTGGCTAGAGACGTCGGCTCAAGGTCGCTAACTAGGTCTCCGGATAAGAACTCCTTTAACACCATGTTAGCCAATGAATAAATCCTGTAGTATATATTTTGCTATTGCTACAATATTTATAATGCAATTACGTAGAACATACTAGAATCCCTAACAACTCTAACAGATCCAAAGCACACAACCGAACAACCGTACTTAGACCATCAACCATCTAAAAATTGTCGAGTCTTGATTCGTTAACTACTTCATGCATGTTGACTATTCAAGGTAACTTCAATCGTTACAAAAGACGGATTTTGGTATATGATGATGATGATGAAAAAAAAAACTCCAAGTACATAGTCTATGTTTATTAAATCCAGGTGATAGTTAATTTAGTTAATACTTTTTTTTACCATCTCATCCTTTCACCCTAATAAATTTAACCCTGCAGTCTTTATAAAAAAAATTAGTTAATAATTTTTAATTACAAAAAGATATAATAATATAAAAACTTACATTTTAGATTATTGTTAGAGTTTTGCAATTTTAGTAAATCGGACCTTATCCAAACATACATATTTATAGTCGGATCAAACGAATACGTGCATTGAAAATTGTATTCTATGTTACTGATATCGGCTATCATTTCGAACCATTTCAAACTTAAATCGGATAATGAACAATCTCAAACTTTAGGCTCGTAAACTAAGATTACTTTTAATTTTGAAAAATGTCATTTGAGTTTAAAGTAAAACAAAACCACAAAACCCGGGTTGCAACAATATCATACCCCATAACCTAAAGTCCAAAAAATACAAAAAGGAAAAACCACAATAGTCAGTTAGTCATGTACACTTTGGTTCGCTTTTCCTGAAGTCTAGTTTCATACAACAGAGTTTTGAAAGTTTTTTTTTTTTTTTTTAACGACAACTTTTTACAACCTACACCACCAATCTTACAAATTCTATCTCACATGTCTTCAACAAGACTTGAAACCACAACTTTTAAGTTGATAGGCCAAGAGCCTTTTGATAGGACTCGCTTAATTTATTTGGATGAAACGATGTCATTTCCACAAAGTATTATGTTGCAATGACTTGTTCAAATTTTCTTTGACGCAAAACAAACACAAAAACCTTTATCTACACAAGTTGTGTGATACTTCCATATTTCCATATCTACACTAGGCTAATTTAAGAAGGTTGTGCCACTCTACCATAGGCAAATAAAGTACACATATAAAATACCCCAACCAAATAAAACTTAATAACAAAATAATGGAAATAAAGATACCATATCATTTTATTCAAGACCTCTCTATATCTCTAGAACTAGGACCACAAGTCAATTCCAATCTCAAACAAATAAACGGCTGAGATTTATTTACCGGGGCCCATCCTACGGTAATCCTCCCGCGTTTCATGAAATTAAACTCACACTCTATCCGCAGCCAATCTTTTTAATTATTTTTACTTTAATCAGAAATATTTATCTGCCACAAATCTTTTTTCAATTATTGTTCAGTGCTTTTCTTATACGTACATATATACGGTTTGTTTACAGAGATTCGTCAGTCGGCGGTATTTTCAGTTTATGCATGTGTTTAATCGTTGTCTTCAGGTACTTAAAACTGTAACATACTTACGTGAAGTTATTATCTTTACTGATTGTACGAGTATTATTTTTTTGGTTAAAGAGTTTCAGTATGTTTCAGTAGTATATTATAGCGATACATGACTAGTTAGCTAGTGAATAGTTTACATGAGACAATGTTAAATGGCATAAGGCTCGTCCCAATCGTGACCTAAGATGACCTAGAAGCCACCACCGCCACTTTTCTGCCTCTAAATGACCGTGACATTTAATTTATCCACAAATGATGACCCAAGGTTTTTTAATTCAAACATTTTAAAAAAAAAGTTTTTTATTTTTTAGTTTGAACGAAGTGAACCCGCGATGCGCAATGGATTTGGCCATGTATTTCAGCGACTTACTTTGTAACTATACTTAAACCTCGGGGATTTTGCGCAAGTTATGAAACTTTGCATTTAATGTTTGGACTTACTTTCAGCGCTAGCGCCACTGAACCTCATGCGTCACAAGCCAAATTGAGAAACTTGGCATTAAATGCGTGCTTGTGCTCCCCCACCCCTCCCCGATCTTTAGTATATATATTAATTACATACGGTTAGTTTTTTTTTTTTTGAAACCCAACGGTCAAAATTGCATGGACAAGTGACACAAAACCCTACGAAATTTGAACCGATATATGATTTTTTTGCACCACAACCGATGTGACAACCGATGTCCACATCCGGCACAACCGATGTTCACATCGGTCGAAGGATGAAAAACACGTTGCCCAACCGATATTTTTTCTTCGATTGGGACTAGCCTAAGAAAGTTTGTTCTTTGTTTGTTGGAAAAATATAAAAATTTCAAATGAAACTACAAAATCACTTTAATTGCTTAAATGTATTAGAAGTATATAATTATGAAATGAGTTTTGCTAATGTTAACTTCCGGGCTGTGGTTAAAAATATATTTTTTAGTACATGAAACAACACTTGATTATTTAGTTTTCTATAACCAATTGTAATTAAAATTCATTTATTAGCCACATCCTTTTAAATGTCATTAGCAAAACACAAAATGAAATATATGAATTCATTAATTGTTATTTTCCTAATTTAAAGATTTAAGATCATTTGAGGACAAAATATTTTTTATATACCAAGGGATCAATCTCCACCATTCATTTTTATTTGATCTAATTGATGAGATCAATCACAACAATTAAAAAAACCCACTTTCATCATTTTTTTTTCAAATATAAATATATTTCAAACCGTTAATCGTCAGTTTAAAAATATATACCATTACGACAAGCATTTAATTATCTTTCTATAGATAGACATTTTGATATACTTTCGACAAAAATTTTGTTTTTCTCCTTTTTCACGTTTTTTTTTTAAGTTTTTTTGATTTTTTTACGTTACTGAAATTTGCATAAAAAATTCATATATGATTTAACACTAATTTGAATACCACATGTGATATTAGTGTTAAATCATATATGATACATATATCATATGTAATTTATCATATATGATTTAACACTAGTATCACATATGATATTACATATCATATGTGATTTAACACTAATATCACATGTGATTTTCAAATTAGTGTTAAATTATATATGCTATTTCATGAAAATTACAGTTTCGAAGAAAAACGAAAAAAAAGACGAAAAAACGTGAAGAAACGATTTTTCTTTTTTCGAAAGTATATAAAGTCCGCCTATAGTTGATAATTAAATGCCGTCGCGATGGTGTAAATATTTTTGCTTAACGATTAACGGTTTAAGAGATATTTAAACTATAAAAATATGTAAATAATAAAATGCTTAATCTCATTGATTTGGATTTATGGATGGTGAAAATGAGTCCTTTGATATGTAAGAAAAATTTGGCATGTAAAATAACTTTCCTCAAATATAAAATGCTTAAACCAAATTTATAAGTCTACACAAATAATTCTCCGTGTCACCGCCACACATCACTTTTCTCTGGTCCATTCACATTACTAAATTGTTTGCCAAGCAACATAACCGAAGTTGTTTTTTTAATTCAAATATTTTCAACAACAAAATTAAACTTCATTAATAATAAAAATATTACATAAATCATACAATACGATACGGTTAAAAAACATACGAACTAAAATATATTACAATACGAAATACATAAACATATCTTAATCTGAATGCTCCCCGCACGCAGAATTATACGAAGAAGACCGATAAACAGCAAATTCCTCGATGTAAGCCAAACATTCTTCTTCCGCCTTCCTGACTTTCTCATCATCCTCGTATGCATAACCTAGCCCAATTTGAGTCAGCTGAGGTTGCTCAACAAATCTAGGTCTAGCAGACGAACTTGATGCACCCACACCAACGGTTGTGTTCTCCCTATAGCTCCTAATGATTTGGTGATGATGTTGTTCTGTATCTGTTGAACACACCCTCACAACATGTCAGCAATGTTGTCGTCTTTGCAGGCTTCCTCCATTAAAAATTTGTCAATCACAAATTTTTCTTTCAGCGAAATGCCGCTAAATCGCTGATTATTCTCTCAAACGTTGCTTCTCAAGCTTCTTGAGATCAAACTTCTTGATAACGCCGATAATAGCGTTTTGTCGAGCAACATCGTCTTCTTCGCATTGTTTTTTAACATACGTTTGCATTTGTTTGACGAAATGAGAGAGACTACAAGACATAATAATTTTGTGTTGAGAGAATTGTGTTTGAAACTGTGTGTTTAAAAATGTGTTTGAGGTTGGTATTTATAATGTGTTAAAAGTGATAAAGTATTTTTATTTTTATTATTATTTTTTTTTTACTTTTTTCAAATGGTAACAATCGGTCGAAATTTAGATCGATGCCTTTTTTTTCCTTTCTCGACCGATATATGACCCGACCTCCACAAAGGGCTCGACCGATTATAAAATCGGTCAACCTGATTGACCGACCGATTGATTACGATCGAGTGTGCACGTTCCCAAGGGTTGTACTATTGCTACCCTCCTTACCTCTCTTACCCTTTATACCCGCTTTATTAAAATGATAAGATAGTTTTTGATCGTTTTTGTTCCGTATCTTTTTTCATTTACTATTTCTTGCGTGTCAAATTTTATATTTTATGTTTCACATTTTTTGGATAGTGTTACCCACATTATTAACTGGCCAAGATAACTTTTTATGGTTTTCTGCTTCGTATATTTCTGTTCTATTTTTTATTCACAGTTTTATAATAAAAATAAAATTTTAAAAAAAATTAAAGAAAAAATAGAAAAATGTTAATACAAATAAGCCGTAAAAACGTTTATTTAAATTTTACGATCTTCTAATGTTTTTTCGATAAGAAACGTAAAATCATATTAACGAAACAAATAAAATACGTAAATGGTTTGATCTAATAGTTTCTAACATATTCACATTTTCACATAAAACACTAAAACAAGTATAAGTGATTTTATGATTTAGTAATACATATGTACAACAACTAATGTTTACATATTTGGGTAAAATATACAAATAACTAGTATGTAGTATATTGGGTAATATAAATTGGTAGAAACTTAAGTATCACAACCCATTGGGCAAAATACATTGAATATAGTTGGGTACAACCCAAAGCCCATAACCCATGGATCTTGACCCATAACCCATTGCATGACATCATGCTCATATCACATATGGATAATACCCATAACCCATGGATCAACCCATACCCAAGTGACTAAATGCAATGCACTCAAAGATACATTGTATCTAGCCAAAGATTCATGGTTCAACCCATGACCCATGACCCATAACCAAAATACCCATGGGCAAATAGGAGCGTTCTACGGATCCCTAGCTTTGTGCTAGCCGGATCTCTTGTGGTAGGGATCCGTGGGATCCGGGGAACAGTAGGATTTTTCCTCTATAAATAGTGAGCCATTTCTTCATTATTGTTCACCCCTTTCTAACACACTTTCTCCCTGAGTTAAAAACTCACTAACCTCAGATCCAAGAGATCTATGTTTGTAGTTTTGTTTTTGTTTGATCTTTTAGGTTCCTCTTAAAAGGCAAGATCACCACGTTTGAAGTCGAGCAAGCTCAAGTCCATGAGTTGCCATGCTTCCTCATCATCAAGGCTACTGAAGTCTTCTTGTTGATGATTCCTTTCTTTCTTCAAAAGAGTGTAGTGTTGAAGACATTAGTGAAAGATGTCTCAAGTGTCAAGACGAAGATATTAGTGAAGGGTATATATCGTCTATAGGATAAGCACTTGTGGTAGGTGCTTAGAAGTCAAGACAAAGAAGCATTAGTGAAAGGTGCTTAGAAGTCAAGACAAATAAGCATTAGTGAAAGGTGCTTGGAAGTGAAGACACAAGACATTAGTGACAGGTGTCTTGTAGATCTAGTCAAAGGCATTAGTGAAAGGTGCCTTAGATGTACATTCGATATGGTGTGTTTCAATGTACAAGATAGACTAGTATTAGATCCAAGGATATTGATATCCTTGATGATGTTGTAAAGGAGTAGATCTCCTTTGGGATTAGTCGTTGGTGTAGTGTGGTAGTAGTTCCTCCATTGCAATGGAACTAGGTGCTTAGCCTAGTACCTAATAAAGGGTAGGCGACGTTGTGAAACGTGTAGTTCACCTTGGAGTGAAAGAACTAGGTACTTAGCCTATTACCTTATAAAGGGTAGGCGACGTTGTGTAGGTGTGGTTCACCTTGGAGTGAAAGAACCCGGTGATTATCCTAGCATCGGAAAAAGGGTAGGCGACGTTGTGAAGGCTTCTTCGCCATAAGGAGATTGGTGTAGTGATTACGAACTCTCGAGTAGGTGACTCGGGAGTGGAGTAGGGCAAGGAAGGTGTCCTTGTAGCCAAACCACTATAAATACTTGTGTTGTGGTTTTGTGCTTCTTACTCTTAACTTTTCATTACTTACCTATATATGCTTGTTTATCAACATCCAACACACACATCCAAATAGATTGACATAAGTCGATCTAAATAGATTAAAAGGAAGTTTTAATTGGCAAAACTATTCAACCCCCCTTCTAGTTTTCCACAATTGGCATCAGAGCTTCGTTACCAAGTTTGTTGAAGTATATTGTACTTTAAAAACTTGATACGATCCATGGTTAATTGAAAACTACAAAGAAGGACTTTCATAAAAACAAACACCATGTCTTTTAAAACTATATGTTTGGATGTTGATTTGATAACAACATTTTTCTTTTCTTTTTTTGCACTAATCCTCTTTGTCATGTTGATTAGTCAAAGCTCATACCCACCAAGCTTTAGGAGTCGCTTGGTAACAAGAATACCTTCCTTAAGAAGGTATCTTAAACGCAAAGGAGCGGAATCGTCTAAGTGACATTTGTTGTGTCATTTGTAAAGACATTCCTAAGTGCTAGAGGTATGATTTTCTTTTTACTTTACTTGATAATTAAGTATACCTATTTAGGTATTTATATGATTATCTTTTGTGCTTATACATGTTTTACATGAACCTTCATTAGGAAGCCTTTTTCTCACATACGTGTTTTATTTCTCGCCTAAAGTCGTGGTATATAAAACTTATGTTTTATTTCTTTAAACCAATAAAAAAAAATACGAATTTCAAAAATTCCTCCTTCCCTATAAATAATCCCATCATCGACCACTCTACCAAACCCTCACTTTTTCAAATCCTCCAATTTCAAAAAGTTCCTCTTATTCAAAAACTTCATTTCATCTCAACTGAAACCAAGAAGATCCGTCATCAACATGGTTTACATCGCACTGCTTCATCGCCTTCTAACACTCATCGCTCTTTGTGTTCCCTATGATGAAGTTCACATACGGAGACATTTACTTTGTGTTGTTAATCTATATTGGGATCATATACCCAATCCTTTGTATCATCCTTAGTATTGAAATGCAATATTATTAATAATCTAGTTTATCTAGGTTATTTTAATCATAATGTGTTTGTCACTTATTTTGATTTATATGTTTTATATTCTTTCGTGATACATTAGAAGTCATGTATGCATGCTAAAAGAAAATGTAGGATAAAACACATTTCGTGGCATAAAAACTGTAAAACCTATGTTTTTATCAAATCTGTTTCTGTTACTACAGATCCACGGATCCCAGAAGATATACTAGCCGGATCCCTTTATAAAAGAACCGATGGGATCTCATTGGAAAACAGTTTTTCATGCAAATTAAAAACCACTATCTTTCAAAATGTAATAATCCACTAGAAAGTCAAAACCTTGAGTGAGTTAAAGTGTTAAATACCATTGTTAATAAAAATCTAGTAAAAAACATTAGATAATCATAGGTTGATCACAAACATCTCTTTTTATTAACTCATCATTTCTATAGGTTCAACTATGACGCATGAATATGAGTTTGATTTTTCACTCACTAGCGCTACACTCCTAACATCTCTCAAACCCAACACACCTAGCAATCATGTCCGTGGGTTCAATAATCTCAAAACCACTTTCACGAAGGACGATTGTAGACACCTTCTACAATTAAGAAGGTATCAATACCTCCTTCCGAGCCATAGGACTAGAATGTCTTCTTGAAATCAACGTGAAGATATGTCCAAGGTTCATAATGGAATTCTTCCGTCAAGTCGAACTCGTTCGTAACGAGGATCGCTCTCTATCTCTTTGGTTTTATATCAAAAACCAAAAGTTCACTCTAACCCTTGGGCATTTTGATCACATCATCCGGATTCCGAATCATGGACAATGTGCCTTCACCGAAGATTGGTCTCTTGATTCTCTTTTCAATTTTCGTGAAGAAAATTGTCCATATTGTTCACACATACCCTCTCCGAAAGATTTAAATCGCATAATATGCAAACCTCGACCATATTACTCCGATCCAAACATTATCTTTACAAGGGATATCCGAGAAGAGTACAAGCCTCTTGCACTCATCCTACGTGAAAATGTTTGGAGTCTTAGGGGAAATCGAGAAATTCTTCCCGCTTGTTGTGCTCACATGTTGTACTGTTTGCTAACACAACAACCATACAATCTCACCTACTTCTTCTAGCGAATTGCAAATCTTAAAGGCTCCAAGAATAAACTCATCCCTTATGGAATGTTCTTGACACGCCTATATCATAATGTTATGCACTTCCATCCTCAATTTCAAAGTCCGTTGTATGTACTTGTGAACAAGATGATGGAGCCGCTAAACATATCTCTCATGAAGACTTTCTTCATTCTTGATTCCACCAACACTCATCAATCACATAATGATCCTCCTAGCGAAAACACTCAAGGAAACTAATAGTATTCCAAAATAGGATCAAATCTCTTGTACTCGTGCTTTATCAATGTAATTCAATTTCTTTCATAAAACATCTTACATTTGATATCTTAGTATTAGAACTCTTTTTAGACTATCCTTGAGATATAATGCATTGTCAAGATCATTGCATACCTTTAGTAAAGGTCCTGCTGAGCAGATAGGCGGATCCCAAAGATTGTACTAGACGGATCCCTACTCTTAGGGAACCGTGGGATCCGGAAAACAGAAAATGCAATTGCAAGCATTATATTTCAAACATATCCTTAGAACACCTCACACACTAAGCTAAACATAGTGTCTTAAGACAAATTAAGTCCTTATCAAGATAGGTTGATCTTTCCTACTCATACATAACTCACCTAGATCACACTCTAAGACGATTGTAGATCTACCGTTTCGTTCTTAATCCATTGCTCTTCCGCTCTTAAACTCACACTTCATTTTCTACTTGATCCCTCCCATCTAGCCTTAGAAATATTTAGATTATGGTAAAATTGATCATTAATCATCCTCACCTCAAATTTGATCAAAGTTTATCAAAATCTAGTTTTCCCATATCAAAGCTTCTAGGATATTTTCCAAAACACTATCCTAAGACACAACCTGATCTCTAGGATCATTTAGCTTCAATTGACACTCTAAATCTTTAGTGTCATCCTTGCTAATCCTTTGGTACTCTTGAAAGTTCCAAACCCTTCCATAAATGACAATCATTAGCTACATCATTCATTACCTTCAAGTAATCAAGCACCCCTTCATTTAAAACACTTAGGAGGACTGAAACACTCAAGATGATATAGGTCTTAGATCTTAGAAACATCATTTCCACTCTTTCATAACTGCTGAAAGCCGGATCCCCAGGATTAGCCTAGACGGATCCCTCTGAGGAAGGAACCGTGGGATCCTCATGACAGTTTATGTCAAATCTTGCTAAAACAATCATTTCAACTCATCTTCCTAACTCAAACACTCCATCTCATCTTAAATGAGTTCCTAGATCAGTGCAACCTCTGAAGTTGACTCTTGTGCATGTCAATCATCACATTCCAATGAATCCTAGTGGCTTAAGGCTTAAATGCACTTGCCAAATCTCTTAGTTTATAAACCACCTTGCTAGGACCTCCATAGTCATCACTCTCATTCTAACTTTCAGCTCTTGCAACCTCTTGAAATCATCTCATCATGAGGAAAACCCCAAGCAATAATTTATCCACCAAAGAACCACCCATGAAAAAGGCTCGTGTTATACACGAAATCTCTTCAACCGAATCATCACCGGTCAAGCCAACAAATGATAGAATCCTTCATCATCCAATCAAACCAATTCCTAAAAGGATAGTACCCACAAAACTACCTATGCCAAACACCACCATACCTCCTAGGCCAAACAATATCATCTCCACTAAACCATCACCATTGGTTCCTAGAGCTATTTCATTTACATCCCACTATCATCACCACACCTCTACAATTTAGAGGACTTGCCTCCTAGGCCGTCTCATCCGCTCGCGACAACATTCTCCTCATTAGGAGGAATAATGGTTCAAAATCAAGGTGTTGAGTCAACACTTGCTCCGGCTTCCTTTTCGCCTTTTCCATCATATAATCCCATTTGGATTATGAGAAATCATCAAAGTCAACCACCGAACCATATGGAAGTTGACACTTCTCTACCACCACCATCATTCTTAGTTGAGTCATTCTCAAATGCACCTCCACCAATCCCTCCATCGTTTGAAGCTCAACAAGCCGCTTCACTTGATCCTTCGCATCAAGCCATTTCATTTCTTCCACCACCACTACCTAGCCATGACAAAGATTGCTATCATTGTCAACATGTTGAAAGTTTGATACATGAAGTACGAGAAGACCAACGTTTCATGTTATATCATCTCCTCGAACGTTTCGACGAGATCAAACCTAAACAAAACTTGAGCTAGAAGATTTTAGTGGTGTCCTAGCATCAAGTGATAGTTGGTTTAGAAATTCCTAGTCATGTATTTTCTTATTTTTTAGAGTCATGTATATCATAACTCTAGTTTTATTAAATGGAATTACATGCTACTTGTTATTTTTTTCGAGAATATGATAAGCTTTGTATTCTTATCTCATTTTTGTGAAAACATTACTTGTTATATCACCTTTGGCTTTAAATTAATCAGCCTAGTACGGATCCTCAGAATTGTTTAGACGGATCCCTACTAGGAGGGAACCATGGGATCCGTGAGACAGAAAGTTTTTTTTATTAACTTGAATCACATTTGCAGGAAATTGTGAATTATACTTGCTCTCTAACCTTTGTTTTGTAGTTATTCAATTTACATATGAAGACTTTGACATCCTAAAGCTAGGGGGAGCTTTATGTCAAAGCAATACATTGCAAATTACTTGCAATACTAGGTTTATATTTCGTGTCATCCCCTTGCAAAATTGCAATCATCAAGGGGGAGTACATTTGTCTCTTAGACAATATCTTTTGCAAACTTATTTGCAAACAAACTAGATTAGTATCACTTACTTGATGCCCTTACTTAGGGATGGACTCGTCAAGGGGGAGTAAAGAAGAGATACTTTCCCGTTACTTGCTCTCTATTTTTTTTTCTTTCTTTCACATGTTTTTTCTTAAAAACGATGTGTTGCCTTCCTTCAAACACTTTTTGTTTCGACAAAAAGGGGGAGAAGAAAGTAAAAACTACGAATTCAAACCTTTACGAATTTTAGCTTTTCCTTAAAATAATTTTATGTTTTATCATCAACAAAAAGGGGGAGATTGTTAATACAAATAAGCCGTAAAAACGTTTATTTATATTTTACGATCTTCTAATGTTTTGTCAATAACAAACGTAAAATCATATTAACGAAACAAATAAAATACGTAAATGGTTTGATCTAATAGTTTCTAACATATTCACATTTTCACATAAAACACTAAAACAAGTATAAGTGATTTTATGATTTAGTAATACATATGTACAACAACTAATGTTTACATATTTGGGTAAAATATACACATAACTAGTATGTAGTATATTGGGTAATATAAATGGGTAGAAACTTAAGTATCACAACCCATTGGGCAATGTAGTTGGGTACAACCCAAAGCCCATAACCCATGGATCTTGACCCATAACCCATTGCATGACATCATGCTCATATCACATATGGATAATACCCATAACCCATGGATCAACCCATACCCAAGTGACTAAGTGCAATGCACTCAAAGATACATTGTATCAAGCCAAAGATCCATGGTTCAACCCATGACCCATGACCCATAACCAAAATACCCATGGGCAAAGAGGAGCGTTCTACGGATCCCTAGCTTTGTGCTAGCCGGATCCCTTGTGGTAGGGATCCGTGGGATCCGGAGAACAGTAGGATTTTTCCTCTATAAATAGTGAGCCATTTCTTCATTATTGTTCACCCCTTTCTAACACATTTTCTCCCTGAGTTAAAAACTCACTAACCTCAGATCCAAGAGATCTATGTTTGTAGTTTTGTTTTTGTGTGATCTTTTAGGTTCCTCTTAAAAGGCAAGATCACCACCTTTGAAGTCGAGCAAGCTCAAGTCCATGAGTTGCCATGCATCCTCATCATCA
>OU343221.1:258762641-258787219 GCA_910596185.1 Chrysanthemum makinoi
AGGCTACTGAAGTCTTCTTGTTGATGATTCATTTCTTTCTTCAAAAGAGTGTAGTGTTGAAGACATTAGTGAAAGATGTCTCAAGTGTCAAGACGAAGATATTAGTGAAGGTTATATATCGTCTATAGGATAAGCACTTGTAGTAGGTGCTTAGAAGTCAAGACAAAGAAGCATTAGTGAAAGGTGCTTAGAAGTCAAGCCAAAGAAGCATTAGTGAAAGGTGCTTGGAAGTGAAGACACAAGACATTAGTGAAAGGTGTCTTGTAGATCTAGTCAAAGGCATTAGTGAAAGGTGCCTTAGATGTACATTCGATATGGTGTGTTTCGATGTACAAGATAGACTAGCATTAGATCCAAGGATATTGATATCCTTGATGATGTTGTAAAGGAGTAGATCTCCTTTGGGATTAGTCGTTGGTGTAGTGTGGTAGTAGTTCCTCCATTGCAATGGAACTAGGTGCTTAGCCTAGTACCTAATAAAGGGTAGGCGACGTTGTGAAAGGTGTAGTTCACCTTCGAGTGAAAGAACTAGGTACTTAGCCTAGTACCTTATAAAGGGTAGGCGACGTTGTGTAGGTGTGGTTCACCTTGGATTGAAAGAAGCCGGTGGTTAGCCTAGCACCGGAAAAAGGGTAGGCGACGTTGTGAAGGCTTCTCCGCCATAAAGAGATTGGTGTAGTGATTACGAACTCTCGAGTAGGTGACTCGGGGAGTGGAGTAGGGCAAGGAAGGTGTCCTTGTAGCCGAACCACTATAAATACTTGTGTTGTGATTTTGTGCTTCTTACTCTTAACTTTTCATTACTTACCTATATATGCTTGTTTATCAACATCCAACACACACATCCAAATAGATTGACATAAGTCGATCTAAATAGATTAAAAGGAAGTTTTAATTGGCAAAACTATTCAACCCCCCCCCCCCCTTCTAGTTTTCCACAAAAAATATTAAAGAGGGTATTCCTATCATTTTAGTGGGGTGAGGATAAACAAACTAAATCCATATTTTTTTTAAGTGAGTATATATATTAGCAAATAATCGATTATCTGATATTTGATGTCAATTCTAGATTGGCTTAAGAATCCGTATCATGTAATTGTTTGATCTAACTCCTTGCTAGTTTTATAAAATTGCCGTTCTAAAAAAAATCTAAATTGGATTTGCAACAACTTTTTGTAATTTCTTTTTTATACTTTTTTTAATATATTTGGCCGTTCCAAAAGAAAAAATAATATCAGTTTAAAGGTATTTTAAATTAACTTTTTTTTGGCACTTGAACTCGTCGACCAGTAGCAAAGTGTAATTTCATAATGTAACTAAGGCTATATTTGGCATATGAGATTATGGAGAGATTATACTTATTTTTTTTAAAAATAAGCTACCTAAAAAAGAATCCCTTTTTTGGCAAACAAAACTTTTAATAGATTATTAAAAAAATAATCTTTCATAATCTCTGAAAATAAAATGTTACTTCATGTAGCTTATAAAATTAATCTCTTTTATAATATTTTTGACAAAGACCACAGACACTTCGGCACACCAAAGACCAGATCAAAGAATAACACCAGCACCAACAAAATCTATATTTTCCAAACATAACCTAAATGGATGAAATTAATTGGGCAATAAAAGTCAAGTTTTAGACTCGATTTGGTTAAACTAATCTATACTACTTATAAATCATTTATCACCCTGTAACATATTGGATTTCATAAACACATCATAACATATCAAATATAGGCGTATGGTTTAGAGTTTTAGAGAGAGAAAGTGGAAGATGGGAGCCTTTCTAGAGAGAGAAAGTAAACAAAACAAAGAAGGTTAGATTGAGTGAAAGGTCCAACCCTCTACCTTGGGAGGTAGAGGGCATTTATAGTTACATACTACACGTCCTCCTTCGGACTGTGGATCAGGCAAACAGTTGGTAAAGACCCATCCTTCCTCCACGGTGTTGCTCTAAACTAAATAATTAACTAATAAACACGTAAATAACGATATGTCTACGAGCTAACTTATGCTTGATAATAGTTGGGGTGACCGACACTTCACTATGGAATTTCTAATTCCTAACAATCTCCCCCTAAGGGAGGTCACCCCATGAATTACATTTAGAATCCTAGCATTCTATTCTTGACTTCGTTCTTGAGCTCGTAGACTTCAATTATTCAACTTTTGTATTCTTTGTGCTTTAGCAGTGATACTTCAAAGTTCGACTGCTTTGTACTTTCAGTGGAGGTCTTTGAACTGATCCACATCTTTAATGATCTTCGAGCTTTCTTTGAGATCATCAGGCACAGTAAATCTCTGGATCACCCTTTGTTGTGTTGCCTTCATGTGATGTTGTGACTTTTGGACCAACATGCTCACACTTTCTGGATCATGACATCTTTTCATCAGAGTAGCGGAAGCTTTATCGGCTCTTGATATTTGCGCAGCCGTAGCGAAACAAAGTATAAAAATATCGAGCCGTGTTCTCGTAGATATGCACAAGTCATGATTTCTTCAATTAAGTGTGGATGCTGCGAGCATGCGGCTGTGGATTGACTTCTCAATTACGATCACCGCAACCGTCCAAATGTACCGCAAACAACGTTAGCAATAACTTATACGAAAGTGTCGTTGATCACTTTCATTGAATTGAGGTACACGCCCACGGTTCCCGTTGATCACAAGTCGCCTGTGATCGTATAATTTCGAAGAATCTCCTTGACAGGTTTCGCAATGTTCTAGCCGTTCTCAAACCGAACGTCTCAAAGAAGACAACACGGAATGAGTGAACCAAATTTGAGATTCGATTGATGAAAAGAGATTTGAAAACAATCTTGTATCTTGCTCAATAACGTGTTTTTGCAATACAACGAAGGTTTTTTTTAGAAAAATCAATTATTAATCATAAACACCTTTTATTTTTTGAAATATTAATACACAGTTGATGTGCTAGAGAAAATAGTTTTAAGCACAACGACCGGTTTTTCAAAGGTATCCGTCAATCCATAACTGAACCGAGATTGATTCATAATTATGAATCGCCCATTGTTTCTGTCTAATTGTCACATGGTTGATCTATTGGATAGATCTCACATGCCACCTACCAAGAGCTTGTTTGATGTTGGCTCTGGAAGGCTTTCCATCTTCATTGTGAGTATGATGGCATACCACTGATGTTCGGCAATACCACATGGATAATGCGTGGGACTCTTAAGATATAATCTCACTTTCCACATTGTGTGAAACAGAGAGTCTTCATTGACGGTGTCCTAATGAGATTTTGTGGATGATCTATTGGCTCTAGACTCAATTGTGCATATTTGGTTCCTATGCCGAGACTAGGGAGAGGGTCTCCTTCTTCAATATCAACAATCTCTAAGAGAAAGTCGATAGGTAATGTAGGTTCCCCGTGAGAATGAAACAAGTCCTTTTAAGAGAAACTTGAGTAGCTTGGGAAGTTGTAGTGCAAAACGTCACTGGGTCTATGACGTCTTGTCTTCAATACCAGTGTTACCTTGGTAACCACCAGTAGCATATGTATTGAACCCGGTTTCTGCCCTGAGGTTGAAATAATGGAGGTCTATTTCTTTTCACCCTTTTCTCATTCAATTCTTTTTCATTCTTCAACCCCTTCAGTGCTTACCGAGACTTCATAACTAGAACCGTGTTGGGTTTATTCCGATTAGCTCACCTCACCGCACACTTCCCATATCTCACTTTTCTTATTTTTTCATCATACCTAAGGACTTCTACACTAACTAGTGGATTGTACATGGGTAGATCCCTCCGGCTCTGGCGGGATCGTGGGAACAAATACCTAACCTAACCATCCTTATAACACCATGCATAAAGTAAATTGGTCGGTCTTTTGGTATTGTTCATTCTTCCTTGAAACCAATTGAAAAATCATTTGGAAAAATCAATCAAGATACTTGTGATATAAAATCATAACATTTTGTACCTTAATTGTTTTGATCATTTAGAAATGCTCCCCCTCAACATGTGCATATGATTTTGAAATTGTTTAGCACATGGAGGCAAGAGTTCTTTGAAATAATTTCTTGATCACAATTTCCGTGGAAAAAGCCATTTGATTTTCTTGGTAAATTCTCCCCTCGGTATGTGCATAGGATATTTGAAATCATTTTATCACATAGAGGAAAGAGTTCTTTTGAAGTGCATCCACGATCACAAAAGCCATTAAGAAACCATTAGAAAATCAATCAAGGTATTTTATGTTAAAACATAAAATCTTTGTACCTTGATAGTTTATTTTCTTTTGAAATGCTCCCCTCAATATGTGCTTCGAGAATACGGGAAAGAGTTTAGCACATATGGGAGAGCAATCTGCACTTTGAGCCAAATGATCATCTTTATCGATTTCATAATTAAATCACAAATTCTCCCCGATCAAAAATATCAAACCCTTTGAGATTTTGGATCCCAAGTGATTTAATAAGGTTTGGAAAACATGAGAGAATATGTGGCCTTGTTTAAATACTCTTCAGGTTATTGGTAAAATGCTCCTCCACAATCATGTGCATTATGTATTTCAAAATCGTTTGGCACATGAAGGAAGGAGTGCTTTGAAACAATCACCCTTTAAAACCGATTTGAGATTTAAATCATGATCTCTCCCCCGATCAAAAATTTCAAACCAATTGAGATTTGTGATCCCAATTGATTTAAATCATTTAGAAAATTTTGGGGAAAGACGTGGCATGATTTAATTTTGAAAATATGACAGATAAGGACCATTTTAAGACATTAAAGATTGTTAGTGTTAGGTATGATTGTTTTAAGAGATCTTTTAAGTAAAATAAAACAATTTCACAATCAAACAAGAACAGAAAAAATTTCATTTTAAAAGATCTTTGAGTTTTAAAGAAAATCATACCATGACATAACATTAAATCTTTAGATCACCACTTTTTATTGTACAAACCGGACTTTTTGATGAAATATCGTTTGAAAATATTTAATTTGAAATCACTTAAGATTTGACAAAATAAAGTCCGGTTGATTTCAAGACTTTGAATCCGATTTATTTTCAAAACAATATTTTTCAAAGTTTTAGAAAAACGGTATCATCACTATTATCCCTGCACAAAGATACGTTAGGTGGTTGAGCCGCTTTTGTTGTTGTTGCCGTAAGGCGGAAGAAAACCGTCTGGCGACACGATGCAAAGGAGACTTCTCGACGTTGCATTTGTTTTGCCAACTCTCCATAGAGGTCCAATTAAGCTCCGTTTCTTCATTTGATGATGAAAAAAACTATCTGCTGATGCAGTGAGACCTCTTACGTTGCATTTTATCATGCCAACTCTCCATAGATGATATAAATTTGAAAATATTCTCCCCCTCAATCAATGACTCATTTTTTGAAAAGTTTAAAAGCTCTGAAGTCATTGATTGAGTTTGAAAATTTAATAAAAACTCTGAAACTGATTGTTTTTAAAGCAACTCATTTACCTCCATTTTGTTAAAACAAATATTTTTCTGAAGAATTTTTGAAGGAAAAATATTTGAGTAGGAACAAAGAGTCCTTCGACATACTTTCCTCATTCTGTTTTTAGGATAAGTGCACAAAATTTATGAAGATCGTTTAAGCGTAGCACTTTCCTCTTTGAAGAACGGGTTGCTATCGGAAATAATAGCAAGCCATGGTTTTAAGCTGCGGTTACACTGACGAATCTGTAAGCCATATTTAGAGACATGATTTGAAAAGAAATATTTACACCTCATGCTCGAACTTCATCTATGGTCCCGTGCCATTGTTGAATGACATTTCTAAGACCGCATATGTTATCGATACCAGAAGACATGTCTTGAGAAAACATATTTTTGGTATTTTTAAATTTTCTGATTTTTATGGGTTTTTTGAAAATTTTATATTTTTCTATTTTCTTTTTGATTGTTTTATATTTTTGTATTTTGTTTTTTGATAAATATATACAGATAGTATAGATGATATAGTTTAAGAAGGATGATGATACGAGTACCAAGATAAGGATATCGAGCAGCCCGTTGTAGAAGATAGAAGTCATCATCTCTTAAACATTCACCACCAAAGCTTCCGAGGCTCCGGAATAGAAGATAGAACATGAGCCTTTGAGAAAGAGAGACTTTGTTTCCCCAAACCGAAAATCCATTAGATGAGCAGATTCAAGCTCTATTACAAGCTTGCCTTAGCCAGTGTGCAGAAGCACACCATTATCATAAATCCCGCTGCTCCTTTTAAGAACGATAATCGAGATTCTCCGTCCGGGGTTATATTATCCAATAGAAGAACAACAACGTATCATCCCATCTTTAAACAATCTTCTCAAGTTCCTATTCCATGAAGTCCAAGCGATCCATACCAAAAGTTGTCAAGAAACCACTTCCCCAAGTAGACAATTGATGCAAATCTCTAAGAATAATGCTCAATAACTCTCCCGAATACACATCGTGCCCGGAATGAAGACACCTCCCCAATGTTTGTGCTAAACAATTTTCTTCCCTGATGATCGTGTATGAAGCTCAAGAACCCGAAGTACACCAATATCCAAGAACTCTCCCGAATACACATCATGCCCGAAAGAAGTGTTTGTGCTAAACAATTTTCTTCCCGATGATCGTGTATGAAGCTCAAGAACCGTACACACATTCCCACCGAAAAGAATAGCGCTAACACCTCCTCATGTTATACATTTATCTCCCCGAATATGTCATACTTGTGTACCTCTTTAATCACCAGAAACTAACTCTTTCATCTCTTTCCCCACATAGTTGGAATAAGAACACTAAACGCCATGAGTCAAACCTTGAGTTTCTACTGGTAATGACATATGTCTTCCCGAGATTTCTTCAATCACTTAGAAGTATTAAGCTCATCAAGTTTACTCGCGTTTAGATATCGTGTCTCCTTCCCCTTGCGGTTTTGATACTTTAGAATCAGCAAAACATTATAAGCCCAAATACTTGAAATCTGTTGAGAAGATCGCTTGAAGTCTTTGTGAGAATCAACTTGCTGAAGAACAGTGTGAGCAAATCTAATTAGGGATTAACTATAACATTTCACTCTCCCCCAATTAGCGCTATCCCCAAAACTGACAATATTTATGATGAGTGACCGGAATCTGAAGAAGTCCTTGGATAATTAAATGCAACTCGTCTTTAGTCTTCTAACATGCAGCAGAAAATATAGAACAGACTGTAGACTCGACCTTCTTCAAGATTGTCCAATTGGGGAATATAAAGTCAACATATTCAACTCACCAAATGCATTTCCGTTAACATACAAATAGCAAATCCCCTTAACTCAAATCCCTCCCAATCAAACAAGAACAGAAAGATGTTCATTAAGGAAATCGACCATGGAAGCACTTTGTCATTAATCAAATCAGCCCGTGTGAAGATGTCAACCAACGGCTCTTAAGAAAAAACTCCATGTGAAGATTACCTGATAAGAAGAAGCTCGGTTCTTACATGAGTTTGGAGCCGTTTAACCATTTATTCTCAGAAATCAATCAACCATGCAGTAAATTCAGACTTCCATTCTTGATTAAACAAGTGATTATCATCTAAATGTATTCTATTCACACTTCTCCCCCGCAAAATTAGCACATGACGTCGCCATCGTCATTATAGTTGAGCAAGTGGAATAAGAAAACAATCAACAGTAGTTCGGTTCACTTGATGGTGCGCATGGAAAAAGTATGAAGCATGTTGTTGAGAATGGTCATAAATGAGAAGATTTCTCTTCTTCAGAAGATAAAGCGCACTGAAACGTACACTTTTCTTTTCTTTAGAGTACGAGGCTTGAACTGTTGTGTTCAAACGTCATAAGAAGATTTCTCTTCTTTCAAAGATAAAGCGCACTGAGACGTACACTTTTCTTTAGAGTACGAGGCTTGAACTGAAGTGTTCAAACATCATAGTAGATTGAATATCAAGGTTGAGTTACTTGAACCCGTGAGTTATGAGATATCAATCCATTTGTTATCCATACTTTAAGCCAGTCCATGTAGTGAAGGATCGGTATGCAATCGAAAAGGACTACTGCACTAACATTACAAGCTTGATTGCATATATATTAGTTAGTGATATTAGTATCCAAACCCTTTGGGGTTTCACGGTCCACCTTGATTTTGCAATCAACTTTCCGTAGGAATCCACTTAAGTCCAAAGATCCTTAAACATTCTACTAGACGGTATCCACTTATGGCAAGGTTTAGGATTGTTAAGCTTCTTATGCATAGTGGAAGACTTATCGATATTCCTAGACTCCAAAGATTTAGTAGTTGGTATCCATCTAGGTGAAGTATTAGGTTTGTTTTGTTTATGCATGAAGATGACTTCTTGAAAGTCCTAGACTTAACAGTTGAACCTTAGTGTTTATAGTCTTAGTGGATTGTATCTTAGCATGAGCATATACTTTATCTGAGGATTTTGAAAGACAATTATCATGATTTGCTTTAAAGACACATTTAAGACAATTCGAGCAAACAGGTTGATTAGATTTAGATAAAGATCTAGAGTTCTTAGAGTGATCTGCTACGGGAATTGTTTTAATCGAAACACAGCTACTCTTAGATGCAAGCCAATCCCTAGACTTTTGTAGAGTGTTCCTAGGTAATGATTTACTACTACTAGTAGTGCCTTGAAACCTCATAGAATTCATCACCCTAGGTCTTGAACCTAAAATTCTGTCTTTTCGAATCTGTGTCTTTTTCCTAGCTTCTTCTAGATAATAGCTCTTCCACATGTCATTCATATCATATGAATTATGAATTTTAATGCTTGGATTTGACACATTTTTTGAACCAATCCTAGAGGTGCTGGGAGTAGAAGTAGCTGCTTGTTGAAGTTTAGAGGAACTAGAAGCATAATTCTTAGGCAACTCAGGTGAAGTGACTTGTTTTGAAAAAACTTGTTTCTCATCAACTTGGGAGGAAAATCGTGTTTTTGAAAATTTTGGCCTTTCGGATATAAACGCAAGAGGGTCGCTAACAACGGACCGGTTTCTAATGGGATGAGAAACTGGTTTCCCAAGGTTGATGGTTTTGTAAACTTAGTGTTCACACTTTTCCCTACAGTTTTCCTAAGCTCATTTTTTAAGGCAACAATAGCGAAACTCTTTTCCTGAAGTTGAGCTTTGAGTTCATCACTTTTTGCTATCAAAGAGTTTGTTTGTTCCATTGATGTAGTTCTAGCTTCTTTGACAGAGTCACTTAGTTCTATGTGATGCTTTCTCAAAGACTCATTTTCCTTTAGTAATTTGGCCATTCAAACTGCTAATTCATCATTTCTCATTTGAATATCATCAATAGCATTAACATCAGAATCACTTGTAACCAAATTACTTTTCACATGCATACCAGAAATATGTTTCTTCAAATTGTTGATGGTTGAGTCTTTGTCTTGAAGAGAGCTTTCAAAGTGTTCATTTCAAAAGTTCACGAATTCAGGAAGTTCCGGATATTTACATGGTTTGTTAATTTGGAAACTTTCTTCTTTACTTTGTATCGCAATTTCAAGTGAAATGCAATGTTTTTCAAGATTTGAGAATTTGTTTGAAAGTTCATCAAAAGCTTTTTATCAACCATATTGTTTGTTTTGAAACACTTAATCTCGGACTCGACCTCGCCATGGGACATTTATCGAGTCATGTTCAAAGATCATGATCAGTTTGTTTAAGTACTTTAGCGGATGCACTATATTGAACAAAAGGGTACCTCATTACATGACACTGTTCAATTTCGGTCCGATATCTACATCCACATCATGTGTAACAAGAGTCACGAACCGCGTGTCAAGCTTATCTATTTCGAGCCTCGTATTCGTTGTCAATCGATCCATCATCCGATACCTTACTGGTCTCAACACTACGATTTATTGATTGTACCCGACATTCATTCACCTTTTCGATCACAAAGATCCACTTCTTGTGTGCGGGGAGTTCTGAGCGGTGGTTACATCATTCTTTGTTGTCTCGATATTCTCATTCAAGAACACCCGATTCTTCAACCGATACATTACCCAACTCATCACAACATTCTCTCAACTGTACGGACTCTCATCCACTTTTTCATCTTTCTGAGTAACTTCCTCAATATACTTCTCCACATTTATCATAAGATGGATAAGTGTCTCTATGAACACGCTAATTTCCACTCGGTGTGTTCTTGAAAGACATTCCAATCATGTCTTGATCATAATCTGATGTAAATTCCCTACTGAAGAATGACTGAAATTGGTTGTGGATCACTTGAAGTGCAGAACTGGAAGTATCCTTTTGAACATTTTCTTTATCAAGTTGTTGTTCCAATTGTTCTAATGTTAGGAACATGTTTTATTATAAAGTGTAGGTCATTTCATTTGTAATAGGTCGTTAATAATTATGGTTTATAAATGTTTGTATTTAGATTCTCAGCTCATGTAGTAAGCCCATGAGCTGTTGATCGGTGTATTTTACATACCCCTCATTGCATGTTAATTACGCATTATTGCATTATTATTCATCGTTATACATGTACTTTGAGGGTGTTTTGTGATTATGTAGGCTATGCGTTAAAAGGAGCTAAAGTTGCGATATTACAAGCTTAATGAAAGACTAGAGAGACATTTCGGTTGGGCTTTGCAATCCGAGAAATCCATATTGGCCCACTCCTAATTTGGTTAAAGAAATAAGTGAAGGTTGGGCTTCATTGGTGGCTTGGACGTGAAGAGCAGGAAAACCACAAAAGGGTTTTATCCCATATATATTCGAGGAGGAGACAACACAGAAACAAAGAAAAAGATCCAGCCGTCATTCACAATTCACAAAACAAGAAAAAATATACGAGGACCCCATCACTAACGACATTAGCCGCACCATTGTTTTCTTTTATTTTCATTTGATTCGTTGATATACACTTTGTCCCAGTTATTGAATGAAGATTTAAAGTATATATTATTATTCTTGTCTCGACGATTGTGCAAAGTATAAAGGATTTAATTCCTTTACATAGAATACGGGGTACATGCAACGTATAATGAAGATGATGTCTACCGACGTGATGCGCGGCTAAGTCTCTTGTAATCTCTTCCGGTAAAAGATATATTTGGTTTGATCATGTTTACGGATTATAATTTATTTGTCAAACATTAATTCATATGATTTTATTGCATATCATTTGTTTGAATTTAATGTTTTAGTATAATTATTTTATTGAATTATTGTGAGACATTTTATAGCGAGTCAACGATTGTGCCAAGCCTAAGTAGCATAAGGGTTAAGACGGTCGTATGTTTAACATAATTTGTTCCCATAATTGTTCGTTAAATAATTATAAAATTAATTAATAGGATTATTAGAAGACATGTTATTGCTAGTCAACGAATTGTGCCGAGTCCAACTAGTTTAGGTATTAAGACAATTCGTGTGGTAAACATAGCTTGCGCCTAAAATTATCCTTTTCAATTAATACAAAGCCAACGTTAGTAATAATCCGTAACTTAGTCATATCAATATATCCGGAGCCGGGAGGGATTACTTTTCACTCAATTGTTCACAACTTCGCTCTTATTTGCTTATTTAATTTTTATTTGTTTATTTGTTTTTTCGTTAATTAGTAGTTTTAGTATTAAGTGTTAAACTAGTTATTTATTTCATAGAATTTAGTTTAATTAGTAATTTAGTTATTAAGATTTCAAAACCAAAACTTTTATTGATCAGTGATCACCTCAAAACTTAAATTAGAACCACATACTCCTCGCGGATACGATACCCGCTTGCCCTATCTAGTATAAGGTAATTAGGTTTATTTTGGATTGGTACAACGAGCCTGTCAAATTTTGGCGCCACTAGGGAGTGAGTGCGCTTTTGGTTTAAGTTTTTGTTAATAGTTTTAAAATAAAAATAAAAAAAATACAAAAAGATTTTATTTTCTTTTGTTTTGTTTGTTTGTTTGTTTTGTTGATTGTGAGTGTGCAAGTTAGTTTATGCGCACACGTAGATCGGGACGTACATCACCGTTAGCTTACGATCCCGAGGTAGAGAGAGCGCAGGTTGAGGAGGAAAGCAACTAGACAGTTTTCTACTAACCTTGATTTTGCAGGTTTAGAAGAGCTTTTCACGAAATGCCGGTGACGACGATGCGCGGTGCAGAATCCCACCACGGGGTGTGGATTCCTATTATAGACCGGGAACCGATGATCCCTCCCCGATTGTCTATCCGACTACCGCTAATGGGGCGGTGAGCAACTTCAAGATCCAGCCGAACCTCATAGCGATCTTACCCGTGTTTAGAGGTCATGAGGAGCCCGTACGCACATCTGCGCGAGTTTTTCTCCATTGCGGTCGTGAGGTTAATAACACCACTAAGGATGGGGTAAGACTTCGCCTTTTTCCTTTTTCTCTTAAAGATCAAGCTAAGGCTTGGTTCACATCTCTCGAACCAGGTAGTATTAACTCATGGTGCGAAATGCAATCCGCCTTTCTTGATGAATTCTATTCTATAAGCAAAACTGCTGCCATTAGAAATAAGATTAAATCCTTTCGTCAAATCCGGCGGCAGTTTCACGAAGCTTTTAGTAGACTCAAAGAGTTGCTAAGAACTTGCCCTCACCACGATGTTCCAAAATGGGAGCTTGTCAAAGTCTTTTATGACGGGTTGGATTATCATAACCAACAATTTGTAATGGCAACTAGTGGGGGAACGTTTTCTCACGCCCATGGAGGAAGAATGGAAGTTCTTTGAAAAGCTGAGCAAGGGTTCCAAGACCCAAGCTTCAGTGGATCGAAACAACAAATCTTCCGCCAATTCTGTGTCTAACCAACATGGCACAAATTCTGAAATTAGTGAGTTAAGTAAGAAAGTTGATCTTTTGTTGAGAAATCTAGGAAAAGGTGCTTCAAATGTGTCGCATGATGTGTGCTCAATGTGTGGTGATCCGAGTCATTCAGTCAATAATTGTCAAAGTTGGGGGCACCACCGAATGCGGAGGTAAATGGAGTCTATGGAAATCATCCACGAAACGACCCATTCTCCAATAGTTACAATCCGGGATGGCGTAATCACCCCAACTTCCGTTGGAAGGATGACGACAGTCGCCCTAACAATTACCAACAAAGGCAACAACAATACCAAAGTCAAGGGCAAGGTTCAAACAATGGCCAACAATCCAATGTTGACCAAAAGTTTGACTTGATCCTAAGCGAGTTGGCCAAGTCTAATCAAGGTGCAAACCTAAAGTTTGAGTCCCTTTCCAAATCTGTAGTAAATCTTGAAAGACAACTGGGGCGGTTGGCGAAGAAGTGCACAAACAAGAAGCGGGTAAGCTTCCAAGCTATCCCACTCTTAATCCAAAGCATAAGCCAGATGGTCCTGAGCATGTGAATATGGTGACATCTCTTCGAAATGGTAAAACCTACAACAATGACATCAAAATTCCAAGTGTTCATGATTTTTCGCATGATGTCGATGATTTCGTTCGATGACGAAATTGTTGTTAAAGATAAAAAAGCTGAAAATGTTAAGTTTGATTCTGAGTTAGTAAATGATGTGACAAAAGATTTTTCAAAACCACCAACTCAGAATCCTGAAGCTACTGAATCACCCAAAGTTGGGGAGGCTGGTGTGTCAAGCACAACCACTCCTTACCCCGCAGCTTTGGAAAAATCGGCATCTGCTAGATTGGCTAAAAAGGGTCCTCATTCTGAGGATATGTGGGAGACTTTCAAGCAAGTAAAGGTCAATCTCCCTCTTATTGATGCTATCAAGCAAATTCCTGCATATGCCAAGTTTTTAAAGGACTTGTGTACTCAAAAGAGGAAGTTAAAGGCAACTGTGCCTAAAAAGGTTGACCTAACTGAGCATGTTAGTGCAATCTTATCTAACTCTCTTCCTCCCAAATTCAAAGATCCTGGAGCACCACTGATTTCAGTTGTGGTGGGAAATATTGCCATTAAGAAGGCGCTCCTTGATCTCGGTGCTAGTATCAACATCCTTCCTGCTAGTTTGGTCGATAAGTATGACTTAGGAACCCTTCGTAAGACTGACACTATAATTTCCTTAGCCGATCGATCTACCAAAATTCCTAGAGGTATCTTAGAGGATGTTATTGTGAAAGTTGATGACTTCTATTACCCAGTTGACTTCTTTGTTATGGACACCGAGACACCATACAAGGATGTTCAACCAACCATTATCCTTGGGCGACCATTCCTAGCCACGATAGACGCTAGGATTAATTGTCGAACTGGAGCCATGGATATTGCGTTCGGTAATAAGAAGCTAAGATTGAATGTGTTTAGTTCCGTGAATTCTCCTACTATGAATGAATGCTACCAGGTGGATGTAATTGATGAGGAAGTCCAAAAGCATGCACCCCGTATGCTTAAGGTTGATCCTTTAAACTTATATTTAACTAGTGAGAGTGAGGAGATTCTTGATGTTGCTGAAGTTCAAGAGATTCAAGAGTGTTTGGTCAGTTCTTTAGACCATCAAAAACCACCTTGGTCTTATAAAGTGGAGCCCTTGCTTGCTACTTTTGACACGGCCACAAAGCCGTCGCTGGAGGTGCCTCCAATTCTTGAGCTGAAACCTTTGCCATCTAATCTCAAATATGCTTTTCTAGGTCCTAACAATACTTTACCCGTTATTGTTGCTTCGATCTTTCGGATCACAAGAGGAAGAACTTTTGAAAGTGCTTTCCAAGTATAAAGCAGCAGTGGGATGGACAATTGCAGACTTAAAAGGGATTAGTCCTTCATTATGTATGCACCGAATTGTTACGGACCCAGATGTTAAACCATCAAGAGATGCGCAAAGGCGCTTGAATCCTAATATGAAGGAGGTAGTGAAGAAGGAAGTTCTCAAATGGCTAGATGCTGGTATCATCTATCCCATCTCGGATAGTAAATGGGTAAGTCCCACGCAAACGGTGCCTAAAAAGGCCGGTATCACCGTTGTGGAAACCGAGAGCGGGGAAAAACTCACCACCCGACCAGGTGGTGGAGAGTGTGCATAGATTACCGTAAGCTGAATGATGCCACATCTAAAGATCATTTCCCACTACCTTTCATTGATCAAATAGTTGAGAAGCTTTCTGGTCAGAAGTTCTATTGCTTCTTGGATGGGTACTCCGGGTATAATCAAATACCCATCCATCCCGATGACCAGGCCAAAACCACTTTTACATGTCCATATGGGACATTTGCATTTCGTCGAATGCCGTTTGGTCTGTGTAATGCACCCGCTACCTTCGCGGTGCATGATGAGCATCTTTTCTGACATGGTTGGAGAATCTGTAGAGATATTCATGGATGATTTCTCCATCTTTGGTCAATCATTCGAAAGTGTTTGGGTCACTTGAAAGTGTGTTAAAAAGATGCACCGAAACCAATCTAGTGCTTAGTTGGGAGAAGAGCCATTTCATGGTTCGAGAGGGAATTGTATTAGGACACGTCGTTTCTGAAAAAGGATTTAAGGTTAACCGTGCCAAGGTGCAAATAATTTCAACCCTTCCTCCTCCCACTAACATTAAAGCTGTGCGATCTTTTCTTGGTCATGCAGGGTTCTACAGGCGATTTATTAAAGATTTCAGTGCTATATCAAAGCCTCTTTGTAATTTACTCTCAAAAGAGGCACGATTTGACTTTAATGAATCATGTCTTAAAGCATTCAATATGCTTAAGCAAAAGCTTGTAGAAGCCCCGATTCTGCAGTCACCCGATTGGTCGAAGCCTTTCGAGATCATGTGTGACGCGAGCGAATATGGGCGGTTCTGGGACAACGGATCGATAAGAAACCCGTTGTGATCTTTTATGCTAGTAAGACTTTTCGAAGCTCAAATGAATTACACCACTACTGAAAAGGAATTGCTAGCCGTGGTTTTTGCTCTCGATAAGTTCCGTTCATATATTTGGGGGCATTCTAAGGTGATAGTATTTTCAGATCATAGTGCCTTGAAACATTTATTAACCAAGAAAGAGACAAAACCGAGGTTGCTTAGATGGATTCTGCTGTTACAAGAATTTAATCTGGAAATCCGGGATAAGAAGGGGTCGGAAAATGTGGTTGCCGACCATTTGTCCGAGATTATCCCTCCTCCGTTCAATCCATCAGACGTGATTAAAGAAAGCTTTCCTGATGAAAGCTTATTCCAAGTTTCTAAGATTCCTTGGTATGCAAACATTGTTAACTACATTGTAGTTAAAAGCTTCCGATTACTTGGTCCAAACAACAAATAAAATACTTCTTTTCTCAATTGAAGCATTATTTTTGGGAGGATCCGGATCTTTATAAAGTGTGTGCTGACCAAGTTGTTAGAGGTGTATTCCGATGACGAGCATAAGGACATATTGGCTCATTGCCATTCTTATGCGTGTGGGGGACACTTTGGTGCGACAAAAAACGGGCACAAAGTCCTGCAGAGCGGCTTCTTTTGGCCGACTATATTCAAGGATGCACAGTCTTTTGTGAAAGCATGTACTCGTTGCCAACAAGTTGGTGGGATTTCAAGGCGTGATCAGATGCCTATGAATCCAATACTTGTTGATTTGTTGAATGTTAATGTGGCGTTGATGTGACGGTAAAAAGAATGGTCAAATATTTGGGAGTTTTTTTTTTTGTAAATATAAAATAACGTTTTTTTACTGCTTAATAAAACTAACAATTAAGTCCTAAATTTTTAACTATAAAGTAATATTAAATTCAAAGTTTTTAATGTAGATTTTAATAGATCTTGCATGAACTGAACAATTAAAACTAACAACCATTATTATTATTACATTAAGTCAAATTAATCTTATTATTTAAATAATTGCGTTTTGGTTTAGGTGCTTCATGTTTTTTGCCTTAGCTTTTGGCTCATGTGTTGTTTTGCTTTGCTCTGTGTTGCCCTCTTTTGTTGGTCTGCTTTTATGTGTGTCTTGGCTCTTTGTTTTCTGTTGCGCTTTGATGTTGGCTACTTTGCGTGTGCTTGAGCGCGGTTTTCTTTCTTCCCTTTATGCTATGTTTGCTTGTTCGGTATGCTTTCTTTGTCTGCATTTTTGCATATTGTTTTATGTCATTTGCTCTTATTTCTTTACTATCTCACCCGCACGCATGCACTTGTCGGAGGTCTCGTTGAAAGCAGTCTCTCTACTCACGGGTTTACCCTGGTGTAAGGGTAGGATCTGTCTACATTTTACCTCCCCATACCCCGGCGGGATTGAGTTTGTTGTTGTTGATTTAAAAAATTGGTTATGCACGAAGTTATAAACATTAAAATGAAAACATAGTTTGAAAATTAACTGGTTTTAACACCAGATTTTTGTGTCTAAATGAGATTATAAACTAGTAAGCATAATCAGTACTTTATGTATAACTAAGATTAACAAAGCATCTTTATTATCAAAACTACAAATTATTTAATAAGTTATTTATTTAACAATGATTTTCTTCATATTATGAAATCATGTAATAAATGTTGAATAATGAAACTCGTGGGTTATTATCTTTCATTAATCATATATTTATAGTGCTAATACATAAAACCCTAGAAGCCTTAAACCCGCACATCGGGCTTGGGCCTATTTATTATTCATCTAATACCCTCCCGGAATCCGAGCGGCGAAATCGCGAAAGCTCGGATTGGAATACAAACGAGAAACATAAATTATTAAAAAACAAAAATAAAACTAAAGATAGTTATCTTGATGAATAATCAAGACTTTGATAGGTAGCCAATCGCGTAATCCGTAAAAAATGATTTGGTTTATGAATGACTGCTTGTTCTGGTGCGTGACGGTGCGTCCTTATGAATGACCGCTGATTTCGTCAAACACTTGGCTGCAGTTTTTGTTTTTGTTTTTGTTTTTGTTTTTTTTTTTAGCACTAATAAACGACGGTGGCTAGGGTTTGACAGGGTGACATTAAGGCGGTGGCTAAGGTGGCCAACCACGTCCAAGGATCAGACCTAGAGCTGTGATACAATGTTGAATAATGAAACCCATGGGTTATTATCTTTCATTAATCATATATTTATAGTGCTAATACATAAAACCCTAGAAGCCATAAACCCGCACATCGGGCTTGGGCCTATTTATTATTCATCTAATAATAAAAACATGGATCAAGATGCAACACAACTTGAGTCAAGTTAGATTATTGTGAGCCATTGGATTTAATCGGTTCAAATCAAATGAAGTTCTTTTGATTTGGGATTAAATCCAATGGCTCACAAGTCTCTGACTTGAGTTGAGTTTCCAACTTAAGAGGATCTCCCTCGTAAAAACATAACGTGAAATACCCCTAATTTGATAAGATGCTGAAAATATTTACAGCAAAATGACAGTTTTTACCAGCTCGTGCATTTACTAGAAGAGTTTTTGGGGTAATAAAATTTGGGGTCCTACTATTGGAACCCTCCCTATGGATGTGACTCCATAGGGAATATTCCCTTTGTCCATTTATTTTTTCAGCACAACGCAGTTTTTTGTCAGTTTCTGTTCCGTATTTCTGACAGTTTTAAGCGTTTGGCTTATTAAACTTTATATTTACAGTTCCGCATTTTTAGGTTTATAGCTTTTTGATATAAACAAAATTATAAAAATAAAAAAAAATAAAAAAAATAAAAAACAAAAACTAGGGGTTCTAATAAAAAACTAAGGGGTCCTAATAACTCAACCCAAAATTTGGAGCATATAGTATAAATGGATATTTCTATTCATCGCATGATGCTTGTTTCAGGGAGTAGTTAACAGAAAATGAGTGTTTTTTTGAAATCTAGAAGGTGTGTGTGTGTGACCAAATGAGTGCTACCCTCTTGAAATGACCATTCCTTCCTGCCATGCTTGTTGCAGTTTGGACTTATTTTTAGGCTACTTATTTCAAATAAATCTTAATTTTTAGTTTGACAACATGACTTTTTTAATTTGTTATTAAAACATGTATTTAATTTTGAACCAAAGTTGTTTAAATCAACTTTGAAATTGTGGTTGAATGTTGATTGTTTGTGGTTTAAACAAAGATAATTCTTCGTAATAACATTTGTGCGCAGAGTCGTCTTGAAACGTTTTAGATTGTTTTGAAACAACTAGCAAATAGCAATTAACATTTAGCTTTAAAAATATAAAGTGTTTTTAGCAAGTAACGTATAACGTTTTGAATTTTGATTAAAACTAGTAAACACTAGTTTTACAAATGCTACTAGTTTTACAAATGCTACTCAAAGAAGCATTCAAAATGTATTTACATTATGGTTTTCACTACTGATTTATATTATCGTTAATTTTGGCAAACACACATGTTTCTTAGAGAGAACATCCATATACCTTACAGATACTTTGTCATAAGTTGATCATATTAACCATAAACATAACATAATACTGAAAGTTAAAATATCATCCTTTGGTTCTATAATTTTAATCCAGAATCATCTCAAAATAGTTATACACTTTAAAAAATGAGCGAGTATTAAATAATACGGTTTTCTATACTACTCGTATTAATCAAGGGCTTATCCATGTTGTGAGAAGTCTTGGGTTGTGCCTCGACAAAAGTGACTTCATTTAGAATCCTTTGAATGTGTTAGGAAAATATGAAAGTAAATTAATGACTATGTATCTACTTTTGCAAAAAATAGCCACGAAATTATGACTTTGTAAACTACTTTTGCATATATAGTAAGGAAATTTATAGTTCATTTGCTATTTTTTGCAATTTACAGACAAATTAGTGGTTGTATTACTTTTCTTGTCTATACCATATACTAGTATACACTTAACCTAAACCTCCTTCAATTGTACATTTATTATATAAAATATTTTGTGTAAAGTGTTGTAATATAGTAATATACACATCAATATTTTTGCTTATACAAAACACCTTATGCTATGAATAGTTGTATTGTGTATTACAAATACTCAATTGCTTGTAGTCTTGTATAATATTTTGCATGCTGGAGTAATTTGTGAGATATATTGTGAGATAGGAGTGAAAAAAATGTCGTTTAAAAAAAAAATAAAAAGAAAAAAAAAATCTGCTTAGGAATTACATTACATTATCATTTAAAGACAAAACAAGTTAGAGTATTTTTTTTTAAGTAGATGGAACATAAAGGTCTTTTATGTATTTCATCATTCATAACTTGTTTGACTAGAGTTTGTGATATGATTATATGATGTTCTTGATTGTTTTCAAAGTAATGATTGTACTTTTTGTATCCATGCTTTCTATTGGACTTGCTCAGGATTCTGTACAGTTGGATGAAGCCTTTAAATGGTTTGCAATATTTTCTTTCTTTTAACCCTTTTTGTATGTTAAAAACCATCATCAATATTCTCCAATGCAACAAAATTATCTTTGAAACTTGCTATATATTGTAACTTGAAAAAAATGATTTTTATTTTTGTGTTTTCAAAACATAAAAAGTAGATGTAAGAAGCATCTTCTCCAAAATTAAGACAAACGAGGTTATGTCACTTTCTTCAATTTTTATTATTTTTTTGTTTCGGGTTATCCTTTTGTCTTGTAATGCATTTCTTCACGAGCTTATGTCAGAAAATAATTAAAATAAAAATTCAAAAAAAAACCCTCCATTATCTCTCAACCCCATCACCTTTTCTTTTTTTAATCTAAGATTATAAATACTCATATAAACACTTGTTATTTGTGTAATTTGAACCCATCTTTTTTCCCTCTTGAATACCAACCCTCTCTCTAGGTTATCATATTTTAGCTAGATAATAAAAGAAAAAAAAAAAGATATGGGAAAAGCTTCAAGGTGGTTTAGAGGGTTACTAGGTATGAAAAAAGATAAAGAAAACATGGATAACATTGATGCTAAAACAAAGAAGAGATGGAGCTTTGGAAAACCAATGAAGGATTCACCACAAAGGGTGGTTGTGGAAAAGGATTCCACTTGGATGAGGTCATACATGTCTGCCTCGGAAAAAGAACAAAATAAGCACGCAATTGCTGTAGCGGCGGCCACTGCAGCAGCAGCAGATGCAGCTGTGGCCGCCGCACAAGCTGCCGTGGCTGTTGTCAGACTTACTAGCCACGGCAGGGGAACTTTATTCAGTGGCAGTGAAAAATGGGCTGCCACCAAGATTCAAACAGTCTTTAGAGCTCATTTGGTAAGTTCTCTTTTCTTTTTATCAAATATTTATAGTTTAAGATTTAAGCTTACTTAATTACATACTTAAGCATATAAATTATGGGATAATCTTAAGAATGCATTATTTATTCAAGAAACAAACATATTTTTACTATTGCAAGTTTGCAACAAGTTTCCTTAAATGCATGTCTGCATGTTTAGAGTTTTAATCTGTATTTTAGTTGTTGTATTTATAGACCATAGACATATACTTTATGTTCTTTTGGTTTCCTATTTGGTAGCCCTAGTAGTCTGTGAAGGCAAGTACAATTTACTTTGTAGTATATTATTTCGTTAATGATTACGGTGTCAATCGAGTTGTGTTAGTGTTAACATATTCGGGGTTTGCGTGTTGATGGGTTAGTATAGCCTTCACCCAAATACGACCAATTTATTAATTGTGTCAAGAAACTCAACTCTAACCCAGACCTGCATAACAGGTGTAACCCATTTGTGACCCGTTTAACCCATTTAAGTAAATATGTCAGCCAGTGAATAAAGTTGGTTGTTTGTCGATTATTTAAATAGTTTAAATGCAAAAAATGATATAAGGATCTAAAATATGATAAAAATAACATACAAATAACTATGCGACAATTTTCTGAATTATAATCGTCGAATTTTATGATATATAAGGTATAAAATTATAATTCACTTATACTAAGTAAATAAAAAAAATATATTTAATCCACATCCTAACATAAAACCAGGTTATATATTTTATTTTTAAGATCTTATATACTTAAACGGGTTCACGGGTTGACCTGTTTAATACTTACTCAACCCAAACACGATCCGTTTATTAAACGGGTTAGACGGGTTGACCCGTTTTTGACCCAAATCTGTTTATCCTCAACCCAAACCTGTTTAACTTCGTTTCGGGTCCGTGTCATTTATCGTGTCGTGTCGAGCCCTACTTGAATATCTTTATTTATCTCAATTATCTGATGGACTAATACAAGTTTTAAGTTTTTACTATTGCTACTATGATTTACAAGTTTTAAACCGATTATTTTCAAAAAAGTTCAAAATTTTATGTAACAAGTTTAGTAACATTTCTTGTGTTTTGTGGTAGATGCTTAATATTTATATTATCTCTTTGGGGAAATATTTTATTTTTATTTGAAAAAATTTGCAATTACCTAGGTTTCATTGTTGACTTTGTTTAATTCCTTATGTTTCTTCCCACAACATAATGCATTTTCTATTTTGAGTTTTTATAGCCTTGTCCTCTTGTACGTGTTTTTTTTTCATGGTTGCAATTTCTAAAATTTTACCACCGAAAGTTTACAATTATTGTTTTAACTACCAACGGTTTGTATTTTTATGTTTTGACCATCAAAAGGATAAATTTTTTGTGTTTTGACTGCCAAAAGTTTACAAATTTTATATTTAGATCACCAAAAGTTACATTTTTTAGACTTTGACCACCAAAGTTTATATTCTTTTGTTTTAGACACCACAAGTTTAGACACCAATAGTAGTTTCTTTTTTTAGTATTTTGTTTTTGTTTAAAGGAGGGTTATTCTTGTTTTCAGGCAAGAAAGGCACTGAGAGCACTAAGAGGACTAGTGAAATTACAAGCTCTTGTTAGAGGGTTCCTTGTTAGAAAAAAAGCAGCTGCAACTCTATACAGTATGCAAGCTCTCCTTAGAGCTCAGTCGGCTGTTCGATCTCAAAGGGCTCGTCGTTCGTTCAAAGATCATAGGGTTCTACCTGAAATTCGGCACCGAAAATCCACTGTAAGATGACTTTTATATACTTCACATTCATTTTTACAAAAAGAATGTGATTTTACTCATTAACAATAAAATTTTTGGATGGGCTAATTAAGATACATTGTTTGTTTTATATTCATTTAAGAAAATGTTAACTTTGAAATTTTTCAGGAGAGGTTTGATCATGACACAAGAAGTGAAATCCATAGCAAAAGACTCTCAACTTCATACGATAGCAAAAGACTCTCAACTTCATACGATTCTACAACAAATTCATACGACGAGAGTCCAAAAATAGTTGAAATAGACACTTATTATAGGTCACATGGGCGATCAAGGCGTATCCATACATGTCCAACGGATTCTAGTGAGGAATCACATTACCACCACAACATATCATCTCCCATACCTAGCACTATTCCGACACGTATGTCATATCCAGAGTGCAACCATTATCAAGATCCTGAATGGGGATTTATTGGTGAAGACTACAAGTGTTCAAAAACCACTCAAAGCACGCCTCGTTTTGCTTATTCAAACAGGTCAAACACTCCAGCCACACCTCCAAAAAGTGTATGCGGGGACGCCTATTTTAGACCTTATTTGAACCATCCAAGTTACATGGCGAACACACAATCATTCAGCGCGAAGCAGAGGTCACATAGTGCTCCAAAGCAAAGGCCAGAAAACGGGACCAAAAGGAGGCTATCTCTTATTGAAATTATGGCATCAAGAAGCAGTTTAAGTGGTGTTAGGATGCAAAAGTCTTGTGCTAAAGCTCAAGAAGCTATAAACTCATGATGGTTATGTTGTTTGTTAGGTTTTAGATGTTTTCTTTAATCTTTATTATAACTTTGTGATTAAAGAATTAGGTATGTTTGTGTAGCAAGTAAACTGGAAGGGCTTTTTTTTTTTCTTCATTTCGTAGGCCAAGTTGTTTTGGCGAATGAGCCTTTCATTAATTAATCTAATCTATCATCTTTAAGCAAACTTGTTGTCGTCTTTTTTTGCTTCATAGGCCAAAGATGTTTTCCAGAAGTCTGATGTAGCTAGTTATCACGACTAACGGCACCAAGAAGGTTTCGATCTTGAGAACAACCACTTTTCTTTGAACATCAAATTTATCAACTATGCAAGCAAGTAACTAAAAAAAGATTACAAAGGATCCATACGTGGGAAATGAAAGCAGAATTCGTTCGGATCCTCCCACATGTTCGATCTTTTTTTAGATTGTATTTATCAAATTTATGATATATCTTGTAACAATTTTTTTAACAACGAGCTCATCATGGGACGAACTCGAGCCTTTTGACTTACAAAAGATATTTTAACCGATATACCTAGAGAGATAGTTATGTAACAAGTTTTTTTAACAACGAGCTCATTATGGGACTCGAACTTAGGCCTTTTGACTCACAAAAGGTATTTTAACCATTGGAGCACTTATGATTTGTTACCTAGAGGAGTTGTAGATGTTAAAACACAAATCTAAACCGCACCAATGATGGGTGTAATCCTCACCCATCTAAATACCATCACTCGCTGTTACTTCAGCAACATATATATCATCGCCTTCACCATACTTCACTCATCACTCACACTTTCGTAATCTCACTCATCATTTAGTCACACCAAATAGTCATTTAACTCTACAAAAATCACATATTTTCTTACGCGCAAAAACACCTCACCCACACGTAAGAGGAGGGGCCGTAATGGGATGGCTCACAAGCTATGGCTCCTTGAGGATGTGAAGCATTA
>OU343221.1:258787319-259024455 GCA_910596185.1 Chrysanthemum makinoi
CGCGCAACCTAAGGTATATAATTTCCACTTTGTATAGTTGTATATTGGTACACACGAAAATGAAATTACACATGATCGATGCTATATCGTGGGATTTGTAGCATCTCATGTTGTCTAGTTGATATCATGTGATGTACGGATTTCATTTGAACTACACCTGAACACTCCTTTCCACAACTTTTAAATTTATATATATCTAGATCAATTTGTACAAACTATATTTTATGAAATACAACCGTTAAAAACTAGCACTAAATAATGTTAATTCGTACATTAAACCTACCAAAGTGCAGGGTAATTTAGGCAAGTGTGGGATCTACGACTACATCATTATTCCTTTGGCTTGCATCACCTCTGTAAAAATTTCGTGCAGTGTGTTATAGATAAGGTGTCAAGGTGATCTTATATATTTTATTCTTGTACTTCATATTTTATTCTATTGTCCACAACCATGAACCACCGTTACATTTTGTCTTTGCGTTTTCAAATTACTGTTTGAAGTTGTCCATGCTTGTTTCTACAAATCTTTGTTTACAACTAAAGCCATCAAGGTAGAGACTTGTTTTAACTATAAACAAGTTGTGGCGTCGACTGTTATTGTTAAACAACTTGTACAACTCTCGAAAGTCATCTTTCTCTCTTGTTTATGTGTTTTAGGGCAAAACGCAAATAAATGTAACTAATTTGTTAGTTTTTGCTTTGTTGTGTATTTATTTTTATTTTTTTATTGTATATATCATAATTTTAAATTATGTATTATAACTATTTTACCCCTCCCCGATAATAGTAATGTTGATAAATGAAAAGGTAAGATGATCACATAATACACACAGTAGAAGAAATTAAAAAATATGATGATACAACAAGAAAATATAATGATGCATACATAACAAAACAAAAAGTGGTAAGTTATAAGGATGACAACGCGGCAAGGAATGTCATAGATCGTATTTTCCATCCCCATCTCCGCCCCATCCAAATTGGGGAATAGTTTTACATCCCATCCTCGTCCCCAACAAGGATCGGGATCCCAACGCGGATTCGAGGATTTTCCATCTTTATTAAGAAAGCATAAATAATACACAAACTCATTGAAAATATAAAGAATCTGACTTATAAAGTGTCTCAAAAAGAGTATAGCACTCATACTTAAATTAGTTACAATTTTTATCCAACTTTAAATTATCATAGATATTGAGACCACACATATAATATAAGAATAACGTGTATTCTATGTGAGTATTTTTATTTTTTATTTTTTATTTATTTATTTATTTTTTTGGAACAGAGATTACATTTTACTCATCACAAATGGAGGTAATTTGAACACAACTAGTTACATCGAACATAAAGGGCAAAATCGAAGCCGACTTGCCAAACAAAATACACGAGGCAACAAGTTAAGCCAAAAGAAAGCATACACCCTAATAGTTGTGACAAACTACAGCAACACCATACAAGGGTGGGGGGAATCACCAAAGTGAGCTTTTGGTAGACACAACCATATGAAGATGTAGCTTGACAAAAGTATACAAAGTACAGATAACATACATAGAAGATAAAACTGAGCATCCTAAAAGGAGCCAGAGCAAAACCAAACAGATCTAGAATCAAAACCCAAAGCTACAGCAAGCTATCAATGGCGGACCACAACATATCTGAGCAGAAGAGACCGGATGGTAACGGATTTGAGCAGAAGATAGTGGTGGCAGCAGTGCGAAGATAGGAGATGACAGATCTGTGGGTAAGGGCTATTATTTTGAGAAGGGAAAAAAGTGCAAGAGGTCCAGACGGCCGGCCTAAGCCAACCGCCGGGAAAGGTCGAGATTTGTTTGGTTAGAGGCTAGAGAGAGAAGTTAGAGAGAGGTTAGAGAGTTTTGGTAGGTGTAGTTTTCTTTCTTTTGATTTGAGTAGTCTTACAAAAGTCTATGTGAGTATTCAAACAAACATTGGGTAAGTGATATATACTCCATCCGTCCCATTAGCATTGTCCATGTTTCATTTTTGGGATGTCTTAAATTAATTGTCTAATACTAAAATAGAGAAAAAAATTTGATGTAGATTACTATATTACCTTTACTTGATATTGTTATTACAAAATTTAATGAAAACAATAATTAATTAGTTAATGGTAAAACTGACATTTTGTAAAAAGTAAAAAAGAGAACGCGGTAATGATTATGTTTTTCTTAAACTAAATGTTTTTTGTCATAGACAATTAATTTCGGACAGAGGGAGTAATAATTAATGTCTAATTGTTTATGCTTTTTAAGCTATTTGATCATTTAAATGTATACATGCATATATATTACATGTCAAGGCTCTTAGTGTAAGATACCCGAATGTTTCGTATGTCATTGCTAAAGACGGAACAATACATATATAAGCGACCTTAACAAATGACACTCGTGCCTTAGCCCATACAAAATATAAACGGGCTAACATACATATACGACTAACACATACAAAGTAAATGTTGTATGGTTATACATACAATTTTCATATATTTATACATCAAAAAGATCGGGGCGGGTTTGAATTCGGAGATTGATATTATCTCCATCCCCGCCCATACCCGGTTATGTAATTCGAGAATTCCCCATCCCCGTTCTCATATCCAGCCAAACAGTGGCGGAACTTGACCATTTATTTTGGGGGTCCGAATCGAAGATTTGTTTGTAACCTCAACTAAATTTCCCCTAAAACCTATAATATTCACACTAGGTGCCGTAAATTTTGGGAAGGCCGGGACCCTCCCCTGCCCTAAAAAAAGTCCGCCCCTATGGACAAATCGAGTATTCTCCAGTCAAATTAAAGATAAAGTCCCGCGAGTACAGGCATTTTAGCCATCCCTAAGGCTGAACGCAGTAAGGCTATCCGATCGATCGATCCAATCAATCTTCACTCGATCATCTTACTGTGGGACATGTCGATCACAAGCTTTTTTTATTAACTCGATCGTATATACGATCGAAACAAACACACACATAAAAACAACATTCTCCATTTTTAATTAATTTTATTAAAGATCGTCTTTACTGGGGCACCCAATCGCCTGAAGGTCACTGGAGAGAGAAAGCTGATGTGGCAGGGAAAATGAGAAGGATTGACCCTCCTAAGTGGAGGCAGCCTAATAAGTTAGCTATAATTTCATGCCTTTTGGCCCTATGATTTGAGTTTGGTCTAAGTTGACTTATTTAAGTTATTGTGGCAACTGCGCCTTCTTTATACTTTCGTTACTGGAAGTAGTTTATTAATTTATTTTGTCGATTGTCTTCATTGGCTCCATTATATTGTAATATTTTCGTCTTTTTTATAGCGCGTTTAACAAAACTAGCTAGAAATTTTGCGTTTTCATCTTTTTAAGCAAATTACAATCTGCTATTAATCATATCAAATAACTTAATTATTATAGCAACATACTTTTATCGAATCTTATTATATAGCAAAGTAAAAGAGGTATTGTAATTTGATTCTTAGAAGCTACTACGAAACTACCTTTTATGTTGAGTTCTTCACATTAAACATTAAACATATCATACATTTCAAATGCTAGATTCTATATGCTCAAAACAAATAGTAGGCACGGTATACAACAAAACATGTAAGAGCGTGATGATTGGCTGAAAGACGTTTAGTTACGTCACCAAAATTCAAAAAACTGTGCAAATCCATTTTTATATACCCTAATACGATATTATACCATAATTCATGGGGTAAGTACGAAAATCTATGTAGTCTCTCAATATTCTATAAACTTTGAATTTTGAAAAGGAATTTGAATCTGTCTGCTAATTTCCAAATCTAGTAGCTTGAATAGATCACAAATTTTGTATTGTACCCAGTACTAAGGTTTCATGTGTCAAACATGCATGTATTGTGAGTTTATGACAATTGGATTACGTTTCTATGTGTAAAATATGTTCTACGTACATACAGAGAATAATATCTCAAGTTCAAATTTTTTCACCATCATGATCAATATTTGAAATGGTACTTAAAGAAAAGGTAAAAGCTGAAATGACCCATAAGAATATTCTACCTAAATATTTATTTGTTAATAGGGTTACAGCATATTATAAGGGGTGATGCATAATCACATTGTCGAAAACGAACAAATAAAGTTGAAGGATTTCAGTAAATCTAGTGTTTATGAAGCAAGGTGAAACTATATGAAACGGACAAGACTTGTCTTTTAGAGCATAGACTGATCGGAACAGAAAATTTAAAGATGCTGGAACCGAATACCAACTTATCGTAGCGGTTTGGATCCAGGTTACTGATTATTTCTGTGGCCGAACCGTGTACCCAACTTAAATCTTCTTCAAACTCGATTTCTTGTCTAGGCAACGTCATTTTATTGACTAGTAGGAAAAAAAAAACGACATTGGACCAACCATAGTACCATACCCTACATTCTTTACAGGCCCATTTACAGGTTTGGTCCATAAGATATGGGCTCAAATGAAAAAGTCCATTGCAGCTTCTCTAATGGTTCAGTTCTTTTTAGAAATATGCAGGAAGTGATAGGTTATTCGGTTGTTTGATTTATTTGGTTCGGTTAACTTTTTTGGGTAAAATCAAAAGTTGAATATAAATTGAATTAAATCGAACCAAAAACTGAATTTAAATTTGGTTAGGTGTTCGAGTTGGCCTGAATACATAATTATATATATTTTATTTAATTATATAGTTTTTTGAAATTAAATATTTCAAATTTAGAAAATGTTATTTTCATATTGGAAAAAAGTTTTAATGTTGTATATATATTTATGTGAATTCTGTTTTCGTTTCGATTTACATTTTGTCAAAACCATATTCAAACTGGAAACCGAATATTCAATTTGATTCGATCAGTTTTGACAAATGCGATTCAATTTCATTCGATTTTGTTCGATTTCGGTTTTCAGGTAATACCCTATTTGTGAACACCAGGAGATTTGCATATATGTGTTTCAGTGTATGTACTGTATTTAAGGAGGTGAAATTACAGAAAGTGCAATTTTTTCTGTCAACATTTTTGGTAATTGTTAATTACCTCATACGTAAAATATAATCATATTGATCCTATTTCGTAGTATCATACGGAGTACTAACAAGAATCAGTCATTCCATATTGCATTTATGGTTGATTATATTACCATGTAAACCAAACATCACAAGCCAGAAATGATTTATACATATAGGGTGTGTTTGGCAAAAGTAGCTGTGAGCAGTAGTAATGAGCAGTAGCTGTGCACCTCTATCCAATAAAAACCCTCAACTCAAAACTACCCAATTTGAAGGGAGTGGTACCCTAGTACCCGGTTTTTTTTTTTTTTTTTTTTTTAATATTAAAAATATACCATTTTATTAAAAATAAAAACATTACATAATACTTAAAAAAAATACACATTACATAATACTTAAAAAAAAAGAAACATAACATAATACTTAAAAAAAACTAGATTAAAATAAAAAACCCACTAATCATCGAGATGCGGCAAGTATTGACGTGCTACGTGCTCCGTGAGATCATATCGAAGACGGTCATGGAGAGCTTCGTTTAGTAACTCCGCTACCACACTATTGTCGAACACTGGCTGGACCGGCTCATCCATTATATGAACCGGTGAGATTGCCCTCCCTTCGCGTTTAAAACCATATTGTGCAAAATAACACTCGCATGAACCTGATTGGCAATCTTCGCTTTGGTCATAGCTCGGAGAGGTCGATCGAGAATTTTCCATTTTCCTTTGAGAGCACCAAAAGCTCGCTCGACATCCTTTCTCGCCCCTCTTGTAACTTCTTAAATCTCTTTTCCTTTGGGTCGGTTGGATACGGGTATGCTTTAACAAATGTGGACCACTTAGGATAGATTTCATCTGTCAAATAGTAGCCGCGTTTGTAAAAGCGTCCATTCACGTGGAATGAACTATTCATCGCCGTTCCATTTCGATCTGTAAGATACAAGTCAGACTGATTCAATACGTTGATATCGTTGTTTGACCCCGGGGGACCAAAAAAAGCATGCCAAATCCACATATCTTGTGACGCGGTGACTTCAAGCATAATAGTGGGAACACTATAGTCACCTCTCGTATATTGCCCTCTCAAATGTCTAGGACAATTTTTCCATCGACGTGTGTACGGTCGATGCTACCAAGCATCCAGGGATGTGATGCTTCGCTTCATGGGCCTCGAAAAATGCGAGCAAGGTCGTGTGCTTTGTCGGCTACGTAGGTACTCTCGACCGTACAACTCAATGATGGCCTCACAAAATAATCAAGACTTTCACGTGACGTTCTTGCAGACATGCATAAATATTCATCATACTCATCGGGGGGATTGCCGGTTGCGAGTTGCCTAACGGCCGATGTGATTTTTTGTTTCGCCGTGAAACTTTTTTAACTCTCGCACATAGCCTTCTTGAAAATATGGGTATCTCGATTCAATGTCACCCACTATTTGCAAAAACATGCTTTTCTCCATTCGATTTTTTTTAAAGTAATCGTCGTTGTACTTTGGTGTTTCAACGAACCAATCATTCTTTAAAGTTTGAAGACCTATTTCCCGATGACGATTGACGTTAGTTCGGCTAGAGCTTGCCGTTCTTCAAGATACGAGCCGCTAGTTGAAGCATATGTTGCAACGAGCTACCCGTGGATAGCTCGTCGGATGAAGACGGAATAACGTATTCGGAAGAATCGAAAGACATTTTTTTTTGGAGAGATTAGCGTGTGTTTTTTTTTAAAGGTGGGGGTAATTATATTTTTTTGGAGAGATTAGTGTGTGTTTTTTTAAAAAAAAATGAGTGTTTGTAATTTGCTTTTAAAGGGAATTTTATTTATTTATTTATTTATGGCATACTAGCCGTTGTACCCTCCCAAACGGTCACTTTTTCCAAATATTCTCACAATACTCGCTCGAGCTCACAAGCCGAACTCCCTACCCGATCTTGCTACCCTAAGTGGAGGGGGCGGTGTACCCGCTCGGGTACCCCTACCCGATCTTGCTACCCGAACCCACTCCCTCCTCCCTGATACATTTCTTATTAAGTAATGTTGTGCTTTCTCAAAATATATTTTAATTATCTTTGTAACAATATGATATCAAACATATCAAAATAAAAAAAGTAGTTTAGAGAAAAGAAACTTGTATCATCAAAGTGGTTTACCGGTCAAACATCATAATTCTTTTACGGATAAGGATCCTCTCATGTTCATTTGAACATGAGAGGTAATGTTGTGATTTAAGTGATTGTACATTTGAATTAAAATAAAGCAAATGTTTTGCAATAATGACTATGTACAATTACTTAAAACACAACATTAACTCTCATGTTCAAATGAACATGAGATGATCCTTATCTTTCTTTTACAATAGGTTTCCATTTCAAACATACACATGTAGAGTGACTAGAAAAAGGTCGGAAACAGAACGATGCTTGAGTCGGGCTACCTACATTTAAGTCAAACATTGATACTACCTTCGTCTCAGTTTAAGTGTCCATCTTACTATGATAATCTGTCTAAAAAAAATTGTCCACTTGCAACAAATTTCCACTTGATACTACCAACATTCCAGTATTAGATAATTTTCATATCACAAATTCTGTATTTGATTGATGCATTAAGCTGGTTCTAGTAAGGGGATTCAATCCCCTTACTTTTCACTGACACGTCAGCTTTCTCTCTCCAGCGACCTTCAGGCGATTAGGTGCCCCAGTAAAGGCGACCAAGATCAAATTTTTTTTAACATAAACTAAAATTTCATTAATAATTAAAATGTTACAATACTAAATAAAAACAATAATATATTAAATATAAAAACGATACGAAATACATAAATCATAAATATAATCTGAATGCTCCCCGCATGCAGAGTCATACAGGAGTCCGATAACCGGGTAAATTTCTCGATCGCGAGCCAAATCTTCCTCGTCTAGCAGAGGTTCCCAAAACAATTGGTAGTCGGTTGATGCACATACACCATCTTTTCGTTCTCCGGGTAGATCCAATTGATTTTGGTGCTGACGTTGTCCGATACCTTTTGAACACCGCCACAACTTGTCAGCAATCTCGTCGTCTTTGCGGGGGCGATCTTTCAAAAATTTGTCTATCACAGCTTTTCGTTCAGGCGTAATGTCGTTGCAACTCTTGTAGTTTTCTCTCATCGCTTCTTCTGCGCGCTGCGCAACGCAAACATATGGATAACGTCTATAATAGCGTTTTTTCGAGCAACATCATCTTCCTCGCATTGTTTGTTAACGTACATTTTCATATCTTCAACGGAATGGGGGAGACGGCAAGCCATATTAAATCTTGTGTTGAGAAGTATTTTGAGTTTGAATTGTGTGAAATAGATTTGTGGATTGAAGTGTGTTTGTATTGTGTATTTATAAGGTTAATTTTTTTTACACCGTTATGCAACGGTAGGAATTTACCCCACCCACATTTTTTGACAATTAAATGTTCCAAGTAGTCGATCGTGGTCATGACCAACATGTGTGAAAATTGATGCTCGATCGATCCCCCACAAAAGGATGATCGAGTGACGATCGATCACCACACTCGATCGTCTCTATCTATTGGAGCCAGCCTTATGTGCATGAACAAAAATGACATTTGGTCAATTTAAATATACATTCATTGCATATATCATAATGTAAAATTTTTGTTTATGAAAATGAAATATAATTCATGATTAGGAAAATGAAATATGAAAAAAGCAAAAAAGAAAAAAAAAAAGAAAAAAAAAAAACCTTATAAAATCCCAATCAAAGTAACTTCCTCATTTCACCCCTATCTTTCCCTCCAAAAAAAATCATTTGATTAATTTCTTGATTACGTACAATCTTCCAATACATAATCTTCACTGAAGAATGATGGATAGTTTTCGCGATAAACTCGAATCGTCAAGCAACAATAAACCCGAGTCCCTGTTTTCTGGTAATTATTTCTTTGTTGATATCAAACTGTCTGTTTTCATTTGATCAAATACTTTTATATGCAATTTTTAAGTTTTGCTTTTTATAAGTTTTGATCTAAGTTTGTTATATTGTCTAAAATATATTTATTTTTTATGAACATGAAGGAAACAATGAAAATGAATTGAGTGAAGAAATGAATTCGAAGTTAAACATTACGGATAAGAAACGAGTCCCGGAAAATAAAACATTGGTTAAAAGAAACAAAGCCCTAGATGTTGAAAAACAGCCCGGTTTGTTAAGATCGTGTAGTTTCGATTCTAGTCTTTCTAGATTGCATGTAGTTGATGCACAAGATGACCCGTCTTTGCCACCTTATGATCCTTTTGAAAATTATCTTTCCCCTAGGCCTAAGTATCTGAGGTTTAGGCCAGATAGACATCGTGAAATCCTTGCTCGTCAAGAAAATGTTACTAGGATGATAAAAAGTGCGTCTTTTGATTGTGGCGTGCCGTTTCTTGAAGAAGTATCGAGTGATGATTGTTCTGTTGAAGAAAAGGAGGATATTGTTAAAAAACCAGTGGTTAGTACCCAAGATGAGAACGAGGGTGAAAAAGAAGAATTTGAGGACGGTAATGGATGGAGTAGGAATGTTTTGTTGCAATACTTGATTGTAGTGGTTCTTTTGATTTTAATGACTGTGACTATATGTTCAATGAACTCCCCAACGGTTTCACATTCTAAAGTTAGATACGAAGTCTTTGATTCGATGATGTTAATGGACGGAAATTTGAGTGAGAACATGATTTGTTATGATTATGAAAAGTGGGATACAAAGGATTTGGAAGTGAGTAGTTATGAATTAGTCAAGATGCAACATGGACATACCACAAAAGTTACTGAGATTGAAGTATATGTCAATAAGGATGAAACTGATGAGATGGAAACTCGTCAAATTGAGGCCGGAAAAGAAAGTTACGTTCAGATACTAGGGGCAGATTTGGGTCAAAATGATGTCAAAAAGGATGATACTGATGTGATTAGAAATCCCAAAAGTATGATAAAAGAAGAGACTGAATCTCGTCGAACTGAGCCCGAAAAAGAGAGTTACTTTCAGATATCGGGGGCTGATTCGGGTCAAAATGATGTCAATGAAGAATTAGTTATTCTAAAACCGATAGTAGAAGAGGATGATAGTACCAACAATGGCTCGGATGAAAATGAGATTGAAGGGATAAAAGATATTGATACTCTCCTGAAAAAATTGGCCAATCCGAATCCAATTTTTGCAGCTTTCAGTGGGGATGTAATTTTTTTGGCGTTTTCAAGTGTTCTATATTACTTAATTCAGAGGGAAACGAGTTCCCATAAGAACGAGGTTTCTGATGAAAGTAGTAGTTCTGTTGGAAGTTATGGTACCAAAACCAGCAGCGATGCAAGTTCTTCCATTCGAACGAAATCGTCAAACTGCTCTGAAATGTCAATCGAAGATTCTTATTCTCAAGGAAGCTTTACAGTTGAGAAGATAATTATCAAGAAACAGGTAATTTCTATATCTCCATCCAATGTTTGATAATTGATAATTTTTCAATATGCTGAAAATTCTCTTGAATGTTAACTGGTAAGTTGTTTGATTTTGGAACAGAAAAGTAAGACGCTAGAGGTAACAATATCTACAGTGCGGCGTTCAAGCAGAATACACAACCACAAGCGATCCGTCACACAGTCTTCATAAACCATCCCCCTGATGATTTCTTTGGTAGCCTTACTTGCTAAAATGGACATCATTTTGCAGCCGTGTCTTTCTTATTCATCATGAAAGTGATGACATAGTTAGTAGTTTATCATCTGCAATAAGCATCTATGTCTTTTGACCAAAGGCGCGACTATCATCCCACCAGCCATATATGTCGTGTGTTCAAGTCTCATCAAGGAAATTGTGTGCAAGTATATGACATGAAAGAATAACATCTTTTATCTCTTGGATTGGTGGCTGATTCTAGTATACCAGATTATGAATTTAGCCTTACTTTTCTCCCTATATGAAAACTAAAAATAAAAAGAATTGCATAGCAGCATAGGTATGATTTCATGTATAAAGATGTATCTCATATATATACACATTCCTCTTTACAAGCCTTTGGTTACATAATATTATAACCTCATGTTTGCTACATACATACTACCAAAATTCCAAAAAATTGATCTTATATTCATGAAACTTTTCAGGACCATTAGTTGTTGTTAAGTTGACCAGGAAGCATAGTTGACTTTGCAAAGCTTCTTTGCCTCAAAAAAGGTGAATGTTTCTTTGCAATATTTGATCTAGGAAGAGTGTGAGACTTGAAGCTATCTAAACCACCTCCATAGCTTTTGCTATTCATCTTCCTCATCTTTAGTTTCTTTGGAAGATCTTCTATGCTCATTACTCTTGATAGATTTGTAAATGATTCAGATTTCCCATGATAGAACTTTGATAATCCTCTCCTACAAGTAATTAACAAATTAAAAACAAAGTTTAGTAACATATTCTTGGTGTGCCTGAATTTCTTATTAAAAGTGTTCATTTACTTATTATTTCTTAAAAAGATGTTTTAAGATATGCAAGTACTCAAAACTGTTTACTTTTAACACTTAGAAAAAGCAATAAAAAACAACAAAAAATGAAACTTTTTGTGTGAAAATTGCAAAAACTTACTTGATAGGAAGTTGTGCCATTAGATCTGATAAGTCAAGTACAGAAGATCTAGCTGAAGTTGAAGAAGATGAAGAAGCATCATCTGTTGTATCAAAAGAACAACATGAAGAAATAGATGATGAACCATTTGAGATTGTTGAAGTTTCTTCTTCAATGGATTCTTGATCTTGATCTAGCTTCTTAGTAAAACTCCATGCATGGTGACCATCATGGTCACCTTCAAAAGCTTGTTTTTGGTATTCACTCATTCTTTGCATCAAAAGATAAAAAGATTATGGTTCAACAAAACAATAAAGAAAGTTTCAAATTTGATAACTTTTTTTCTTAGTCAAGAACAATGAGAAGGTTTGAAATGTTATGTGTTTATGGAGGCTTTTTGTGGGAGCATATATATATGGTTTTATGGTCAGATTGGATACGTGGCATGTATATATTGGTACCATTGAATATATGTTAGTACCATATCAATTCTACCCACTTGCTCATACTCCATGACTAGATATGGATGAAACTTTTTCAAATAATAAATAAAATAAATAAATTATCCTAGTATCCCTTTTTAATAATGCAAATGCCTTTTTTAATTGATCCCGACATCATGAAACAACAAACCACACCTAAAGCAATTAGTGTGTAGTTTTTATGATCTAGCCGACAATCAAACATCCATCAGAGGTCTTTTGTTTAATTAGCAAAGGGTATAAACCAAATAATCTATACACATTTTCTTGTATTGATGATACTTTTGACACTAAATACCTTCAAGGAATGCTATATGTTTTACTATATTTTCTGAACTAAACATATTTTACTAGTTAATCATCGGTAAATTTAAATTTTGAAACAAAAATGTTAATGTTGTTTCTAACAAGTCAAGTCCAAAATCATACCCTAAACAAAAACTTGAACCTTTAACGAATGATTTTAATCTAGTTATTTACTATAGGCGCCGTTAACTTAAGAAAAAGCATAAAAGCGGATTTGATTATATACCAAACATGTACCATATTGGAAACTGATTTTCCAATAAATGATGCCATTTTGCTATAAATGATGGCGAGTAAGGTAATATGTACATAAGGTAATCAATTTCCGTATAGTGTAATATGGGGAATGAGATCCTGTCAAGTTGAGAGATACAACTTGACTCAAGTTGGATAATTGTGCCTTTCGATTTGATTCAATGTTCAAACTAAAAGAACTTTTTTTTTAGATCAAATCCAATGGCTTAGAATGCACCAACTTGAGTCAAGTTGTACCTCTCAACTTGATAGGATCCCATCCCATAACATGGTACATGTACGGTATATACGGTATTGAATTACTGATCAAGAGTGCCATTTTTTCTACTTTCATTAGCAACGGTTATAATGAAATACTAGACTGAAACCACCGGCTAAAGGTTCAAGTTTTGCTTTGGGGTCACATTGATCTCCATATATTTTTTACGGCAATTATTTAACAACCTATACCACGTGTCTCACAAATACCATCACATATATGTTTGCAATAAAACTTAAACCATAATCTTATGTTGATGGATCAGTCACATATCCTGATTAGTACTACATTGACTCTAAACCTACAAAACAACACTATACATACAGGTAATTTCTTTTTGGAGATATCTCTGCCACAAACATCAAAGAGTTAACTACTGCAAACAGTGAAAATGATCCCTCTTTGTTCCCTTTGCAACCTTTCAACTTTTATGATTATACACAACTAGTTTTTGATTTATTTTTAATTTATGCCTAGCAGCAACAAAGACTCCCTACTGTTGATTATTTTCCCTTTCTCTTTATTGAAGGATAAGATTACTCTTTAAAACGTGCATATAGAATACACTTGGAGCAAATTAGTATTGTACAACAAACAGATTTATAGAAAATAATAATAATAATTTAGTTGGATATGATAAAATTGTGGGTCGTTATCAAGGAGTTCCCATGGGCGGAACTTGACCTACAAAAAGCGTGTCGTTGATAATGGAAGATGTGTGGATAAGCTCCAATTTGTTTATTTTTCCATGCCATCCTCACATTCCATGCATATCCTCTTCTTTCCTTTTTATTATTCTTTATCTCCTTATCTTTTAGGTATATACTTTTTCATGATTCATCAAAAACTTATATAGACTTTGAGTTTATCATTATAAGTATATTAGCTGGACGTACCATTTCTTTATGCTCAAGAGAAAAAGTGTAAGCTATGGAAAAGTATCAAAACCCTTAGCTCAAAGATCAGATATTTTCTAATGGACACCTAAATTCATTAATATCAGATTCGGTAGCTTTGGATCCAAGTATTTAATACTTAGCGTTTTGGTGCAACTAACGACAAACGATTAGTGATTTAAATACAATGTTTGTTTGGCAACATGCAACTAGTGGTTGAATCGTGTGTAACCGCTCTCATTCAAAACATTTTATTAAAAACCATTTAGATCTAACCGCTAGCATTTTGGCTCCCAAATTACATATATGCTTCTTTTATTCATTTAAAGAAATATTATGTTAATGTGTATATGTCTTTTTATGTCATTTTACACTTTACAATTACAACTATAACTATATTATCAAATATTGTTATTTAACAAACAGCTACCGCTTGTTGCTATTGCTTATTACTTCTGCTACTGTTACATTTCGCAAACCATACCATTAACTTAGTTTGTTTTAAGAGAGAAGACTTAAAACATAAAAGGTCAATAACGGGCGAAGACTTTCCCACACGAACCGTTGAACAAGTTGGAACATTACTTCCTTTGAAAACATGTTGCAAAATCATAAAATGGGCTGAATACATAAGTAAATATCAAAGGAATACGTATACGCAAAATGTTTTCAGAAGAATATATCAATACTCACATATGAAATTTAACTAAGCTTTTTTTACATGATTCTAAAGCAACGACATATAGAACAACCAATGTCAAATTAAATTCGTGAAATACATGGAACACCATTATGATTTTATAATCATAATTTAGTTAAGGAATATCTTATTATTATAAAGCATTCAGAAAACATTTCTTACCTTTTTATAGTTTTCTTTGTCGGGTGTTATATCCACAATTACTGCTTATTTAATTTTTTTCATAACTTATCGATTGTGACCTTTGTTGTTTGTAGTTCTAGAAAGTACTCGTATTTAACTAGTGAGGATTTGACCAGCCAAACAAATTTTACTTTGACTAAGTTGAAGCTGTAAAAACCTAACTTTTTTTTTTTCTTTCCAGCTTTTTCGACTCGACATTGCAAGCCGGTTAATCTCGGAACGACCACCTTTTTGGATAGTCTGAAGTCGGCGTAGGTGAACCTCCGTGACCACAAGAGAACTAAAAGCTGACTATTCTTTTGGTCCATTGCTAGTTATGATTTTGATCCATTACTTTCACTAATTTCACTGATAGTTCAATAAACAAAACTTCATAAGATAAAGACTAGCAGGGTACTCGTGCGATGCGGCGGCGTGTACTCTGAAATAAAAGATTTCTATGAACTATGCTTTATAATCTGAAACGTTTTATGTGACGATAAATTTGCGGATGCCAAAAGTTTCATGTCGCATATTTCAACTCTTTAGAATATTATAGTAGGGTTACCCACGCTGCGATATCAAGTAATAAAATTTTCGGCAAAAAATGTTTTTAATTTTATGTTTTCTCTTACAATAACTTTACCAATAGCGAAAACATAATGAGTTTGAGTAACTTTAAAAAAAGTGATGGATAATATCAAACTAATTCATATAAAAACAATTGAAAGTGGCGGGATTTTGCGTTGTGATAGTCAATAATGTTACGGGGTTATGGTCAAATTAGTAGATAGTGGTCCGTAGTCACAGGTAAGTAGAAACATTTTTTTTATGAAATATATGTGTAATAATCAACACCTCGTAATAAGTAAATAAAATATATTTTTGAACATGTTTGTATCATTGAATTAACACTTAGCACTTTGCACATTTGCATCATTTGTCTTAAAAAAATTGTCCCGACTTTTACAAAAAATCGTTTTTTACTTTTGTGGTTAATTTATTTAAAATAATTCAAAATTTATTTAGATTGATTCTCGAAACACTCTTACGATATAATAATATTTTAAAACTTTGTAGTTTTGCATATATTTTAAAATCATATTCATTTATATGTGTATTTTTGCATTAAAAATTAAACTAATTCAAAAGATTATATATATCTTTTTTGTTTATAGATAGATATAGAATTCAATTATATAAATTATTTTATTCTATAGAAAAATGAAAAAGAAAAATAATAAATGAAGCATTAAAATGTTGAGGAAGATAAATTAGTAAAAGCTATGTATTGTGTACATTATGCATTAAAAATTGTAACGCTTAAGAAACACATTAATGACATCTTAAATTTTTTTAGGAGAGAGGGTGCTAAATGCTTTATAAGTAATATAGATGGTCGACAACATTAGATTTCCTGGACGCTTAGTTAGCATATATATTTTGTGAGACGGGTTGTTGCAAAAATTACAACTTAAATTTCTGATGTTCTCGCTAGCCTGCCCATTGGTCATCCAACAAGAAAACAAAGTCGGAGTTGAAAGCATGGCTCAGATCAAACACAACACATTACGCGTTCTTATCATCTAGTTAGCTCTCGCTGTAAACACCAACCATTGGCATGGGTTGGGTTGGATTCACTGACTACAAGAATGTCCCTATAAGTCATATCATGCCTAAACAACAAATTTGTTGGTTTTGGGTCAGAGCTCATAACTCTTACGTATGGATTCACCCCAACTTTTGTCATGAATAGCGAGAGTGGATTGTTGCAACAACTTTGCATTATAGACAACCTTATGAAAATTGAAAACTATAAAACCAAATATGAACATTTTGGAATGCATTCCTTTCATCATTGTATGGTTTTATCCACATTGAAGACCTTTGAGACCTTTAATCAAGTATTATATTGGTTCTATAAAATTATATCAGTCACTAATAAAAATATATAACCATCTTACAGAAATTAGGACAGTAACTAGCATATACCACAATAACAATGTGTGTGTTGCAATCTTTCTGCATATAAATGCACATGCTAAGTTTCTTGTTTCTTCATAGTTTTGTCATACATATATTGTTTACCCTTCTAGTCATTTTCTTCATAGGTCACCTTACAAAGACTGTCTTTGATGTTAATCAGCTTGTTAAGTTGAGGCCGGGTTACATTTGAAGGCTCTAAGCAAATCATTACAAGTAACATCACTTGTGATGCGAGTATTAAACTCATGTTTAGTGAAGTTAAGGGAATTGCAATGTATATAATGGATCATCAAAATAGTAAGTTGTGATCATAATTGACTAGCACAAAGTAATGAGGTTGCCTTTTTCTAACTATTTCACATTTCATCTCATAATCATATATAAATGCTCAAAAGGGATGATATCCATAGCTAGTTACTTGAGTTGTATCCCACATCGATTAGATTCCCTTAATGTATTGTTATCTTACGGGTATATAATCGACTATTTTGTTGATATCCCACATCGGTAAGATTTGTATAGCTTCTCGCAAATCACATTCTATAAAGGGCGAGACATGCCCGAGTTTTCAATCATGAGTTGAAATGGGAACTCTCAATAGTTTCTCATGTCATTTAGTCATGGTACTTAAGTTCTTGCCACACAATCCTCACGGCGAAGGATCTCGTTAAAGCAACAGGTTAGCCTTGTGTTCATATTTGTCTGTTTTCCTCATTAGTATTATTTTCCTTTCTCTTTTAGAATGTTATTTATTATATCATGACCCCGAAGCCTTCAGAGTATCTTTTTTTTAGGCGCCTTTATTTGTATGGGGAATTCCCTTCTGATTATAGAGGTCCCTCGCTGACGCCTTCATTTTGATTTTTTCATCATTCCATTCAGAATGTTTGCGTTCATTTGATTGTTGTTTTGAATTTACATTTTAGTATATCTAAAGTTTTTTTAAGAAATATATGTTGATGTTGATTATATTTCACGAGGAACCATCTAACGAGTAGTTGATATTTTCAGGCTCAGAAAGTCTCTAAAGAAATAGATCTCTTCGTCTCAGCAAATAGTCACCAATCCCAACTCCGTCTCTTCCACATAGTCGCAAGCATGCCTCGTGATTCGGAATTTTTCATTATCCAAATTTTCAATACATACAATAAGAGAAGACATCATAATTCCTAAAAATGACAACATGTTTGGTTGAAGATGATGAGATGTAGATGGTTTGTGTTTGGCAAAATGAGGCAGAATCTTTAGCCAAGATTTCATATACATCTTCCTCTATATCTTCTGAATCCATAAATTTAGATCCTTACAACGTTTAAGAGGATTTTATTAACGTTATCCCGATTTTTTTAGTTTCTTGTGAGTGTTGTAATTATTAGGTCTTTTATGTTTGAAAAACATTACGATTAATTAGGGTTTAGATATATGTGTTGGTGCATTGTTAGGCGATATGTAATATCTTTTAGCTTCTCGCCAATTTCTAAATAATTATACTTTGTTGTTCAAAAAATGTTAGAACAACTATTTGATGTATGTTGTAGTGAATTAGTGATGAAAGAAAAACAAGTAATCAGATCATTATATTGTTGATTATAATTCATGTTTGGTTCTCCAATTTTCTTTGCTAATCCTATCCTTTCACAAGTAATGAATTGTGCAATGTTTTCTTTCTTTAGTAAATACCAAACTACAAAGAAGAAGTAAATATTAAACTACGAGTATCTTGCTACTCCAAAACAAGAATGAAGAAACTATACTTTTCCATGCTCCCAAAACGGGCGTCTAAAACAAGCCTGATGTTTAGGCCCAAATTAGTTCTTTATTATATGGACCATGATAATTTGTATCGAGATATTACGGATCGACAAAGCTGTAACTATTTCAGAGTATTATGTATGTTGACTCGATTTTAAGGTTTCCTCAACCATTTCAACATTTTTTTTTGTTTAAATTAAAAAAAAAAAAAAAAAAAAGGTTTAGGATAATTTAAAGTTGGTTTCAATATACAAGTTGGTTTCAATATACAAGTTAAATTGCTGAATATTTCCTTTTGAAAAATGATTCTTATGCCTAATTAACAAGCCTACTAGTATGCCTAATGATTTGATTGGTAGATTTGAAAAAATGATTGATGAAAATTTAGAAAGAGAAAATGTACAATGTAATTGTACAAGTAATTTATGCATTAAGCTTGCATTTAAGCATGAATTGTAAGCCTAAATAGCATTACTCCTTTCTTTTAATCAAAATTAAAGGACCATTTGTTTTTTCACATCTTACAACGTATAGCATGACCTATCTCATGTTAAAACCAAGCTTAAGGGATCTTTTTCTATAATACACACACATAAACTCACAATAACCAATAAAATGGCATGAGTTATTCATACGGTGGCTATGTTTTTATTCATTATTTATATTTATTTTTTTTTGTTTACATCAAAAAGCTATAAACCTCAAAATGCGAACAAGAAATATAAAGTTTAATACGTCCAAACGCTTAAAACTGTTAAATACGGAGTAAAACTACAAAAACTTGTACTGCTAAAAAAGTGAACAAAAGAATATTCACTGCAGGTCTATGGGATAGACCCCGTATGAATAGGGTATCCCATAAAATACCATCTCTCCACACAAAAATCATTTTTTTTCTCTCTAAATTGTTTCGGGACTCGAGTCCCGTGAAGTTTATTTATTTATTATTATTATTATTATTATTATTATTATTTTGTCATTCCCGTGAAGCATGATAGGGTCTTCCTTGGGCTCTTCAAAAAACCCAATTTCCCGTCCACATCCTAGACACTAATTGCGGGCTTAGGGTCATACAAGTTTTTTGGTTTTTATGTACATGCGATTGCAGATACTAGTTTTGGACCCTCGTGCGCACACTAGACTTTCACATAAGTATCACTAACAAGGTTTGACATAAGTTGTACCTACGCATACTATTTTTTCCTGTATGTTGATTTACTATGGTGATTTATTATAATTCTGACATAAATAAGTTTTTTTTATTTATTTATTTATTTTTATTTAATGTATTTATACTTATTAAGTTATAATACCCGTGCACGTCTGACTTTTAAAAAAATTTTCAATATGTATTAACTTCGAATAATATTTTGTATAAATTTTTATTAGACGAAAGATTTGACTTTGTTTAACTCACATGATGTTGAGGTTAATGTTGTTTAAAGTTAACTACTTGTTTCATGTTATGCACATATGCATGTTTAATAGCTAGTAATGATGATTAAAAAAAATGTGTCGTTGCTATTGTACAATTTGGTATATTTATTTTTATCTCCTAGTAACCGTGGGGCCATGACTTTATTTTGATATTTATATTTCTGTTAATAATAAATTAAGCCATATTTAATTTCTAAACTCGTCTACACGCGGGTTAAACTTTTAAGTAGGAATAACATGAGCCGTTATTAAAAGCAGATGGAAAAACATACTTTTCTGAATATCCTTACTTAATCTCTTAAAAAAGAATAATATGAGTCGTTCGTATATGTACAATTTCATTCATTTACATATCACACTAACTTGTGTTTTATTTTGATATTTATAATTCCATGCATACACATAAAATACACCGTTGGTCCATACACTTGGCAAAAAACATCATGGTGGGACAAAAGTTGGTATTTTCGTCGTCGGGAGTCATTTTTTCAAGTTTTTGGTATCAACGAGGTCCCTTGACCTGTAATGCTCTAGTCAAACCCGTTCCTTTCCGTTTGATTTGGTTTTTAGTTAAGGGCATTATCGTCATTTTGCAATATCGCTATACCGAGTCTGTTATATTTTTACATGTCCCATCCCTCTTCCCGCCCCGTATACATCTATAATACTTAGACTGCCTCTTTTTTTTCATCCCCAAACTTTCTTTACAAGAATTATCTCAATTCACAAGCCCTAATTGCATGTCACAAAACCAATTCCATATTATTCAGAATTCCAAAACATGAATTTTACTTTATGGAAAGTAAAAAGAGATTCATGTTTCCCAATTGATGATACCGTTCTTTACAACTTCGCTAAGAAGAAATACAGTACGCTTTTTGTTATAATGTGGAATATCTAATAGGTTTATCTTTTTGCGTTAAGGTTTGAGAATGTGCTTTGTTTTTATTATTTGTGTCAGGTGGTAGATCTAATATATTTAGCATGAGAGTTCATCACAATGGTGTTTTTAAATACTGGCTTGGTAGAATATACGATGGAGGTATTGAAACCATGGTTGATTTGGTTGATGTTGATACTGTCTCAGTTGAAGATTTGGATGTTCTTATGTATGAATTAGGTTACGAGCTAGGGAAAAAAATTACTATTACTTTGTTAAGCCTGGTAGTAATTTAGATGATGGTTTGTATAGCTTAAGTGAGGCTGGGAATTTAAAATTATTGAGAGATCTTGTTGATGACCATAAGATGATAGAACTTTATGTTGAAAATGGTAAGACAAGATTGGATCTTAATGAAATGTCACCAAAGTCAATTAGGACAGTTATTGTTGACGTGGATGCAGCAAAGAAGAAGGCAACTCTTGCTATTGTTTCATATTGCTCAAAAAAATTGTTCTTAGAAAACATTGTTAATAAGCATGTGGTAGAGGGTTTAAGTCAAGTTAGAAGTCAATACTTTGTGACAATCTAGCCAGTTACCAGAAATTGAACCCTTGTTTTCATTTGTAGAGGTCTGTCAAACTGAAGATGTTTTATGTGATGGTAATGAACATATAGATAAATCTATTGATCATATCTAAATAGATAGTCCTATAGAGGTATGTGAAACTAAACAAGAGTTAGGTCATCAAGAGGAGGAAATATGTTAGGATTTAGTAAATCCAGTTATTAAAGTGTCGGTCACCTCAAGTATATGTAATCGTTAGAAAGCTCATAGTCGTAGTTATTAAAAGATAAGTTGTATTTAGTTAAGTAACACCGTGGAGGACGGACGGGTCTTTATCCACTGTATGTCTGATCCACAGCCCGTAGGTGGCGTTTTATGTAAGACTATAAATACTCTCTACCAAGGTAGAGAGTTGGAGCTCATAATAAGATTTTCACTTTATCTCACTAAGTTCCCAAACCTCTAACTCTTTCTCTCTCTAAAACCTAATAGTATACGCCTTGTGTGATTATGGTTTGATGTGTTTGTGAAATCCAATGTGTAACAATTGGTATTAAGAGCCATGGTTTGATCATCTCTCTTACATATCCTTGGATTTCTAGTGGTTTTATATGGTTTTTGGGTTTGAAAAAGTTTAGTGGTTTTTGGATCATTTGGATTATTTCTTGTGTTAAAGTTTGAATTTTGAGTGTACTTTAGAAGAGAGGAATAGAGAGATTGCCAAGTTGAAATCACATATTGAAGTTTTGTGTTTAGAATCATTGTAAGTGCTTGGGGTTTGATTTGGAAAGCTTGAATCACTGTGGTTGGGCTTGTTTTGGATTGAAAAGTGTGGTTTTGAAGTTTATCATCTTAGCGACTTGAGTCTCGGAGTGCTTTTCTTCGTAGCGACTTGCTTTAGTAATTTCCAGCGAGTTGTAGTTTAAGTCGTAGCGACTTGTCTATTGAGACAAGCCGACAAATAGTACAAGTTAGTGGAGGTTCCACTTCGGCTAGCGACTTGGTTGGGTTTGCGACTTGTTTCTATTATTTCTAGCGACTTGGCTTTATAGTTCTTGGCGATTTGATGCAGTAGCAACTTGTGTTCAGCGACTTGTAATTAGCGAGTTGTTATTTAGCGACTTGTGTTTAACGACCTGGTTCATAGCGAGTTGTTCTTTAGCGACTTGTCTGCCTAGCGATTTGGTGCTTTAGCGACTTGGGTCATAGCGACTTGTACTTAGCGACTTGTCTCAAGGGTTATAGCGACTTGGTAGATTTTTGTTTCTAATACGGTTTTCTCTTGATTTAGTAAAATCCCGTGAAAGAATCTATTTCCCGGTTTAATCATAGAGTTATAAAATCCCGTGAAATCTGTAAACATGTCTACCAACGTGCCTACAATCATCTCTATCGTTGTCGGGACGTACAAGCAGTGGTTCGACACTCGTCCACCCATGCTTGATAGATCTGACTATGACTCATGGGCTCAACGAATTCGGTTGTATTGTCTGGGAAAGGAAAATGGAGTCAACATTCTCAAGTCAATTGATGAAGGACCTTATCGATTGAGACTACAAGAGACATAATTGATACTACTGCAGATGGAACAATGATCTTTAGATTGGACAGACCAAAGACATATGATGAGCTCAGTGATAAAGAGAAAAAGAGATTCGATCGATATCGGGGCTTCAAACATTATACTTTAGGGTCTTCCAAAAGACATTTACAAGCTGATCAATCACAACACTGAAGCTAAGGTAGTTTGGGACAATGTCAAGATGCTTCTCTCTGGTTCAGAACTTACCAAAGAAGACAGAGAATCACAACTATATGATGAATTTAAGCATTTTAAGATGAAACCAGAAGAAAGTGTTTATGAATATTACGTGAGATTCCACAAGCTTGTAAATGACATGAGGAACATCAAAATGACCATGCCAAATATTCAGCTAAACTCAAAGTTTATGAACAACATGAATCCCGAATGGCACAAATTTGTCACCTCTATGAAGCTAACCAAAGGATTGAAGAACACCAACTATGAGCAACTGTATGCCTTCCTTCTTCAGAATGAAAGACATGCTATGTTTGAACGAAGGATTCTTGAACAGTTCAAATCTAAGCACGGAGAAACTAGTTCGTCAAATGACTCTACAGCCTTTTACACCAATGTTGGAATTACCACCAAAGCCTCTTAAGTCATACCCACGGGTAATGGTAATTACAAGCTCATCCCTGATCCAAAGCATATAAGCCTCGACTCAAAAACACTCATGGAAAACTTCATTAATCAACTATCTCTCTTAGTTAGTCAAAATATGAACTCCCTCCCACACACCAACAATAATCTCGAAAAGATCCAATCCACACAATCAAGCTACTGTCAGAGATGGTAAGGTTGTGGTGCGGAATGTGCAAGGAAGACGATATGAACAAGGGATGGTTGGAGCAGGTTATGGTAATGCTGGAGTAGGTGGAGGATATGTGGCAAATCAGAATCATGGAAGAAATGCCAATCAAGGGCAAGCAAAGCCAATCAAATGCTACAACTGTGGTGGTGAGGGACATATTGTGAGGAACTGCACATCTCCAAAACGTCCACAGAATGCAGAATACTTCAGAGACAAGATGTTGCTTGTGCAAGCTCGTGACAATGGAGCGTACGGATGAAAAGGAGTTGTTGTTTCTTGCTGAAGGGAATGCTAAGACCTATGATGATGATGTAGATGAGCAGCCAATTCAGGAAATAGGTCACAATCATCAAAATGCCTTTCAAGTTGCGATGTGATGCATTTGACTCTGATGTCGATGATGAACCTACTGCCCGGACAATCTTCATGGCTAGCATCTCACCTATGGTCTCTCCAAAGGTCTCTTCACCACAACAGGATGGTCCATCCAAAGAATCAATCATCTCAGAGGTATTAAAACTATATGATGATGTTGATCAGCAAAAGATACATGATAAAGTGCAATCACAGGAAACTTGTGACTCAGATATTGCTAATATGGGTAATAATAATATTGTCCCATATGATCAATATGTGATCCAAAGTGAGAGTGTGATTGAACAAAGTGATGTATCTTCTGCAGTCAATGATGACTATGTGTAGGACCTTAAATATCTCAACCTTATGACGTATACCACTTATCACACAAGTTACACGAACCAAACAAAAACACACGTATGCGTAGAACACGTGAAACACAAACTGTTATGCGTAAATAAGAAAGAAACAAAGATGAGAAAGATGGTGACTTGAAGATATGTTACTCGTGTATGTGTTAGAGAGAAAAGATGAAAACAAGAAAGTTGTATTACTTCAAAGGGAAAACACACACACACACACACACATACACACACACTCAAGCACACCCCTCAAATGAGACTTTGAGGGGTATTTATAGTACAAGACAAAACGCCCTAATGGGCTTGGCCATGGGCTTCGTGGATATGGGTTGGACATGGATTGGATTACAAATGATAAAAGGCTAGCTTAACTTAACTAATAGCCATTTAGCTTAGCCCAATCCACGAGCCCGTTGACTATTCTATCACTATATTTAACACACGATACAAAGTTCTTAAATGTGAATGACCATCACTTCTAATAAAAATGTCACGGCTAACAATCTCCCCCTAAGGGGTGGTCATTCAAAAGATGCTCCACTTGATTAGGTCTTTACTTTCCTTGAGCTTGAACTTTGCGTGTAGATATAGAATAGTCTTGATTCTTTGTTCCTTCATGCTTTGTGATCAATTAATGTGGTTGTCTGCCGTTGTCAACTTCGTTGGTTAGGTGTCTCCACGTCTTTCTCCACCATGCTCACACTTCTATTTGACTTTTAATTGCCAATGATGTAGTTCTCGAGTCTTTATACTTTGTTGATTCTTTGACATTGACGAAGAATCATCTTTAACTTTGTGTTGCCTTAAATTTTGATGAGAACTTTCATGTGTTGTTGGTATAAGCATGTGGAGAATCTGCACGATCTCTTCCTCCCGCGAGCATCCATAAGAAAAAAACATAAAACACGGGTTAGAAATAATCCAGCGCTTACAAGTTTGAATTTCGAGTGTGTTAACAACATAGTGTGAAAACACGTCTCTAATTCTCACAAAGGTCGTTCCTGAACTGGAGTCCCACAAGTGAGATAACGCGATGTACCGAAGTACACCTACAATTCAGGTGAGTCGCTGAGGTACACTGAAGCATCACCACACGACTGTAGACCGTTTGAGACACACTAAGCGTAATCCACGGGAGTTACCGTGACCTGTCATGGTCGCTTGATGTTGCCCCTGGGAGGAGTTTCCATTCAATCATTGAAGATCACAGATGTGAAACTTCTCATAAATGTTCGGCGATTGCTAAGATATGCGTAGGACTCTAGAATATATCACTTGTGTCCTTATTGATGAACAACAAGTGATGTCATGTCAAGTGTTCCTATGAGATCTTTTGATGAATCTCGTGGCTCTAGACTCAATAGTGAATTTTGGTTTTCCTGAGCGGAGACTATGGAGAGGGTCTCCTTCTTCAATACCAATGATCTCTAAGAGAAAGTCGATAGATTATGTAGGGTTCCCAGTGAGAATGAAACAAATCCTTTTAAGAGGAATTGAGTGGCTAGAAGGTTTAGTGCAGTGCGTCACTGGGTCCATGATGTCTTTGTCTTTAATACCGGCGTCATCTAAGTGACAACCAGTAGCATATGTATTGAACCCGGTTTTACGCCCTAAGGTTGATTATAGAAGGCTATTTCTTTTCACCCTTTTTCATTACATTTCTTTTTAATTCTTCAACCCTTTCTTTTTCGTTTCTCACATTACTCATTTTTTCAATCATTCCTAAGGACTTCTAATACTAACTATTTGTGATGTCCTTGGGTAGATCCCTCCGGCTCTGGCGGATCATAGGACGGATTTACCTATCCTTAATCACCTTATAACTCCATGACTGTCCCATGTTGCCATAAAACCATTTTTCTTGAAAATCTCTCAAAGTGTTTATGATTGAAAACATGTTTGGAACATTCTGAGAGTTTTATACTTTCAGAAACACTCCCCCTTCACATGTGCTTATAAGTTTTCACAGAAATCTGCACATAGAGGGTAGAGTTCGCACTTTTTGAATTGATCGGCTCATGATAGACAATTCCCCACGAGACACGGTTACGTTGCTTAGTTAGAGAGTTCCATTGTCAGTTTTTAGGTTACAACTAGCTCTAATAACTACCTTGAAGTTGTAAACACTTCTTGAAAAGAAGGTTAGACCCATGAAAGTGCATGTCTATCACGAGTTTCTCGAAATGGTACATTTACTGACTTTGATTCCTCGTCAATTCAATGGTTTCAACTGAGTCGAGCTCTAATGAGATTCAAACAACGATCATTAAACATTTTTGATCACATTTTAATCACGTCTTCTCCCCCTCAAAAATAGCATATTCGTGATATTTTTTATATCAACGGATTAAACAACATTTTTAGAATCATTTGGGGAGATAAATGGATTTGATTTAAGCATGAATTTGGAACATTTTGGTTTTATACTCCCCCTTTAATAAAGCATACTCAATTAAAGGGTTTTAGAGGGAGTTATCTTGAGCACAAAATATTTTGAAAGATTTTGAAAAAATCTTTTTGAACAATCTTGAAAAAAGTGCTCAAGATGATGATGATTTCTCACCAGTTTTATATGTAGTGCACTGAAGCGTACACTTGATTTTTTCTTTAAAAACACGAGTTTTTATTTGAAATAATCTAAAGTCATCATTTTTGTCCGGGTTTCGTACTGAAGTATACGAAAGCCATTTTTTGAAGAAATTTTGAAGAACAACATGTTTTAGAAAACAATTAAAGAACTCTCATTCAAGCATCTGTACATGTCCGTATCATTGTTGAATGACATTTCTACAAACGTACAGAATATCGATTATACGAGAGACATGTCGTGAGAAGAATATTTTTGGATTTTTGATTTTCTATTGTTTTTGTATTTTTTGAAAGTTTTATATTTTTATATTTTGCTTTTGTTGGTTTTTCAAAAATATTTACAGCGAAGCTTTTTGGAAAATCATTTTCAAGAAGATTCGAGAAGACATTCTAACTCCTCATGGGTTAGGCTTCGCATTCCAATTCGTCGAACTAAATCGTCAAACCTTTCTTTTGGAAGGGCTTTAGTAAATAGATCGGCGAGTTGGTAATCTGTCTTCACGAAGAATAATTCAATTGGGTGTTCTTTTGTCCACTTCAGAGTAGAAGGATACCGTATGTTATACGTATGCGAGTTAGATGGTTCTCGTAAGCTTGAAGATGATTCAGTTGATTCCGTAGCAAACGGGTTTTCAAATAAGTCTTCATCTAACGGTGCATCGTTCTGGTTTTGAGTAGGTTCTTCTTGAAATGACATGTTTTGGTTTTGCTCATTAACTGCTGGTAAAACTGTTTGAAGAATTGGAGTTGCTGGAGTAGATGTAGATGATGTTGATGGAGTTGGTGCATTGGTTTGACCGGTATAGATGCATCTTCTGTTGGTGGTGGTAGATGATATTGAGCGGGTGCAGCGGAATGATGGTTTGATGCATTTGTCGAGGTTCCACCATAGTATTCATCGAACATTAACTCAAAGAAATTCTCCCATTCTTGTTCATGAGGTGTGTCAGCAAAAGTTGATGGAGCTCTTTGTTGTATGAGTCCTGAACTGATGTGCCCAAAAGTCTGCATGTGCCCCTGATGATTCTGTTACCTCTGAACTGAATGCCTATAAAGAACAAGTTGCTATTTATGAACAACGTGCTAAGTTTGAGTTAACTACCCGTGAGCAGGAAATGGATGACCAAATGCGTACAATTATTAGAAAAAGTAATTTTAGAGAAGAAGTGTTAAAACAAGAGTTAAACTCCGTACAAGAAAAGCTTTCTAAAACTGTTAAGCAAAAGCAAGAGCTTCAAGAAAATGTTAAAGTGCTTAAACAAGAATTTAACGTTAAGGAATCAAAACTTTTGAATGACTTTTCTAATCTAAAAACTTTGAAAAACAAGCTTGAAAATAAGTTGTATGCATACAGGGAACACCATTTAGACTGCTCACATGGTCACTAAGCATAGAGTTTTAAGCGATAAGCATAGTATTCCCATTACTAAGGAACCCAACCCTGAGTATGGTACGATAGCAAGAGAAGCTCAGAAGGTAATTTATGATGGCTATGAAATCCTTAAGCCTAGGCAGAAACCTAGTTGCGCTGAGTGCACTAAGGAAGATAAGCAGTTAGAAGAGGTTGCTAGGAAGAAATTGGATGAAAAACTTAAGAGCCCCTCATGCATAGAAAACAACATCAGTTTTAAAACACCCAACTATGCTAAGGATAATTGGATTGCATTTAACAAGTTTAGACCTCAAACACAGCTGACCCCTGAACAAGTGTTCTGGAAAAAGGATATGGACATAAAAAAGCTGATGAGTTTGTTGAACAGAATCCCCCATGTAGGAGAATGCTTCCAGCTACTGTATATCCCCCCAATACACCAATGCATTTAGTTCTTAGATCTATTCCCACTAAGAGCAAGACCTTAATCAGTCAGTATGTCATTTATCAATTATTTGTTGATTTTGAGAAGACATGTAAGAAAAGGATCACACATACTGGGATAATCAAGGGGAGAGGGGTTTCGAGCAAACTAAAGAATGCTATTTAACTGAGGTCATGCCTTTCTTTAAACAATTAAAAGGTCAATTTGAGAGTCTTAAAAGGGGATGGATTCAGATATTAAAGAAATGGAAAAGGAATTTGATGCAATGATAGTTGAGGTCAATGACTATGAGCGAGAATTAAAATATAATGAGATTGAGAGGAAAAACTTGCATACCTTAAATGAGAATCGATTTCAATGTATCACTCAAGATATGTTTTACACTGCCACAAATTGTTCAATTAATGCATCTCAATTTCATGAATTATTTGTTGCTCTGAAAGTCTCCCATGATCGTGTCATTGAGCTTGAGAAAACTAACTCTAAATTGCATGATAAAGTTGAACAGGATGATCATGATAACCTGGTGAAACAATTTTCTAAATTGAAAGTTGAGCATCTTGCTTTGCAATTAAAATATCAACATCTAAAATAAAATGTTAAAACCTCAAATATCAAGACATCCTTGGATGCTCCTGAATTTGATGCAGTTTTTGAAATTAGCAAACGTGATGAACAGATTCGAGCTCAGTGTAACACGATCAGAAAAATGAGAACCCAAATTTCACAATTAAAGGATGAAAAGAACAGTATGACTGGCTCCCAAATGCCTCCTCCTTTAGATTCTCAGTGTTCTCAAACTTTTCATCTTCAAAACTTGGTTAATGTTTTACAAAAGGAAAATGATAGTTTTCTAGAAGAAAATGAAAAAGTTAAACTACACTTTAAAGAGTTATATGATTCAATGAAAGTCACTCGTGACAAGAACAACGAAAAAATAACGTCTTTACAAAAAGAAATTGAGAATCTGAAGAGTCAGGAAAAAGGGAAAATGCCACTTGTCTTTAATGAGAATGTTGCATTGAAGTCATCTACAGACTGCAAATATACTGTGACTCTTAAATACATTCCTCCTCATCTAAGGAATAACGAACTTTTATATCATAACTATTTTGCTCGCCTTAAGGATAGTCTTGAATGTCTCCGAGAGATTGTAGAAGAGGATTTCATAAATAAACCACTTGATAGAGAAATTAGGTTTGTGATAAGGTTTTAAAATGTACCTTTTTGAGGGGTCGTTTAAGCCCTTATTTGATCACTTTTGTATCTGTTATTACTTAATATCGTTCATTTTCACTTTTTAGGTCTCTTGAAGGCAAATTGCTGGAATGCACTTATTTGGACGAAAAGGCGCGGATATACGAAGAAAATGGCCAAAGTCAAGAATCGAGACACTCAAGCTGCTGAAATACAAGGGGACGGCGTCAAGTGTTATCTGCGACGCCGTCGGAGCACTTTTGTGACGGCTCAGTAGCCAAATTGCTTATTTACAAGCGACGGTGTCAGGCTTTAAAAGAGTAGGTCGTCGCAACTCGCACGCCTAGATTTGATCCGACGGCGTCCGAGACTGAAGAGGACGGCGTCACAAGCATAAGGTGACGCCGTTGCAAGACTAATGTGGCCAAGACGAAACCCTAATGACGGCGACCCGACGGCGTCACAAATCATAAGGTGACGCCGTCGCGAATGTAATCTTATATATAGAATCCAAATTTTTCAGTTTTAAGTGTGTAGTCTTTTGGAGTAAAAACCTAAACCGAACCAAGGCTGTCTTGTACAATATTTTAGGGTTCCAAACCCTATCTTACACCAAGATAAGTGCTTTACTTCATTAATTCAATTATGTCTTCAATTATTTGTGTGTATGCTTGCATGTTCTCCATGTCCGGCTAATTTACTTGTGTGTTTGCTTAGGGAATATGAAACTTAACTATTGAATATTGATTGGTTGTCTCTTATCTTAATTGTTAATGATATAGTAATGCGATAGGTCATTCGTTGTGTAGTTAATGCTTGATTAATCTTTGTGAACCTTAGACTATAACACCTAGAGTAGTTGTAGGCTAAACCATCCAAAGAGTACCTTAGAGTTAGAGTTTATAAATCCTAGAGATTTTGTAGACGAGACCCTTTGGTAGTTTCAAAGAGTTAGGGATAAACGCATACCCTACGACCTTAGTCACACACCGCAATTAAGAATAAGGCCGTGACAATTCAACCATCAATAGGAGATAATTAAGGAGTAATAAAACCTAAGTAAACACATCTTTAAAATATCATACGAGCACACAATAATTAGACATAGACTACCCACACCTTAGTTAATTAGATAATTAGATAATAGAGTAATCGGTAGAAATACCAACCCCCCAAATCCAAACCCCGAGATTCGTACCTTTCCATTTCCTAAAAAACATAAAAAGATAAAAAAATAATCTTCCTCAACCCCAACCTTAGCGTACTAACTCCTCACTAGCATTCCTATTCCCCTAGAGAACGATATCAATTCCCGTGGCTTACCCTAATACTACACTACAACAATTAGGTTCACTGCCTAGGGTGTTGAAAAACTTGCTCGACGAAAAGGAAGTTCCTTTGACCCCGAACGACGCGTGTAGCGTTATCAAGTTTTTGGCGCTGCTGCCGGGGAATAGAATAGCTAGTTAGTAGTCCACCTCGTTTAGGTTTCTTTGCTTGATTCCTATCAATTAAATTTTTTTTCTCAATTTTAGCTTCCTCGTAGTCTATCCCCCTTCTTCGTGACCTTTGTTAGTACCCCCATCACTTTTCATCATGGAAGGTGATAACCAACCACCATTCATCAACCTGCCACCAAATGACCCGCCAAGAGACCGTACTCTTGGTGAATACTCCAGACCTAGCCACCAAGGTTATAGGAACACCATTGAGCTTCCCGACCAAGCCCAAACTACGGCCCTGCGATCCGACACCATCCGGTTGGTGCAAACGGATGTGCATTCCATGGACTTCGTTCCGAAGATCCTAATCAGCATCTTAAGGATTTCCTTAAAATTGTCGATTCCATCGACCTTGATGCTACTACTCGGGAGACCACGCGTCTGCGTCTCTTCCAATTCTCTCTACGGGACCAAGCTAGTAATTGGCTTGAGCGACTTCCCGCCGGCTCCATCTCAAGTTGGGATGATCTCACCTCTCGCTTCCTTGCTCAATTTTTCCCACCGGGGAGAACCACTAAGCTTAGGAATGACATCTTGATGTTCCAACAACGTCAAGGTGAATCTCTCTACGAAGCATTGACTCGATTCAAGGACTTACTCCATAAAGTCCCTCATCACGGCATTGATCTTTGGCTTCAAGTCCAACTCTTCTATGATTATGTCAACTTCCCCACTAAGCGATCCATTGACCAAGCGGCCGGTGGAAAACTTAGTGATCTCACCGCGGAAGAATCGTGGGGTATAATAGAGGACCTTGCTCTCTATGACAACGAAATTTGGAATGAACCCCGTGAGTTGCCCAAAACCGTTAAGGCAATCTCCTTGCCTCCAATTGACTCACAATCTTCCGACCGTAGGATGCTCGAGCTTGAAGATCAAGTAAAATTCCTAATGAGATCCTACGAGAATCCTAAGTCTTCACGCCATGTGAACAAAGTTTCTTCCTCGTGTGAGCCGTATAGTGATCCTCATAACACGCGCACTTGCACCCGATTCCCAGAACAAGCTTCCGTTGACTACGCATCCTCGCGTATTAATGGAACGGGAGGAAGATTCCCTACAACACCCGGACCTAGGACTTTTAATTACGCCCGAGAAGCATGGAAGGGCAAGCCCGACTTCTATTGGGGCCAAACCAAAGAATTCACTTCCAATGATTTCTCATGGCCCCCATCTCACGACCCTAACCAACAAAACATTGAAGGGATGTTGCAAAACCTAGTCGCATCCCAAGAAGCCCAAATAGCTAAGCTCTCGGACCGCTTTAACCAACAACAAGCCGAAATGGATTGGAAGATAGATAACCTTTTGAAAGCAATGACCAATAGTGATAGGAAGGTTAATGCTATCTCGACTCCCGAAACTTCCGGTATAGAGATTAAGGACCCAAGTAAGTTAGCTAAGCACGTTCAATTTGTCAATGCCATCGCCTTAGTGAAACCTAATAGAACAAATGACGAAGCGAACCATGAGATGATACTTGAGGTTAAGGAAACACCGACGAATGAAACAACCGAGGAAGTAAATGAAGTAGACAATGACTATTTCAATAAGTTTCCTACGGAAGAAGAACTATATCGCCACCCTCACTTAGTGCGTGACCTCCGTCACATGTATGTTAGGAAAAGCCCTAGGATCAAGTTTGGGAACCCTTGGAATCTTAACATACCATGTTGCATAGGATACCTTTTTGTGGAAAAGGCCTACATTGATCGCAAGTCCCCAATCAACATAATGACTAGTACCTACTACAATTGGGTGATGAAGAAGCCTATCCCAACTAGGAAGACCCCGATAATCCTAGGGTTAGTTGCAATTTTCTTGGTAGAGTTAAGGGATTTCCCGTTTATGTAGGTAGTTTCACGTTTCCTACGGATTTCATAATAGTGGATGATATTAGTACGGCCATAGATCCTAGCTTGTCCCACGTTATTCTAGGGAAACCTTTCATAGAAAGCATCAGGATGACCTATGATCCCTCGTTAGGAATAGTGCGATTCAAGGATGAGACCGATGACATAGATTACCAAATGCCGTTTAAGATTGAGAAGTTTTCATCACTCTCTAATGATGAAAAGGAACTTAAACTATCGGTCTATTATAGGAATGAGGAGGATACAAAGAAAGGAGTGGATTATGTTATGGCCAAGATTTTCGGTTTCTATAAGGATTGCTTGAACTTAGGACCGGAATATAGAAATGAGTGGGGAGAGGACGAACTCTTAGAGAAGTGTATCATAGGTCACTTCTACAACATGGAACCACCCACTAGAGACCGTCATGAGGAAGAAGGTGACGGTAATGAAGTCACGTAGGAGTACAACTACGAGTCTAGCTACAAGACTCATAAATAAAGAAAAGCGCTTCGTGGGAGGCAACCCATGCTTAATTGTTTGCTTGTTTGTGTCATATATCTTTTATTGATTGTCTATTCTCATGTTTAAATTTGTAAAAATACTTTATTTTGTTTTTAACCTCGTCTTATTAACATATAAAGGTATTTTACATAAAGGATAAGTGTAGGGAGGATTACACACGTTTTCAAAAGAAACGTAAACATGAGAATAACAATTAATTAAAATATATGCATGTGTGTTTGTTCGAGTCAAATGCTTGTATCGAGTCATGATGGATGTTTTGCAGAAAATTTTTCCAGATTTTAAAGATGTAAATTTTCCAGAATTTTTTCCAGAAAATCGCAGACCAGTTTTTTTCAGGATAACCTGACGGCGTCAGGAAGGAGTAAAAACAACAGATTATTTTTTTCTGGTTTTCTGAGCTACTTATAAATTTTGGAATTTTCCAGGTCTTAATTTTCCAAAAATTCTATAAACATCCATTCCACAAGCATTATATCCTAGTTTAGTAAAGTCTTATATATAGTATTACCGCCGATTTTACGCGAAGGTTTCGTTTGTTTTCTTCAAGTGTGCAGGTTTTATTTATCAAGAAGAAGATACATAAGGTTGGAAGGAGCTTTTCACGCATATATTCTTCTTGGAAAGGATTTAACCAATACCTCACACACGAATCCTACCGAGCTAATCAGGGGAGTATTAGTTTCTTTCGTTTTTTATTACCTTCTATTATCATAACTTTGATACTTTCGGGGAACATTGGGGACAATGTTCAGTTTAAGTGTAGGGAGGGAAAATAAAACGGGAACTTTGAAACTATGCTTATCCTTGATTATTTGCTTTGTACAATTGTATTTGTGTAATGAACCATGAGAAAATGTCGGTTAGGGTAATTTTGGCATCAAATTTAAAAATTTTCATGACATATAGGAGTGGGCCATTAGTCTTAACAAAAGCGTCTCATGGATAGGAAGTTACATGACTAGCACAAAAACCCTTTACCACTTAAATTCCACCCAAAATGTGAGGATCACCGTTAGATTCGTAGGAATTAAAGCATTCATCTTTAATGCTTAGTGTGTGAACCGGTAGTATATAAGATTCTAGAACTTGTTTTGTGATGCATCCCGAGATCGCTAGTAAGACTACACTTGTGTAGTTAGGAATAACTAAATGATAAGAGGCATTAGGATAAACCTTGTTTGATACCTGTAATATAATTACTTCTTCCACATCGGTTGAGTAATTCCCCCACACCTTTGCGTTTTACTCATCTTTAGTACACGATACCCCTAGTTAACCCCTCAGAGCCTATCCTTTTCGCGGTTCTCGTGATGTTTCGGTTTTTACAGAATATCAATGAAGAGCATTTGTTGGGTTCAGTAAATACCCAAACCCTTAATCTAGGATTTGAATAGAAAATAACCTAAGTGTTTAATCCGTTAAACACTATCAGGTCACTGAGTGCATAGTCTCTCAGTGAGCCATCTTCAGGATACTCAGTAAGAGGCATAGAAGAAGCCTCTCCACTCAGTAAGGCAGAACTTAATGGGTGAAGACTTAGTCAAGAAGAAGATGGTGGATTCAGTGAGTGATGACAATAACTCACTGAATCCCTAAGACTCCTCTCCAACTGTTAGCACTGAAGACAAACTAAAGGAAGAGACTGAAGGCTTTAAAGACTGAAGAATGAGCGGGACTAGGCGGGGAAAGTTTACCCAAATAAAACTAAGTCCCTAAGTGATTTACCCAGATAAAACTAAGTCCCTATCTACTAAAGCCATATCTTCCCATTTATAGTAAGCGGCGATACTAAAGGATCTCTGATTTGGAAAGAAGCTTCGCCGCCTGACTACATATAGCAAAGCAAACAGTAATCGAATATATCTATATTCGTGATTACTGTGATCAATGGTTTTGTCTTCTAGGATAGAGTTAAATATCATACTTGTATAAATAGCATAAGAGAATGAGTGAAAAGTTTAAGCTTGTGAATTGTAAAAACACACATACACACAAGCCAACTTTTCACTCCTCCAAATACAACTTTATCCTTGAGCTAGCTCAATGGGTTCTAAGAGTTGTGCTCAGACTTAGCCTGAGCTTAGAGAGGAGTCACCCCAAACTTTGTCATTTCAATCCCAAGTACTATTCAGCAAGTACTTGGGTAACGTATTCTTTTGATTTATTTCTAATAAGAATATGATGTTGAAAATTACTTTGTGTGTTTTACTTATGTTAATTTCAGTCATTATTCACTGTTAAATTACTTTAAGTACTTAATTGTTTTTAAACGATAGTGAATAGGGAATAACAAGTGGTATCAGAGCGAGGCTGATTATAAAACCTTTTTTAAGCCGCTCTAAAACGTTTTTAAATCAGGATTCCTATGGCTGAAATTGATGTACCCCAACTAGTCGATAAAAAGGGTGGAGCTTATTCAGCTGTTGCCTCTAGACTTGAAGTTGGCAAATTCAACAAATGGAAAAAGCGTATGCTTTGCTATTTGATTGGGATGGAACCTTATTATATCAAGTGTATTAATGAGGGTCCATTTGTCCCAAAGACTGCTGAAGGTTTGCCCAAACCTGAAGCTCAAGTGGACTCAGGATGAAATGAGAGTGGTCAACCAGGACCAAAGACTCAAAAGTATCATCATATCATGTCTTCCTGATGATATAATGGAGTCAGTTATAAGCTGTAACACGGCTAAACAAACCTGGGATCCTCTTTCCGGACAACACATACAAAGAGACCCGCCAACAGTCAAATAATTAGTGAATCTCATGACCTGGTCCATAGCCATGAAGTTCCATCTGATACCAAGGAAAACATGATAATGGACCTGAAACTTAAGTATAATACCTTCAGGGCTAGGAACTCTGAAACTCTCTCTCAAACTTACACCCGTTACAAAACTCTTTTAAATGAACTGGCTAATGATGGTGTTAAGTTATCCAAACATGAGATAAATGTTGGTTTTGTTAATTGTCTCCCGAAAATGGTTGAACTTCTCTCAAGGACTTAGAAATGCAAATCACATCCAAAATCTTGAACTTCCTGAAATTTATGGGAAATTAGTCTATGAGGAAAACCTCATCAACAGACGATACCCTGACTTAAAGAAGTCTCAGGAAGTCAAGAAGTCCCGACCATCACCTCACCTATATCAACTGCCTTCTTTTCTAACAATGTGGTTCAAGATTTACAAGAAAATTCTGATGATGAGCCTGATGAGAGATCAAGTGAGGAGTACCTAAATGACCTGAACGTTGAATTTCAGGAAACTCGAAGGTTTATTAAAAGAAACAAAGGTTTTTCAACTGCTAAAGCTAACGAGGACACTGAATGCTTTAAGTGTCACAAAAGAGGTCATTTTGCAAAGGACTGTTTTCAAAAACAATTTCGAACCTTCTTACGCACCATCGGGTCAAATCAGTCCTTAGGCTTTAACAAATTTCAGCCAAAAATCTATCAGTCTCATCAAAACTTTCGAATAAATCGCACCAGAACAAAACAATTGATTTTGAAGCTAAGTATAGGAAAATCAAAGCTAAGCTTGCATTACTTGAGGCCAGTCCCTCGTAATCAAAAAGTGTTCAATCTGCAGGGGTAAAAACAAAGGCCTTATTGCTGAAACCTTCGACTGGGATGAAGAGCCAGTCTCATCAGATGATGAAATGGTGCATGTCAGCGCACTGATGGCCCTCTCAGAGGAATACAAGCTAGCAGTTGGAAAGAATCATGCCAGAAATGGAGAATGGGTTAACATCACAATGAAGAAGGTAAATATTCTACTTTCTATGGATGATGACTCTGATTGGCAGTCCTATATGAACTATATCAATGTAGATCTTAATTTTGTAGAGGAGCAAAGACTAAATCTTTTTTCTAAGTACAACAAGTTAAGTTTTGAATTGAGTAAGTGTAGGGATGAGTTATTTGTGTTAAAACAAAACAAGCTTGAGGCTATCACCTTACAAATTCAAAACACTGAATTAGTTAAAAGAAATCAGGCTCTTCAAGATGAACTTAAGAAAGAAAAGGAAATCATTGATAGTTGGACCACCAAGAATCCAAGAGTCTTTGATGCTGTAGGTGCCCCTAGTAGCAAAAAGAGAGTCATAGGTGAACATCATCTTACTGACTCTCTCAACAAAGACCCAGAGTCCTAAACCATTTGTGTCTGGTGGCATGATTACTAATATGTTGTCTATTCCCAAGCCCAGTGATTGGATTGAAAGACTTAATCCTGATAGTAAGCTTCCTAACTTTGAGTCTGGAAGAATTCTAGAGCCTGAAAGTCAAGCTCTAAAGAGCATGCTTGGACTTCCCAGATGTGCCCGAGTAGCACTGAACACATCTCTCGAGTCCAAGATGAATCTCAAGCACCACTTCCACCTTTGGAACCTCTTGAGTGCTGATCCTGGCTCTGAGCTTACTCCATTACATTACAATCCACACTCTCCTAAAGAAAGGTCTGGACTTGGTAGAACCATTTTGAAAAGACCATCAAAACCAACTCAACAATAATCCACCCCCACTGAAAATTCCACATCCTCGGTCCCCACTGAAGCCGATCGATTCAGAATCGACTGAACTTGTGAAGAAGCTAACTGACAAAATGGAATCCATTGAAAAGGTCCCTGAACCAATCAAGGAGACAAAGTCAACTTCCTCTAGTTCCTCAAAGTCAAAAGCCACCACCAAAAACAAGCGAAGTGTGATTCATTGCCACTATACCAGTCATACCACGACAATTGTTATAGAATCCTCTTTGCATGATCTGTAAAAAGGATGATCACAGGACTGCTGACCACTTGCAATATGTTAGTTCTCTCAGTCAAGAAAACTACACCAAAGTTGGTCATCAATATACTTCTTCATCCAAGTCAGCTCAAAAGTTGAGAGCAAAGCCTTTTCCTCCTTGCCCACACTGTGGCTTTAATGATCATCGCCCTGATGATTGTCTTATGAATATATGATGTGATATTTGCGGTAACACAGCTCACAAGACATCCCAGCATGACAGTGTCATCCATGCAAGGAGAAGTTCAAAGCAACCCAAATCCATTGAGTCATCCTCCTCTCTAAATGCAAAACCCGTGGCAGACTCATTACACTCCACCACTGACCATGAATCAATTGCTCAATTCAAAGAGACCATGAGACCCAAGCCCACTAGTAAGTGGGTGACGAAGAGAAACTAATTCAGTTTACTACTTGTGCAGAGGCATGCCGGGAGCCTATCGGCATCTGGACAGGGATGCTCAAGCATGACTGTGTGAAGGAATATCAGCACAAGTATGTAAAGGAACCAGGACCCAAGGTAGTATTTGGTGATAACTCATCGTGTCCCACTGAAGGTTATGGTTCAAGAACTGCAATGGAATAGTTTTCTCTAGGATTGCCTATGTCAATGGTCTCAAGTACAATCTCATCAGTGTCAATCAGCTATGTGATGCTAAGTACATTGTACAATTCAATGACAAACAAGGTACCATTTTCAATGCCAACAAGGAAGTTGTGTTGATTGCTCCTAGGAGAGACGATGTTTATGTCTTAGACATGTCAACTCTCTCTAAAGATGGAACATGTCTCTTTGCCAAAGCCACTGAAACTATCAACTGGCTGTGGTACAAGAGACTCTCACACTTAAACTTCAAAAACATCAACAATTTGGCAAAACAAAACAAGGTCCTTGGCTTGCCATCATGATTTCTCCCGAACTAACTAACTTTATTTCCCAGCCACTTGGGAATGGCTGATACTAAAAGCTAGACAGCCCGGGAGAAAATGCAAGTTTACCAAGGATTAAAATATTCTTGGATCGTTTATGTCCTGGTGAGGCATGATGTTCTGGTACAATGACTTGTGAATTGTTGAAAATAATATTAGTATAGGAAATCAGGAATCTGATTGACTAACACTGGAATGTGAATAGTAATAGCTCTGTCACAGCTATGTCGTTAAAACGCATACAATCGAAACCTAAAAACTAAAAGATATACAAACAAACGTTTAATTAAAACGTAAACGTATAAAAACAAAACGATTATAATTACAGTAGGGATTTGCATGTCTTAGCGACTTAAATGCAAATTAAAAGAGATAAAAGCTAAAATCTATTAAATAAACGCTATCACTATTTTTAAAGTGATGAACGTTTAAAACCTAAAACGTACGTTTAAATAATTACGTAAACGTACAAAATAAAAACGTAAAATCTAAGAATTAAAAGATCTAAAAATATGAAAATAACATTTTTACAATCCTAATAATAAAAGAAAATTATTAGAAAAAGAAAATTATTTTTACAACTATATATTTATTTTTTATTAATTCAAAACTATTTAAAATATTTATTAAATACTCTAAAATAGAAGAAAATACAAAATAAAGCTAAAAAAATAAACTTATGATTCTGAAAAATCTAAAATACTATAAAACTAGTTTTAAAACAGAAAAGATATTTTTTACATAATTATTCTATTTATTAATAATTATTAACTATTAAAAAGTATTAAAAACTAATATTTAATTATTAAAAATACTAAACAGTAAAAGAAAAATCTCAAACTTTTTACAAAATTCTAAAATAAATAAAAGAAGCTAGGAAAAGTAGAAAAACTATATGTTGTTAGTTAAAATAAGCTAATAAGCAAATAAGCTCTTAAGGAAAAGCTACTACTTAGCTTAAAAATGGTTCTTTTTGGTTTTTCTTTTTCGGACTAATTATACGATGATATTAAACATATTTAATGAAAATAGAACTTTACAAACCTAAAAATAAGCAGATTACAAGCTTATGAGTCCAACAGTAAGCTTTTGGCTTAACTGTTGGAGCTCAAGCTATTTATAAGCTTATAATAAGCTATACACAAGAAACAAAAGTAAACCGAGATGAATATAAGTCCAATAGATAAGTATAAACAAGAAAATTGGACATAAATGGTGCGAGCTTATGGTTTAGACAATCAAGCCAAAGGCTTGACTTGGATGGAATTGAGGCCTCACAAGCCTGTAATAAGCTCCACACTTAAAAGTAAAAGAAAAATAGTATGTATACAAACAATATTGACAGGTATGAACAAACAAATATACTGATTTCACCAAATAAGCTTGAAATAAGCTATTAAGCTTTTTCAAGACACTATAGTACCAAACAGCACTGCATACTTATTTAATGGCAAATTAAGCTAAGTATATGAGCTTATCATGGCAAACTAGAAATTGGAGTAGCAAGCTGAGTTGGTTAGGATTCCAAAAAGCCCAAGCTCAACAAGTGGGACCCACTGATGAGCTTATGAGAGTCTTATGAAGATGGTCTCAGATCACCGCTCAACTCAAGCCGAGTCAGTGAATGCCGAGTTTTAGGACAAAACAATTTCATGTTGCGCCTAGTAAATGAGCCACAAGCTTGGATATAAGCACATAATTAAAAAGTTGGCTTGCTAGGCTTCTCAAAAAGCTAATCCACATAAGTTGGGACCCACTGATTAGCTTTTTATTGGCTTATGAAGTAGGCTAGATTTCACTGAGTTAAAGTGTTTTTAGTGAAATGGTGATAAGTAAAAGCTTATTGCAGACCTAGTAAATGAGCTGCAATGTGAAAATTAAACACTGGATCATCAAGTTGGGTGGCTAAACTTCCTAAAAAGCTAAACCAAACAAGCTTGTGATCACTAATGAGCTTGTTGTGAGCTTGTGGGAATGGTGCAATACCTCCGATTGCTCATGGTATGTTGTGAGTGGGCAAACTATCAAGCTCACTTGAACTTATCTAATAAGCTAATAATGCTCAACAAGCACTGAGTTATTGAAAATGGTAGTTTAGCTTTGTGAAAAGCCAAAAACCAAATACTTAAGCTCAGTGAGGAGACTATCATGAGCTTATGAAAACAACTCACCTTCACCGTTTGCTTCAAGAAGGGAGTAAGATGTACAAAAAAGTTTAGGATGATTAAGCTATCTAATTAAGCTAATAATGTAAAAACAGATATGAACATAATGAAAGGGCCACAAAGGCTACACAAAGAAGTAAAATTACAGGCTTATGGTCAAGTCATGAGGCTTTTGCAAGCTCATGAACTTGACCATAAAACTGTGGTGCAGGGCAAAACAGAATGAAAATTGACTTTTATCAAGATCAATAAGTTTGACTAATATGAACTTAAGATTGAATCTAAGGACTGAACATGATATATTAAACTGTAATAAGGTAATCTAGAGCTAGGTTAACAAGTTTTAAGCTAATAGTATGATTATCATAAGCTAAAATTATAACAAGAACCGCATAGGCAAATTAAAATGAAATTTGACTTTTTTACAAAACAAAGACTCAATATTATGACTTATTTGAGCTATTAGTACCTAATGTAACATGAAGCAATGACAAACAACTAAAGATAAACACTGGAGTACTAGTTTATCAAAGAAATCCAAACACCCCTTTAACTTCACTTGTCACATGAACAAAAAAAGGTTTTAATGAATTTAAGCATAAAATGAATCCAGTCATTATACTAACACATAATAAGATCATTAGAGCCTAAAACAGTCAAGAACACAGTTAAGAACACAGATTTGTCATATTTGCATTTTAACTAAGTAACTTTCCAATTTTAGAGCACAATTGAATCTTAATGAACCAACTACTTATTTTAAGCTAATATAACAATAATCAACAACAAAGGAACAGGAAAACATGAGAATCAAAGCATGAACAATGATAAAGCAAAGAATGGTAAAAGGGTAAAAATGGAACTCACAAGTGATTTTGATGAAAACTGAGTACCAAGGTCTAAAACTACTCCTAGCTTATCAGTCAATAAGCTAGAAACCAGATATCCATCCAGCTTAGCTTCTACTTCCCCAGAACTTCTTATTTGATCATATTTGACTTCCATTGACTTTTTAGCTTTTTTTTTTAGTACTTTTCTTAATTAAAAAGGTCTAGCTAGTTTAATGGTTCTAAAAGCTTTGTGAGCTTTTGTCAAGAGCTTAGGAAAGCTATAGAAACCTTAAAACAGCCACTTAACATGAAATTTAAACGATTTGATAATTAAAAGTAAATAAAGCAAAACATGGAAATTAAAAGTAACTTGAATTAAATCTGGAAATAACATTCCATTACACTAGTTTAAAGTAAATTACAGCATTTTAAAACATTAAAAGACATTAATTTAAAGCAAGCAGTAAAACTACACTATGTGAACAATGGTCAAAAACCAAAGTTAGCCTTTTCTTTGCCTCTCCTCTGCTTTTATATTCTTTTGAACTCCCCAGCTGTCTCTGAACAAATCCCATCAAAAATATTGACCATTGAAGCAGTCAAATTCATCTCAGCCTTCTATTTTACTTTTGGCGCCAAAAGTGCTCATGGTTGCTTGAGATAATTTCAAACCAATTAAAGAAGTTTGGAGTGTTATGTGAGGTGTAGGGGACAAGTTGGGAAGTAGGCATGGAGTTGGGTGTGATTTTTCAGAGAAAACAGATATTGTGAGTGCTACAGTGAAGGTCACTTGGTGGGGATGCATTAAATGGCTTGTGGGCTGTGATGATAGGAGGGGGGTGAGCTGGAAATGGTGGATGAGGTGGAAATGGTGAGGTGGAGAGGGCAGATGGAGGGGGATGAGAGGACACAGGTGTAGGGGTGGGAGATGGTGAACAGTGCTGGCGCCTGTTTTATTTTAAAATTTGGGCTTGGGTTATTTGGGCTAGCCGGGTTAAAGGTTGGATTTGGATTTGATAATATAACAAAAGGGTCCATTTGGTATTTAAGTTAGCACAAGGACGAATTTTGCAATTTGGTGAAAGTTAAGGACTGAACTTGTAAGCTTCCCAAAGTTATTCCAAGGACTAAACCTGCCATAAATGATTAGTACAAGGACCAATAATGCATAAAATTCCAAATTTATAAGTCCAAGGACCAAAATTGTCAATTTTATAACTTCAGGGACCAAACTTATAATTTTCTCAAAACTTATCATAAAGGACCAAATATGTCACATTTGAATAGTACAAGGTGTAATTTGAATATTTTCCATTTTTTTAAACACCCAGGGACTGATTCTGACACTTTTGTAAAGTTTAGGGACTAAAGTTGTAAATTGTGTTTTTAAACTTCAAAGGACAATTTTATTACAACTTGTAAATCCCAAGGACCTTTTGTGATATTTTACAAGTTTTGGAATGACCAGGGACTAGTTTTGACAATTTGAGTAACTTCAGGGACTGAAAATGACAATTGTTGTGAAATTGATCATTTTTCACTTGTTTTTCAATCTTTTGTACCTGAATCACATAAAAACACATTTTTATGAATTTGTATCATTTTGAGAGTCATTTGTGTGTTTTTGGTTGTTTTTGTGGGTTTATACAATACAAATATATGTGTATTTAGACACATATCAAATCCCCCACACTAAACTATTGCTAGTCCCTAGCAATCTTTTGAAACTTTAATGGATTTGAAAAACTCTTTACCAAAAGCCATCACTTTTGGAGTAGCCAAATGTTTCAGTTCAAGTAAGAACCATGGTACACCGATAACCATGTGATTTTGAGCAAACCACCAGCTTTCAACGGATTTGATTTTGTCTTTACCAGAAGCCGTACCCTTCTGGACTAGCCAACTCTTAGATAAATTATCAATATTATCTTTGGTGAGCTGAATACCAATTATGGATTTTCCACTGCCTTTACCACAAGCCATAATCTTGCGGGCTAGCCAACTCTTCACTTTTTAGGATATGGTGAGTTGAGAACCATACAATTTTGGGCAAATTGCAAGCCATATAAACGGATTTGAGATATCTTTACCAAGAGCCGTTTGCTCCTGGATTAGCCAATCCTTTGTTTATCAAACATGGTGGACTGATTACCATTTGTTGTGTTTAGTACATAGTACTTCCACTAAAAAAAAATTTAATTTTGGCCATTTTGGGGGAAAAAAGGACTAAAAGGGTACATTTATGATCAAATTCGCCAGAATTTCCCCCCCACACTTAGAAATGAATATTGTCCTCAATATTCAAAACTAAGTGGGGTAAACACAACAATTATTTTATTTTTTAATATATACAATTTTCTCAACGTTTTATAAATCTATGTACAAAATGTGGGGCACACCCCCACACTTAGGTGGTAGAAAGGGGTAAAGAAAAGTTAAAATGATTTGACGAGAAATTGGAGTGGGGTTCACTCACAGAATTATGAAGATAAAGGAAAGGAGAATCTTTTTGGGTTTTTGAATATAATATAAACAGAAACGAAAAATGTTTTTGTATTTTTAACTTTTATATATATATATAAAGAAATGGTTAAAAAGGAAACCTAAATGAGATTTTTAATACATGATACTGATTTAAACCTAATCTATCACATTCCAGGAATTATACTAAGCACAGTAAATCCTTTTTAGTGTAAACATGGTGTTTAGCCAAAATTTAGACCTAGGAATATCAAGATTAGGTAAATTGACAGTCAAATGCAAATCAAAGCACAGATAGATTTCAACTATAAAATCTTTTTGTATTTTATATTGTTTATATGAAATGAAATATATGTAATTTACATACAAGGATAGGTATTTCAACAAAGTACAAAATACAAGTCATAATACGCAGCTGGCCTCCCCGGCAGCGGCGCCAAAATTTGATTTCTCCCGAACTAACTAACTTTATTTCCCAGCCACTTGGGAATGGCTGATACTAAAAGCTAGACAGCCCGGGAGAAAATGCAAGTTTACCAAGGATTAAAATATTCTTGGATCGTTTATGTCCTGGTGAGGCATGATGTTCTGGTACAATGACTTGTGAATTGTTGAAAATAATATTAGTATAGGAAATCAGGAATCTGATTGACTAACACTGGAATGTGAATAGTAATAGCTCTGTCACAGCTATGTCGTTAAAAACGTACAATCAGAAACCTAAAAAACTAAAAGATATACAAACGAACGTTTAATTAAAACGTAAACGTATAAAAACAAAACGATTATAATTACAGTAGGGATTTGCATGTCTTAGCGACTTAAATGCAAATTAAAAGAGATAAAAGCTAAAATCTATTAAATAAACGCTATCACTATTTTTAAAGTGATGAACGTTTAAAACCTAAAACGTACGTTTAAATAATTACGTAAACGTACAAAATAAAAACGTAAAATCTAAGAATTAAAAGATCTAAAAATATGAAAATAACATTTTTACAATCCTAATAATAAAAGAAAATTATTAGAAAAAGAAAATTATTTTTACAACTATATATTTATTTTTTATTAATTCAAAACTATTTAAAATATTTATTAAATACTCTAAAATAGAAGAAAATACAAAATAAAGCTAAAAAAAATAAACTTATGATTCTGAAAAATCTAAAATACTATAAAACTAGTTTTAAAACAGAAAAGATATTTTTTACATAATTATTCTATTTATTAATAATTATTAACTATTAAAAAGTATTAAAATCTAATATTTAATTATTAAAAATACTAAACAGTAAAAGAAAAATCTCAAACTTTTTACAAAATTCTAAAATAAATAAAAGAAGCTAGGAAAAGTAGAAAAACTATATGTTGTTAGTTAAAATAAGCTAATAAGCAAATAAGCTCTTAAGGAAAAGCTACTACTTAGCTTAAAAATGGTTCTTTTTGGTTTTTCTTTTTCTGGACTAATTATACAGTGATATTAAACATATTTAATGAAAATAGAACTTTACAAACCTAAAAATAAGCAGATTACAAGCTTATGAGTCCAACAAGAAGCTTTTGGCTTAACTGTTGGAGCTCAAGCTATTTATAAGCTTATAATAAGCTATACACAAGAAACAAAAAGTAAACTGAGATGAATATAAGTCCAATAGATAAGTATAAACAAGAAAATTGGACATAAATGGTGCGAGCTTATGGTTTAGACAATCAAGCCAAAGGCTTGACTTGGATGGAATTGAGGCCTCACAAGCCTGTAATAAGCTCCACACTTAAAAGTAAAAGAAAAATAGTATGTATACAAACAATATTGATGGTATGAACAAACAAATATACTGATTTCACCAAATAAGCTTGAAATAAGCTATTAAGCTTTTTCAGTACACTATAGTACCAAACAGACCTGCATACTTATTTAATGGCAAATTAAGCTAAGTATATGAGCTTATCATGGCAAACTAGAAATTGGAGTAGCAAGCTGAGTTGGTTAGGATTCCAAAAAGCCCAAGCTCAACAAGTGGGACCCACTGATGAGCTTATGAGAGTCTTATGAAGATGGTCTCAGATCACTGCTCAACTCAAGCTGAGTCAGTGAATGCTGAGTTTTAGGACAAAACAATTTCATGTTGCAGCCCTAGTAAATGAGCCACAAGCTTGGATATAAGCACATAATTAAAAAGTTGGCTTGCTAGGCTTCTCAAAAAGCTAATCCACATAAGTTGGGACCCACTGATTAGCTTTTTATTGGCTTATGAAGTAGGCTAGATTTCACTGAGTTAAAGTGTTTTTAGTGAAATGGTGATAAGTAAAAGCTTATTGCAGACCTAGTAAATGAGCTGCAATGTGAAAATTAAACACTGGATCATCAAGTTGGGTGGCTAAACTTCCTAAAAAGCTAAACCAAACAAGCTTGTGATCACTAATGAGCTTGTTGTGAGCTTGTGGGAATGGTGCAATACCTCTGATTGCTCAGTGGTATGTTGTGAGTGGGCAAACTATCAAGCTCACTTGAACTTATCTAATAAGCTAATAATGCTCAACAAGCACTGAGTTATTGAAAATGGTAGTTTAGCTTTGTGAAAAGCCAAAAACCAAATACTTAAGCTCAGTGAGGAGACTATCATGAGCTTATGAAAACAACTCACCTTCACTGTTTGCTTCAGTGAAGGGAGTAAGATGTACAAAAAAGTTTGGGATGATTAAGCTATCTAATTAAGCTAATAATGTAAAAACAGATATGAACATAATGAAAGGGCCACAAAGGCTACACAAAGAAGTAAAATTCACAGGCTATGGTCAAGTCATGAGGCTTTTGCAAGCTCATGAACTTGACCATAAAACTGTGGTGCAGGGCAAAACAGAATGAAAATTGACTTTTATCAAGATCAATAAGTTTGACTAATATGAACTTAAGATTGAATCTAAGGACTGAACATGATATATTAAACTGTAATAAGGTAATCTAGAGCTAGGTTAACAAGTTTTAAGCTAATAGTATGATTATCATAAGCTAAAATTATAACAGTAAACTGCATAGGCAAATTAAAATGAAATTTGACTTTTTTACAAAACAAAGACTCAATATTATGACTTATTTGAGCTATTAGTACCTAATGTAACATGAAGCAATGACAAACAACTAAAGATAAACACTGGAGTACTAGTTTATCAAAGAAATCCAAACACCCCTTTAACTTCACTTGTCACATGAACAAAAAAGGTTTTAATGAATTTAAGCATAAAACAGAATCCAGTCATTATACTAACACATAATAAGATCATTAGAGCCTAAAACAGTCAAGAACACAGTTAAGAACACAGATTTGTCATATTTGCATTTTAACTAAGTAACTTTCCAATTTTAGAGCACAATTGAATCTTAATGAACCAACTACTTATTTTAAGCTAATATAACAATAATCAACAACAAAGGAACAGGAAAACATGAGAATCAAAGCATGAACAATGATAAAGCAGTAAATGGTAAAAAGGGTAAAAATGGAACTCACAAGTGATTTTGATGAAAACTGAGTACCAAGGTCTAAAAACTACTCCTAGCTTACTGTCAATAAGCTAGAAACCAGATATCCATCCAGCTTAGCTTCTACTTCCCCAGAACTTCTTATTTGATCATATTTGACTTCCATTGACTTTTTTAGCTTTTTTTTTAGTACTTTTCTTAATTAAAAAGGTCTAGCTAGTTTAATGGTTCTAAAAGCTTTGTGAGCTTTTGTCAAGAGCTTAGGAAAGCTATAGAAACCTTAAAACAGCCACTTAACATGAAATTTAAACGATTTGATAATTAAAAGTAAATAAAGCAAAACATGGAAATTAAAAGTAACTTGAATTAAATCTGGAAATAACATTCCATTACACTAGTTTAAAGTAAATTACAGCATTTTAAAACATTAAAAGACATTAATTTAAAGCAAGCAGTAAAACTACACTATGTGAACAATGGTCAAAAACCAAAGTTAGCCTTTTCTTTGCCTCTCATCTGCTTTTTATATTCTTTTTGAACTCCCCAGCTGTCTCTGAACAAATCCCATCAAAAATATTGACCATTGAAGCAGTCAAATTCATCTCAGCCTTCTATTTTACTTTTGGCGCCAAAAGTGCTCATGGTTGCTTGAGATAATTTCAAACCAATTAAAGAAGTTTGGAGTGTTATGTGAGGTGTAGGGGACAAGTTGGGAAGTAGGCATGGAGTTGGGTGTGATTTTTCAGAGAAAACAGATATTGTGAGTGCTACAGTGAAGGTCACTTGGTGGGGATGCATTAAATGGCTTGTGGGCTGTGATGATAGGAGGGGGGTGAGCTGGAAATGGTGGATGAGGTGGAAATGGTGAGGTGGAGAGGGCAGATGGAGGGGGATGAGCTGACACAGGTGTAGGGGTGGGAGATGGTGAACAGTGCTGGCGCCTGTTTTATTTTAAAATTTGGGCTTGGGTTATTTGGGCTAGCCGGGTTAAAGGTTGGATTTGGATTTGATAATATAACAAAAGGGTCCATTTGGTATTTAAGTTAGCACAAGGACGAATTTTGCAATTTGGTGAAAGTTAAGGACTGAACTTGTAAGCTTCCCAAAGTTATTCCAAGGACTAAACCTGCCATAAATGATTAGTACAAGGACCAATAATGCATAAAATTCCAAATTTATAAGTCCAAGGACCAAAATTGTCAATTTTATAACTTCAGGGACCAAACTTATAATTTTCTCAAAACTTATCATAAAGGACCAAATATGTCACATTTGAATAGTACAAGGTGTAATTTGAATATTTTCCATTTTTTTAAACACCCAGGGACTGATTCTGACACTTTTGTAAAGTTTAGGGACTAAAGTTGTAAATTGTGTTTTTAAACTTCAAAGGACAATTTTATTACAACTTGTAAATCCCAAGGACCTTTTGTGATATTTTACAAGTTTTGGAATGACCAGGGACTAGTTTTGACAATTTGAGTAACTTCAGGGACTGAAAATGACAATTGTTGTGAAATTGATCATTTTTCACTTGTTTTTCAATCTTTTGTACTTGAATCACATAAAAACACATTTTTATGAATTTGTATCATTTTGAGAGTCATTTGTGTGTTTTTGGTTGTTTTTGTGGGTTTATACAATACAAATATATGTGTATTTAGACACATATCACATCACTAGTTTTTGCAAAAGATAAACCATGCTCAGCCTGTGAAAAAGGCAAACATAAAAGAGCATCTTTCAAAACCAAGCAAAACTTCTCTATCAAAAGCTGCCTTCACCTCTTGCATATGGATCTCTTTGGACCAGTCAGTCCTAGATCAATCCAGCATGAGAAGTATACACTTGTCATTGTTGATGAGTTTTCAAGATACACTTGGGTATACTTTCTTTCAAAAAAGAGTCAGGCAACTGATACTATAATGTCATTTATCAGGAACATTGAAAATCAGAATGACATTACAGTGAAACAAATCAGAACTGACAATGGTACTGAATTTAGAAATGCTGAGCTTGAGAGTTTCTGTGATGAGAAGGGAATCTCCCAAAATTTCTCATCTCCTTATACCCTTGAACAAAATGGGGTAGCTGAAAGGAAAAACAGAACTCTCATTGAGGCTGCAAGAACCATGTTAAATGGCTCAGCCCTCTCAAATCATTTTTGGACTGAAGCAGTTAAAACAGCCTGTTACACTCAAAACAGGTCAATCATTGTAAAAAGACATAATAAAACCCCTTATGAGATATTCAAAGGTAGACTTCCTGACATCAGCTACTTTCATGTGTTTGGATGTCCTGTGTTTATTCATAACCACAAGGATCATCTGGGCAAGTTTGATGCTAAAGCTGATGATGGATACTTTCTAGGATACTCACTGATCTCCAAAGCCTTCAGGGTATTTAACACAAGGAGACAACAAGTTGAGGAAACCTATCATGTCACCTTTGATGAAAGTATAGAAAGCATCAGGTTCACCAACACTTCAGTGGAAGAAATAGGAATTGATAACTCATCAAGATATCATCCTGATGAGTTCATCACTGAAACCAATTCCTCATACCAAGCTGATGCTGACATCTCTTATTATGTCTTGCCTCACAAACTATCACAACCTACAATCAGTGAATTCATTGATAATCAGTCAGTCCCTACTGGGACAGGTAACACTGATCCAAATGATCAGGAACCTATAATTCAAGAACCTCAACCAGTACAAGACATCTCAACAGATGATCTAAATGATCCTGTGGCTCTTGCACCTGAACTCACACCTGAACTCCCATTGACCTCCTCAAGCTCAGATCCTAGACCACAAAGTAAGTGGACAAGATCTCAGGACATTGAGCTTGTAAACATCATTGGTGAACCCACTGAGGGCATGCTCACTAGAAGCATGGCTGCTAGGTTAACAGCACCTTCAGCCAATGAATGTCTATATGCTGATTACCTATCAGATATAGAACCCAAAAGTGTCACTGAGGCTTTAAAACACCCAAGCTGGGTTCAAGCCATGCAAGAAGAACTTCAACAGTTTGATAAAAACAAGGTCATGACCTTGATCAAATGTCCTCGGGATGTCATTGTCATAGGAATGAAGTGGGTTTTCAGAAACAAAACTGATGAAAACGGCACTGTCATTAAAAACAAAGCCAGACTTGTAGCCAAAGGTTACAGTCAACAAGAAGGCATTGACTATGATGAAACATTTGCTCCTGTTGCAACAATGGAAGCCATCAGGATCTTCCTTGCATATGCCACATACATGAACTTCAAATTTTACCAAATGGATGTAAAAAGTGCATTCCTAAATGGTGAACTCAAGGAAGATGTTTATGTTCAACAACCTCCAGACTTTGAGAGCAGTGAATTCCCTGACTATGTCTGCAAGCTTGATAAAGCCCTTTATGGTCTAAAAAAAGCTCCTAGGGCATGGTATGAAACTCTCTCAGCCTTCCTGATACAAAACAAGTTTGTCAGAGGAAAGATAGACAACACACTGTTTGTCTATAGAACACAACAGGATGTGATACTGGTCTAAGTATATGTTGATGACATCATCTTTAGTTCAACAAACTACAAACTTTGCAAACAGTTTGAAAAACTGATGATAAAGAAGTTTGAAATGAGCATGATGGGTGAACTCACATACTTCCTTGGACTACAAATCAGGCAAACTAACAAAAGAATCTCCATCAGTCAAGAGAAGTACACAAGAAATCTCTTAAAGAAATACGATATATCCGACTGTGCCTCAGTGAAGACTCCAATGGTCCCACCTAACAATCTTGGACCTAATCTCACTGGCAAATCAGTCAATCAAACCCATTTCAGAGGGATTGTTGGCTCACTGATGTATCCAATGCTTCCACTGGACATACAATTCTCTCTGTCTAATAGCTAGATACCAGTCCAATCCCAAAGAATCTCACCTCATTGCAGCCAAGAGAATACTCAGGTACCTGAAGGGAACACCAAGCCTTGGACTCTATTATCCAAAGTGTTCAGGGTTTGATCTCAAAGGTTACTCTGATTCTGATTATGCTGGCTGCAACATGGACAGAAAAAGTACCTCAGGGTCCTGTCAATTTCTTGGAGGAAAATTGGTTTGTTGGAGTGCTAAAAAGCAGAATCAGGTGGCTATGTCTTCAGCTGAAGCTGAATATGTAGCTGCTGCAGGATGCTGTGCCAATGTTTTATGGATGAAGAGTCAACTCAGTGACTATGACATCCATTACAAAATGGTACCCATCTTCTGTGACAACACCAGTGCAATTGCAATGTACAACAACCCTGTCCTCCATCAAAGAACCAAACACATTGATACCAGATATCACTTCATCAGGGATCACATAATGAAGGGAGACATAGAACTTCATTTCATCCCTACTGAATATCAACTTGCTGATATCTTCACCAAACCTTTGGATGAACCTACCTTCAGGAGATTGAAAGCTGAATTGGGAATGCTTGACATTGAATGTCAGGCATCTGAAAACCAATCTCAGTAAGTTCTATGAATTGGTTCGTCTCCCTGAACATCCAAAATCAACCTCTCACTAAATGAGTAAGACTCGCTCAGGGTCCCTGACATAAGGCATTCAATGAGTAACTAAATGCTCCAAGTATTAGTTACTTAAATGTCCTAGGTTGGTAATCCTACCAATTTAATATAGGAATATATGTCTTACTGTCAGGGGTCTCATCACTAAACCTCACCCCACTTGGCATTAAATGCCCTCTCACACATAAAATATCCTATGGATATTTTAATGCTGCAAAAGTGCACATTTACTGTGCACTACAACTGTTCCCTTAAAATACGGGATTTTACTGCGGGTAGTGGTGGGTGGCATTAAATGTGGAATTTCAAACGATTTCAAAAACCATCTTTACAAATCCACATTTATGCATAAATCACCCCTCTCACCACTCTATAAATACCCTCTTCTAAAACAAAAACACACACACAAATCATTTTCTGCAACTAAACTCTGTCAAAATCCTTTCTCAAATCCAGAAAAATTTGTGTGTACTCAAAAAATTCATCAAACCTTCTTTTGGAAAACCCTCCTTGTAAACATTTACAAAAGTTTTTCATCACAAACTTGAGAGATCTAAAACCTTTGATTGTTCTAGTCAAAATACTTTCTTTTCAAACCCTAAAATCTTTTAAATGGAAATGGCTAGAACACAATCTCTCCAATTTGCTTCTCAGTGGGTAAGGGATCTTACAAACGTTGAATTTAAAACAAACAATGTCATAGGAAATTTTGAATACCCTGAAACTGTCCCAGCCTACAATGACATTATGAAATTTTTATTTAACTGCCCACTGAAAACTGCCTTTGTTCAGTGTCCCTCTATTGTTTACCAAAATCTCCTCAGGGAGTTTTAGGCAACCCCAGCCTACAATGACATTATGAAATTTTTATTTAACTGCCCACTGAAAACTGCCTTTGTTCAGTGTCCCTCTATTGTTTACCAAAATCTCCTCAGGGAGTTTTAGGCAACAGCCAAGGCCTTTGACCCGACACCCTCTACTGATGAGAACAACCTCAGACCTCTTAGGGAATATCTCATCAGATTCAGTCTTCATGGGGGGAACAACAATTCACCCTGGACTATAAAACTTTTTGCACCTCAACAGGGCTGGATTATAACAAAGGAGTTTATGTCGCCCATCCTGAACCCTCCACAATGAAGGATGGGTTAAAACAAATCATTTTAGATCCAACATTTTTGGACAAGACCCCACTCACCAAAAGCTCCTTTCCCGTGGCTTGGAGGATCCTATTCACATTTGTGATTCAGGTCCTCGGCGGGAACCACTCATCCACTAAACAAGTTAACTCTATTCAGTTGATGATGGCATACTGCTTGATGAATGAGGTCACTGTCGACATAGGGGAGATCATTTACAGTGATCTCGTGACCAAGTTGCAGAGCAAAACTAGGACGAAATACGTTTCGTATCCTAGGTTTGTCTCTTGCGCTTTGCAAGTGTTACTGGGTACAAACTATCCTCAGGAAGAAAAATTTGGTGCTTTACCAGGTGTCCTGAGTCAATCAAATTTTCAAAAAGACCCATCCCTTGTCACTCCTATTGAATTGACGGCCCACATGATTGCTGTAAACAATCAGAGTGGATCAGTGTCTCCAAACCCTGCTCCCAAAAAGAGAAAGGGGAAGTCTCAGACTGGGACTAAGACTAAACCAAAGTCTCAAGGCCCTGAGGCTTCAGGAACACTGCCTAAAAGGCACAAAAAGCCCGAGACTAAACAGACACCCACTGACCAGGCAACATCCACCCCAGTGACAACGAAGGACACTGATACATCACAGTCAGTTCCCTTGGTCACAACTACTACTCCCCAAGATCCAGAGGGAAACCTACAACCCGCTGGTAGGGGAGCGCCTTCCACAACGCCTGATGATGACATTAACAAATCTAAGTCTTTGTCTGAGGGCACACTGATCAATCCCAAAGACTTAGGGGGAAACAAACAACCCACTGATAGGGATACAACAATCACTGACTCCGCCAAAAGCACTGGAAACACCCACCGTGTCTCAGGGGTCATTGGGGGACAAAGACTCGGAGGGAAAGAAACAACCCGCCGATACGGAACCCAAAACCAATCCTCGACTCCGAGAAGGCGGGAAACTCTCACCAGTGTCTGAGGGGTCAACGGGGACAAAGACTCAGAGGGATATATACCACCCGCTGATATGGAACCCATCACCAACCCCTTACTCCCAATTGCTGATGTCACTGGTATTCTATTCTCAGAGGATGAACTTGCCGGCGAAGATGAAATTTTATCACTGGAGAAGAAATGGACGCCGAGGTTCAATCGAACAAGAGCCTCACCTGATCCAAAGGAGCATACCGAGTCACCCTTTCATCCGAAGGTAATGACTCGACTCCTCATCATCCAGCTCTGGGAATTTAACCGTTTTGACAACATTCTTCCAGTCACTGAAAGACAGCTGGTTCAGTGGATCACTAAAGCCTCAAGGAAGCTGTATACTGGGGTTACTGAACAATTTTGGGATCAACACACTGAAGCGGCTGCTAGCCACGCTGATCTTTGATCTGATGTGCTCACCTTCAACGAAAATGTTCATGAGCACCGAGATCTTATGTACCAACACCTTATCAGACTAGATGAAAACCTGGTTAAGTTTCTCAAGCATCTTCAGTCTTGTCGAGTTAAAATTGATGAAATCAGGGATGCTGTTAAAGAAGACCCAACACTCAATGCCAAAGTGCTGGAGGCCACTGAGGTGTATGCGAAAAATTCATCTCGACTCACTGAACTGATTGAAATGCTCCAATCTGCAAATTTTCAGGGTATCCAATCTTCAGTTCAGTCCCTTCAAACCTCAGTGGACTCTCTAAATACTCAGGTAGCTGCTATGGCTCTGTCCTCATCTTTTATGGCTTGGAATCTTGGTCCCCTGATGACTGCCTTGGAGCTTTCTCAAGCTAACTTGGATACAAAGGTCACTGGTCTTCAAGCAGATACTTCAGAGATTAAGGCTATGATCACTGAAATCCATCAGGCCTTCAAGGGTCAAGCAGCTCAGTCCCCCTCAGCACAAACTCCAACTCTTGCCCTCAATGAAGCTCCGGCAACAGTTGAGGGGGAGAATACTGCTGAAGAAACTCCTCTTCACACTGAGGGGGAGCAAACACCACCTGTCTCAGTAGCTCCAACATCATCTGCACCAGTTTCAGCAATACCCATCTCCTCACTACCACCACAAACATCAACAACAACAACAACAACACTGATGGTCACCACATCAATCATGACAACAACACCACCCTTAGTTGCATCCTCTTCCTTAGGCCAGGACAAGGGCAAAGGCATAATGACAACTGCTGAGCCTGAGAAGATTCCCTATAAAATTGGCGACATTGAATACCTGCTCACACCACAACAGCTGAGTAAACATCTTGCTAAAGAATAAAGAAGATTGAAACTAGCTGAGGAAGAGAAAAAGAACAGAGAAGCACTGGCAAAGGTTGTCAAGAAGCCGAGAACATGGGATTAGATCCAATCAAGCTCCAAAAGGGTCAGGCAGGACAAAAGTTCAAGGAAGCTCAGCCGATCCGATGGTGAAATGAGAAAACAGTTAGAAGAAAAGAAGAAGAAAACTGAAGCTCTCAGGCAAAGCGTAATTGAGCATTACAACTGGACTATGACAAGCCGAAGGCTTCCTGAAAAGATCATCGATGTCAAGATTATCCCCAACACCAAACCACTGGCTATGAATGTTTATAGAGGGGATGATAAAAGACACTTTGAGGTTTATGATCCCCTAAAATTCACTGACTTTGGGATCATTGAACTCGATGAACTTGGTCCAATTATTGGAAAGAAGCAAAATAAGGTGGTCAAGGAGCTGATGAAGATGCTCAGCAAAAAGATATGAAAGGTGAGAGATGCACCAGCCCAACTGGGAATTCAGCCTGCCTTGACTGTACCTCAAGGATCTCAACCACAAGCATCCACTGGCAAAAGGAAAAGAGTTGAGTTCCAGCCTGAGATCAAAGTGCCTGGCTTAGAATGCAACAGAGAGCTGCCTGAGGGTGTGAAATTTGTGAACTGTCTAGTGATTGAAAAGCCTGAAAGAGGGCTATTTTTCATTGATGTCTACGGGAACCCAGCATTCCAAAGGTGGAGTGATATCGATCAGGCAGGAGTGGCTACTATGATCAGCTATATTCCAGTGGCCTCTCAGATCCAATCCCCAGCAAACATCAGGTTTTGTCAAGACCTGAATGCTAAGATAAGAGACCATCCTGACAGAGAAACACTCATCACCAAAAAAGTGAAGCTTGAAGCACTGGGAATCCATCTGGACTGACATCATGTTATCTTTTCTTTTGTACTAGTGATAGGAACCATGTAAGGTGATTAATAAAGATGTATGTTTTTGCTAAAATACTCAGTGTTCCATATTGTATTCATTAGTACATTTAATGTAAGAAGAAGCCATTTGCTCACTTACACTGATCAAACACTTAGGCTATTTGTATATCCAAATAGGGGGAGACTGTTGGGTTCAGTAAATACCCAAACCCCTTAATCTAGGATTTGAATAGAAAATAACCTAAGTGTTTAATTCGTTAAACACTATCAGGTCACTGAGTGCATAGTCTCTCAGTGAGCCATCTTCAGGATACTCAATATGAGGCATAGAAGAAGCCTCTCCACTCAGTAAGGCGGAACTTATTGGGTGAAGACTTAGTCAAGAAGAAGATGGTGGATTCAGTGAGTGATGACAATAACTCACTGAATCCCTAAGACTCCTCTCCAACTGTTAGCACTGAAGACAAACTGAAGGCTTTAAAGACTGAAGAATGAGTGGGACTAGGCGGGAAAAGTTTTCCCAGATAAAACTAAGTCCCCAAGTGCTTTACCCAGATAAAACTAATTCCCTATCTGCTAAAGCCATATCTTCCCATTTATAGTAAGCGGCGATACTAAAGGATCTCTGATTTGGAAAGAAGCTTCGCCGCCTGACTACATATAGCAAAGCAAATAGTAATCGAATATATCTATATTCGTGATTACTGTGATCAATGTTTTTGTCTTCTAGGATAAAGTTAAATATCATACTTGTATAAATATCATAAGAGAATGAGTGAAAAGTTTAAGCTTGTGAATTGTAAAAACACACATACACACAAGCCAACTTTTCACTCCTCCAAATACAACTTTATCCTTGAGCTAGCTCAGTGGGTTCTAAGAGTTGTGCTCAGACTTAGCCTGAGCTTAGAGAGGAGTCACCTCAAACTTTGTCATTTCAATCCCAAGTACTAATCCGCAAGTACTTGGGTAACGTATTCTTTTGATTTATTTCTAATAAGAATATGATGTTGAAAATTACTTTGTGTGTTTTACTTATGTTAATTTCAGTCATTATTCACTGTTAAATTACTTTAAGTACTTAATTGTTTTTAAACGATAGTGAATAGGGAACAACAACATTGTTTACACCCCACCCCCAAATGTACACCCAGTGGAAAACTAGAAGGGGGGGGGGTTGAATAGTTTTGCCGATTTTAAGTTGATTTCAAAAACTTTAGATTCGATATTATGTGAAATCGTATGGATGTTGAGAACGTATAGATCTAATGATAATGCAAGCAAATAAATAAAGTTAAGGGATAGAAAAGACACAATCGATTTATAGTGGTTCGGATACAAGGTCACCTTCCTTGCCCTACTTCACTTCCCGAGTTACCTACTCGAGAGTTCAAGCACTATGTCAACAAACTCCTTCACTTGGCGGAGAAGCCTTCACAACGTTGCTTACACTTTTTCTGGTATAAAGCTAGATACCGAGTCTGTAGCACGGTGGACCAAACCAACACAACTATTACATAACAAATATGTGAAATATCAAGTACAAGATCTTTGCTACAGAAATCTTGCGGAGTGACAAATCAATCAAGGACCCCTTGCTTGGATGACTTGTAAAATGCTTGTGATCTCGCCTTAGAGAAGGACCTATATGAGGATCACAAATAGAAAGAAAGAATAACAACTCTCTAGATCAAGTGATCTATATGTTAGAAGAGAATGAGAGTGTATGAGAGATTTAGTAAGAAGAGGGGTGAGTTAGAATGAAGAAATGGCTCTCTATTTATAGGCAAATTTCTTCTCTGTTCCACGGATCCCACGGATCCCTCCCACTTGGGATCCGGCTAGTGTAATCCTAGGGATCCGTGGTCCGCTCCTCTTTGCCCATGGATTTTTTGGTTATGGGTCATGGGTTATGGGTTGGTCCATGGGTTTTCTTTAGATTCAATGTATCTAAGTATACATTGTATCTAGCCAACTTGGGTATGGGTTATGATCCATGGGTTATGGTTTTTACCCATCCTAATAAACTATTACAACAAATGCTTAATTATTACATTTTTGTATTTAAATGGCTATATGTAAATGCTTTACAAAAATAACATGTATCCTTATAATTATACTTAAGATAACATTACATTTGTTATCAACAAAACACAAAGAGATCGCAAAATATTAATAAACATTTTTACGGTTTATTTGTATTAACAATCTCCCCCTTTTTGTTGATGACAAAACATAATGTTATGATGAGTAAAACTTAAGAATAGATGCAAGTTTTGAAAGCCCCTTAGTTTTACTTCTTCTCCCCCTTTTTGTCGAAACAAAAAGTTAACCCTTGGAAGAAATAAACAAACTTCTAACTCCCCCTTGACGGTAGCTCCCCCTTGTTTGGGGCGTCAAGTGAAGAAAAATAAAAATCCTACAACAAGAAAGGTTAGTAACATGCTTATATAATCTTGTGGTTGCCGAGAATCAAGATTGGGAGCCAAGGTATGCAAACAAGGCCTTGTAATAAAACAACAAATTGTAGTGGTGTGTATGCCACTTACAAGCATGTAAAAATAAGAACAAGACTTGTTCTTGAAAATGACTTCAAAAGAAAAATAATACTTAAAAGTAAAAAATAGTAGTAGTGATTCCTTCCATGCTTGCATAAGGTTATGGATGGAGGTTTTGATGAGTAATGGTATTGATGCAATTTCCCTAGTGGATTGGCAATGTTCACAATGTAAATGATGTGGGTAGTTAGTGCGGAAGTTTTCCGGGTTGTTTTGATTTGAGTTATGCGGAAGTTGTGGTGGAAAAATAGGAAAATATGGATCAATATCCGGAATGTTTGTAAGTGGTGGTGGAAAGGAACCTAGATGTTCTTGTAATGTGATGGGAGCTAATGGTGGTGATGTTTCAAGATCTTGAAATATAGTATTTGGAGATGTGGGGGGTGTTGAAAAGACTAATTCTTTTTCTTTAGGTTGGTTAGATCTTGTTGGAGTCTTAAGGAGTTCCAAAAGAGTTATTTTAGGTGGTGATGAAGTTGGTGTACTTGTTGGTGATGAGGGTGGTGCTATGATGGAAGCATCTTGTGGTGAGTTATTTGTTGAGGATGAACCATTTGAGGTTGGTTTTGCTAAACAACAAGATCGGATACTAATCCGTGCGGATATCCTAGCATTTGATTGTGGTATTTTGGATGGTGGAAGTACAAAGGTTTGGATATCATGATTGTTTGTACTAGATGATTCTCCTAAAGGGTTTTTGGATGACATGATGAAGTGTGTTTGTGAGAGGGAGATGGAGTATGCAAGCATTTTGGGAGTTATATATATAGAAAAACAAAGTATTGTAATGAATGCTTGACCCAAAATGTGGATTAAAATCTAATGATTAGATATGAATTCAAGGCATGTGATCATGAGAACACAAGCATTAAAGAGCATACTCCCAAAAATGAAACAAATGTGGATTTTTCATCCAAAGTGAAAAAATAGAAGTTGAAAACAGCTTCTGTTACACGGATCCCACGGATCCTTCCCTTGATGGATCCGTCCAGCATAAAGGCTGGGATCCGTGGGTCTGGTGTTTCAGGTAGCACAAAATTTTCCTTTTTGGAAACATTTTTGCCTAGTGTGTGCCTATATGCAAACTATTTAGAGTTTTGGTTATCTCGACTCCTAAAAAGAAGTAAAAATAAACTAGAAGTATAAAACTATCCTATTGAGATAACCCGAAAACGCATATTTAGTACATGAGTACGTAATTTTGTGTTATCAATGCTCCTAACTCATTGTTGCTTAAATGAATGTACCCGAAAAACACATATTAGTTATGTGTCCCCTTTAGCATTCAAAAGACATGAGATGCAATGAAAACGCATTTTTACTTTGTATTAACAATGAAAAAGCGATTTGTCCTAGACGTGAGAAATTGCTTTTGTGAAATTGATACGGGAAGGTATCATCTTTTTAGAAAACATTGTGAAAGTAGGTTTTATTTGAAATAAAATAAGAGGACTATAAGTTGAAAAACTCATCTTGGGTTTTGAAAATTCCCGTATTGTTTGTAAGTTGTGTGTGAAATAGAAATCCTAGACTCAGAAAGAAGAAGGCTAGTGTTTACATACCTTGTAGAGTCAAATAAGTTACGACGTTTGTTCCATTAGACCAAGACCAAGACGAAGTAGGTTGAATTGTTCCCGCTTCAACGGTTTGGTGAGGACGTCGGCTATGTTGTCTTCGGATGCTACCTTCTCAATAGAGATGTTCCCCTTTTGAACATTGTCTCTTAGGAAGTGATGACGAATCTCTATATGCTTTGTGCGAGAATGCAATACCGGATTCTTGCTTAAGTCGATGGCACCTTTGTTGTCACATAGGATGGCTATGTCGCTTAGATGGATGCCGTAGTCTACTAACGCTTGTTTCATCCATAGTGCTTGTTGGCATGCTTTGCCCGCGGAGACGTACTCGGCTTCGGTTGTTGATATTGCAAGTGTCGTTTGTTTCTTAGAAAACCAAGATGTTAAACAACATCCCATAAAAGTACATACCCCACTTGTACTTTTTCTATCAACGTAATCACCCGCATGGTCAGAATATGCATATACAATTGTTTCTACTCCCGTGCCCTTAGGATACCATAATCCTAATTGTGTTGTACCCTTAATATATCTAAATATCCTTTTTACGGCTTCTAGGGGTGATGTTTTAGGGTCTTCTTGAAACCTAGCACATAAGCAAACACTAAACATGATATCCGGCCTACTTGCCGTGAGGTAGAGAAGGCTACCTATCATGCCACGATATTTAGTATTATCTACGGATTCTCCGTCTTCATCTTTTGTGAGTTTGGTGTCGAATGACATTGGAGTCCTAATTGGTTTTGACTCTTCTAGACCGAATTTCTTTAACATCTCCTTGATGTATTTAGATTGATTGAAGAAGATACCATCTTCTACTTGTTTTATTTGTAGACCAAGAAAGAAACTAAGTTCTCCCATCATACTCATCTCGAACTCGTCATGCATGATTTTAGAGAAATCATCACACATGTCTTGACAAGTGGATCCGAATATAATATCATCTACATATATTTGTACTATGATTATATGTGACTCTCTTTTCTTAGTAAAAAGTGTGTTGTCAACTAACCCCATGGTGTAGTTGTGTTTAACTAGAAATGACTTGAGCCTATCATACCAAGCTTTTGGAGCTTGTTTAAGACCATAAAGGGCTTTCTTTAGTTTATACACATGTTTGGGTTTTTCAAAATCAATGAAGCCCGGAGGTTGAGCTACATATACTACTTCATTTATGAAACCATTTAGAAAAGCGCTTTTGACATCCATTTGATAAAGCTTTAGATCATTAGCACAAGCATACGCAAGAAGTATTCTTATAGACTCTAATCTAGCCAACGGGGCGTAGGTCTCATCAAAGTCTATTCCCTCTTGTTGGTTATACCCTTGAGCAACGAGTCTAGCCTTGTTCCTAGACACTACTCCATTTGCATCTAATTTGTTTTTATAAACCCATTTGGTTCCTATTATGGTTTGATTACTAGGTGGAGGGACAAGTGTCCAAACATCATTAGAAAAAAATTGATTTAGTTCTTCTTGCATAGCCATTACCCAACTTTCATCTTTTATGGCTTCTTGTGTATTCTTAGGTTCTAAGGTTGAAACGAAACAAAACAAGCTACTTTGGTTTTGAACTTGAGACCTTAATGTTCGTTCGTTTAGTTTTCCTATGACTTTATCTACGGGGTGATCTTTGGACTCTTTAATGTTTATTATTTCATCACTTAGAGGTTCTTCTTCTTCACTTATCTTTTTCTTTATTACTATAGCTTCACTTTCTATAATCTCGTCATCGACAAGAGGTGGAGAGGGTTTGGGTGGACTTTCATCAAATTTTATATTTAATGACTCTTCTACCTTCATTGTTTCTTTGTTTAATATGACGTAAGCTTTGCTATTTGGCGAGTAACCTAAAAAGATACCTTCGGTTGATTTAGGATCAAATTTTGTAAGGTAATCTTTAGTGTTAAGAATAAAACATTTACTACCAAAGACTCTAAAGTGATTTAACGTAGGCTTTTTGCCTCGAAGTAACTCATATGGAGTTTTTCCTAAGATTGGTCTAATTAAGACTCGATTGAGTATATACGTTGAAGTATCAACGGCATTACACCAAAACTTTTGGGGTATAGATTGTTCATTAAGCATGGTTCGACTCATTTCTTGTAGAGTTCTATTCTTTCTTTCTACTACCCCATTCGATTGTGGAGTGCGTGGAGCCGAGAAGTTGTGAGTAATACCATTAGCATCACAAAAAGCTCCGAATTGCACTTCATTATCGAATTCCCTACCATGATCCGTCCTAATAGACACTATGGGACTTCCTAGTTGTCTTTGAATCTTTTTTCTTAATATTTCAAAATAGTTAAAGGTTTCCGTTTTGTTCTTTAAAAATTTTGTCCATGTATACCTAGAGTAATCATCCACTATTACCAAAGTGTAGTAGTTGCCTCCATAACTTTGGATAGCGGATGGACCAAATAAATCCATGTGTAGTAATTCTAGACACCTAGTTGTGGACACCATATTTTTAGCTTTATGACTCGAATGAGCTTGTTTTCCTACATTACAAGCATCACAAAAATGATGTTCATATTTTAACTTAGGTAGATCTCTTACTAGATCTTTGGATGATAGCGATTGAAGAAGTCGCATGTTGGCGTGACTCAATCTTCGATGCCATAAGGTCGAAGTATCATCCATAGAGGTAAGACATAGTTTGTCTTTAGGTTCATTACCGATTTTAATGACATAGACTCCATGTTTCCTAATTCCTCTTCCTATGGTTATGCCATTTTTAAGTATCTTACTACCGGTTTCGGTAAAAAGTACATTGCACTTTTATCACATATTTTTCCTATACTTAAGAGGTTAAAGTTTAGGTTTTCTATGTGGCACACATCGTTAATGGTTAGAGATTTGTTAGAAATCGTACCTTTACCGATTATTCTACTTTTGCTATTTCCAAACAGCACATTACCTCCATTAATGGATTCATGTGTGGAGAATAGATCCCTATTGCCAGTCATGTGCCTCATGCACCCGCTATCCTTGACCCATTCATCTGGGTCTAGGTCGACCTTTAAGCACACCTAACACAATAATAAACTCAAAATTTTGGTCCCCATTTGTTCATGGGTCCATTAGTGTTAAACATTCCATTCATGTTAGACATGTATGGATAAGATGAGTATGCATTCCATGGAGCAAAGTTTTGAAAGGGAAAACCGTTTTGCATGTTTTGATTCCATCCCATTTGATGGTTGCTTTGCGGGAAAACGTTATTAGGTCTCCTAAATGAGTTAGGTTTTGAAAGAGATGGAGCTTTGTTTCTTGCAAAAGTAGGATTATATTTTGGAGGTGGTTGTCTAGTAGTGACATGACTTGGTTTCTTCCTATTAACTATGACAAACTCAGTTCTAGATGAAGAAGCTACGTTATTGCTACTGTTTGCTACAGCAGATCCACGGATCCCTTTTTGTACACTAGCCGGTTCCCTTTTTAGGGGATCCGTGGGATCCGCCACAACTGTGGCTGGTTTTTCTAGTTCTTTAACAAATTTTGTTTCTTTACTTTCACTAGTTGATGGATCAAGTTGTTGACTACCTAGACCCTTTTGATTGTTACCAGTTTTAACGCTATCGAGTATTGTATCTAAAGTGTTCGTGCTCATTCTAGCAATTTTAGAATCTAAGTGATCCACTAGTGTTTGAAGTTGAACGCAAAGTTCACATTCACCACTTGCTATTTTACCTTTCTCTAAACGTTTTAGTTTTGCTTTTAATTCTATGACTTCTTTATCTAAACGTTTATTTTGACTCTTTAAAAGCTTATTTTTGTTAACTAGTTTTAAGCTAATATTGCATAGTTTATCATATTCATTATGCAATGAGTCGTCATCAAGTGATGAGCTACTATAGTATTCGTGACATACCTCGTCATTTGCCATGAGACAAATTTCTTCGTCCTCCTCGTCACTCATTCCCCATGTGCCGCTTACGAACGCCTTTTGATCATCCCGTTTGGGACACTTACTAATAAAGTGGTTTGGGTCCCCACATTTAAAGCAAGTACGATCATCCTTTGGCTTCTCGTCCTCTTTGCTTTTCCGAAAGCCTTTCTTATCATCATACGGTTGTTTGACGTATCTACCCTTTCTTCTAAAGAACTTTTTAAAGTCCCTTACCGCCATAGCGTACTCTTCGTCGTCACTACTCGAAGATGAGTTCTCCTCATCGCTCGAAGCCTTTTTGGCTTTGAGGGCAAGAGATTTATGTTTCTCTTTCACCTTTGAGGCTTCAGAATCTTTAGCAAGGACAAGCTCGTAGACTTTTAGGTTGCCTATGAGTTCATCGAGGGTGAGGATTGTCAAATCTTTTGACTCTTCGATTGCCGTCACCTTGGATCTCCACTTCGATGGAAGTGCCCTTAGATATCTCCTAACATGGTTACGGCTAGAGAAAGATTCATCAAGTGCTTGTAAAGATGTAATAATATTATTAAAGTTAGCAAATGAATGATCTATAGTTTCCTCATCCGATATTGAAAATTGTTCATATTGTTGAACAAATAAATCAATTTTATTATTTTTAACTTGTTGGTTGCCTTGATGAGTTACAACTAAAGAATTCCAAATTTCTTTAGAGGTTTTAAGCATAGAAATTCTTTCGAATTCCTTTTTCGGTAAAGCATTATATAAAACCATTTTTGCTTCACTATTTTTAGAAAGCTTTTTCTTCATTTCATCGTTTAGTTTATCATGAGGTATGTGAACTAAATTTCCTTTATCATCATTTGAGGTAGCCTCAAAATCACCTTCAACAATAATGTACCAAAGATCAATATCTTTAGACTTCACATATGTTTCGAATCTATTTTTCCAATATATAAAACCATTAGTTTCAAGTAGTGGTGGTCGTTGCATAGATTGCCCTTCCTTATAATTTTCAGAACCCACAGTGATCGAAAAGTTTTTAAAATACAATTTTATTTTAAAACTTTTATAAACTTAGCTCTGATACCAATTATGGAAAACTAGAAGGGGGGGTTGAATAGTTTTGCCGATTTTAAGTTGATTTCAAAAACTTTAGATTCGATATTATGTGAAATCGTATGGATGTTGAGAAAGTATAGATCTAATGATAATGCAAGTAAATAAATAAAGTTAAGGGATAGAAAAGACACAACCAATTTATAGTGGTTCGGCTACAAGGTCACCTTCCTTGCCCTACTCCACTCCCCGAGTCACCTACTCGAGAGTTCAAGCACTATGTCAACAAACTCCTTCACTTGGCGGAGAAGCCTTCACAACGTTGCCTACACTTTTTCCGGTACAAAGCTAGATACCGAGTCCGTAGCACGGTGGACCAAACCAACACAACTATTACACAACAAATATGTGAAATATCAAGTACAAGATCTTCGCTACAGAAATCTTGCGGAGTGACAAATCAATCAAGGACCCCTTGCTTGGATGACTTGTAGAATGCTCGTGATCTCGCCTTAGAGAAGGACCTATATGAGGATCATAAATAGAAAGAAAGAAGAACAACTCTCTAGATCAAGTGATCTATATGTTAGAAGAGAATGAGAGTGTATGAGAGATTTAGTAAGAAGAAGGGTGAGTTAGAATGAAGAAATGGCTCTCTATTTATAGGCAAATTTCTTCTCTGTTCCACGGATCCCACGGATCCCTCCCACTTGGGATCCGGCTAGTGTAATCCTAGGGATCCGTGGTCCGCTCCTCTTTGCCCATGGGTTTTTTGGTTATGGGTCATGGGTTATGGGTTGGTCCATGGGTTTTCTTTAGATTCAATGTATCTAAGTATACATTGTATCTAGCCAACTTGGGTATAGGTTATGATCCATGGGTTATGGTCCATGGGTTATGGTTTTTACCCATCCTAATAAACTATTACAACAAATGCTTAATTATTACATTTTTGTATTTAAATGGCTATATGTAAATGCTTTACAAAAATAACATGTATCCTTATAATTATACTTAAGATAACATTACATTTGTTATCAACAAAACACAAAGAGATCGCAAAATATTAATAAACGTTTTTACGGTTTATTTGTATTAACACACCCAAATCGTCTTAGCCTACCTTGTATGCACTCACTTTTAGTGCATTATTGTTATCACCCTAAAAACCCTTAGTTCAATTATCTAGTTGCTTGCATGAGTTGCTAAGTCGAGTCATATCCTTTGTATACAGTTTTGGGACGATTGGGACTCATGGAAAAAGTTAAAGTTTATGAAATGACGGGAAGGGAACGTTAAATTCAAATTCCCTTTATTTGTGTAATAATGTACTCCAAGTGTTTTGATCTTTTTAATTCGGGTCAAATTAGTGTTAGAGTAATAAAAACTCAAGTGTAGGGATGTGCCTATAAATCCCTATCATTTTGATGTTACCGTAGAGGATGGTAGAGTAAAAGTGTATGAAAAAAAAAAAAAATACGGGCTACCATCCTACATCTATCCTTTAAATTTATGTTTGTATGTTTCAGTTATCTAGAGTTTAGAGTGTCGAGTATTGGCTTAGCAACGCCATTCTTCGTATGCTTGTAACATAAAGATTTTTTACTTGCCACCACTAAATAGCCTATCCCACCAAACCCTTTGTTTCCCTACCGTAAGCCTAACATTACAACCCTTTAAAAGACCTCTTTGATAGTCTTTCCTAGGTGCTTACACCAAAGCGATGGAGGTTCGATATAGTCTCAAGCTTATGGTAATCTATGTACTAGGACCGGTTAATGAGTGTTTATCTTCCATTTCCAACTTGTTATATTTCATATACACCCGAGAGATGTGAGAACCCAAACACCCCATGTGAGATGCTAGTATGAAATTTCCGTGCTTGTTATGACTTTTGCAGGGCTTATATGTGTTGTGAATTGTTCTAAACCAATGCTTCATGACCCTTAACTTATAAATTAATTGGTTAAAAGCACATTTGCTTGAGGACAAGCAAATACCAAGTGTAAGGATATTTGATAAGGTTTTAAAATGTACCTTTTTGAGGGGTCGTTTAAGCCCTTATTTGATCACTTTTGTATCCGTTATTACTTAATATCGTTCCTTTTCACTTTTTAGGTCTCTTGAAGGCAAATTGCTAGGATGGCACTTATTTAGACGAAAAGGCGCGGATATACGAAGAAAATGTCCAAAGTCAAGAATCGAGCACTCAAGCTGCTAAAATACAAGGGGACGACGTCAGGTGTTATCTGCGACGCCGTCAGAGCACTTTAGTGACGGCTCAGTAGCCAAATTGCTTATTTACAAGTGACGGTGTCAGGCTTTAAAAGAGTAGGTCGTCGCAACTCAGACGGCCTAGATTTGATCCAGACGGCGTCAGAGGCTGAAGAGGACGGCGTCACAAGAATAAGGTGACGCCGTCGCAAGACTAACGTGGCCAAGACGAAACCCTAATGTCGGCGTCACAAATCATAAGGTGACGCCGTCGCGAATGTAATCTTATATATAGAATCCGAATTTTTCAGTTTTAAGTGTGTAGTCTTTTGGAGTAAAAACCTAAACAGAACCAAGGCTGTCTTGTACAGTATTTTAGGGTTCCAAACCCTATCTTACACCAAGATAAGTGCTTTACTTCATTAATTCAATTATGTCTTCAATTATTTGTGTGTATGCGTGCATGTTCTCCATGTCCGGCTAATTTACTTGTGTGTTTGCTTAGGGAATATGAAACTTAACTATTGAATATTGATTGGTTGTCTCTTATCTTAATTGTTAATGATCTAGTAATGCGATAAGTCATTCGTTGTGTAGTTAATGCTTGATTAATCTTTGTGAACCTTAGACTATAACACCTAGAGTAGTTGTAGGCTAAACCATCCAAAGAGTACCTTAGAGTTAGAGTTTATAAATCCTAGAGATTTTGTAGACGAGACCCTTTGGTAGTTTCAAAGAGTTAGTGATAAACGCATACCCTACGACCTTAGACACACAACGCAACTAAGAATAAGGACGTGACAATTCAACCATCAATAGGAGATAATTAAGGAGTAATAAAACCTTAGTAAACACATCTTTAAAATATCATACGAGCACACAATAATTAGACATAGACTACCCTCACCTTAGTTAATTAGATAATTAGATAATAGAGTAATCGGTAGAAATACCAACCCCCCAAATCCAAACCCCGAGATTCATACCTTTCCATTTCCTAAAAAACATAAAAAGATAAAAAAATAATCTTCGTCAACCCCAACCTTAGCGTAGTAACTCCTCACTAGCATTCCTATTCCCATAGAGAACGATATCAATTCCCTTGGCTTACCCTAATACTACACTATAACGATTAGGTTCACTGCCTAGGGTGTTGAAAAACTTGCTCGACGAAAAGGAAGTTCCTTTGACCCCGAACGACGCGTGTAGCGTTATCAGTTTGCTTTCGTCTTTCATACTTTTGAAAACCTGATCTATCATACCTTCGTGTGTTTGGTGCTTTATGTTATCCAACTAATGAGGGTCAAGATTTAGGCAAATTGAAAGCTAAAGCGGACATTGGAGTATTTGTAGGATATGCACCAAACAGAAAAGGATACTGAATCTACAACAAGAGAACTCGAAATATCATGGAAACAATTCACGTTACGTTTGATGAGCTGACCGGTCAAATGGCTCCTGGACAATCTAGTTCTGGACCCGCATTTCTAAATAGTCCCATTAGTTCTTCTCTTGTACCAAACTCCTCACCAGCAACTCCATATGTACCCCCTTCAGAAGATGAATTGAAGAAACTGTTTGATCCAATGTTTGATGAACACTATGAGCCAATTGCTAATGATCTGTCAAATCCATCAACATAGGCTGCTCCTTTACCTGTCAATGAAGTTAACCCTTCAGTTTCTATGTCACTAAGTCAAGAAGCGCCTTCTGATGATCACTCGGTCTCATCATCAATGCCTCAATCATCAAGTGTACACAATGGAAATCTTGCTGCAGTTACATATGATGAAAATCCTTTTGCTCCTCCAGAAGATGAACCCTTTGAAAACATATTTGCTCTTGAATCATCATCTGAACCATCTTCATCAGGAGAAATCGACTCTGCTACTTCTGTTCCTCAACAACAACCACATGAACACCTTAGAAAATGGATACATGATCACCCATTGGACAACATCATTGGAAACCCTTCTCGTCTAGCATCGACTCGTCGACAACTTGCAACCGATGCCTTATGGTGCTTCTTCAACTCCGTACTCTCTAAGATCGAACCAAAAGACGTTAAAACTGCTATGAATGAAGACAGCTGGTTCAATGCCATGCAAGAAGAAATTCATGAGTTTGATCGACTAGATGTATGGGAATTAGTACTTGCTCCTGACTGTGCTATGATCATTGCTCTAAAGTGGATCTTCAAAGTAAAACTTGATGAGCATGGTGATATATTAAAGAACAAGGCTCGATTGGTTGCAAAAGGATACCGTCAAGAAGAAGGTATTGACTTTGAGGAATCATTTGCTCCAGTTGCTCGTATCGAGGCAATCATAATATTCTTGGTTAATGCTGCAAGTAAGAACATAGTAGTCTATCAGATGGATGTAAAGACGGCTTTTCTTAATGGAAATCTTAAAGAAGTCGTATACGTCAGCCAGCCTGAAGGCTTTGTGAATCCAGAGCATCCTACTCACGTCTATTGTTTGAAGAAGGCTCTTTACGGTTTGAAGCAAGCTCCAAGGGCATGGTATGATACGCTATCAAAGTTTCTTCTATCTACTGGATTCACCAAAGGAGCAGTTAATCCGACATTGTTCACCAGAAAGTCAGGCAAACATTTAATTCACGTTCAAATCTATGTTGATGATATTATTTTTGCCTCGACTGACCCCAATGAATGTGACCGTTTTTCAAATGAAATGGGTTCCAAATTTCAAATTTCAATGATGGGACAAATGTCATTTTTCTTGGGATTACAAATTTCACAAAGTCCCGGAGGCATTTTTATAAATCAATCTAAATATGCAAATGAGATTTTAAAGAAATTTGGATTTGATTCTTGTGACCATGTTGACACTCCCATGATAGAGCGTACTAAATTGGATGAGGACCACTCAGGGATCATGGTAGACCAAACAAGATATCGTAGTATGATTGGATCCCTGATGTACCTCACAGCCAGTAGACCAGATTCTGTTCGCTGTTTGCATGTGTGCTAGATATCAGGCTAAGCCTACCAAAAAGCACCTTGAAGCGGTAAAACGGGTCTTTCGGTATCTCCAAGGAACCATCAATATGGGACTTTGGTACCCGAAGGACACCGGTATGTCACTAATAGCCTATGCAAATGCTGATCATGCAGGATGTCAAGATACATGTCGAAGTACGTCTAGAGGTGCTCAGTTTTTGGGCGATAAGCTTGTGAGCTGGTCTTCAAAGAAACAAATGAGTACTTCTATATCCTCTACAGAGGCTGAATACATAGCCATGTCATCTTGTTGTGCTTAAATCCTATGGATGAGATCCCAATTATCTGACTATGGCTTTGAATTCAACAAAATCCCTTTGTACTGTGATAATAAAAGTGCTATTGCTCTCTCATGCAACAACGTTCAACACTCAAGAGCAAAGCACATCGACATTCGACATCATTTTATCAGGGAGCAAGTGGAGAACGGTGTGGTGGAACTCTATTTTGTGAGGACTGAATACCAATTAGCAGACATCTTCACCAAAGCTCTTCCTAGAGAACGTTTTGAGTTTATCCTTCCACGACTTGGTCTAAAAAGTCTACAACCAGAAACACTCAAACGTCTTCAAGAGGAAGACGAGGAGTAAAGGTCTTTCTTCATCCATCTCTTGTAAATATTTATTCGAAAAGCAAAATACAAAACTACAAAACCTACAAAAAGCAAATAGAAAAATATAAAACTTTCAAAAATCCATAAAAATTTGAAAAATCTTGAAAAAGTTCAAAAAATATTGTCATTTTGTCATATTTTTCTCGATTCGATAATATCTACGGTCTTTGTGCTATCATTCAAAGAATGACACGTGTCTTTAGATGTTGTTCAAATGTTTATAAAAAAAATATTTTTGGGAGAAAGTAAAACAATGGTTTATTGTCATTTCAGGCAATAACCCGTTTTTCAAAGAAAGAACAAAGTCATGTTTTATCTTAAATCTTCAAACCTCATGCTCTGATTCTAAAAACAAATGTTTGTCGTTAAAAGGACAAATGTTTCCTTTCAAATATTTTTCCTTCAAATGATTCTTCTGAAAAATATTTGTCATCTAATGAAAACAAAATTGCTTTGAAAATACTTCGGACTCTACTTTTGAAAATCATCCGAGCTTTTCATTTGTCAAAATCTCTATCCTTCAATCAACAACATATGTCATTGATTGAGGGGGAGAATGATTTCAATCAAAAAGAGTATTTTTCAAACAATTGGCACGTAATCGAGAAAGGTCTACTCTTGAATAATAAAAAAGAACAATGTTTTACAATATTGTATACATTTGATACAAGACTTTTGTTATAATTATGTTTTCAAAAGATACTCAAGCATGTTTCATCTTTGGAGTCTAAAGTCTCAAACTTGATCTTTATCGGTTAAATGTTTCTCATAATCAAGTCACATCTCTCCTCAAAAGCTTTCAAAATCAATTTAAATCTACAGAGATCACAAATCTCAAATGATTTGAAAATTGTGATCGGGGGAGAATTTGTGATTTAAATTGGACTTAAACTGATGATTCGATAAATGGTTTCACAAGGGTTTAGCAAGCTTTCCTCCCCACATGTGCCAAACGATTTCAAATTTTTCATGCACATGTTGAGGGGGGAGCATCTTTTTTAAACCACAAAGAATTGAAACGTGATTGATTTGTCTCTAAGAGCAGGTTCCTTCTAATATGTGCAAAACTCTTTCAAACCTTGAGGCACATATTAAGGGGGACCAAACTTATGAAAACCTCATCCTTCTCCAATATGCTTTATCTACTTGATTTGATCAGGGAAGTGATGTTGATATCTTTTAGAAAATGGTAATTAAAGAAGTTAATCCTTCCTCTTGCCTCCGTGTGCCAAATCGATTTCAAATACATGATGCACATGTTGAGGGGGAGCTCTTTTTCTAAAAATATCAAAAAAAAATCAGGTACAAAATGCTTTGATAATATATCACAAGTATCTGGATTGATTTTCAAATGGTTTTCAATTGGTTCCAATGGCAGATGAACAATACCAAATAGACCAACCAAATTTACTTTATGTATGGTGATATAAGGATGATAAGGTTAGGTATTAGTTTCGATGATCCGCCAGAACCGGAGGGATCTACCCAGGGACAATCCACTAGATAGTATAGAAGTCCTTAGGTATGATGAAAAAAGGAGAAAAGTGAGATATGGGAAGAGTGCGGACTGAGACAGAGCTAGTACTGGAATAAACCCAACAAGGTTCTAGTTATGAAGTCTCGGTAAGCACTGAAGGGGTTGAAGAATGAAAAAGAAATGAAACGAGAAAAGGGTGAAAAGAAATAGCCCTCCATTATTTCAACCTTAGGGCAGAAACCGGGTTCAATACATATGCTACTGGTGGTTACTAAGGTAACACTGGTATTGAAGACAAGACGTTATGGACCCAGTGACGCACTGCACTAAACTTACCAAGCTACTCAATTTCCTCTTAAAAGGGGTTGTTTCATTCTCACGGGGAACCCACATAATCTATCGACTTTCTCTTAGAGATTGTTGATATTGAAGAAGGAGACCCTCTCTCTAGCCTCCGGCATAGGAACCAAATGTGCACAATTGAGTCTAGAGCCTCGAGATCATCAATAAATCTCATTAGGACACTGTCAAGGAAGACTCTCTGTTTCACACAATGTGGAAAGAGATATTATATCTTATGAGTCCTACGCATTATCCCTGTGGTATTTCCAGAACATCTGAGTGATATGCAAACATATTCACAATGAAGATGGAAAGCCTTCTAGAGCCAACATCAAATAAGCTCTTGGGAGGTGGCATGTGAGATCTATCCAATAGATCAACCATGTGACAACTGAACAGAAACAATGGGGCGATTCAAATTTTTGAATCAATCCTGGTTCAGGTTATGGATTGACGGATATCTTTGAAAAACTGGTCGTTGTGCTTAAAAATATTTTCTCTAGCACATCGACTGTGTATTAATATTTCAAAATAAAAGGTGTTTATGATTGATAATTGATTTTCGTTAGAACCTTCGTTGTATTGCAAAAACACTTTATTTTGAGCAGTACTCGATTGTTTTTTCAAATCTCTTTTCATCAATCAGTGAATCTCAAATTCGCTGGTTCACTCACTCCGTGTTGTCTTCTTTGAGACGTTCCGGCTTGAGAATAGCTAGAACAGCTGCGAAACCCTGTCAAGGAGATTCTTCGGAATTATACTTGATCACAGGCAGTACTTGTACTGATCAACGGGGAACCGTGGGCCGTGTACCTCAATTCAACGAAAGTAATCAAAGACACTTTTGTGCGCTTTATTGCTAACTGTTGTATGCAGGTACACCCGATGCTTGCAGCTGATCAGAATGGAGAGGTCAATCCATAGCCGCATGCTCACACAACACATTCATTTCTAAAGAAATCATGATGAAGTGCATCAACAACTCTGATATTTTCACTACATGCTTCTGCTACGCTGCTGCAAATATCATGAATCATCTAAAGCTTCCGCTACTCTGATAAGAAGAAATCATGATCCAGAATGTGAGCATGTCGGTCCAAAGTGTCACAACATCACATAATACCAACACTACAAAGGAAGTGTCAGAGACTTATGATAGCTGATGATCTCAAAGCTGGCTCAACACTCATTATCACGTGGATCAGTTAAATACCTCCACTTGGATTATCCATACATGCTAAAATGAAGAATCAAAGACTACGAGCTTCAGAGCTAAGAACTTTAACAAGAATCCAAGAACAATCCTAATGTAATATCTGTTCGTATTCATTGTAATTTGAGGTGACCTCCCTTAGGGGGAGATTGTTAGGATTTATTAAATCCAGTTATTAAAGTGTCGGTCACCTCAAGTATATGTAATCGTTAGAAAGCTCATAGTCGTAGTTATTAAAAGATAAGTTGTATTTAGTTAAGTAACACCGTGGAGGACGGACGAGTCTTTACCCACTGTATGCCTGATCCACAGCCCGTAGGTGGCGTTTTATGTAAGACTATAAATACTCTCTACCTCCCATGGTAGAGAGTTGGAGCTCATAATAAGATTTTCACTTTCTCTCACTAAGTTCCCAAACCTCTAACTCTTTCTCTCTCTAAAACCTAATAGTATACGCCTTGTGTGATTATGGTTTGATGTGTTTGTGAAATCCAATGTGTAACAAAATAGATACACCTGTTGAGCATATTCAAAAAGGTAAATCTGTAGAGTTCTGTGAAATTGATGAAGAGTTATGTGATGACAATGTGAATGAAACAGATAGTTATGAGAGTGATGTCGATGTTTTTGAGAACATTCAAGATCGAAACATAGTTGTTGATGAGTAGAATACTTTTGAGGAGCCTGATGTTGATGTTACCCTGTTCAAATTGAGTGAGACTATAGAGTTACCCAATATAGGTAGCTCTAGCCAGATACCAGATGATTTTTTTGTGCAAAATGAGTTATATCTCTTAGATGATAATGAGTTTAAAAGTGGTTCTGAAAATGAGGACGAGTATCTAATTAGGAAGAAAAAGATGAGGGCATACAAGAAACAAAAGTTATGTGAGGCAAAACAAGTAGACGACAAAATATTCTTTTTCTACGGTCAAACTTTTATAACTGCAAAAGAAGTCAAAAATAAGATCAAACTGCATTCAATACAAACTAGGAGGGAATTGCAATTCATTAAGAATGACAAACAAAGAATTAGGGCTAGGTGTGTGGAAAAAATACCAGTTTGTGGTGCAAGTGATGGAAGTGGGTTGGGTTCATCCCCAAAGAAAAAAAGTAGTCCTTTAACTAAATCCCTAAAAAAAGATGTATCTTTTCGAGCACGCAATGAGCAACCAAAAGATTGCCCATGGTTGTAGTATGTAGCAAAAGATAAAGCTAAATATTTATGGACTATTAGAACTTTTAAGGATGAACACAAATGTTTGCAATCAAGAGAGATCAAAACTTGTGACTACAAGTTTCTTCAAAGCAAATACTTGACCAAGTTCAAGTCAATCCAGATGTTCCAATCAGGGTTGTTCAAGATTAACTCTCTAAATAGTCTGAAGTTCAAGTATCTATGCAAAAGGCATTAAGGGCAAAAAAACAAGGCAGAAATTGAGGTTAGGGGTGATCATAAGCTACAATACACTAGTTTGAGAGACTATACTGTAGAGTTGCAGAAAATAAACCCTAATACAATAGCTAGGATAAGTGTACAAACTGCAACAGATCCATCTAGTCCAACAAGAGTTTTCAAGAGAATGTATGTATGCTTAGGTGCTTTGAAAGAAGGATATAAAGCTTTTCATAGAGAATTGTTGGGATTAGATGGTGCTTTTATGAGGGGTCCTTTTCCTGTCAGCTCCTTACAGCTGTTGGTATTGATAACAATAATGGAATATACCCTTTAGCCTATGTTGTTGCAGAAGCTGAAAACAAAGATCTTGACTTGCACCCAAATTCAAACTACACTTTTATCAGCGACAGACAAAAGGTGATCTGAATTTATAGTTGATTATATTCACTTATATTCTTGATAAATGATACTTTTATTAGTAATGAATTGATGTTCCTTTGTGCAGGGTATCATTCCAGCTTTAGCAGCAATATTCCCTAGTGTAGAACACATATTCTATTTGAGGTACATCCATGAGGATATGAAATTGCAATGGAATGCTAGATCCTACAAGAAACATTTGTGGAGATGTGCATGAGCAACAACCGTCCAACAATTTTTGGCTGGCATGCTTGCATTTAAGAGTTTTAGCGAACCTGCCCATGCTTGGTTAAGTAAGATACCACAACCCATTGGTCAATGTCGCATTTTTCAGGTACTAACCAAATCTCTTTTTAGGTGTACATATTTTTTTGTTCAACATTGTTAAACATGTTCTATACATGTGTAGGGAGAGCTCATTCTGATGTGTCACTTAATAACATATGTGAAGTGTTTAATGGGAAACTAGTGGGAGGTATGCATCAACCCATCATTACTGCTTTAGGATACATTAGAGAATATTGTATGAATAGAAACAATGTTGTGCATGTAATTGACAAGTGTGATGGACCATTAATTATAAAGGCAACACACATGTTAGACTTGATTAAAAAAGAGGCTTATAAGTACAATGTTTTACGGATTAAAGGAGATAACTATCAGGTTAATGGATGGGGAGATATGTGTCTTGTGAATATTGAAGCTAGAACTTGTAGTTGTAGAAGATGGGAGCATACAGGTATGCCATGTAAACATGATGTTGCTACCAATCATTATATGAACTTCAATGGAATGCAAGTAAGATCTGTAGAATCATGGGTTCATCTATATTACTTGCTTAAGACTTGGCAGGAAACTTACAAACACACCATCCAGCCCATAAATGGTTATCAACATTAGAAAAAGTCAAATGTGTCCACAAGCATTCATCCACCTAAACATCATAAACCATTGGGTAGGACTACAAAGAAAAGAACTAGGGATTTTACTGAAAATGATGATAATTATAAAGATAGTAGGAGTGTAGTTTGTTGTATTTGTGGCAATGTTGGACACAATAAGAAAACATGTATTGGGCAAGGAGGTGTAACTGGAATTCAAGGCAGTAGATGTTAGTCTCAAAAAACAGGTTCATGTTCCCAGCCAAATGTTGCATAAAAAAAGAAGACTCAGGTTAAAAGTTAGAAGACTGAAGCAAAAAACCAAGTTGAAGGTCAAACTGGCGTTCAATCTCAAAGTCATGTGCAAGCCAGTGGTGGCCAGTCTGAAAGTCATGTTCATTCATCTGGTGAACAATATGAAAGCCATGTTCAAGCAAATCCAGTTCCATCTAATTCTCAATGTCATAATGCAGGTCAAGAAAATGTGGTCCAACGTGAATCTGGAAGTCAAGTGGTTGCTGGTTCTGAGGGTGTGACTTCACCAGCAAAGTGGACAATGAAGAATATTTATGCAACAAGAGTGGCCTCACCATAGGCCATATGTGTTATCGAACAATGTTTTTCATCTGATATGTAATTCCTAGACAATGTTTGGTCTCTTTAAACAATTTGTGTTACTTTACTATGTCGACTAACCAATTTTATACATTTGGAAATATATTCAATTGCATTATCTATGAAATCATCTCATGTTAGTCTATGGGATATTGAGTTTAAAAGTATCCATTTGCATATGTAATTATGTTGACTTTTAGTAAGTCAATTAATTAATGTCATTACATATGAAGTTTGACTATTCTATAGTCAAATACAAGCTTCAGTTGGTCTATGGGAATAATTGAGTTTTAAATGTATCCATTTGCTACTTTACCCGTTTCTAAATATTGTTGCAAGTTCATACTCATAATAAGTGTTGACTTTTACAAAGTCAATTACTATCATTATACATGAAAGTTGACTATTGAATAGTCAGTTACTAACTTGAGTTGATATGTATAATAATCATGTGTTAAGCATGTATAATAATCTGTTTTCATACTTGGATAATGTTAGTGTATTTTGACAAAGAGCAATGAAGAATCAACAATGGATGAACAACAACAGAGCAAGTTTATATTGATACTCAAAAGTGGTGTCTATTCATCCATCATTGATACTTCATCTATCTTTGATACATGAATCTGTCTTACTTGGATTTGTGTTTTGAGTTGGATAATGTTAATCTATTTTGACAAAGAGCAATGAAGAATCATAAATGGATGAGCAACACTAGATTAAGTTTATGTTGATACTAAAAAGTGGTGTCAGTTCATCCATCTATGATGATTCATCCATCTTTGATACTTGGATATGTGTTTTGACTTTGATCATTTTACTTGGATGTGTTTTGAATTGGATAATGTTTGTCTGGCTACTGATGTAAGCAAATGCATTTTTAGGCAAGGACCTATTAGTAAACTAATAAAGGCAGCACAATACAAGGACAAAAGCATAAAAAGAATATACTATTAATATTGTATAAGGACCAAAGTAGATAAAATAAAGACTTTTTAGTAGTCATCCAACACTAAGACTTCCTAAACACACCTTACTAGTTACATACCGTCTACTATCTAGAACAGATCCAAAACACAAACACCAATGAGTTTCTAAACCCACTAAATACACCATATAAAAACGAAGATGATGACTATCCAAGATAAAACACAAAAGTTCCTCAAACGAAAAGCTTTCTCCTTCTCAATAAGAAGATCAAATAGGGATGCTTGATGAGCAGCCTCTTACTCGTTTGCCCTATTGGCGGAGTTGACAGCTTCCATTGTCTAAGCAATGAGGTCAGCTTAGCATTCTTGTAATGTCGCCTCATGCTGGTGGTTGTTTGTCTGAAACCACCACGTCCATTGCTCTTCTTGACATGGGTGGATCGTACCACCCAATAATGAACATCTAGTTGCTTAAAAGCGATAATCAAAATGTTAGAGCTTAAACTTAGGCCTAAAACCACTTTTTTTTACTATTTAAAATTCAATTAAACTAAAATCCCTATTAGAATTAAACCTACATTATGCTATAAACAACACATTTAACCTAAAGCACAACCACTAAACTTATATTGAAAAAAAATCAAGCCTTCCGGTTTTCGTGTTGTTCCAACGGGTTCAAACCACATCCCTTCAATTGCAAGAACATAACACCATTTTTCTGATTAGATTAGAAGATAAGAATTTAGGAGAGAAGAAAGTTTAGGGATGAGTGGTGATAAAATTTGACCTTTTTTATATCACGAAAATTACTGTAATGAAGAAGCCGCGTGTACTTATTTCTCAGTATAGCGAAATGACGATAATGCCTTTAACTAAAAATAAAACCAAATGAAAAGGAAAATGTTTGAACAAAGCATTACGGGTCAAGGGAGCTTGTTGATGCCAAAAACTTGAAAAAAGGACTATCGACGATGAAAATGCCAACTTTTGTCCCACCATGTTGTTTTTTGCCAAGTTTAGGGACCAACGGTGTATTTTACTCTTAATTTAATATCCAATGATAATAGTACTAATAAATAATAACAATATATATTCTCTAAAATAAATGTGAAGTCTAGAGAGTATAAAGTCCAACGAACATTTATCAAATCTATAAAGTTCTTAGCGAAATATAAAAACTGATAAATTTACTTAAGTACATATAATTTATTTATAATTTAACTAAAATTTTATTAATAATTTTTTTATTATTTTATTTTATTTATTTTTTACAAAATTGACATATATGTTTTAATATATTTTTATTTTGATGGATGAAATTTAGATGCAGTTGACCAAATTGAAGCTAAATTTGACTTTTATGGTCAATAGAAATACTATATTTCGTTTACGTAACAAAATCAAGCTTTCCAAGCGGTCCAACTAAAAAAATCCTCAACGATTTAATTGTACATTTTGTATGTTTTCACAAGTAAAATATCGAGCTTGACCAACAAGTAACATAATATTTTCTAATAGTCCAAACTCAAGCAACACTATAACAATGGTAGTATTTGTAGAACAACACAAATGCTATTTAAGACTTGAAGAATTCTAAACAAGTATAGGGTGAAGGAAGAGCAATTTGGTAGTATAATTTCGAGGTGGTAATTTGTGCCCAAAATCAAAAAAATGGGCTAAATGGCCAAACTTTTAAAAGATTTGGGCACATTTGGATCTCTTTCTTTTTTTTGAAATGGGCATGTATTGCCCATTTAGAAGTTAAATGGGCATAATGGACACATGTTTTTCTCGAACATTATATTATTTTTAAAGAAAAACTTATATTTAATTTTTTAAATATAAATTAGGTGTTACATTTGAGGAATTTATTTCGTCGTTTTTGGTCTTTTTAAAAGCGATTCGTATAATATGAGCCCGTTTGGCCCGTGCCCGTTTAGCCCGCGCCCGTTCGGTCCGTAGCCCGTTTGGCCCGTAGCCCGTGCCCGCCCGGCCCGCCCGTTTTGCCACCTCTAGTATAATTTATCACTTCTTCGTCGGTATGAGTGAAGCCATCGTTGACGTTATAAAGGACGTCACACATACATGCAAGGTTAATTGCAGGCATAACAAGAGGAAATGGGACATCTGTAGGCATGAGTGACTTATTGATAACTTTCCATGCATCTTCAACTTTTTTGAGATAATTACACATACTTCCTCCTCTGATACGCCACACAATTCACAGCTTGATTTGTTTTTATGTGTGTCATATTGTAGAAAGGTTTACAAATCTTGAGCTTCATGAGTAAAATAACTTAAGCTTTTCAAATTATAAGGCTGTCGAATCCCTTTACTTTTCACTGCCACGTCAGCTTTAGTCGATTAGGTGCCCCAGTAAGGGCGACCAAGTTCATTTTTTTTTATTTAAAAAAAAAAACATTTTTAACACAAAATAAAATTTCATTAATAATTAAAACGTTACATAATAATTCAAATAAAATTAAAACATTACGAAACTTATTAAAACATTACAACACTTATTAAAAATCTAGGTTGTGGCGTGCCTTGATCGCGTCTTTGAGTTTCTGCATTGTTTGTTGTTGTACTGCGGGCAAAGATTGGTCGATTGGCGTGCAATAGAACATGAGATCTGTATCATATTTATTTTGTCGCTCAAATTCAAGTTTTTTTTCTTCTAGTGCCAATTTTTTGTCTTCCCTTTCTTCTCTCTTTTGCTCCATCTCCAACACCAGTTGCCGTTGTTCTAGCTCTTTCTTCTTCAAATCATAGTATCCGTCTGCCAGCTCCTTCTTATGTCCGAGTGCCTTGGACTTGATCTTGTCCCATTTCTCGGCAACACCTTCCATGTAGGTAGCTTTCGAAAACTCCGAAAATTTCTTTTTATTCTTCTTTGCGGTATCACGACCAATTGGTCTACCATGCACAGACGCAAGCACATCTGAGTGCACATCCGATTCGGTTGAAGTCCTTGCTTTTTTGCGACCATCATCTTGGCTTAAAAAAGCCGGCATCTCATTATCCTTTCAAACAGAATGGTCCCTCAAAATCTTCCAACAATGCTCCAAAACAAACGGATGATTACACACTAGTTGGTATTCATCACACGCTCGTATAAACAAGGTGAGGTCATTCTCACCACTTCCGTAATTCCTCAGAGCATTGTTGTAAATGGCACAAAATTGACCAACTCTAGGACGAATCCTATTTTTCCACTTTGTAATGATAGAGTTGTACGTTCTTTCTGCACCAACCTCCTTCTCAAAGTAAGCAATGACTTTCTGCCAAAATCCTTTGGCATTTTGGTTGTTTCTGGTTATACTATTCTCTGATACATCACACCAAGCGTTGCACAAGGCGATCTCTTCTTTTTTTGACCAAAGCGACGAATCATTCTTGGCTTCTTTCTTGACAACCTTCTTCTTCGCCTTTGTAGCTCGTTTCTTCGGTTTGACCGGTGACGTCTCTTCTCGACATTCTTCTTCTTCTTCGTCATCAATGTTAACCGAATCGTGATACGATCCATGAGCCGAACCGGTACCCGAACCGTGATACTCTTGAGCCGGATAACCCGAACCGGTTCCAACAAAAAAATCAGGATTGGTGTATAATTGTTCGTCGAAATCAAAACCATCAAGATTGATACGGTTAACCGGAGAATATTCTTGATAATTTGAATATGAAGACGTTGATGAATCCATTGTTGGACGGTACACAGATTCGGGTGACCCATACATAGATTGGTTGCTTCGACGGGAGTGGCTTTGTTGTTGTTGTTGTTGGATGTTTTGATACGGTGGAACAAATGGACGATTCATAAAAAATGGATTGTTAGTTTGTTGTTGTGGAGCTTGTTGGGATTGATATTCGAAAGCAGGGGGTTGGAAATTGATTCTTGGTGAGACACCGGTTAACCGGAAATTCGGATCCGGTGTTAAAATATGCGGGGCGTTTTGTGACAAACGGGATTATCGGCCTTTTTGTTGTGGTGTTTTCTTAGACATTTTTTATAGAGAGGATTGTGAGATTTTTGATAGTGAGGATTGTGAGATTTGTGAGTTTAGTGTGTAAATATGTTGTGTATTTATAAGGTAGTTTAGTAGTGTTTTTTTTTTTTTTTTTTTTTTTTTACCAAACGATCACAAAATATATTTTCAAACAGTTTGATTTTTTTTTGTTTCGACTTGCAACGGCTAGTAAAAGTGGAATGTTTTTGGTTTGTGGTGTCGATCGAGCACACGACCAAGTTAGTTTTTTTTTAGGCGATTGACTATCACCACAACAAGCCGATCGACTTGAATCGATCGCCGATCACTCCTCGATCGATTGAAGATCGACTCTACTGCATGCAGCCTAAGGCAAACTTTAAAAGAAATAGAAGTTTGAGGGTAAAATAAGAGAGGATTCTTTACTATAAAGCAAGTTATTAAAAAACAGGGGTACACTGAGGGAAGTTATGAAACACTAACTCAATTGACAAAATAATAGTAAAGATGTAAAATATGGACAGATTCAAGACTACAAAGAAAGTACTAATGTTAAAAGAAAATGAAGCTCGGACATAGGCCGTTTCGTGAGTATGAGAGCCCTGTGCTAAAATCAAAAGGTAAACCTTTTGCATCGTCATGTTGATTTTGATGTTGTGTGCTATAGTCACAAAGTACGACTTCTGAATGCGAGAGATTTAATATTTTCATTAAGATATATCAAAATGTTTTACGGGTATAAATTTCTTTCAAGAAAAACCATTTCAAACTTGTTGAGATTTATCAAACTATCCTTTTTTGGACCACATTCGAAACTCTTAAACAAGATAGGTATATATTTGTAATAACTTCTCAAAATATGTGTTGGGAAAATATTTGACCCAAATGTTCCTAACAAGTATTTGAACATAAAATAGCTAAGTCACTCGTTGATGAAAAAAATCAGTGAGCACACACTCAAACAACATGCTTCAAGAATGTCGCAGACCAACTGAAGATGCACTTTACCTCACTGATGCGGAGTCAATGAGAAAAGTACATGAGCAACATCAGTGGCACTGAGATCTGACAATTGTCTCTGAAACACCTTCCTCATAAAACAACGAAAGTCTCGCTGACAGTAAATAGCGATCTAATCAAGAAGTCTCGTTGATGGTAGAATTAGCAAGCAGCTCCATCAAAGCTTGTTTAGAGACATCATCAATGAATCTAAGATCTCTTGAAGGCATACTCTCAAGCTAATATACATGTCAACCAATATGCACAAGGATCTCTAGCTTAAGTATATGGCTCATCAGGGGTAGCAATACCTCGATGACCTCTCAGTTCTCTGATCAGACCAACAGTGCATAGCTCTTATCCTCTGAGATTTAGGTGGGACTTTCTCACTAATATGTTTAAGCTGGATAAACCTTGAGAAGATAAATCATTGCTCCTTCCCAAGACACTGAAGTAGCTCACAGGTACACGCAACTGTCAACTCCGGTAAACCAAAAGGAAATTTTAGCTAAAAGTCTAGGCATGTGCCTATCTACATCAAGTTGACAAAATCATTATTCCCACATAACGGAACAATAATTCTTCAGCTATAGGAGCACAGAGTGATTTCACACAAAAGATAATACAAAGTATTATAGTGATCGAATCCTCATAGCTTAAAATTCAAAGCTTAGTTTGATTCTTCGTGAGTTTTATTTGTCACTCAACGGGGATAGTATTCCGCTACCATCCCCTTGAAAAGCTACCCAAGTATTGTTAGTATGTCAAAGTGGGTTCTTGAGTAACATTGTAATTAGTTTGTTTTAACGTAATCATAAAGTCCTGATGATTTTTGCATTAATTCATGGTTTGCTCAAGATGTATATGGACTAACAATATGGCAGAATTTGTTAATATGGTGAATCATTTTTGCACTTTTTTGGAAATTCAGCTACATGTAAATGTAAGGGACTAAATTGTGATGACTATAAATTTCAGGGGTAAAAAGTGAGCATTTCTCAAGTTTATCATCTTCTTCCTCCGTTCTTACTCTATTTTCGTGATCTATGACATCACTTAAAATAAATTTATCTTAACTAATATATGGTAAGAATAAATTCTTTTACATTATGGGCCCCTGAAAAATAAGAGGCCTTTTGCCATTGATCATTCTGTACCTGCCCAGATCCGGCGCTACAATCGGACATTGAATTCGTATGTGATACGTCCCACATGTAGCCACCAATTAGCTCTGCCCCTCGATCGACTACAGATTATGTAGTACATTGTGGCTTACAATATCGTCCATAAGTCTTTGAATAACACATGAAGCTTTAACAATTGGAGGATATCTGGACACCCATTTAAAGAAATCCTCAGTTGTTGTAATAGAAATGGGTTGATTCCGTCTGAGCTGAAGCCAAATTGAATATTTCTAATCCCCGTATTGATATTCGGAAATTTGTTATTAGTCTTTCTCCATCGAGGGGAGTCCGCGACATGCCTTAATTTTCCGTCATATTTACAGCTGATCTAAACGCCAATGCAACAATTTAGCCTCTTTCTAGTTTTTGAATAACCATTTCAGTCTCGGTATGATGGGAAAATGCCACAATAGCCACAATAGCTTAGCCGATGGTCCATTTTTTGTCACAACATCATCAATTTCACCTCGTTCTTTTTTATAACTTGATGTTTCACAAGTAACACATGCATGCAAGTTTTTGTACTCATTTCTCGAACATGCAAGTATTCTTTCAATTTCTACTCCCATTGGACATATAATTTTTTTTAGCTTGGTATGCAGAAATGGGTAAATCATTATTCTCGGGAAGCGGTTTGTGTAAAAACTCTAATAGAAGCGTGAAGCTTTTATCACTCCAACTACTACTTGCTTTTAATTTTAACAACTCCAAAACAACTGAAAGTACGAAAAAATTCTTACAACCATCTGCACTGGTTTCTCTTCGTCATCAAACAATTTTTTTAAATCTTCTTGATCAATATCACCATCATTAGCCCTCAAATAATGTTACAAACAACAAAAACTATATAAACTCACCCTATGATCTGAACTTTTTTAAAATGTGGTGAAAAGCTCTAGTTTGGATACATGATGAAGAAGTTTATACCTATACAAATATCAAAATTATAATGGTTAAGCATAAAAGAATTAGATTGAATATAAATAACTAAAACTATAACTATCAAGTTTTGATAGGTTTAAGTTAAATTTATTATGCTTGTTAATGAAGTGTTTAATGTAATGATTTTGAAAGATTTGAGTTGAGAAAGAGTAAATATGGGTTTTGAGTTGAGAAGAAGTAAATCTAGGTAAAGATGTAGTAGATTTCTGTTAGTAGGGGCTTGTTTTGATTTTTTTTTTTTTTGTGCTGTTATACAAAAAATGTATTGAAAAATAAACAATATAGCACGGTTTCTTAATAAACCGTACCAAAAAATTATCAATTTAGCACGGTTTGTTAGAAAACCGTACCAAAAAATTATCAATTTATTAAAAAACCATACCAAAAAATTATTATTTGGTACATTTTTGAAAATAACCATATCAACTCAAAAAAAAGAAAAAAAATTGGGTATGGCTTTTTTAATAACCGACGATTTATCCGGTGCTATGATGCTGGAGACTTAGTGAAAACACTTTGTGTATTGTGTAGTAGTGAAAGAAAAATAGATAAATTAATCACTCCTTGGTTCACTTATTGGTATTACTTGAAATCACGTATGTTTAACTTTACAACACATACAATATTTGATAGATAATCAAACTAGCATCCAATACAAGGTACAAATTATTACGGAGTACTGTAAATACGTAAGGTAAGAAAAACTGCATTAGTAAATGATACAACCTTCAAATTTCAAAACACACATGTAGCCCATAGTTCTGAGTCAGCAACAGCAAAGTAGAGTCGGTTTTGCCATGTTTATGATCATCGTCATGTGGGTCCACTTTTTATTTTTAAGGCAAGCAGAGATCAATAACACATAAAGCGGAAAAAAAAGGTGCATTGATTGTAGTAAACCTGCGAAAACATCAAACTTGAGCGTCACATATAGGAATCATATAACTAGACAAAGTAAGCTAGATGTAGCAAAAATGGTATTGGGTAGAAATCAGGGACGGAACCAGGAGGGTCTCGGGATAAGATTTTTACGATGTAGTGTTAATTTTTGAAGAAAATATCAATTTTTCCTAAACGCATTTTAAATGCACCCGGTCCATCGAAATGTGTTTTTATATTACGTTTCAAAAAAAATTATGCACCCGGTTATATTTGATTTTGGCTCCGTCCCTGGTAGAAACAGGTAGGGTAGGATGGATGTGTAAGTGTAAACTAAAAAATATAAATAAGTATTCTAGTAAATATTTTAGAAAAACTGTAATACTAATATGTATATTATTATTTTTTTGTATTAATATGATTAGTAGATAGGTTGTAAGCAATTGGATACGCATTAAGTGACTTTTAAACTCATACATTCGACCCATTTGACTTTCTCAATTTTAGCCAAGTTTGTTTAGTTTTTTTCTTTTCACTCGTTTAGTCCGTTGGTTCCAAGATGTTACACAAATAATGTTTAAGATGATCAGCCTTGGGAGATTTAAGGACATGAAAAGGCACTATAATGGTCCAAAAATACTAACAATTACCTATCTTGGTAATATGGATTTCTTTGGCAGCAAGTTGATGAGGTACATACCTGAGGCCATGTTGCGTTTCTAGACAAATCTAGTCGAAAACTGGAATGTCCTTAAGATTTGGGCACTCCAATTTAACTGTCTTTACTGATGACTTGACACTGGCACCTATTCTTTTCAGCACCGGTAAGTCTTCAAGATGCAGCGTGTTTAAAGATGTTGCTGGTTTGTTGTTGATGTCTGTAAATAGCGTCTTTATCTTCTCACATGACCTGATCTCAATGGTATCGATTTTAGCCAATGGTGAACTTGAAAAGAGAACATGTTCAAGCATCGAACAATTTTCCAATTTCAGATTCACAAGACTGAGTTCGTGAATTTCCTCATTTTTGATGCATAAGCTCTTCAAACTAGTTGCACCAGAGATCCATAACGTCTTCAGACATCTTTTAATCTCAATGTCCTCAAGTTCTGGCAGTTCCCATAGATGCAATGTTTTCAAGTTTGGAAGTGTACCTCCATCTCCGATCAACGACGCTATCTTGTCACAATGTTTGATTTGAAGAACTTCAAGGTTTGTTGGAAGCCATACTGATGAAAAAACTGTTGAAAGCTTTGGACAACAATCTATATACAAACTCTTAAGACTATTGAAGCTCCTTGACAACCTTTTTCCTTGATAAATAGTCTTTAGAAGAGCCATATTACTAATTCCCAGATCTTCCAATTCGAAATTGGGATTATCGTTTCCTTCATTCTCGACGAAAATGGTATCCATGTTTCCGCACCGTTCTAGCCAACACCCCCTTATCTTATTAAGCATAAGGGCATCAAATCCAGATGACAAACCCTTGAGCTTGTAATCAATTAGAAACACCAAGTCAACATTGTTGATAATGTTCTCGATAGCTTTTGGACAATCGCTGAATCCGCGAATCTGCACTGACTTTTTGGCCTTGTATTGAGAAAACTGCTGAGTTTGGAAGTAGATATCATAAACAAGTTCATTTTTTTGAAGATATCTATCCCCAGTTTCACGTTCCACCTTGACTGGAATTGCACATAAATGGCCATGTGGCAATTGATTTTTCATAGGAGTTTGAAGAAACTGAGAGCCACTAACAAACACTGGAGGTTTGTCAATGTCTGACAGCTTGCAGATGTTCCATTGGTCTTCATGGCTGCTGTCAACCTTTTGGTCTTCGTGGCTTCTGTCAACCTTTTGGTCTTCGTGGCTGCTGTCAACCTTTTGGTCTTCATGGCTGCTGTCAACCTTTTGTTCTTCGTGCCTGCTGTCAACCTTTTGGTCTTCGTGGCTTCTGTCAACCTTTTGGTCTTCATGGCTGCTGTCAACCTTTTGGTCTTCGTGGCTGCTGTCAACCTTTTGGTCTTCGTGACTGCTGTCAACCTTTTGGTCATCATGGCTGCTGTCAACCTTGATATTTGGAAACTCAAGGTAGTCGAGATGAATTAATTCTGAGATTTTATCAGGTCTTTTCTGGTTGGGCTCAAATAGATCTTCAATTTTTACATCTGTATAGCCTTCCAACTCAGAACAACCTTTGAGCATGAGCTTTTGAAGGTTGGTGGATTTTGCAAGATTCAGTAAAGATTTGATTGACGATTGCGAAAGATCCAAAACTTCAAGTTTACTAAGTGGTTTCAAATCCAGCTCGGAGTCTGATACACCTCTGAAGCCAGCAAGAGAAAGATGAGTAAGGTTTGTGAGGTTTGACATGGGTGGTAACTGTTTGAGTGAAGTGTAAGAGAGGTCGAGAATCCGAAGGGTGCTCGCATCCTTGACAAATTCTGCCCCTTCCAATGACTTTATATTTGAAAGATTTAGCTCCTCAAGAATAGAGAAGCTCCCACTTAGCTCAAGATTCTCCAATTTGCTGCAGTTCTTAAGCAAAAGCTGACGGAGGTTGCTGGAAGTTGAAAGGGTCGGGAGGGACTTTATCTTTGTTTCTGATAAATCGAGCTTCTGAAGACGAGTCAAATCTTCAATGGATTTACATTCAATTTTGTTTAAAGCATTACAGTTTGATGCATCAAGAATTTCCAACTTTTTAGCCGATTTGAGTGATGGCAAACATACTAAAGAAGAACAGTGTGATAGGAATAGTTCACGAAGATTTGAAAGTTTAGAAAGTGATGGCAGGCTTTTAACATTGGTTTCTGAAAGGTTGAGCACACGAAGACTTGTCATATGGTCAAAGAATCCTTCCTCAATCTCCTTGAGGTTGCTTGAGCCCGAAAGATCAAAAACTTCAAGGTTTTCAAGGGATTCGATGCGTGAAAGCTGTTCTAACTTAAGGCAATTCTTGAGATAAAGATAACGAGGTTTGGAAATGTTAGAAGGTAAACGATCAAGAGCGGTCCCTGATAGGTTTATGGTTTTGAGGGAACGTAGGCTTTCTAAAGATGAATCGTGGAACTCTTCAAATTCTTCAGAACCCGAGAGATCAATAGTTTGGAGACTGGTTAGTTGTGTCAAACCTCGCAATCTACCTAAACTTTTACAATCACGACACAAAAGATGAGTGATAGAGCCAATGTTTTTGAGCAATGGGGTCGTTGAAACGAGGGTATTGGAAAGATTAAGGCTTTGAAGATTTTTGAATTTCAAAAAGTTTTTATCGACAGTTTCCAAAGAGGTATTACCAGAGAGATCAATGACCATAAGATGTTCAAGCTTTGAAAGACTCTCTAGCTGTTTTAACCGACGACAATCTTTAACAATTAGCCACTGCAGTTTATCAAGACTGTAAATTGCCTGAGGTAAATTCTTGAATGACAGTCCAGAAAGATTAAGACTTTTAAGATTCGACATATTCTTAAAAAACTGGGATTTCAATCTCAGAGTCCGAGCACCAGAGATTTCAAGAGCCTGCAATGAATTTAGTTGGATTTTGGAATCTACTAAAAACTCACAGCCTCTAAGCACAAGAACACGAAGCCGGTCCATCACTAACGACTCTGGCAAAGATTTGACATTGAGATTAAAGAAAGCGAGAACTTGAAGCTTCCTTTCGCGTTCAAGGAAATGCAGCATTTCTTGCTCACTAAAGTGGGTGCCGTCCAGCAATAAAGTCGAAAGATTCTGACATTCTTCCTTTGATGATTGTTTGTTATGTGTCCGAGGTGTTTTCAACATTCCATCTTCATGTGTTATTCCCCCAAAACTGTCTCCATCAGAAGTAAACAATGTTGCCAAACCGAGACTTGGGGTTTGGTCAACACACTGGTAGAGATTATCAGCGATAATGAGTGTTTTGTCCATGAAAACATAACCTTCTTCTTGAACTTTCAGTACCCCACAATCCATAAGTTCCATTAGGATGCCATGACCCTTCTTGTACAGCTTCGTCATGCTAGAAAGATCGAGATACCCTTCCAAGATCCAGTAAGTTATTAGGTCACTGTAGTGAACACTTCCAGAATCACGAAAGAAATGATGACCAGGCCACCATAAATCTTTCAAAATACCAATCGGTAACACCTCATGCATCATGCACAATAACTTGCTGGCACTATATTTGAAAGATTTAGATGCTTCTTTCAACTCCTTTGCTTCTTCCAACTCCTTTTTTAGCATAGACACTCCATCTATACCAAAGTAATTTAAAGATTTTGCTATCATTGTAACTGTACCAGGCAAATCATCATTGATTAACTCAATGAAACCTTCACCTAACTTGCAGAGTTCTTCAGAATATCTCAAGTGAACGTCCATTTTTTCTTTTAATAAAGAGTTAGAGCCTTGTGGAGGCAATGATTTCACCTCAAAAGTGTTTTCATCAGTTAAAGCCTCCCGTTTTAATCTTGAGATTAAAAGCTTAGTTTTGAAAGAAAGATCTACAAAAATAGTATCCCTTTCATCACTATACAACAACAATGATACCCAATCGGGATCCCTTTCATCACTATCAGGGACCTTTTTTAAACTTTTCAACACTTCCCAAAACTTTTTCTCATTCTCATTTTCGGTTGTGCCATCTAGAACATCATCTAATATTAGAAGAATTTTCGTCCCTTTAAGTTTTTCCTGCATCTTTAATGCAATATCTTTCTTCGTTTCTACTATTTCCTTAGCATCATCCTTTTGGTCGTCTTTGTCATCCTCATCCTCCCACTCCTCAGTGGTGGGAAGTAAGTACAACTGTTGAGCAATACTGCTCAAGAGAGACTCTTTGGTATACTTTCTGCACATAAACACCCATAGTGTTAAATCAAAGATCTTCTCCTTAATGACACGCTTACTTATTCTCTTTGCGATCCGTGTTTTCCCAACTCCTGGAGACCCATAAATATTTACAATCTTATTCTTTGGCTCTCCTCCGGGAGAATCTCGTAGGGCTTCATAAATCTTTTGCACTTGGGAAGGTGAGTTATTGTTTACTTCTGTTACAGTACTCTGCAGGTGTAATTTAGGAGAACAAGTAAGTTTAGGAATTTCAACTATATATAAAGTTAATGACACTATTTCCCCTCACATGATGGTTTACATATAGCTAATATATATAAGATTCACTCTGAAACATAAGCATTTTTATGTACATAAAAGAAGATATATACGCAGGTAGCAAGATGTTGAGTCTAGTTGGGTAATGGGTCGTTTTTAGCACACGTGTGAAGGGATCAAGCTATGATCTTATTTTAGCAAATACTTTTTTTTTTTTTTTTTTTAAATGGAACAATTATAATGAAATTTTACGTCATTATCATTCGATATAAAGAACTTTTTTTTACCATTTTCTAATATTTGTAACAGAAAGTTCCTTAAGAAGGATCATGTCAATGAGCACCTTTCCACTACCATATGATAACCCAAAGCTCTGTTCTTTTCACGCATTAATCGGATAAAGTGACTGTCTAAATAAATGATGAATGCATGAAGTAGTTTTAATTTTAACGGGATAAAGTGTTGAATGAACAATCTGAATAGTAAAACATAACAACCCAATTAAAATAAGGCCATGAAGAATATACAAATGAACATGTATGATAATGTCAGTGACTTAACGAGGAAAAAGCATCCTTTATGACATTTGCATGTTAAGTAACGCTTAATGGATAAAGTAATTGAACAAACATATTCATTCTATCAAAACAAATTAAGTCATTTCCTCATCAAGTCGAATAAGTGAAAATCAAACAGCACCTAGATCTTTCAATAGAATGGCATAAATTAGGGCATTCACAACCACAGCCTTATTTGGCCCATATGAGTATATGAGGTCAAAAACTAGCCATTTAGGCTAGGTTCCCTAATTTTCATAGGTAGCCAAGTATTTTAGGCTTCTAGCAGTGAGTAATGGTTTTATTAAACACAAAGTCAATTGAATATATAACTAATAGTATAAGTAAAGAAGCTATGACTAACCCTAGTTTTTCTCTCTAGAATTGGCGACTTTGGAGAAAACCTAACCCGCCTCATCTGCTAATGGTTTCTCCCAAAATCGTCAATCTTCGTGTGTTCCTAACTGTTTATGTACGATTCCAACTGTTCTAAATCATAATTATCCTATTGTCTTCAATTTATTGAGCGATTAGGGTTCTGGCCGATTTTAAGGTTCGTGAAAATCGACTTTCTGTTCCGTTTAATTTTACTATGCTTAGATTGTTGACTACTGGTATACCCCAGATCCATTAATACCCCAAACGACATTCTTATACTTAATATTCTTCGCTTGTGGGTCTGTTCTGTTCTTGTAGAAACCTTAAACGACTTGTTCGTCGTAGGGTTTAATTTGCTGCAACATTGGTTCGTTGTTTTTGGTAATCACGTGGTACTTTGCAAGTGTCGCTGAGGCTAGGTCTTTTGAATTCGGGTGGGAGAGATGGTAATCACAAGAATAAAAACGTGAGAAGAGTTTAAACTCGTTTGATGTTAAGAGTTGAAAACATTAATGATCATATAAGTTTTCCGAACCTACCTAGTAGGAAGACTCGTGTGGAAGATACCCAGACAAAGGTTGTTAAAGTTTGTAACAATAGTGCTCATGGTGATCATAACGAGGGGTGTCATAAAAGCCGACCCGACCCAAACCCAAACCCGAATATGGTTATTCGGGTCGGGTCAATCGGGTTCAAATTTATATTCGGGTCAACTCGAATTGAACCGAGTTCTAAACAAGGTCGGATTCGGGTTTAATATATGTATCTTACTCGGGTTCGGGTCAACCCAATTGACCCGAGTTTGATTTTTTTTTCTTTCTAATATTTATGTATTTCATGTTTGAACACCAAAGTTGTATCATTTTTAAACATACTAGAACCGAACCCGAGTTGACCCGAACCCGAATTGACCCGACCCGAGTGACCAGAGTTCTAAACAAGGTCGGGTTCAGGTATTATTTTTAGCCTTGACCCAATTAACCCGACCCGATTGACCCAAACCCGACCGGGTCAACCCGAATAACACCCCTAATTCATAACCATGCTTACAAATCTGTTTTTGGGGTAGATATTAATCATGTGCCTAGGAAAGTGGGTTATGTGAATTTGGAGTGCCCTAATTCGTCTCATGGAGGAGTTTGAGTTGTAATGTTGTATTCTAGTAAGGCTCCTATGAATACTAGTGAATCAGAGGGTAATGTACATTCGTGTCAGCATACGAAGTCGGTTTCATATATGAATATAAGGAGCCCAAATGCCACATAGTTGAAGGTTAATTTGCATGAGTTGCAGTCTAGTGTTCCTAAGACTATGTTTATTGGGAGAATTACCAACCCAACCCATCAAAAATACATACAAATATAATACTTTTATAATCTTGTATACAATCTTCATTGCAATCTAGATCACTTGGCAACCCAAGATTGCCAACCCAAAATCTGCCTTTGTGGCTTTTTTTGTTCTTTTTTCTTTGTTAATTTTTAATATTTAGTATAGATCGGTTGGGTTGTTGATAAATGATTAAAAATATAGATTGTTTGTATGTATTGGTTGTATAGGTGGAGGAAAGAGATAATAATATTTTATTAAAAGATTGGGTTGTGATGGGTTGTTGATAAACATAGTCTAAAGATGCTGATTTTGATGTTGGTATTCCCAGGGCTTTGGTGGAGGAGGTTAATGAGAGGTTGAAAAACTCCCTATATGGGTATTTCATTGGCAAAAGGTTAGCATTCCCTCTGGTCAAACTTTATATTCCTACATAATGGACCCCGGAGGTACACCTATTTTTCTCAACAAATGGTTTTCTTTTGTTAGTTTGACTAAAGATGATTTATCTAAGGTGCAAGTGTGGATTAAACTGCATGATGTTCCGGTAGCTGCATATACCTCGGATGGGTTAAGCATGATTGTTACTAAACTTGACACACCTATCATGTTGGATACTTGTACAAGCAATATGTGTCTGGAGGAGTCATGGGGTGTAGTAGCTATGCTAGGGCTATGGTTGAGATTGATGTTAATAAGGAGTTGGTCGATACATTGGTTGTGGTGGTTCCAAATTTAGAGGATAGTGTTTACACGGAAACTATTCATGTTGAGTATGAATGGAAGCCTTCTAGGTGCGGTAATTGTGCCATATTTGGACATTCTCTTGGTAATTACCCAAAGGTTACTAAGGAGTTCCATGGATATAATTCGTTGGAGGGTGATGAGGGTTTTCGTAGGGTTAAGAGAGCCGGCAAAGGGGTTAACTCTAAAACGGTTTTCAGAACTAAACCCGATTTGAACACAGACCAATATCTAGACCCAAGGATGGTGCTACATTATCTAAAAAGGGTAATGGTGAGAAGAATGGGGATCGTCTGTCTAATAAGGGATGTAGGAATTTGGATTATATAAATCTTGTTACTTTGAGGAACTCGTTTGGAGCATTGAATGAAGATGACAAGGTACGCGAGAATGTAGATACTTCGATTGCCGAAAATGATGGTAATACCATTAAGGAAGCGTGGTTGTAGATGGTAGTGATATTGATGTTGAGGATGTATACGACGAGACTGTCAATTCATGGCTTCCTCATCAAAGCGAGCTGGTGGAGGTGCAAATGATGCAAGTTTACTCGAGGATGAAGATTATGATATTTATGACGGTTATGAGAATGAATTGTAACCAAAGAGCAACTGGCAATCTGTGACGCGTTTGACATTAATCTTTTAGGTCAATTTAGACGATAGTTTATATTTGGTGTCTTTGTGAGTTAAATGTAATCTAGTGGTTATTGGTTATTGTCCTTTTTAGGAGTAGTAGTGCCTATCTAAAAAGCTAAGATATTTGATTCACTCACATCCTATGTACTTAACTGTTTTTTGGAGTAATATATTTACCGGGTTAAAACCCGTAACCCAAGAAAAAAAGGAAGCTATGACTTGCACTCGATTTTGATAGTAAAGTCTGCTAGCAACTTCATTACACAAACTCAATATATTGAACTGACTTATGCTTTAATCCTTCTCAATCGTATTTGTTTGTTCTTACACAAACTCAATAGATTGAAGAGTGGGTTAAAAGATTATGAAGATGCTTCACAAAATATGGGTTGATGTGGGTCACTAGTTCTTGCTCTTAATATAACACAATACTATCTCTCAATGATATTGGATAAGTAATGGGTGAGAAGGTCATTTTGTGGAGTGAAATAAAGTCAAGAAAAAAATGTTTAATTTAATGAGGTAAGTGTGTGTAGGCGTAGGAGGGGGGTTGATATTGACACCATAAAAAGTGATCTCAACACCACAATATGATACCCATAATACATAAGTTAGAACATACCATGTGCATAATTGTGGTGTTGACATCACTTTTTGTGGTGTCAATATCAACTCCCGTTAAGGAGTGTGTACTTGATTTTTTTTTTAATTAAAAGTTTTCCCGTGGCTGTTTGTAGACAGAACTTAAATGTGAAAACGTAGTAATTGTTTGTAATTTCGATTTTCGAGAAATGAAAATTATTGTTTGAAAAGCAAACAAAGACCGGTGTCCTTAGGAATCTTTATTTATAAGCCATTGATATTTGTTTTCCTTTCAGTTGACACTTTAACAAGTTGATTCGAAGGGATTAACGCCCGTTAACATGGTCAAAAAGAGTCCATTTACTTAAAAAAGTTCTTTTTTACTAGTATAATTTAGAAATCAAAGGACAAATTGATATTTGAGAGTGGTCTAAATTAACATGATCATTATGGAATTGAGTCACTGAATTCAGATTACACAGTGAGTCACTAATCAGGACTTTTTTCTTAACTTCTAACCAATTAAAACCGCAGGCATAACATGAATTTACCAAATAAGAAACGTAATAAGCTTCACCATCATTTTCATTACAAATTAACCATTACATAAGAAGAGTTACAACAGTACATTTAAATGAATTATTAAGACTTTATGCCTGAAAAAATAAAACTTCAAATTTTGTAATCATATTTATATGGTGTTTTCAAAAGGTAGTGTAGTTTTGCATCTTTCAGTGAAAATGGTGTGTTTGAAACAAAACCAAAGCATGATGGTAAAGAAGTAGAAAAAAAAATGATCTAATAACTCCAAAATTAGAAATATTAAACAGATAAGAAAGCTTCAACTTAAGCAAATAAAACCAGAATGTATGATATATTTTTTAGGGCTCAAGATTGTTACTGAAAGTTAAATCCCGCAAGAAACACCCTAATAATGATTCTTTGGTAGTAATGTAATACAGTTAGACAATTGTGTTGGTAATCAAATGAATCAATGAAAATAGATAGGTTACTACTAACGGAGAGACAATCTATTAGTCGATCAAATATATGAGACTTTAGTAGCATATATGAGAATGACTGAATGAGAGAAGGAAAAACCTGTGAATTCGAGGTATTTGCTTTGTCCGTCTTTGAATTCGAGGTAGTAGTTGCTTTGTCCTTATGTGAATTTGAGGTATTTGCTTTGTCCTTCTGTGAATTCGAGGTATTTGCTTTGTCCATTTGAATCTCCAACGTAAAATGCTACAAATTAAAGGAATTGTTAGATAGAAGTATAGAACTAAAAATGCCCATGCCACTCCCTCTGTCCTCTGAGTGGAGTGTTGGGACAAAATTATTAAGAGCATTTATTGATATGCCTAAATGTTTTGGCTAATTATATGCCTAAACCTATGTGTCAGAGACATGTTGGTGACAGCAGAGGGACTCGATTCTTTACAAACCAATAACTTATTGCTATATCTATTTAGACACATAATTAGTCACATTTTTAGTACTCCCAATTATTAAAGATGTCTTAATTCTACAACAAGGAATAAGCATATAGTATCGTTTAGTGCTACATTTCAAATAAAATACCAATTAGCACTTGTGTATAATCGAATTATCATATTTAAACACGTAATGCACAATCGATTACTAGATCAGATAAATAAAACAAAAGTAGCCTACCTAATAATTGAATGAAACCATGTGATGTCATCAATGTATCTATAGTCTATACTATGTTAACGACTTGAAAGTCATGAACCGAAAAAAGCATTTTGTTTTGTTTACAGGTTTATACCAAAACCGGTTAAATATATGGCATAAATTTCTTCAAAGTCTTTGAAAAGATGATAACTACTAATGGCCATTTCTTTTATTCTGAAGTACAAACTATTTGCATGCCAAATCTTTCAATAGCATTTTCATCATTCAACATGTTATTCCTATTAACTAAACCAGAAAACCTAATGAAAGAATTTGAACAGTGTGGTGAGAACTAGTGAAATCATTTGAAAGCGCAATTTGAACGTCCAACATGCAAAGCTACAAATTACATGAATGATAGTGGTGACTTGTCTACAACAAAAGTAATGGTATTCAGGTTAACATGCAGTTAAATAATAAAAAGTGACTTTACCAGATTCACATTTCTTGACTCCATTCAAATTGTCCACAGAAAGAAAGAAAAATCAGTTTAAATAAGTATATTTATTATTTAATGCATAGCAAAACTAAATAAGCTAACCATATGGGGTGACTCAATGGTTTGGATTTGGTCTCCTAAAGTGGTTAAAGACCCTGGAAGTCCCAGGTTCAAACCTTGGGGAGAAAATTAATCCTCATGTGGCCACGGAGGTTCACCTGCGATGACTCCGGGCTATCCAAAGGGTAGTCACCCTGGGATTAGTCGGCTCGCAATGTCGAGTCGGAACCCAGGTTAAAAAAAAAAAAAAACTAATAACCAATTAAAAAAACAAATTTTCGATATAAGATAGAACTATGATAAGATGTTGAAAGAGAATAATACCTTTGAATTTAACGGTTTAGATCTCCGGGGTACAAAAAAGATGTAGTTTTTGGTGGTATTTATAGGGGTCATTTATGGCGTCATTGTGACGAAGAGTCAACTTTATTTTGTGACGAGTATAAATCAAGTATTGGGGAATAGCTTCTTTGCTCCCTTGATTAATAAAAGAATAAATTGGCGTACTATATGCACCAAGAATCAATGTTTTAAAACCGGAAAATGCTAAAGCATCCTACATTTTTTTCTTACAAAAGCTCCTACTCGCAGGATGCTGACAAATGTCAAAATAGACGGTTTGAATACAGAGATAGATAGGGGGAAAAAAATTATATAATATTGTTGTGTGTTATAGGATTTGTAGAATGAAAAGGTAGGAGGGTGTAGTAAAGCTCTTTAAAACCCCGTTTCTTTATCGACATTGGCTCAGTCATCGGGTCAACGGTTGAACCGCCGGGTAGAACGATTCTATACATATGTTTAAATATTTTCTATAGTTAATATGTAGTGTTACACGATCTCATGATTTATCTGACTTTATTCCTACATTTGATTGAACTATTGAAAAATATTGACTCTACCGATAAGCTTTGTTTTTAAGTTCTATATCCACAATAATACAGTAACGATTTTCAACAATAATCAACCGATGGTTCTAAGTAATAACAATTTATAGTAAAACTATATTAGACTATTAGTTTGTGTTCAAAGGATAGTTTATAACTCTAATTTATTGTTTTACAAAATCTTAACAAACATTATATCTCACCACTTCAACTTGTCAATTAAACTTAGAAATTTGATGGAAAAAAATTTTTGGTTAGATTTTTTGATAAAATGTCATAACTCTGTCGGGTTTATCAAACCGGATCAACGAAAAACTAGCGATTCAATTCGATTCTTAAACAAACAAAAACCCTATAACATCCGGCCCAATCTACAAATCGGTTTCTGATGCAACTGGTTGAACCAGCTAGGTCAATCCGGGTTTTAAAACATTGCCAACAATCATGCCATATGCATGAATCGGTTGCATTTTATTTGAACATACTTTTAACTTTGTCGAAAGCATGGAGTTGTAGGGGATAACTTTTGTTAAAGAAATGCTTGTGGTTTGAGGTAAGCATGAATAATTTTAAGAATAAATTTATCCGGTAAATTCAACAAACATGTGAAGATACTTTAACTTTGGGAAAAGCATGGAGTTGCAGGGGATAACTTGTATTAAAGAAATTCTTGTAGTTTGAGGTAAGCATGAATAATTCTGAGAATAACTTTATCCGGTAAATTCAACAACACTAGAGTTTTAGGTTACGTTTGTTTTTCTAAATCAAATCTTTTAATAATATCTTAATCACGCAATAATAGGTTTAAGCAGAAAAGTGCTTTTATATTATTTTCTTTTTGTCGCTAAGAGGCGGCAAGAAGCGACAACTATTAAAAGTGTTTTTTCTTTTCTATTTTTTCAAATCATCAAGAAGCGGTAAAAACATCTTATTGAACTAGATGTAAAGGAGGTACTTTAACACCTCTTTGTGTCTTCTAACTTTTTTTGTGTGTTTTATCTTTTGTTTTGTTACGTTCTCTCATTTGGTGGTTGTCGTTTTTTTCACTTTGTACTTTATTTTGTTTTGACTTTTCCACTCAGCAATGAAAGTACGTTTAAAGAAGTTTTTTCATACTTTTGGTTAAATAAATAATGCGAATATGATAATAATCAAGGGCTATTTCGTATTGTGTTCATATTATACAAGGGATGGCACCGGTGTGGCATAAAGACTTTGTGTTACACTAGGATAACTATCTTTATGTTTATGTTTTGTTAGGATAAGTCATTGAGTCATGTTAGGATAAGAGTCATTATGAGTCATTATCAATCTAGGAAACGTCTTTGTGTTTGTGTGGGAATACCCAACAAGTCATGTAGCCTATTTAAGAAACACCAGTTAATGAAATCATGCAAGTTATTGAGTCAACTAAACTTCTCTTCTTCTTAAATTCTTAGGGATCAAGCACCTGCTAAAAGTGGTTCCAGCTATCGATACTACGTAACGAGTCATATCAATTGGTGCTTTCATTTATCTCATGAGCATGAACGAAAAGACTGTTCGGTTGTTGCTTAAGGAGCAAGCTGATGCAGCTCAACAGCTCGCACAACAACAAGCAGCGAATTTCAAAGAACAATTTGATGCATTAGGATCCAAGTTACAAGCAACTCGCGGACTGCTACACACTCGGCCAGGGGGTGAGGGTGACCTAGGGGCGTTGTTACCACGGTCTAAGCGGTTGGATGTTCCCAAGTTTTCGGGAGTCGATCCGGAAAGCTGGATATTTTCCATTAATGAATACTTCTCATTGCTTAATACTCTCGCTGATCAACGTTTGCGGATTGTGGGTTTTAACCTCGAAGTCGCAGTTGCATAATAGTTTCGTTGGATGTCGAAGAATGGGTTGATCACCGATTGGGAGTGGTTTGTGGAGAGTGTTAAGAACCATTTGGGCCTTCCATATATGAAGATCCGCTGGGGGCTTTGTCGAAGCTGCTACAACTCGGTATCGATGAGGAGTACCAACGTGAGTTTGAAAAACTAATGAATAGGGTTATGGATATACTCGAAACATTGCTCATCTCTTTTTACATCTTTGGACTTAAGCTTCACCTTCAACGTGGATTGTTAGTGTCAAAGCCAACAACGCTAGGTGGCGTGTTTTCATTGGCATGTACCGAATCCCGTTTGAACAACCAAGCAACATCGGTGTCTCTTACGGAAATCAAAGCCGTGACAAGTTCTGGGGGACAACGCCATTCGAACCCCCGTTTTGGGGTTCCTTTTACCCCGGTCAGCACTCCTAAACCACCGTTGTTACCGACGCTGACCCAAAACACCGTCAATGCGAATTCCAAACCACTTGCTATTAAGGGGATCTCTCTGGTGGAACGAACATCAAGAACGTCTTAACAAGGGATTGTGCTTTAATTGTGATAATAAGTGGATGCGCGGTCATAAGTGTCTGGGAAGTTTTTACTGTTAATAGCTGATGATGGGGATGACGCGAAGCCCGAGACTGACACCACCACTGTTGATGTTGTGGAAAGCGACGATATATCTATATTAAATTCTCTAATAGGGCAATGGATCCCTCGGTCTCTCCAGCACTTGGGCTCGTTTAGGTTAGGTAAGGTGGATGTTTTAATTGATAATAGTAGTACTGTTGAGAATTATGATCTAGATACTTTTGTTTTAATCTGATTGTGATATCTAAATTGCTGTTTGTTATGTTGATTCAGTTATATTTGCTGGAAAGAGATTCAGGGGTTGATATTGAAGGTTTATTTCTAGAAGGACTGAAAGAGTAAAGATATTTAGCTTGGATAATACTTTGGATAAATTCAGACAAGTCTAGAAGATGAAGGTCCAATGTGTAACATTGAAGATTATATAAGCTGAAGTTATGAGATTTCTCTCATAACTTTTATCTCTGATTTCAGCTATCTCTCTCTACAAAATACGACTTTCTCTCTCTAAAAAACAAAACCCTAGTTTGTATTTTGATTTCCTTGATCAAAATACTTTGTTACTTGTTGTTATTGATTCATTATTTGATTGAGATCAAATACTGATTGTTGATTGTTTCTATTTGAGAATAGAAGATTTGAGTTGTAATATTGTTTCTGAAGTAATAAAAGTGTTTTGATAATCATTGAAATCTGTTTTTCTTCATGGTATCAGAGCCAGGTTCTCTGAAAATCGTTTTTTAAAAATTATGGTTCTTGATAAAATTGGGTGTTTTAAAAATTGATTGGTTCTTTGTCAATTAACTTGTGTTAATTGATAGATCTTGTGGTGAATTTAGTTAATCTTGAAGATTTTTGGAAAACCCCTAATTTCTGAAAAATTAGGGTTTGGTTTATTTTTGGGGCTTTTGTGATTGAAGGCTTCTGGTGTCGATTAAGTGTGGTTAATCGATAAGATCTGGTATTTGGTATAAAGTGGAAGTGGTTCTGGTGGTTTTCCCTAATTCTGAAAAATTAGGGTTTGTTGGTTCTTGGATCTTGGTTCTGGGTTCTTGCTTTATATATGCTATATCTCTAGACTAAGTGAATCTAGAGTATAGTAGGTCTGTTATTCCGCTGCTGACTATTATTGCGTGCTCTGTAACACCTCTCACACTTTCTCTTTAAATTATGTTCTTATTTTTCTGTCTAGATTGCCGGAGGATAGGTTTTGGGATTATTGAAGTTGTGATTGGTTGTGATTGAGGTTGTTGTTGTTTTTTAATTGTTGTTCTTATTCTGTACTTGTGTGCTTGTGTGCGCCCTTGACCTACCACTTTAGTGGCAAGGAAAACCTGGGAACTACTTTCTCTACCTTTCTTGTGTGATTGTTTTTTTGTTCTTGAATCATGTCTGTTCATAATTCTATTCATGGTTATACTGATGATGAGTATGAAGCTGATAACCCTGTCACTTTAATAAGTAAATTGGATTTGAGTCATCCTTTACATTTACACCCTAATGATTCAGCTTCTTTGACTGTGGTTTCAATAAAACTAAAAGGAACTGAGAATTATAATGTCTGGTCTTGTGCTATGATGTTAGCCTTAGAAGGAAAAAATAAAACTGGTTTTATTGATGGCACTTGTAGAAGGTCAAATGTTGATGAAGTTTTGGGAAGACAATGGGATAGGGTTAATGCTATTGTGTTGGGATGGATTCTAAATTCTATTTCTGAAGAATTGTTTCTTGGTCAAATTTTTTCCAAAAGTGCTTTTAATGTCTGGAATGAGTTAAAAGATACCTTTGACAGGGTTGATGGTTCTGTTACTTTTAATTTGCATCATAAGATTCATTCTTTAACTCAGAATGGCACTACTATTTCTGAGTATTTTAATAAGCTAAGTACTTTGTGGAAACAATTTGATGCTATGGTTCAGTTACCAAGATGCACTTGTCATGCTGCTGATGATTTTAAAAAGCATAAACAACTTATGAAACTTATGCAATTCTTAATGGGTCTGGATGATACTTACATGCAAATAAGAAGTAATATACTTTCTAGAGATCCTCTGCCTGATGTTAAGGGTGCTTATGCTATTATCAGTAGTGAAGAAAACCATAGAAATGTTGTGTCTGGTAGTTCTAGTAGGAATCATAATTCTGCTTTTGCTACTAGAGTTGTGAATCATGTTAATACTCCAACTAGTCAGAATACTAGGTCTATTAATCAGAATACTCAGGCTAATCCACCTATTGCTAACTTTAATAAAGTATCTGATAATAGAAAAAACACTGGTTCTGTTCTTGTTTGTGATCACTGTGGTTTTAATGGACATACTCAGGACAAATGTTTTAAATTGATTGGGTATCCTCCAAATTTTGGAAAAAAGGGTAACAATAACAGACCTCAGACTTCTCAAAAAAGATTTTCTAATAATAATTCTGTGGGGTCTAGTTCATCTTCTGGTTTTATAGATGAACAACTTACTACTCTTATCTCTCTCATCAAAGACAACTCTATTAAAGGGAATAGTGTGCAGGCCAATATGGCAGGTACTTATTTTAATACTAGTAAGATTTTCAATCAAAATTTTCACAAGTTTGTTTCCACAAATACAAATTTAAAATCTAAACTTAGTTCTGATGGAAGGATTGTGGATTCTGGTGCTAACCAGCATATGACACATTCTGCCAAGGGCTTGGTAAATGTATTTGATATTTCTCATCTTAGAATAAAATTTGGTCATCCAAATGGAACTGAAGCTTTGATTACTCAAATTGGAAATCTTAAACTGGCTGATTCCTTAATATTATATGATGTTTTGGTTATTCCAGAATATTGTGTTACTTTAATTTCTGTTCATAAATTGGCCAAAGATAATAAAATTGTAGTTGCCTTTGATGAGAACAAATGTTATTTCTTGAATCAGGATTTGAGTCTGGGAAATGTTCTGGGGACTGGTAATCAGTGTGGTGGTTTATATTATTTCAATTCTGGAGGTACTTTTTTTCAAAGTAATAACTCTCTTTCTTATTATGACTGGCACTGCAGACTTGGTCATCCTGCAGACCCTGTTCTAAATGTTTTAAAAACTGATTTGAGGTTTACTTCAAAGGATAAAAATTTATTTTGTGAAACTTGTCAAAGGGCTAAACAAACTAGAGAACCTTTTCCTTTAAGTGATCATACTTCTACTGTTTTAGGTGAACTTGTTCATTTAGATTTATGGGGACCTTATAAGGTTGCTAGTAAGGAAGGTTACAAATATTTTTTGACTATTGTGGATGATTATACTAGGGCTGTATGGGTATATTTACTTAAAACTAAGGATGAAACTCTTCATTATATCACTATCTTTTGTAACATGATTGAAACTCAGTTTGATAAGAAAATTAAGAATTTTAGAAGTGATAATGGTACTGAATTTGTTAATCATTCTTTTTCAAAGTTATGTGAAGAAAAAGGTATTACCCATTCGACTTCTTGTGCATACACTCCACAGCAAAATGGTATTGCTGAAAGGAAACATAGGCATCTTTTGAATGTTGCTAGATCTCTTATGTTTCAGGGGGGAATTCCACTTAAGTTTTGGACTGAGTGTATTCTTACTGCTACTTTTCTTATTAACAGATTTCCTTCTTCTGTGCTTAATGGAAAATCTCCTTTTGAGATGATATATAATCAAAGACCTACTCTCTCTAAAAGTTCTACTGAAGCAGAGTACATAGCTCTTGCTTCAGTAACCAGTGAAGTTATCTGGATTTTAAAGATTTTAAAAGATCTTAAAATTTTTGATCTTTTACCTGTTCCACTTCATTGTGACAGTAAATCAGCTATTAAAATTGCAGCCAACCCTGTGTTTCATGAAAGAACAAAACACCTTGAAATTTATTTGCATTTTGTTAGAGAGAAGATTTTAAATTGTGTTGTTAAAACTGTTAAAGTGGATTCTGCAAATCAAATTGCAGATATCCTTACCAAAGGGTTGGATACATTACAACATGATTTTTTGGTTAAAAATCTTGGGATGTTTGATATATATCACTTATCAGATTAAAGGGGGGTGTTGAGAATTATGATCTGGATACTTTTGTTTTAATCTGATTATGATATCTAAATTGCTGTTTGTTATGTTGATTCAGTTATATTTGCTGGAAAGAGATTCAGGGGTTGATATTGAAGGTTTATTTCTAGAAGGACTGAAAGAGTAAAGATATTTAGCTTGGATAATACTTTGGATAAATTCAGACAAGTTTAGAAGATGAAGGTCCAATGTGTAACATTGAAGATTATATAAGCTGAAGTTATGAGATTTCTCTCATAACTTTTATCTCTGATTTCAGCTATCTCTCTCTACAAAATACGACTCTCTCTCTCTCTAAAAAACAAAACCCTAGTTTGTATTTTGATTTCCTTGATCAAAATACTTTGTTACTTGTTGTTATTGATTCATTATTTGATTGAGATCAAATACTGATTGTTGATTGTTTCTATTTGAGAATAGAAGATTTGAGTTGTAATATTGTTTCTGAAGTAATAAAAGTGTTTTGATAATCATTGAAATCTGTTTTTCTTCAAGTACCCATAATTTTGTTAGGCATGATATTATGGAAAAATGCAGTTACCAGTTTTAACAACCAAATCTTTCAAGGTCTATATTGGGAGTGGGGACTCATTATTGTGTGAAAATATATGTACACAGGTTACCTTAAGCATGCAGGGATAAACAATTGAACTCGATTTATATATTCTTCCAATGAAAGGTCCCGACGTGGTTTTGGAAATACAATGGTTACAGAAACTCGGCAAAGTAACGCATGATTATGCGCAACAAACCATGTAATTTACGCTTGTTAATACTACATATACCTTGAAGGGCAACGTGTCTTTACGCATGAAATTTATTATTCTTCATCATATGCATGCATTACTCGAAACTGATGATGTCTATGGTGTGTATGAATTACACAATTTAACGAAGGATGCGGATGGGGTTGACACATCACCAGTGGATGCGAACTCAACACCACCTGAGATCGAGCAACTCTTTGACCGATTTGGTTCCTTATTTCAGTTACCTACTACTTTACCTCCCCATCGTATAGTTGATCATTGAATCCATTTGCTTCCTAATACAAAGCCCGTTAATGTTCGGCCTTATCGCTACCCTCACTATAAAAAGGAGAGATAAATAACTAGTTAACGAAATGTTGGAACAAGGAATTATACGGTTTAGTCAAAGTTCCTTCTCGTCTCCTGTATTACTTATTAAAAAAAAGATGGGAGTTATCATTTTTGTGTGGACTACCGGCCGCTTAATGAGGTCATGGTTATAGATAAGTTTCCCATCCCGACTGCAGATGAAATGTTCGACGAACTTTGAGGGGGGGGCGGTTATCTTTACTAAATTAGATTTATGGGTTGGGTATCATCAGATAAGGGTTCATGAACGAGATATTTACAAAATGATCATCCGCACACATGACGGACACCACGCATTTCTGGTTATGCCATTCGGGCTCACCAACGCTCCTTCTAATTTCCTGGCCACAATAAACCGGTTGTTTTCGCCTTACTTGTGTAAATCTGTAATCATATTCTTTGACGATATCTTAGTTTATAGTACATCACTTACGGCTCATGCGGAGCATTTGGAATGTGTCTTGTCTTGTTTATAGGAGTATCAATTTTATGTGAAAGATCTAAGTGTGCATTCAGGGCGTCAACATTGGAATATCTTGGTCATATAATCTCATGGTGTGGCGTGGAGGTGGATTCTAAAAAAGTGACAGTCGTTCAAGATTTGCCGGTACCTAAGACGCAGCGACAGGTGCGTGGGTTCTTTGGGTTAGCCGAGTATTATCGACGTTTCATTAAGGGATATGAAACTATGGTTGCACCGTGACTAATTTGTTGCGCAAGGATGGGTTTAATTTCTTGAAGCTCTTTTTGAGCAAGAACAAGAACATACAAAGTTGGATTAAGAAGAATGGTTGGATTAAGAAGAAGAGCAAACAAGGTTGGATGAAGAAGCATTCCAGCAGTTTTTAGAAGAGGAGAAAATGTACAAAAAACTTGAAGAGGAAAGAAGCATAAATGGAAGCAAGGGAAGAGGCGGATTATTGGAAAGACTTTGGACTGGATGTAGATTTCACAATGTTTCTTGAAAAAAATGGTTGTCCTAAACTGTTGTTAGTAGGTTTTACCAATGAGTAATTTGGACACCATCATGTTTGAAAAAAAAATTATGTTGACTTTATAAGTCAGAATGGGTTATTCCAAACACCCCCTAAATTGCATATGCAATTGCTAACTGAAAAATGTAAACAGCAAAACCAAAACTAAAAATGCAAACAAAAGATGTTCTAAAAGATTATAACAATTCTGTTTGGTTAATAATTTTTGGGTATATGTTGACTTTATAAGTCAAAATAGGTCATTCCAAACATCCCCCTAAACTGCATATGCAAATGCAAACTAAAAAATAGAACCAACAAAACCAAAATATAACATACATCACCAACTAATTATACCATATACAGGCAAATAAACATGTTAACAAGCATTATTTTGAGTAACCATCATCAGCCAAATAATTTACATGTTCATTACATCAACAACTAAAAATAACAGGTGAACTTCTTGATAGGAGACTTGATATTCATGGGGGGAGACTTGAGCTCTTTAGGGGGACGCACATACCACTCATTCCTCTTTGTGATGGAGCATCCCACAGCCGCTCCAAGACCAAGTATAGCATTTGTAATCCTTTCCCCTTTTTTGGCCTTTTATAAACAAGGGTGGTAACAGGTTGTGAATTGGAAGCATTGGGAGTGGAAGCCTTGGAAGCTTGGGAAGTGGAACCTTTCAAAGTAGTAATCTTAGAAGACAGGATCCCAAACTCATCATCAGATTTGTCTGAAATAATGACGACGTCAACCTCATTTCCTTTAAAGTTAGTATCTGGAAAGATAGCCAAAACAGAAAGAAATCAGGTTTCACCCATTACAACTATCTTACTTTTTCTCTGAAAAGGTGAATGTTTTATTATAATTCAAACTTGCTTATAACACTTACAACCAATTTAGCAGTCATCAAATGGACAGACCCCATTGAGACTGAAATCAGAGAACTAAGAAATAGCTACAACAGAGATACTAGCTATATACATTCACCATTCTTCTAGTCTAGTACATTAGCAGTGAACCAACATACTAGCCCTAGGCGACCATGGAGAAACCACACACCTTGGCTACATTTCCTACTTACAAACACCCTTTCTAACTGCACCAGTAACCCGTACTAGCACAATTAGAGGCTCTTGTACAACTATCTTACTTTGCAAACATTAAGTCTAACCTTTTGCAACCTTCTTATTCCCATATTTTAGCCACAAGTCTTCAAGTATCACATCAACAATTTCATCTCCTATATCCCACTTATTCCCATAAGTAGCCATGACGTAATCAATCATATCGTCAGATGCGTTTAGTTTGCTATAATCCTTTTTTTTTTTTTGCAGATTCTGACATTGCTTGGATTTCTTGCAAATAAGATAGGGTTATTTAGGCTCATTCATGACTGCTAACCTTAAAATGCCAATCACACAAATACAGAAAAACGAACTAACCTTTCATCACTTCAGCTTCTTTCGTATATCTGCATATAGCTTTAAACATCTCATCAGACATTTCATCTCCTTGTAACCAAGTATCCCAATATTTGGCCCTCACATACTTTACTATTTCATCAGTTACTGCTGTAAAAGTAAGGTCCTTATCTGCCATTGTTAAAGTGTCTGTGAGGGTTGTGTGACAAGGGAGGGAAACAATCAAGAGGGTATACGAATAGGCTTTCTCTAGTTGAGTTAGATTTAAGTATAAATGTGTATGGACTATAATACCCTCGACTAAATAACATATTACAGACGTTGACCTAGGCATTACGGGTCAAGGGACTAGTTTAGCCTAAAAAATCCATACTTTAGACTACTGACGACGAAAAATCCATGTTACGGTTCCAGGCGATGTTTTTGGACAAGTTTAGGGACCAACGATGTATTTTAGTCATTATTATATTATGGCGTGCGTGTTATTTCGAGTCTATGTTTTCAAATCACCACACGAACGATGATACAAACTTTTTACAAACATTGATACGAGTCTTCCACGAAAACTAAAACACTTTGTCTTTTGATAACTCATATGCATTATACTATTTTTACGGGACATTTTCTGAGACAAACTATATATTGAAAAATCCATGTTACGGTTCCAGCGATGTTTTTGGACAAGTTTAGGGACCAACGGTGTATTTTAGTCATTATTATATTATGGCGTGCGTGTTATTTCGAGTCTATGTTTTCAAATCACCACACGAACGATGATACAAACTTTTTACAAACATTAATACGAGTCTTCCACGAAAACTAAAACACTTGGTCTTTTGATAACTCATATGCATTATACTATTTTTACGGGACATTTTCTGAGACAAACTATATATTTAGGTTGTGCAGATTGTGTACCGTTGTGTCTTGCTACTTGATTCTGTTGTGATAGCTTGTCCATCATCTGTTGTGGTGAGTTCTCGTAGCCCCACTTTTAATATGTTTTCCCTTGGGATGGAAATGGTACTCAAATGGTTTTTAAATGCTTTAATGTTGTGATTTATTGTTTTCATGATTTTAAACAGTATGCGCATTTTTTATTGCAATATGTGCCTTATTGTGTGAATTCAATTTGAGTGACTTGGCTTGAGCGTGTGCAACTGTTTAGTGATGCATTGATAGTATAATTTTGGGAAATGGCTCCCAGTATAATTTTGGGAAGTGGCACCCAGCATAAGTTTGGGAATTGGCACCCAGTATGTGGATAAATATTGTGTGATTGCATTCTGAGGTTCAGCCGTTGCTAGCTTGCAACTTTCGTAAGTGCTTATATTTGTAGATATTTCTCACTATTTTCCCTCACTATATCATTCACAGCTTCGTGGTTTAACGGTTAAACTTATGAGCTCACCAACTTTGTGTTGACCTTTTCGAGTATCCATTTTCAGGTGCTAAGAATAAAGTTGCTTAGAAGGTTTAGTATTGGGTTGGCTTAGTAAGACTTAAGACAAAACCCTCCCGGGTTATATCCCATAGAGTTACATTATGACATTTTCCTTATGATGTAGTTTGGCTTTAAGACTTATGTTTGGATTCTAGATTTTGTGCTTATCCCGGTTGTGGGAGTTTTGCGACTGTTATCTATCCTATTGTTATGCATTCTAGTATTTCTCTATTTAAATACCTTGTGTGTTTTATTATGAAGTCATATCCCGTAAATGTCATTTCGCTGTGCCATTTATGAAGTGTGCCAAGGGCTATAGCCTTTATGATGATGCCTTTCTTTGTGTTCTCATGGATCATTTGGTGTGATGTGGGATACACTTGAAAGTTGAAATGGTCTATGTTGGTTCATATTGTAAAAGGAAATGTAGTCATGATGTTATGGTTTTAGTGAATATAATGGTGAATATAGAGTGTTTGAATATGTAGTTGTTGAAGCAAATTCCCGCTGTCCGGCTTGACTTGAGAGCTCGGCTCCTATGCAATATGCCGGAAGAGGTGAGCGTCCTTCCTGCACAATGCACGACACGCGTTAGCCTCGCCCTGGACGAAATCCAGGACCCGGCTCCGGCGTGAAAGTAAGTTGGAGGTAATGAGCGTGGTAATGAATGCAGCAGTTAATGTGGGTGTGTGTGTACTTATTGCAAAACATTAAATGTGTTGGGGTATTTATACTACCCCAACTATGTACCTGCGTTACTGTAGATTCACTATTCGCGCAGGCCTATATTACCTGCCTGTAGGTCTAAAGCCACCCTAGATGATAGGCCACGTGACGAGAATCCCTGGAAAGCTGGATACTGTCCTTTGTCGTCCGGACGGTACGTAAAGCGTTCCGTCCGGCTAGAGATCCTTCCGGACAACGGTCGTCCGGACCCATACGCCAACATGTCCCCCCAGTATTGGATTACCGGGTGTGAAACCGGTGGTGCAATACTTTGGATTTATTAGATATTTATGAAGGAGGGCATTTTGTTCCGTCCCGGCGTGGGCCTTAGTAAAATCTGCGGTATTGGGCTATTCTGATGGGCCTGGCTGTTTATTGGGCTTTCATCCGCGCTTTTCTGTCTTCCGAGATTGACGTGGACGGGTATGATTGAGCCACGTCATCTTTTACTGACTGATGGGACTCTTGCCAGTCTGTTAGGGTTTTTTTTTTCTTACCGCCTATATATATGCTTTTTACCACAGTTATTTTCTCATACATCTCTCTTATCCTCTGAATAGCTCTCGCTCGCCGGATTTCTTCTTCGTTTTTATAAGGTTTGTCTCGCTCTTCCCTGTAATTATTTGTATATCTCCCTCGGCATCCTTTTAGTAATGGCCGAACAAGCAACCGAGGAACAGAGCAATCCTATCTCAACCGAAGTTATCCAACTTTCGGTAGTCCCGAAGTTCGATATGCATATATATACATCTAAACTGACACAACCCGAGCTGGACAACATAATCGTAGAATATGGTATTTCGAATGACCTCCGTCCTTACCTTCCTCCGGATGATATGACTATGGACCAACTCCCAGCCGATAAAATTGGAATATACCCCCAGCAGTTGGATACCGGAGGTGTTAGGATTCCTTTATCTTCCTTCCTGTTAAATGTAATTAGACACTTTAGGGTTCACTTTTCCCAGTTAGTTCCTTTAGGCTTGAATCGGGTAACTCTTTTTTAGATTAGGTGCTACAGTTTGGGCATCCGCCCCAGGGTATCTTTGTTCCGGGCGTTTTACCGGTTGTGCAAACAGGGGCACTAGTTTTCCTTCGAAAGTAGGACGGGTAAGAAGGCCTACAAGTGTTTTAAAGAGGTGCTCACCGGCCTTAAACATTGGAAGGAAAAGTTTTTCTTGATTGACCGTAGGGCAATCCCGTATGCCATGGCATGGAGACACAAGGATTCCAAGATTACGGATCCTTATCCGGACGGGTTTTCCAAGGAGGACGCTGAGAGGTTGAGCAGTACTCCGATTTTGCTAAGGAAACCTACCATAAGCCTGTTGTGGATGTGCCATCTTTCTTCGGTTTTCAAGAATCCGGGGTTCGAGCCTCTTCTAAAGGATGCCGGGGGTCATGGTAATTATTTATCTAGTGCCATGAGATTTGTTGTGTTTATTGTTTTGTGCTTTCCTTTAACAATCTTTTTTCCTTACAGTTGTCAACATGTCTGAATTTCTTGAACTCCCCGAATGGGACGATACTGTTGTGAGCAAAGGCCCTGCCGTCGACCCTAACAGGGAAGTACCCAAGAGAACGACGGATCCCTTGCCGGTAGGTGTGGCCATTCCTGCCAAGGATGCCATTGCCATTCGAGCCGAGGAGGTCGATCCGGATGTAGTGGCAGCTAGAGAGAAGAAGGAGAAAGAAGCTAGGGAAAGGAAGGAGAGGGAGGCGACCAAGAGAAAAGGTGGCGAGGGCACGTCCAAAGCCCAAAGCAAAAGAAAGAAGAAGAGAAAGACGGGTTTTGTTGAGCAATTCTCTTCAGGCTCTCCCGTGGTGAACGCGGACCCTTTGAACCAAGCTCTTCCGGAGGACCAGGAGGTCAATGTGAACCTTACCGCTGAGCAGGAACCTCCTGTCGTTGCCGCTGGGGGTAACGAAGAAAATGTGGCCCGAGAGGGAATGGGTGATAACGGGGGTGAGGGTGGTGATCAGCTGCAACAGATGTCGCTATCCCAACAAGAAGGGGGCCCTATCCCTTCCGATGGTATACTTCAAACTACTTGCAAACTCCTTGCTCATTTTATCACTCGTAATTACTAACTTTGCTTTTTGGCCGTCTCTTAGGTCAATCAGCCCCACACAGCCATGGCCCCGACCACATCGAGAGGGTTTTGCTAGATTCGGGTATGTTTCAATCTTATATTCGTCCATGTCTGCTTGTTAAGATTTTATCACTCTCTCTTTTGCCTCTCTTTTTTTTAGATGAGGCCACCAATATTTTCATTCCTCAATGGGATCTCCGTGATGACGTCCGGATAAATTCGTATCGGTCCTGCAGGGAGATGATTGATAACCTTGCCACCCCCGCCGAGAGGGAGGCCTTAGAGCAAGTAAACATTATTGACCTCATCCGTCGGGCGTATGAGGATTTTGGGAAGAGTGTAATTGCCCAAGGCGACTTATTGAGGAGGTTCAAGGACCTCTCGAATGGGTACCGGCAGCTGAATGAAAGTCATAAGGGTTGCCAAGGACTTGCTGAGAAACTTTTTGCTGCCGAGAGTGAGAATGGAAGGTTGGCCGGGGAGTTGGAAAAACTAGACTCCGATCTGAAAGCTAGCGTGAGCAGGGAGAAAGATCTGGAGGAGGGAGTTGACAGGGTAACCCGGGACAGGAATGAGTGGAGGGAGACCTCCAGTGCGCAGGCCGAAAAGATAAGGAGACTAGAGAGTGAGTTGGCTGCTAAAGATCAATCTTTAGTCGCTCTGCAGGCTGAGAAGGGTAAACTGGTTGCCGAAGTTGCTCAAAGTGAGGTGGTCAAACAAAATGTTGTCCGGACACTCCTGTCCTCAGCGGTTCGTTGGTTATTTGGAAGTATTGAGTATAAAAAGAGTATGGCGAAAGTGTACAGCTTGACCTACCAAGCGGGGTTCGTGACCGGCGCCAAAGTGAACAGAACCGAAGAGGAGACGGAGGTTGCTTTACAGCAGATCCGGAAGGTTAACAGGGATGCTCCGTGCTTGTGGAGAGCTGAGTACGACAAGCTTTTTGAAGCTGAGTATCCCTTCATTCAGAAGCTGGCCGACTCTTACCGTCTGCCCCTGGGAGATCTACTAAACATGGAGCCGGAGGTTCCTGCTAGAAAGGACACGCCCGGACCATCCGATGCTCCTCATACCACCGAGACTCCAGCGGATACCGTGGAAAAGAATGCTTGATTTCGGACGTTCTTAAGACTTGTATTTTTATGAATAATTATTCGGATAATATCGCTGTAATAATTGACAATGTTTCTTCGCTGTTAACTTTGTGAATGAATGTCTTTTTTGCTTGACATGTGTTCCTTGTGTTGTGTTTTTTTTATATACCTCTTTTTTTTTATGTTTCGTGCTTGATATCCTCCTTAGGTTTTTCTAAAGGCATCCGACCACGTAGGTCGTGCATCCGGTTTCCGGGCATCCTCATGAAGTTAGAGGGCATCTCTTACTTGGGCATCCGGCAATGATGCTCGGGCATCTGAGTGGGCATTCCACCAGGCGTCCATAGTATTATTTTTTACTTTTGGGCATCCATTATTTAGGCATCCGAGCAAGTTTTTCGGGCATCCGGTAGTGTTACCCGGGTAAATATCTAGCAATCGTACTCTACGGGGGCCAGCCGCCGGACGAGCCATGCAACACATTGTTTGTTACGCAAAATAGTTTTCCTTATCGTAGGAAAACTTTCATCATTAAGCTAACACATATAGATAAGTTGGGTTATACAGCGATCGTAGGATTCTTATCACAATAACAATTATAAGAAACAGTTTCTGAGGTTTATGGCATGCCAGGTCCGAGGGACCTCCTTCTCCTCCATTGTTTGCAACTTATAAGAGCCATTCTGATTTGCTCCTATCACCCGGTAGGGCCCTTCCCAATTGGGTCCCAGTTTTCCTTGGTTTTCCACCCTACTCGCTTCATTCCTTCGGTACACAAAATCTCCCACCTTGAAGTTCATGGGCCTAACCCTCCGGTTATAGTACTGTTCGACCTGCGTTTTGTACTTAGCTTCTCGTATGGCAGCGTTTTCCCTTCTTTCTTGTAGTAGATCCAAGTTCAAACGTTGTTCCTCTTCGTTTTGATCTTCTTGGAACATCATCGTCCGGTGTGTAGGCATCCCTATTTCCGCCGGTATCACGGCCTCACTTCCGTACGTTAAACTGAACAGGGTCTCACCGTTGCTTGTTTTGAGAGTGGTTCGATGCGCCCATAAAACGTTAGGTAACTCGTCCACCCATCCGGTTCTTTCTCGTCCTAATCTTGTCTTTATCCCTTCCATCAAACTTTTGTTGGCTCGTTCCACCAACCCATTGGCTTGCGGATGTGCCACGGCTGTATTTATCTGTTTGATTTTCAAGCCTTCACACCATTTTTTAAACGGGTCGTTGACAAAGTTAGTTCCATTGTCGGTGACTATGATCCCCGGCAGACCATACCTGCATACAATATTTTCATAGACAAACTTTATAACATCCTTTCCCGTTGTTTTTACCAGCGGCTTCGCCTCTATCCATTTTGTAAAGTAGTCGATTGCCACGATCACATATTTCAAACGGCCTGGTGCCTCCGGGAAGGGGCCTAACACATCCATTCCCCACTGGTAGAAAGGCCATGGGGCCATGATGGAAGTCAGAAACGTTTTAGGGAGTTTGGGTACCGGAGCGTGTATCTGACAGGAGTCACATTTCCTAATTTCTTCTCGCGCGTCTCGGTGCATAGTGGGCCAATAGTACCCTTGCCTCATAAGCTTTGCCACTACGGTTCTTGGTCCGGAATGCATCCCACAGCATCCCTCGTGCACCTCCCGTATTATGTAATTTGCTTGCAACGGACCTACACACCTCAACATTGGCACTAGGTAACCCTTTTTAAACAGAACTCCTCCTTCCATACTATGTTGCGGGACCTTCATCCGTAGACTCCTGGCCTCGTTGGGGTCTTCCGGCCAAACCCCTTCTTCCAAACATCTAATGATCGGCGTCATCCAGTTATCCGCCTCTTCTTCCACCACGGTATTAATCCTCCGTTCTTCCCCCGAAGGTTTTTCCAGGACTTCTACTAATACCTTTTTAGTGAGGTGGTCAAAAGCTACCGATGCTAATTTGCTCAATATATCTGCCTTTTGGTTTTGAGCCCTTGGAATATTGCAAATTTTGAAGCCTTGGAATCCCGCTATGTGCTCCTTCGCCTGAGCCAAGTATTTTTGCATGCTTTCTTTGGTAGCTGTGAACTCTCCGTTGATCTGGTTGGCCACTAGTTTGGAGTCAACTCGTACATCTAGACTCCTGATCTTGAGCTTTTTTGCGATCCGGAGTCCGGCTAGCAGAGCTTCATACTCAGCCTCATTGTTGGTGCTGGGGAAGTTGAGTCGTAGGGCATAAGTGAGTTATTCCTTCTCCGGACTGATGAGGACTAGTCATGCGCCCGATCCTTTGCTATTTGACGCCCTGTCTGTATACAACAGCCATTCTCCTTCCCCTCCTATTTCCATCACACCTTTGTTATTGCCCGGTCGTTCGGATTCCACTGGCACCTCTGTGAGAAAATCCGCCAGCACCTGGCCCTTGACTGCGTTTCTGGGAGCATATATAATGTTGTAAGCCCCTAGTTCCACGGCGTATTTTGCAAGCTTTCCTGAAACCTCCGGCCTATACAATATCTGTTTGACGGGTTGATCGGTGATGAGCTGGATGGGGTGGGCTTCGAAGTACCTTCTTAACCTTCGTGACGCATGTAGCAAACATAGAGCTAATTTTTCCATCGGAGTATAATTCCTTTCGGCCTCGCGTAAAGTCCGGCTTACGTAGTGTACCGGCAGTTGCCTTCCGTCCCTTTCTACCACTAGAACAGCACTTACAACTCCTTTTGATGCTGCTAAATATATGGATAATTGTTCTTTTGGCCTGGGAGTAGTCAATGAAGGCAATTCCAATATCAGAGCTTTCATCTCTTGAAAGGATACTTCGGCTTCCTGTGTCCAACGGTATTCGTCCTTGTTCTCCTTCGTGATGTTTTTTAACGTTTCAAAGAAGGGCAAGGACCTCTCTGCTGACTTTGACAAGAACATGTTCAGGGCCGCCAGTTTCCCGCTCAGACTTTGCATTTCTTTCAACGTCCCCGGAAACTTCATTTCCATGATGGCTTTTATCTTTCGGGGGTTCGCCCTTATGCCTTCGGATGTTACCATATACCCTAGGAACTTCCCTTCTTCCACACCGAACGAACATTTCCGTGGATTCAGCTTCATGTTAATCCTTCTGAGGTTATCAAAAGTTTCCGCTATGTCGGCTATCATATCTCTCTCCGTACGGCTTTTTATAACCATATCATCAACATATGCCTCCAAGTTTCTACCTATCTGTGATTGGAATGCCGAGTCTACCAGCCGCTGATATGTTGCCCCGGCATTCTTCAATCCAAATGGCATTTTGGTGTAACAGTATGTCCCTTGTTCTGTATAAAATGCTGTTTTCTCTTCGTCGTCCCTGTTCATTTGAACTTGGTGGTACCCTTTGTAAGCGTCTAGAAAACATTTATACTTGTATCCCATGACGGATTCAATCTTCCAATCAATCTCTGGCAAAGGATAGTAATCCTTTGGACAGGAAGAATTCAGATTTTTGAAATCAATGCACATCCTCCAGCTTCCGTCGCACTTCTTTACAAGCACCGGATTGGAAATCCACGTTGGGTACCTGACCGGACGAACAATTCCAGCCTTAATCCACTCTTCGACTTCCCTTGCAATCACTTGGTTTTTCTCTCGGGAAAACATCCTTCGTTTTTGGGCGATCGGTGTGTCCGAGACGTTCACATTAAGGGGATGTTGGATGAAACGCCTTGGCACCCCGGTCATATCCGTTGGTTCCCAAGAAAATATCTCTTTATTTTTTCTTAGGAGTTCGATGAGTTGCCTCCTGCACTCCCGGGAAAAACCGGTCCCTATCGTCACGCGTTGTTCCGGGTAAGCCGCGTTAACCAGGATATCTTCCGTCGGCCCTAACCCTTGAGTCTTTCGGCTCGTTGTCTCTGCCTTATATTCTGGAGAGAAATTGTTTCTAGGGTCCTGCCTTTCCTCCAATCTCCTGCACTCCATGATTACTGCCCTTTTGGTGGTCAAGGTGGCGATGCCCCTGGGAGTGGGAAACTTCATCATGGCGTGAATGGTCGAGGGCACGGCTCTTAATTCCCTGAGGCCCGTACGTCCCAAGATTACATTGTAAGGTGAAGGCGACCGCACCACCGTGAATTTCATCATGACTGTCCTGAATAAACCATGATCTCCGAAGCACACTTCCAGTTCAATCTTCCCCAAAGGTTGGATTACTTCTCCGGAAAATCCCACTAGCGGTGCACTACTTTCTTGTAGCCTAGACTGAATGGATGGGCTAAAGTTATTAAAACAATGCTCATACATCACCTGGACTGATGCACCCTCGTCAATAAACACCCTCCGGACGAAATATCCTTCGATTTCCGCCTCCAAAATCAATGGTTCCTCCGATAGATCCTCCGTGGCTATGCGTGGAAAGGTTATGGGGACGTTCATCCAATCTTCATCGTAGTATCGAGCTTTTCTCTTGCGGTCTTCAACATAACAGTTAACCATGTTGATCACTTTTCCTTTCCCGTTGTTGCCCCTCGGCCTTTCCCGTCCCCTTTGTTGGACGTTCTTCACTAGATGATCCAACTTTCCCGATTCCAGGGCCGTTTCCAATTGCTTTTTCAGGTGGTAACAATCGTTGGTCAAGTGGCCTTTCTCGCCATGGTACTCACAAAATCTGTCCTCATTCTCCTTGCTCGGTTTTCCCTGCAGTGGCGGGGGTGGGGGTAGGTTTAAATGATGTTCGGTAGCCAATATTTCTTTAGGCTGTTTAGATAGGACAGAGAGCATGGTTCTGTGATTATCATGTTTGTTAAAGTCATTGCGACGGACGTCGTTTCGGGGCCGAGCGTCCACTTTTGGGGCAACGTACGGAGAGAATACATCTCTGTGCCTGGAATCGCCTCTTTCCCAGGCTCTCCTGTCAGTCCTTCTCCTGTCCGGTCCCCTGAGGTTCCTATCCCTCGGCAACTGGGGGTTTCCTCTCCAGGATAGTTCGCTTGTTTCTCCCTTCGAAAATTCGGTGTTCTTATAAGCCTCTTCCGCCCGAATATAATCATCTACTCTAGTCATCATTTCTTTCATGGATTTCGGGATCTGGTCAGAAATTTTTTTAGACAAGTCAGGGCACCGATGAGCACCCATGAACGCTGATATATTCATGAGCTCCGAAACTCCTAGTATCCGGCTAGCCTCGTCGGTCCATCGCTCTTTGAATACCGGTAGTGTTTCATTTGCCTGCCTAACAATCCGGGTGATTTCTGTGGGATCCTTCAGGTTCTTTTGTCGCAGAGCGAACCTTGTCGTGAATTGTTCTCTCAGTTCGTCCCAACTGTCGACGCTCCCCGGTTCTAAATTGCTGAACCAGCCTTGTGCTGCTCCATCCATGGTCTGTTGGAACATCCTGCACCATACCGGCATTGGCCACTCTCCTTGATTTGCTGCCCCCACGAAGCGATTGATGTGATCATCTGGATCAGTCGAACCGTCATATTGCTTCAAGTTAGTAGGCATTGTGCACTTTGGACCAGTGAACTCCACTATCCTTCTTGTGAAGAGTGACCGGGCCACTTCCTTATGAGGTTTGCTGAGATCATCTTTGGGGTTTGGTGCGACGTCTTCTTCCTGCTCATCTTCATCCGTGAAAGTGAGTCAACCGGTATAATAGCACCGGCCCCCATTGCATTGTACTTTCTAAGAAGAGCCTCTAAAGACGCCATCTGGGTTTGTATCTGTTCCGGTATTCCGGGTGTTTGGGTATTGAAGACCCCGCTCCCACCTATGTGCTCCGGTGGGGAGTTGGGTTCGGGGGGAGGCGGTGGTCCCGGACCTGTCATTCGATCCTCCGGTAGAATGAGTCAGTGTCCCACGGATGGCGCCAATTTGTTGAAGCAAATTCCCGCTGTCCGGCTTAACTTGAGAGTTAGGCTCCTATGCGATATGCCAGAAGAGGTGAGCGTCCTTCCTGCACAATGCACGACACGCGTTAGCCTCGCCCTGGACGAAATCCAGGACCCGGCTCCGGCGTGAAAGTAAGTTGGAGGTAATGAGCGTGGTAATGAATGCAACATTTAATGTGGGTGTGTGTGTATTTATTGCAAAACATTAAATGTGTTGGGGTATTTATACTACCCCAACTATGTACCTGCGTTACTGTAGATTCACTATTCGCGCATGCCTATATTACCTGCCTGTAGGTCTAGAGCCACCCTAGATGATAGGCCACGTGACGAGAATCCCTTGAAAGCTGGATACTGTCCTTTGTCGTCCGGACGGTAGGTAAAGCGTTCCGTCCGGCCAGAGATCCTTCCGGACAACGGTCGTCCGAACACATACGCCAACAGTAGTATTCATTATTGTAATTGTCTCTTTGTTTTCTGCATTGCATGGCTGCTATGCCGCATGTCCATTTCCTACCTTGTTATTTGTTGTAATGTCTTTGGTATTACGTAATATATATTCACTCTTTTCAAAGAAAGGAAAAAAATACGTATTCCAGTAACAATCATCACCTCAAAAGCAAAGGAAAAAAAGAAATGCCATCATTGCTGCTTCATCCCTTAAGACTCTTTACAGTAATAAAGTTTCACATTAATCATTAAAAGATTAGAATAACTTTAAATAAATATACTAACAAATGCTAATGCCACTACTTATGTAGGTATATGCTCATATTAGAAGTAAAGTGTTTCTAAGTAACCACACTTTTAGCCTTGTAACAAGCGTGTGTGAGTACTTGTGGTAAGAAATGTCGTATTTATCGGAATCATTTCGCGCTCCACCACCGTCGCCAGTAGCATCTGGGCGTCGCTCCTTCGTCGCTAACGACGAGTTTCTCACCGAGTTTCTTCACAGCTCACTACGTGTACCTGATCTAGTCCTACCCGAACATGTCTCTCCACGTCAAAACTCAAAGATCAATAACCTTCCAAAAGTCGACTACAAATCACTAAATTTGTTGCATGATCACAACATTAGCGACACTTTTGATGTAGTTGCAAAAACGGGTTGTTTTGAGCTAGTTAACCATGGGATCAATGATCTACTTATTCGTTTTGTGGCTGAATTTGGTGGTAAAATATTTGAGTTGTCGAATGAGGAGAAGAAGGCTGTGTCGAGATCTAGTGATAGGATGTATGGGTTCGTCGAGTCTAATGATGATGAAAAGGAAACGAGTGAAGAGTTTGTTTGGTGTAGAGACGATGAGTTGAGGGCGAAAATGGAGGCAATTATGCCTCTTCAATATTCAAATTTCAGGTAATAATCTTTTTTTTTAACCATTTTGTGCTAGTTAGTAATAATATGCTTAGCTACTTGAATACTACTGTATTACTGAACTGAGTATAGTAGCACAAAATCTATTACTAGTAGTTTTAAATTTCTTTTTCATAACAAATATAATTAGTGATCGCTCTAAATAACATTATTAGTTATTTGTCGATGCTAATTATGGATATAAATGGTCCTTAAAAACTATGTTTTCATATTTGGTTCCTCGTTGATTGCCATTTAGGACCAAAACTTAAATTGATTTAGATACTTGACATTGTTTCTAGGGGCACTATTTGTATTATTAACAGCTCTATATAACTTGATCTAGACATTGAATATTTGGCTAAACACAACTTCCTGCAGTGAAAGCCTTGACATCCTTTCGTCCGAAATTGAAAATATCTGTGGAACGATCCTGAAATTTCTGCTTAAGGACACTAGTCGAAAATCAGGATTAGAAGATGATGAAGGGAATGTGAAACACATTGCTGGATCAGTTTGCTACTTATATAGGCATCATAAGGATCTAAATACAAATCCAGATGCTAGTGAGCATACAAGCTCGTTGAGATATGACATGATTCGAATGCTGATTAGAGGGTCCGAGCATTCTCATACACTATGCCTTCATGTATGCAATGGATTATCAGAGTTTCATGTCTACTCGAAGAAAGGCAGGGTGACATTTTTCCCTGAGAAAGATGCCTTGGTTATCACCATTGGTGATCAATTGCAGGTAAAAATAGTAAATTCATGTTAACGTTGATGCAGCACTAAGTTTAGTACAAACTTAGTTTAGTGAAAGCTAAAGGGAATGTGAAACGGATTGAGTAAATTGAAAATATTGTCCTTGTGGTCCGGCCAAATTACAGGCGCCGTCCATGTGAGAAACTTTGTTGTGCAACTATCGACCCTAGCATCAAATAAACTTTTCAGGACATGGACGATAATTGAAACAGAAGTTCTCCACGGGGATTGCGCCTGTACTTTCTAGATTGTAGAAATTGTTCGTGGATTTGTCCACACCACATGGACGGTTTTTGCCATTTACTCTATACTAATCAAATGTTAAATATTGCAGAAATGGAGTGATGGGAAATATAAGCATGTAATGGGGAGGCCAATATCCAAAGCAGGAGATGATCACATTTCATTGGCTTTCATGTACAACCCACCAGCTACTCTTAGTCAAATGAAGGAGATCAAGACTATTTCAATTGGTCACCAAGCTTTCTTCTTTTTCATTTTGGTTCTATGTTACAAACTTTATTGTAATTACCTATGTTAGAGCCCTATTCAATTGTAAAGTTCCTTTTCATCTCTTGTCATCTGATTGATTGTGAGGTTCTCGGTTGTTTCATTCTAATTTATTGCGGATACATATGTTTGCTTCTATAATACAAGTTTGAAATTTCGATTTATTGTATGAACATGTGTTTGCTTAGATATCGATTAAGAACATTTTGTCATATGATTTCCTATCGTCAAAACAGCAAATAAACATGTTCCCATAACTTCGCATTCACTAATTTACGGCTATCAAATAAATAAAAACATAAGTTGTAAATAGCAAAATAAATACTCGTGCTCCCAAAGTGTCATGCCATTCAAAATGTTAAGAGACCAGAAGCATTCAAACAAGGTCAGGATAATTAACTGTCATTTTACTAACCAACCAAACAAACACCTAAAACTACCATATCATCTACTGACCCATTCAGACTTAAACAAACGACCAATTGATAAACATAAAGCAAATGCAATGAGCGTTTCCTTCATCATTCAGCACTTTCCACGCCACAGCCCTATCATAAGAAACCGGTCTCCCCATACTTGATACACAAATCCCCCCTTGGAGGCACGCAAATCCCTGCTGCATTATCTGCGGGAACTCATTGCATAAACTCTTTCTTCCATTTTCATCAAGGATTTTCTCCAAACTTATGTCTTGAAGTGCCACTAGTGTTGTTTCAAGCATATCAAGACCAGCTTGGTTTGCAAATGTGAAAACCGGTAACGCCTGCATCAAACCAAAGTTATATAGTGGTCTGAAAACATAGGAAAATCAAACTCATGAACTGGTGGTTTACTAATGACTAACCTTCATGGAGCAGCATACTATCGCATCTGAGTGGTGCCACATAGATTTAAGGATAGACTCACTTCCTTCACCCGCAGCTTTGAGTAGCTCCACACCCAAGTAGCACCTGTTTTTCAAACCAAGAGTTGATTGTTCACATAAGTTAGTTTATTTCTGTTATAGCTTATCTAACATTTATACTAACATTTTAATTGTTGGGTTATTATAAAGGAATCCTATATACTAACACTTTAACTGACAAGTCATTGAATCTGTAAGTATATGTGTTTTCGTCAAAAAAATCAGAAGTTCATTTTATAACCTCAATGTATTCATTAATTATATGCACGTCGGAAGTTCATTTTTTAATTTGAATTGCCAGCTTTAAATACAGCTCTTGTTTTTACCTGTAACTGTTGCAAATCCAACGAGTAAGAGTATGTGCTTCAGGAATACCCAAGGGTGAATTAAAACCCCCGTTAGGAGACGGTGATAATGCCAATGCCACCCGCTGAACTGAGGATATAATGCTACGAACATATTGGCGCGCCATTGCAGCTACATTTTCTTGCATGTGGGTCTCAAATGCAAACTCAAAAGCTATTGTCATCACCGATCTTGCAGTACCACCACCGACATCACGATCTGACACCTTATTCCCAGACCCACGAACTTCAAGAGCAGAAGCAAGATCCAGGGTACGGTTTGGGCTAGATGCTTCTTTGCCGGATTCAAGAGGAATGATACGAAAACCGGAAGGTAAAAGAGGTGCATCCTCAGCAAATGATGCATCAATAGGAGCAAATATAAGTTCCGAGCACATACCAACAGCACTTTCGTCCATTCCACTGCATAGCTGTTGTAATTATAAAAAGAAAGTAATAAGAAAATTAATAAAATAAAGTCATGAACTTATGTTAAATGTGTGCGTTAAAAGACTCGTACTTGCAGGAGAAACATGTCTCTCGCCATCAATGCATCTTCAAGACAGTTTCCAACACCCTCTAACTTGATCACCTCCAAAAGCTATATAACACAACAGAATCAATATTAGCCCAACTTTCATTTGGCAACCTCTAAGGAAAACAAGTAAACTAAAAGGTGTCAATTTACCTCTTCATGCTCGATTGTGTGAGCAAGTGGAAGAATAACTTGACCACCAAAATTACCCGCTCGAGACCCTGGTAAGCTACAGGGACCAAGCTTGATTGCTGAAGCTGAATAAGCATCAACATTGTTGTCTGCCCATTCTGAACGGTGCTCCCTTAGAAACCTAAGCAGTAAAGCCGGTGGAACATTCTGGAAACAAAAGAGTTAAGAAAATATTTATAATAAAACTACAATATAATTGTCAATGTGTGGTAACGGACCTGTAAAAGCATGGATGCTTTTGCACACATGACAGCAGTGCTAACAGACGGGTATCCATTTGAAAAGGAAATATTCGATCCCATCAGCTTTTCAGGAGATGAGTTTACAAGAATTGTAACATCATCCATTCCATCAGTACCCATCATTGACCAGCCTTCATCAGTAAACCCGTTCACAGCCTCGTTAAAGCCTCTACTTAACCTCTGGCTAAGTGCTCTTAATGCTGCAGGTCTTCGGCCCCAATTAGGCGCCCCGGGTTGAGATGCCTCCTGAGCTATTTGCCTTAGCTGCCGTAATGCCTGTTCAAAATGTACAAAATCTTAAAATCCCAAATCCAATGACAAAAATTACTATCATAATAGTTAGTTAATTACCATCATGGTTGTTTTTTGGGCAAGAACAGTTGGCGATTCATACAACGGGCGCAAGACTTCAGGTACACTCCATGCCTATTTGGTTATACAAAGTTAACAATTCACCTCATCATACATTATTATCATAGAATTCTTAATGTAAGAAAAGAAACATACCTCAAAATTCATATGATCGACAATGTGTATGATAGACCCACCACCTTCACAAGGTCTTATGAGGTACCCACTAGGCAGCATTTCCGCCCGCACAAAATTTGGCACTGCTGGTATGCTTGGACCATTCTGCGTGTTTGTTAGTGATCTTTCACAAACCTGAAAATCCACAAGACAAAATATTAGGCATCACAAACCTATTACCTATATGTTTATTAAGGTTATTGATAAAGAAAAAGGTCACTAACCACTAGACTGCCATCTTCAGTAACAGAAGTATAGCGCAACAACCAGAAGTCACGAGCAGTAGCCAATGTTGTGGGGGCATAAAGCTACAATATAATTGAATCAAAATCAAAATCTGTGCAAGTCATGTGCCAATATTTGACCCGATCTCTTTTTAGATAAAAAGTACACAATTTTCCGAGTTTGACCAGTTACCATTAAGTCATAATTACAATGTAGAACGAGGTAATATTTACCTGCATGTACAAAAGTTCAATGGTTCCACCATTAGCAGTAGGTAGCACGTCGAGAACATCAACAGCTCGGCAGTCACGAAACCACGCGGGGCGATCCTTGAGGATCTCAGCAACCTGGAACAATCAATTCAGAAAACAAAACCACATGTTCATAATGCTGAATATAAGAACTATAGTTACAGATATTAATAAATCACATCTAAACTACTTACCCTTGTAGGTTCAAGACTGACCAAGCCGCACGCTCGTGCTGCCACGCCAGTGCAACCATGAGAGATAGCAACGATTCCAATGGAATCCGGACCAGGCTACATTAAAACAGAGAAAAAAATGTTAATCCAAAAGCCTAAGAAATCTATGCTACATTGTAAAAAAGTCATTAACTCATTTATCGTTTTACCTTCATTCCAGGCATCTGGACCCACTCGACAGCGGTTCCAGTAGCCTTCGAAAGAAACTCTGTTAAAGTTTCCTCTGCAATGGACAAAAGTCTACACACCAACAAAGAAATACACGCGTTAAACAAAAAAGCTTCAGCATTTTAAGAAGACTTAACAAAGTCAAACCAAACACAACTGACCCAGCAGGGCTAGCATCACGTGGAGGATGCTGAATAGGAGTTAACCGGCGTTGACCGCTGGTTACCACCGATTCACAACTAGTATCCTTAGTAGCAACTGTCACCTGAATGTTAATAAATGTCGGTATATTAATTTCTAAAAACACAAAGTCATAATAAATATATATAACAGGCAAGTTTACAAGCGAAATGGCTCACATTTTGTGTATGTGTACGAAAACACCCGTTTTCGTACACAAGATGAGACACTTGCTTCTGCAACCTATCGTTTTCTTCCATTAAAAGCTTGTTCATAGCCGTAAGCTTCCGATTCACAGACTGAAGACGCGATGCCTCTTTTCTCTGTTTCTCCCTGCATCTGTAACTCAAAAATAAACAAAGAATCAAATCAAATTTGTAGACCAAATTGCTAAAATAATTAGTTAATTACACCTTAAATTCTTGCATTTTTCTAAGCTAACTATTTTTAACCAAAATGCAACAAGTTGTTACCTTTTTGCTAAATTTATTATGTTGGGACCAAAATACAACATACAAAGTAGTTACATTTTGTTAAAGTAAGGCTATTTACACCAAACTGCAACAAAGTTTCACCATTAATTTCTTTTTAACTTCACATCTACCTAGTACAACTCACATTTATGTTTCATTAATGTTTACACATGAGCCAAAACACAAAATGAGTACATACATTCTAATATTCTATCAAGCTAATTATGTTAGATTGAGTTAATAAAAAGAACAATTAGGATTCTGGTGCAAATCTATTCACATTATCACTTGAACTCATCAAAATTCATATTAAAAAAAAAAACATCTTTTTTCTTTGTAATGTACTAAAAAGTGTAACAATTTTTCACTCACACAATTTTTATTTTTATTTTGTAAAGTCACAAAGCACATTTAGAGGGTGTTTCTTTAAGCTTATTTGTGAGCTTACAAGCTTATTTGATTTCGGCTTATATTTCATATTTTGAGACTTATGGGCTTTTATAAGTTTCGTATATACCATAATGAGCTTATCTAACAAAGTCTCGAAATAAGCCAAAATTTTGAACTCATAAAATATAACCCAAAATCAAATAAGTTCATAGGCCAACAATTAAGCTTAAACAAACTGCCCCTAATACAAGTACAAGTCTAAAACAAAATGCAACCAAATATCTTACATGTAACATAAGTCTTTAAAAAAAACATTTTACCTTCTATTTTGAAACCAAACTTTGATCTGCTTAGGTTCAATATTAGACAAAATAGGACATTCACGAATAAGCTGTTGACGACGAATGGAGCTTGGCTTAGGACAATCATGATAAAGCCTTTCAAGTGCTTCAACCTGCTCAGGTGTGTACCTTACATATTTCCCATTATCCAATATTGCATTTGCACCTTTACCACCACCATCCTTGCATGACATTGACATCATGACTACTTAAAAACCAATATATATATATAAACTTAGGAAATATATAAAAATATATATATAGCTAGTAACACACACAAAAAGTTTATTAAATTGTGCCTAGCCTGTGAAATAACATGTTTTTTTTGGGAGATGATGGGAAGGAAGAGTAAAGTGGATGGTTTTATTTGAAGTGAAGTGAGTGGTTTGGTTTGGTTTGGTTTTATTTGCTAGTGTGAGTGTTTAGTGTTGGATGTGATGTGATGTGATGTGATATGATATGTTTGTTGTTATTGTTGGGTTGTGTGTACTTGTGTTGTTGGTGCTAGCTCATTTGTTGTTTGTTGGTTGGATTTGCTTTTTGAGCTGTTTTTACTGATACGGTTTGCTTTTTTTTTTGTATCTTCTGGGAATATATTTTGAATCTTTTGGTGGATTACTGTTTTGCCCCTTGTTAAGACTTTTTAACACTTCAAAAGCAATATATTTTCTTTTTGGGATTGTACCGAAAAAATATTTTTTTTTGAAGGCTGAGGACCCACAGAAAAGTACCGAAAAAATATTTTTTTATTGAAAAAGTGTGGGTCCTTGAGTTTTTAAATTATTTTTTTTGTGTTTTTTTGTGGGTCTTCCCTCTTCTTAACCAGTGCCCTAAGGGCACTGGTTAGACAATCCTTTCTTTTTTAACCTTGTTTTATTCGCGGATTTAAGTTTGCTACCATACATACCATGAGTTAAGATCCATATATAACTCAAATTTGTCATAGAACCAATTAACCAATCATATTCATTTATTTTTTTATCTAAATTAATAAAAAATTATTTTCCATCTTTTTGTTTAAAACAACATATCTTGCAAACGGTAAAACTTCAAGCTACAAAAAATACAACATCGTGACGAGAATTAAATTATCTTTCTATAGATATGCATTTTTATATACTTTCGACGAACTTTTTTTTTTAAAGTTCGTCCAGAAAAATCACATGTGATTTTTACAAATCACATGTGATTCGTAAAAATCAAATCACATATGATTTTAAGAAATCACATGTGATTTTTCTGGACGAAATTTTTAAAAAAAAAAGTTTGTCGAAAGTATTTAACAATGCATATCTATAAAAGATAATTTAATTCTCGTCGAGAATGTATGATTTTTTTGGCGTAACGATTAACGGTTTGTGAGATATTTAATTTTTAAAAAAATGTGAAAGTATATTTTTTATATTTTAATAAAAAAAAATGAGCGCCTATGATTGGTTCAATAGTTTTATGACAAATATGAGTTATATATTGAACTTTTCTCTACATACCATTTTGTCTAGGGATATCATGGCATGCCCGTTTGAGTATTGTTTGTGTCAAATTAGCATCATTTTAGCTTTTTATATTTCACATTTACACATCAAAAATACCTCGTTTACTATATCACATGTCGTTTCTCAGTTTTTAAACCCCACCACCTTTTTTTCCTTCATTTATGAAAATACAAATACAAACTACAATACGAAAAATAAACAAACATTACAAACAAAATTAGAAATAAAGTTGTATGCAAACAGTAGCACATTCAACAAGTATTGATATACCCCCGAACATAAATCAAAATAAACAAACACTACAAACAAAAGTAGTACAAATTGACATAAGCCCAAATTTCATATATTATTATGGTTTTTCTATTATGTGCCCTAGGGCACATGATAAGAAGTGAAAAAGGTACATAAAAATATATGGAGATAAAAAAAAATACATTTTTTATATGTACTTGTGTTCTTTTTCGTGGATCCTCATATACTTTTATGTATTTTTTTCACTTTTTATCATGTGCCCTAGGGCACATAATAGAAAAACCCATATTATTATTTAGGGGGAAAAAATAGTAACAGTTAACCCTACTCTTCACGCGCCATCCACTCTTTCTTCTACCTCTAAACAACACACACACATATGCAAAAAAAAAAAAAATAATAATAAAAAAACGCAAATGGCATGGTGTGAGTTCAGTCACGCAGAAAATGACGCAGCCCATCGATGGTGTGGTAACGTGCATTTGGTGGCTTCATTTGCACTGCCATGTAGGAATGACGAGCTCGGTGAGTGATGGTACCCGTTGCTCTATTTGTTTGCGAAGGTAGGTGATTAACGATGATAATCACAAACTTGACGATTTAAAATTTTACATATTATGCACAATTTTAGTGGATGATTTCGTACATTGCGCCGTTTGCTTAAAGTAGTGTACTTTATCTCTACAGATTAGTGTTTAACAAATAACCTCTTATAATAAACTAAAAATCATCTGTCGAATGCAACGAATTTGTTAAGACAAGTTGGCTATACCAAAGTTAAAGGTAAATTTATCAAATGGCTTGTATCACAATGTTGTCACATGTTGTGTGAGAAACTAACCAACTAAATGGTTGTAGATTCAAGTCTTACTTAGAACATGTGAAATAGATTTGTGGTGTACACACTGTGAAATAGCTAAAATTGCCGTTTAAAAAAAATGTAAATTTGTTTACTTAGAAGCCGATCTCAAACAGTACTCCAAACTAGGGTTGGCCAAAATCAACCGAAAACCAAACGAACCAACCTTATTCGGTTCGGTTTTCGGTTTCGTATAATTATTAGGTTTTACTCGGTTTCGGTTCGGGTTAAAACGTAACTATTCGGTTCAATCTATCTAAACCGAACTGAAGCGAACTTATTCGGTTCGGTTTCGATTTTGATAGGTTTTACTCGGTTCAATTCTCAATTCATGTTTTACCCTTAATAGATTTTCAGATCGGATCAAGTTTGATCGGTCCGGACTGAATTTAACATGTTGCTTAGCCCTACTCCAAACTGACTCACAAGTTATCTCATAAAAAAGTATATGAACTTTATATAATGTAACCATAAATTTTCAAAGTCTCTATTTTGAAACATATATGCACCATGGACTCACTCTAGATGCATGTTTATCCCTTCATTATGTTTAGCTCAAGCTTATGAGTAAGCTTGATTTTTATAAGCTTCAGTTGCAAGGCTCCATCTCATTTCATTAAACATACATAAATCTTCAAATATCTTATATTTTAGAGCGTTAGGTACGATTAGTGTCGTGAGGTGGCGTTATAGGCAAAAGTGATGCCACATCACACTTTGTCCATGTCATTATTTTTGTAGGACTTTTGCATATATATCCTTCCGAAAATGTAAAATTGCATATATATCCAAAGCATGTATAAAAACCATTGTAATATGTTAATAAAAAACTTGTATATTTTTTTTATTAATGGCACCAAAACACCATCTCTGATACAAAAGTGATGACATAGGGTAAAAGTGATGTCATCTTTACCCTATGTCATCGGTCCACATATATCTTACTACATCCGTCCCATATTAATTGTCTTGTTTTGACTTTTTTAGTCTTTTTTTCTCAACTTTGACCTTAAATATTTTTATTTGTGATATATTATATTTAATAAAAATTATATCAATAAAAAATACATTTAAAACTCAATCTATTCATATATTTTGCATCAAATATTATATAACACAATGAAAAATATTTAAGGTTAAAGATGGAAATGAAATACTTAAAAAAATCGAAATTGGCAGTTAATATGAGACGGAAGGAGTACTAAAATATTAAAAAAGAAAAATAGGAAGCAGCCTTTGGCATGAGCTGGTGGCCACGATGTCAAAACTCACCAACTCACTTCCGGTCTGATATCTGGCACCAATGTCGTGCCGAAACCCATAACTTAAGCCATCAGCCATTGTATTGAAAACTCTTACCATGAAACTGCACAACATCACCACCTTTGATGTAATAAATATACGAACTAAGTTGGTCAAATGTCCAAAAAGTGAATGAGCTTTAAGCTGTGACTGGTAAGTAATTGAACCCTAACAAAAAAAAGCTCTAGAAGCTATAGTCTTACTACTTGTAAGTTGTAAAGATGAAAGAAATACTATTAATTGGAATGTTCTTCGTTGAAGATGTTTTTTAAATGCATTTCTAATAAGGGTAATTCTAATAAATTGGTCATAAATTAAATGTCAAGTCAAGTATAGCCCTATAGCCGACCATAGATATGTGATTGGAGGATGGCAAGTAAAGTAAATAAACAAATTAACAGTGGTAAAAAACAAATAAATTTTATAAAAAGACCAAAGGGGGGCATGGGATGGTATTCGTGGGACAAATAGGACATCATGATGACGGCTTTGCATGCGCTTCGATTTACCACTGTTCTTTTTATATTTTGTTTCTTTTCAAAACCCTTTTTTTATTTTTGTTTGATTTTTTAATGTCCTTTGGTTTTTTCAATTTTCACTTTCGCACCCTTTTTATTTCTTTCTATTGTATTTCAGTTTCAAGACCTTTAACAAAAGTGTTTGCTTGTTACGATGAGTGAGCATAAAAGCAAAAAATTGTTTTGGAGTGCACACGTTTCGGTAAATTGATCATTCACTTAATACAGCCAAACGTTAACATTGTTCATAGTCGTTTTATGTGTGAACTCTTATGTTGGAGAATCCGCGTTAATGTCTGTAAGTTGTATAACGTATCGGTATATCTATTTAACGAAATGTGTTAGCAAACACGAAAAATAATCTTTTTGTTTTGCATTTGGGATTTAACGAGAAATGCTAAAAAAGTTTAGCGTGTCTTATTTAATTTTTGTAAAGGCTACGAAATAACCTCTAGCTAACATCATGTATGTCGAGTATAACCAAGTTGGCGAGATAATTTCAAAAAGATCACTTATGTTGCATTTGAAAGATTGTATATTAGTAATACGACACACAGGTTGCCAAAAACGACGATAAACAAAAACGAGTGATGAAATGTTTGATACGGAGTAAGTCTTAAGTACGTATTCGAGATCCTAATATTCAATTTGCATTACCAAAACTTATTAAACTTTGTTCAAAAGAAAATCTTGAGCATTGAAGTAATACACAATCTTTGTATACCTGATAAAGTCAAAAAGACATGTTTGATAAGTAGCAAAAGTATTTGAAGGATGTGAAGTTTTATTCTACCAACCTATATATATAGAAATTACAAAATCTAAAAACCAACACATATATAACCAGCTAATTCACGTGAGTGTTTCGTATAAAGTACTCGATCCAAACAAAGAAGACAAAATTTTATTCCTCTTTACAAAAGGTTAAATGTGACGCTTTCAAATAAACATCTAATCAACCAACCTTATTCAATTGGACTATCAAAAGAATTGGTACTGAAAAGTTTGAAGGGAGTAAAGTGACAGAAAGTAAAAGTGTATAGACTTTAATAGAAAGTGAAGAAATAATCTGCAACAATAAAACAAAATGAAAAGCAAACAAAAATCAAAGTACAATTTATAAAAGTATTATTAAAGGGTAAAAAATGAGTTAAGGGTTAAGGGTGGTGCCAGTCATGATCTCATGCTTTACTCATGACTCATCACCCACCAATAATAGCATTTTACCTCATTCATGCCTCATCATACTTTTTTTAAGGGCAATCATGATCACATGCTTCACTTAATTTTATTTTTTCATTTTTTATATTCATAATTATATTAAACAATTTAATAAAACATAATTTTCATTAATAATTAAAAGAAATTACATAAAACTTAGATAGAAAAAAAAAGGAAATAACTAGTCATCGAGGTATGGTAAGTCTTGAGCCGCTACGTGCTCCTTAAGATTATATCGGAGATGGTATTGGATATCTTCGTCGAGTAACTCCGGTAATACACTCTCGTCATAACCAATGGAGCATTAGTCCAATGGTTGGAGCACTTGTACTTTAGTCAATTGACCCAGGTTCAACTCCCATCCTTGGCATTTGCTTCATATAGGTACCCACCTCCGCAAAACTTATGGGAACACTGGAGAGACTTTGTAGAATAAGAGCTCAGGGGTCCGAGTCTTGGCTCGTGCTCACTCCAGTTGGTGCCCCACTAGGCCAGGAGAGTTGCCGGAGCTATTCTTTGTGGGGTGGACAATGGCTGATGCCAAAAGGCACCCGGGGTCAGGGTGTTCCCGCCAATCTACACCTTTTGTGGAATACACTCTCGTCATAAACTGGCGCGACCGGCTGATCTATTATATGAACCGGTGATATTGCCATCTCGTCGTCTTTTAAAATCATATTGTGAAATATAATACACGTATAAACGAGTTGTCGAATCTTTTCGACCGACATAGCCCGGAGAGGACGACTGAGAAGCATCCATTTTGCCTTAAGACGACCAAAAGCTCGTTCGACATCTTTTCTTGCAGACTCTTGTAGCTTCTTGAATCTCTTTTCCTTCGGGTCAGTGGGATACTTATATGCTTTAACAAAACGTTGAATACGTAGGATAGATTCCATCGGTAAGATAAGATCCACGTTTATAAATCCGTCCATTTACAGAAAATGAACTGTTTGGCGCCGTTCCATTTCGCTCCGAAATATACAATGGAGATTGATTCAAAACATTGATATCGTTGTTTGCACCGGGAGGACCAAAAAACGAATGCCAAATCCACAAATCATTTGAAGCGACGACTTCAAGCATAATAGTCGGGTATTGTTGATCACCTCTCTTATATTGGTCTTTCAAATGTCTAGGACAATTTCACCAAATGAAATGTGTACAATCAATGCTACAAAGCATTCCAGGAATGTGATGTTTTTCTTCATACGCCTCGAATAAGCGTGCAACGTCATGGGTTGTCGGACTACGTAAAAACTCTCGACCATATAATTCAATTTATCGCATGGCAAAAATGATCAAGGCATTTTCCTACAAAATATTAAATAAAAATTAAAAAAAAAACCGAATTAAATAAATAAAAATGAGAAGGTTAACCTGACGTTCTTCGTGCCATGTTTAAATAGTCATAAAATCTATCCGGAGATTCACCCGTTGCGAGTTGCCGAATGGCCGATGTGCATTTTTGTAACGCCGTGAAAGTTTTTTTTCCCCTTGCGTCTTGGCCCTCTTGAAAATATGTTAAATAAAATGTGAATTGAAATTGGTTTAAAGTGTTTATTTATAAAGGGATTTTTTTTTAATGCCCAACGGCTATATGTGAATTGGATTCAACGGCTATATTTTGAAAGCCCAACTCCAATGATTCAACGGCAATACATGTAACACCCCCGAAAATCTTGTTGACAGCGGAAGACTAATTCGGGTGTTACTTAAATGGAGATCATAGTCAATCATTATAGAAAATGACTCGAAAGAGACGTTTTATTAAAATAGTTATCATTCATCGAAAACTCATAGTTTGTTACAAAACGTTGTAAATAGATCAAGTGTTTTTCCCAAAAGAAAGATCATGATTTTGAAAGAAATGACAACTTTTATGTTTTTACACCACCAGATAAGGCTTGCCATGCCCTATTCCGCGCCTTAGTCATAATCTTCACTGATTACCTGAGATAACATGCTTAAAAGGGTCAACAAAAATTGTTGAGTGAAATTCATAGGTTTAAAATAGTTGAACACAAGTATAAGATCATGATCATTGTAAAATAACAATATAATAAGAAAAATCACAGATTATTATGCGCTAAGCTCATGAAACCAAGACTCAACTGTATACACCAAATTACCAGTGTACGTAAGTATGCCCCAAAGGAGCTAATAGCCAATTACCTAAAGAAATTCAATATAGTGCGCCCCGGTTATTCCTCTATAACCGAAACGGGGTTCGTTAATCCCCATAGTACTATTCACGATATCTACGCTCACTTGCGGTGACTAATGGTTCATGATCAGGGGACTTGTGGCTAAATACTAAGGCAGTACCAATAATCAAGAGGATCAAGCATTTATGATAAACCTGGTGTTCTAGTTTAGAGCATGTATCTCCCTCGCGGGGTTTGCAAAAATGAACACGCAGAAATAGATCAAGCACAATGTAGCAGAGGTTCCAAACCGAAACCTAAAAATGATGAGATGGCGAGTCTCTGTAAATGAACATTTTGGTTCACGGCCAAAATAATAGAGCATTGAATATTCTTATTCAATAGATCATTGGATTGTCCAATCCAATAGTGTGCGTGCGTGCTTGACGTTTTAAGTTAATTTTACGTGCTACATTGCCTTAATTAATGATCTTCACTTACGCATAAGTGAAATGTTTTCCCCCGTTGTGATCTTAATAGGTTCGTTGAGTATTTTAATGTGTTTAAATTCCCCGTGTGTTTTATCGGAATAAGTATATATATATAATTATAATCTTATAAATATATATACGTAATACATTTAACGTTATCCGAAAATAAAGTACTCATATGATCAAAATACTCATTTTTACGAAGTTATGATGGGTTTATAAGTTTTTCTAAACTTTTCCCGAATTTACACTTTTTACCCCTCAAGTTATAAAAAGTATGAGTTTAGTCCCTCTAGTTTGAGAAGTTTACACTTTCACCCGAAATATATTTTATAGTAAAACTTTCAGAAATGACACTTTCAACCCTTGTTAAGACTGAACTTACGAAAATAGTCCCTCTAAGTTAGCTTTATACACTTATAACCTTAACTTTTCACACTTGTCACATTTAACCCAAAAGTTTATTAATACAAGTTTTCGTTAATTACAGGATCGGTCCTTGTGGTTTCCACGCACACACATGCAGGCGCACAACTACACCTTTATCTTTCGCATATGGACACGTTTAGTCCTTAGACTTCCCATGCAAGTTCATACACGTACAAACTACCCCTTTAGCTTTTCAATATGTTACCCTTTTGTGACAACTCGTAATTTCAGGTCATTTTACAAACTTTGGAAATTTTACTATTCATCAGTTACTATTCATCATTTTACTATTCATCATTTTCAAAGTCGATTTGATATTTTGAAAGGGTTAAGCTGCGTATTCATGGAATATCATCAAGGACATTTCATATAGACTAGAGTTAGTCTACATATCATCAATAACATCATTTCATATCGGTTCATGCATGGATTTGCATTTTTCATTAAACGTTTATTTTCCTATTAAATAAACGCTATCGCGTAAACATTATTTTGAAACATTGATCCGACACTTCCAAAAATTATCCCGAGATATTTTTATACACATATTAAGATTATAAAAATAATATTATTAGTTTACCCGGTGTTTTAAATTTATTTTGTATATAAATTGTTATGTATAAATATTTACGACGGTTTTCGTAAATAGTACTCGATAATTATTATTTCACTCAATTCTTGTAAGAAAAATATTTTTATAATTTTTATGACTTCAATATATTTTATTTTGATCCGTTAAAATTTATTTTTAGCTAACGCTACACTAAATAATTACTTTTACTTATCAAATTACACATTATACTTAACAAATAATACATCTAATTGTCAAAATCATCCAATCCTTTTCCATTTATTGTTTGGGCCGACATCCCCCCCCCCCCCTTGTCACCATTTTCAATCATTTAAATTATCACCTAAGTGTACACCTCTTCAAAGTAGATAGATATTTGCAAGATATATTTTATATACTAAATTAATAACACATAGTTTACACAATTCAAGGTGAAATAATACAAAAACTCTCTCTTTTTACTTGAGGTGGTCGGCCAAGATGAAGAAAAACAAGAAACCATTAATTTTTCATGATCCAAGTGTTTATCAAGCACAACTAGTAATCTATGTTAAGGTTTTGAAATAAAAACCTATAGATTAATAAGGTTTTCATCATTTTCTTTCACATAATCATTCAAGTAAGCATTTCATGTTCACTTTCATCTTTCATATTCATATCATGTTTATTTTATCATGCTTGAGAAAAACATGCAAGTCATATGGATAGCTATACCACTTTAAATGTTTTTAAGTGTTATATATATATATTTATCATCCTATAATTACTCCTTGAAATATATCACTTTTGGTGATGTCTAGGAACCCATGACACCCTAAGAAGGTGTATGGTAGGATTAGAATAGCTTCGGAGTTGTTTTGAATTGGTTGGAATAGGTTTGGCCATGAGAAAAACTCATTTCGACAAGTTTACTTAAGGGTCTGTCCTTATTTTTGAAATCTGGAATTTTAGTCAGTAGATAAAAATTTTTGGCCTAGATATTTAGAAAATATACTTTAAAACGAAAACGTGGCCGCTTGAACGGGTTAAAAAGGAGCTATAACGAAGAAGATATGAATTTTTCAAGTTTGACGACGAAAAGTGTAAAAACCAGAAAATTCAGCATGTTACGTCTACTTTGTACGAGTCAAAAATGAGGTTTAGGCGTTATGAAATGTGTCGACATATCAAAAATATATTAGTATACTTTGATACGAAGCTAAGGACATATAAAACGTAGAAAACGGACTTCTAACGATTAAATTACACGTGTTTATATAAAGTTGCCGTAACTATATTATATAAGAAAAACTAATATATTTCTATTAGACAAATATTACGGCAACAAGTGACCATGTTGAGGGTCGTTTTTAAAATTGATGTAGAACTTTTTATAACATGATGTCTTCTAGTAAAAGTAAGTTCGCCAAGTATATTTTCCAAAATATCCAACCGTTCGTCAAGCGGAGTTGTAACGAATAAAATACGGTCACTTAAACTTTGCCGAAAACCACCCTTAAACGATATTTTGGACACAAGTACCATACTTAACCTATATTTTTCTCCGTGATCGAGACCTCTAGGATGAAAACTTAAATGCTAAAACTTTGAGATAATGATACAAGCTTCCCAAAACCGTTGAGTTCGTTTCCTAACACTCGACGTGCACCATTTTACGACTAGCTTTTCAAGGCCGTTTTGTCACTTTCATGAAATTTCAACGACATTATTTTACGACGAAAAGTTATAATTTCACAATAAATCATTAAATGACTATCGTAAGATATCATTTCAACATAAATACTTGTAAAGTATTTTATAACATGACGAGATGTCATAAACACATATTTCGACGATAAATTCTATTTTCAAAAACGTACAAGTGGTATAGATTTCATATGAGTTTGCATGCACGACATTGTTTCATGATTTTCATAGAACATATCATTCATAATAGGTCACGGTAAGAGGTTGCGCCTCATTTCAGTATTGCCATTACATCATAATTATCATTGCAACAGGTGAGTTTCGTAGCCCCTACTTTTATATGTTTTGAACTATTTTGGGGGAGATAAATGCTTAACTATTTTTCACAAGTACTTTGGATTTTTAAAGATAACTTCTATCATGATCACCATCATTTCAAAACCGAATGTTGTACTATATCAATTGTTCTTGTTTGAGTGGTATAGTTCTACATCGAATAAAGTGCTATGTCAGTTGACTACTGATACATTGAGTCATGTACTATTGATTATGTGCTATAGTTCTACGTCGAATAAAGTTCTATGTCAGTTGACTACTGATACATTGAGTCATGTACTATTGATTATGTGCTATAGTTCTACGTTGAATAAAGTTCTATGTCAGTTGACTACTGATACATTGATTCATGTGCTATTGATTATGTGCTATAGTTCTACGTCGTATAATGTTCTAAATCAGTTGACTACTGATACATTGAGTCAAGTACTATTGATTATGTGCTATTGTTCTACGTTGAGTTAGGTACTATTGTGAATTCATTTGACATCATGTGCTTGAACATAAACTATACATATTTTGGCAGTGGGTTGTGAACACACAGGTTGCAAGTTTTGTATGGGCGGAACTTGGAACTGAGTGAATTTACAATGCCTTTGCTACATAAACGATTTTGAAAGGCTTTACATTTCAACGTAAACTCTATGAACTCACTCAACCTTTGTGTTGACACTTTTTAGCATGTTTTATCTCAGGTATCTAAGGCATTCACTTCATGACATCCATATGGACATATCATAGAGTTGTGGTGACGACGCGTCACACATGAGATTTATGCACTTTAAAACATCGTTTGGCTTGTAACAAATTTATTTCTGCACAAGTTGATTTTCATTTGGGACCTACACTTTGTAAACTCTGATTTTTTTATTAAATCAAACGATGTATTTTCTAAACGACACTTTAGGTCGTTCAATATAACTGTGATTGTGATGCTATGATCGTCAACCCCCAGGAATTCCATTCCGCTGCAAAACAGGTAATTTGGGGGTGTGACACCTTTGGACCCTACGTTTCATATTTTTGCAAAAATAGTCCGAAAGTAAGTTTTATAAAATGAAAACTTTGTAAATCAATTCCAACTCATTTTCAACTTATAATTAGAGCTTATTGGCTTATTTTTAACTTATTGGGCCGGGTTGGACTCTCGTTGGACTAAGTTTAGGCTAAATGGGCTTGGGATTTGGGCTTTAGGCCCGTATGGTTTATGGTTGGTATATACATTTAGTCGAAGGTTTTTAAGGGTTACAAAATGATTTCACGGCTTGTTTTCAATGATTTTTACGTGTCTTAATCTCGTTGGTGTGTGTCGAGTTTGTGCTTAACATGTTTGCTTGTTATAGTTTTACCACACAAGTGTTTAATTACTTAATCGGTGCATGAAAGAGGTTCTAATATTTAAGATGAAAGTGTTCTTAACGTGTATAGATGTAATACTAGACATCGAAGCATAATATGAGTTGTATCGAAATAGGTTCGAGGAAAACTTACAACACCAAGGTGGTGGAGATGAATTCGAAAGATAGTGTATAGGAGATCGACCAAACCGTGACCCTAGCTTCCAAAGCTTAATACCCCGATAGAGACCTTAACCCATAACGAGAACTCTAGACTTGATATGTGACCAAAGATGCTTGCCTACCTTTCTTCTATCTTGACATTGAGTGTAAGTGATTTGGGTGATTCTTGATTTATTTTCAAAGTTATGAAGAGATCATGTGACCAAAGGGTTTCATATATACTCGACCAAGGCATGGTCATTCCATATTTTTATTTCTTAGATCACCTAGCCATAGGATTTTTAGACGTGTGCATTTTGATTTGGTCTTTGGACGTACACAATGGCAACCGAGCTCATGGGTGTTTTGGTCTTGATATGTCGAATCAATGGACACAAGAACCATTGGATTTTAAGGTCCAAGTGGTCAAAGTAGTGTTTAGGGCATGGTTTTGTTTAATAAACTATTAGTTAGGGTGGCTATCTTGACAAGATTTGTCCCCTTCTTTACCTACACGAATTTTTTTTTGTATCCAATGGAAGGGTATCTAGTTTGAGTTTGTTTTGTTTGCTCGCTCGAAATGGTCACAGAAAAGAGGGTGTATCAAAATTTTGATACTTCATCCTTAGTAAGAAAATTTACTTGTGGGCTATATATTCGATTAAGTGGCCCAAGGAAGAAATCAAAAAGGCTCGTTGGGGCTTGGTTGTGGGTTCGAGTGAAATGACTAAGCCCGAAAGAGAATAACACCATGTTGGGCTAGAGTAGTTAACGAGGCCCAAGTAAAATAACATGGCTTGATTCGGTCATAAGGCCCATTAACGAGTTGGGTTGGGTTACGAGGTGGTATAAAGTCCAATGAGTTCCGAGGCCCAATACGAATTTTAATATACTTTCATTATAATTTAATTTGTATTTTTATAAATTTTCACGTATTCGTTACGTATTTTAAGATTATCAGGATCGTGGGGAATTTTATTCTGATCACAACGGTGTATTTATGAACGCTCAAGCTGCGTTGATCATGCATATGCCTAATGATATGCAAATGCGACGTTTAGAAAATTTCATGATGAAATAGATTGTGTTTAATTTTTGATTAAAGCGTTATGTACATTGAAATTTTTCCGGGAGCTTACAGTACCTACCCCTTAAGAGAACCGCGTCCCGCGGTTAAACTCGCAGAGGTTGTCATTGGTGATCTAGATGAACAGGTGGGGATACTTGGAACGCATCACATCTTCACGCTCCCAGGTGAACTCTGCACCTCGTTTCTTGTGATTCCATCGAACTTTAACGATAGGAATGCGACTTTGCTTAAGCCTCTTGACTTCTATGTCCATGATCTCGACGGGTTCTTCGACAAAGCTAAGTTTGTCATTGAGCTGGATGTCCTTGAGCGGTACGATTAGAGTTTCATCCGATAGACACTTCTTAAGATTCGATACATGGAACGTGTCATGTACTCGGCTAAGTTATTCGGGAAGATCAAGTTTATATGCCACTGGACCAATTCTTTGGAGAATTTTGAACGGTCCGACGTATCGAGGTTTGAGCTTTCCTCTTTTTCCAAATCTGACCATCCCTTTCCAGGGTGATACTTTGAGCATTACACGGTCTCCGACTTGGAATTCCATTGGTTTTCTTCGAACATCTGCGTAGCTCTTTTGTCTATCTCGAGCTGCTTGCAGTCGTTGCCTAATTTGCATTATCTTTTCAGTTGTCTCTTGGACAATTTCGGGGCCTGTGAGTTATACTTCTCCAACTTACGCCAAAGAACTGGCGATCGGCATTTTCTTCCTTAGAGTGCTTCAAAAGGAGCAGCTTTAATGCTGGCGTGATAACTGCTATTGTAAGAGAATTCAGCCAGAGGTAAGTGCTTATCCCATCCTTTTCCGAAATCAATCACACATGCTCTTAGCATGTCTTCCAGAGTTTGGATCGTTCTTTCACTTTGTCCATCTGTTTGGGGATGGTATGCGGTACTCATATCCAAGCTGGTACCCATGGCTCTTTGAAGCGTTTGCCAAAATCTCGAGGTGAATCGGCTATCACAATCGGATATGATAGAGATTGGTACACCGTGATGAGAAACAATCTCCTTGATGTACAGTCTAGCGAGTGTAATCATCTCGTCGTTCTCCTTGATTGGCAAGAAATGAGCTGACTTCGTAAGACGGTCTACAATGACCCAAATGGTGTCAAAACCATTAGAAGTTCTCCGCAACTTTGTGATGAAGTCCATTGTGATTCTTTCCTATTTCCATACTGGAAGTTCTGGTTGGGTTAACAATCCTGATGGCTTTTGATGTTCAGCTTTGACTTTCAAACATGTCAAACACTTACTGGCGTACTCGGCGATATCAGCCTTCATGTTAGGCCACCAGTACAAAAGGTTTAGATCTTGATACATCTTGTTGGGACCAGGATGTATGAAATACTTTGATTTATGTGATTCATGCATGTATGTACCTCACATACACTAAAAAACAATTACTGTAGTATTTGAAGTGGGATCACATTTGTCAGCTTTAAACTTGGTAACTTACCACAACTCCCATTTTGCACCGTGAGTTGCTATATGTGTTTTGGGAGTCACCATGGTGAGTAACTCACTCACCACCACTCCCTCTAGCCTAACAAAAGAACGTAGAAAAACAATCACGTGGTCTTTTTTTATCATTTCGTTTTACTCAAAACTAGACATGCACTTGTGAACAATATCAAAAAGTCATAGTTAGAGAAAAGAAATGAGATCAGTTTATACAAACCCTCCTTATAGGGGGTTTTCAATCATTGCATATATTGAAGGGGGTTTTGTACAGTTGACCTATAAGGGAGTTTCTATAACATATCCCAAAGAAATGTTAAACATGATTTGAGTCGTAGCAGTAGCTAGTTCAAAACACATAGTAAATTAGTTGGTTTTAAATTATTTAAAAAAAAGGTTTAAAAAGTAAAATATTTATAATGTAACGTGGGCTGAGTGTAGCTTTTTATAGACGCACCTTGTTGCCTATAACGACGCTATTATGCATCATATGATTGCATTAAATAGTGCGTTGTAGGTAATGGTGTAAACGAGACGAGACAACTCGCGAGTTATTTGAGATCGACTCGTAAACTACTCGAAATCGACTTGATTTAAACGAGTCGAGCTCGAGTTCGAGCTACTCGAGTATATTATCGAGTCGATGTTAGTTAGGGATGTTAATGTTAAATGTTAAAGCTGATGTGATGCTAACGTGGACGGTGTTATTGGTGTTATGGTGTTATGGTTGAGAGTGCTCTAACTAAGCGGATAACCCTGATGTAGCTAGCAATTAAAAAGGTAAAAATGAAAGGTGAACCAGTGGTGGGGACCACAGTAAGCACAACATACTCACATACATGACGTGACAATGACATGACATGTTTGACAAATGACAAATTAAGATGGGATGGGATGGGACTCTGTGTGTGCAGACTCACAGTAAGTAAAGATGAGCTCGCAAATTAAAGAGGGGCCATTTTTGTTGAGGATACCGTGGGGACAGAATCTCTGGTCCTCTTGTTTTGGCCGTTGGATCACTGTCATATCAGTTACTACCATTCAATGTAGGGTAATTTTACACTTTGGTCCTTTTGATTTTAATCTAACCATTTTACTTTTACAGTTTCATCAATTTTGGGTCAAATCTGTTGGATTTGAATTACTACTTGCATTTTTTAAGAATGGTTTAAAATTAGGAACATCACAAGCTTCTTAGAATAGGGATGGTTTTACAAATATTTTGTTTTTTTTACTTTTTTTTTTTTTTTTGTCTATAGTACAACACAATTTTTTTTTATCAAATTATGTTTTGTATCTTTTTCCAGTTAAAAACTTTTAACTTGTTAAACATTATATTTTTACTTCGAAATTTCCGTTTCGCAGTTTTATAAAATAAAAAAAAGAAGAAAAAAAAAAGAGGGTACAACTTGTAGATTTGAAAAGGTCTTTATAACCTATCCCATTAAAGATTTTTAAAAGTTTTAAATCACAAACCTTTAACCTCGCGTATTATTTTTATATTCTGACTGACGTTTCTCTAATGATCTAACACTAAGCAATGAGCACATGTTCGAATGACTTTTAACCATGATTTATGATTGAAGTCGTTAAAGAAATGCTCATGGTATCTTTAAATTGGACACTGGCGAGATTAGTGAGAAATGAACAACTTCTAAGAAAGACTAAAGTAAGAAAAAATTATGTTAAATGGTGTCGCGGTTAAGAATAAGCCCCTACATACTGTCGAGGTCTTTAGGACGTCGAAAAGACTCACAATCATGCGATGGCCTAATTTTAAAGGGGTTGAGTTATTAGAACGGTGCCTACTTTTTTATTAAGACCTCCCCTAGTTTTTTGTTTTTTTTTTTATTTTTTTTTATTTTATTTTTATTTTTATAATTTTGTTTATATCAAAAAGCTATAAACCTGAAAATGCGGAACTATAAATATAAAGTTTAATAAGCCAAACGCTTAAAACTGTCAGAAATACGGAACAAAAACTAACAAAAAACTGCGTTATACTAAAAAAATGAGGGGACAAAAAAAATATTCCTTATGGATGTGATTCCATAGGGACGGTTCCAATAGTAGGACCCTTTTAAAGACTCTTGCAAAGGATTTTTCATTTTGCAAATGTAGATTCCACTTCAATTATGCTGTAAGACTGCCCGTCAAAATTGCTATTCAAAGTTTGACCGGGCACTCTCACATTTCATTTCGTTTCCATAGGTGACACGTGTCCATTTCTGACTTAATTGAGTGGGGTCTCATTAACATTTGTGACGTTGTGTACGAAGAAGTTAACTGTGATCATAATTTGTGCATTACAGTTTGTACAGTACAATACTGTAATACACAAATTATAATGCATGTATTAAAAATATGATGTGAGTATCACCGTATTTAAAGGATCAACCATTTTATGACGTTGATTTATGTTTCACTAACTTAAATATCAAAGTATTATACTGTATTTACTAAAAAGCTATCTTACACCCTCCTACAATATCATTCTACAAATCTTCTTAAATACATAATAATATTAAATAATTTCTTCTTTTCATTCTATCTCTCCATCTAAATTATCAGTTATGACAAACACATTTGTAAGAGGTTTTGTAAGAGCACACGGTATGGGAGAATATTAACATGCCAAACATCCATTTTTCGTGTTATTGGTGAGTCAAACCATACCACACTTGGTGTCATTCGTGAGCCAAAGGGATTTGAGCCATTCCAATGGCTCAAGCCATTTGTGATGTTTAGTGTTTTTTTTGTGTATTGTGAGTGAGTGAGTATTTTTAGTGGGGTATTTTGTAGGACCCAATAACATGTTAGTGATGTGTTATGAGGGAGGGTGTTTTAGTTATTGGTGAGTTATTGAGAGTTGTATTATGTGGCGCTGAGGTGGCATACCAATAACGTGTTATTGATATGCATGATACCTTGTGCTCTAAGAATGTTTAGCATTTATTTTTATTAAAACATTTTTTAATTATAATGCATATCATGTGTTTACAAATCAGTATTTTAAGTTATTTAAATGAGAATTAATAACGACTGATTGCTGGTCATTTTTAATACATTCAAACATTTTTTTTTAATAATTTAAAAATACATTTCTGAAACAATAACTAAACTTATAATCTACTATAAACAGATTTGGTTTTCAATTTGTTATACTAAACATTTTAGTTACCTTAACACTTTCGATGATGTCTAGTAGACACTCGTTAAGTCGTTAGTAAATCATGTTTAAATCAGTAAAACAAATCAGCGTAACACTCACGTACATACACACACTCTCATACGTTATTCAGTCCGACGACCGTGATAACTGAACTAAAAGCATTTACATTCGCCATCGTTGCCTTACCTCCACATTTATTATAGGCTTAGGCAAACTTCAACAAATACGATCATCTTTCTTAAATTTTATAGTGAATGAAAGTTTTACACTAGTACTATTAAATGCAAAATCATAATTTCAAGATTTTACTTTATAGACAAAGTAAACTCTACAATAGGATATTGCATATTGGATTTGTACAAACGTATGCATTTTCAATCTATTCTTACATCGTCACTTGTGATTTCTGAACTCAAATTGACATGAACTTAAACAAAGTACACAGTATGTAAATTTTTTGAATATTCGGATTAGAGGTGGCAATTTGTGCCCAAAATCAAAAAAATGTACTAAATGGGCAAATTTTTAAAAGATTTGGGCACATTTGAGCCCCTCATTTTTTTGAAATGGACATATATTGCCCATTTGGAAGTTAAATGGGCATAACGGGCATATGTTTTTCTCGAACATTATATTGTTTTTTAAGAAAAACTTATATTTAATTTTTTAAATATAAATGAGATGTTACGTTGAAGGAATTTATTTTATCGTTTTGGGTCTTTTTAAAAGCGTTTTGTATAACATGAGCCCGTTTGGCTCGTACCAGTTTATCCCGTGCCCGTTTATCCCGTGCTTTAAATTAGCCCGCGTCCGTTTAGCAGCCCGTAAAATTGCCGTTTGGTCGCCGTGCCCGCCCGGCCCGCCCGTTTTGCCACCTCTAATTCGGAGGATAAGAAAATTGATAAATAGAGTAAAAGGGAAATGCACATGTAAAATGAGACGGGTTTTTATAGTAAATGCAGTAGGGAGAAGGGGCGAATTGCAGAAAAATAATGATGGGTCTACCGTTGAAAATAGGGGAGTGTAGACTGACGAAATAAAATTAAAAGCATTGGCATAAGATCACAATAGTATTCTAACATGATTCGCATTTATCTACTTCACACTTTCTTTTTAACGAAATCTATTTCACACTTTGTCGCCACCTTCATAACATCTGCTGAAGGAGGTCATTCAGCTCTCAGTAGCCATCGAGCTTCAAACCGATTACCGATCAACTGGTCTAATGAGGAGGTTGTAAAAAGCAAATGTCCCAATCTTGTGTCAATTCTTTTGTCTCCTCTTTGTTCAGAGCAGGTTTCAATCCATTTAAAAGACTTTTGAAGGTTTGCTCTTCAACTCTTATTTCAATCCATTCAGAGCAGGTTCAAAAGACTCTTATTTCAATCCATTTATATATTTTTGACAAATCTTTTTGGGAGATGAATAATTTGGGGAGATGATGATTTAAGGAGATGAATGATTTGGGGAGATGATGACGAGGATGAAAGATGAAAGATGAAGGCTAAAATATAAATGTGTTATAAAAGTATAAATGTGTATGGACTAAAATACCCTCGACTACAAAACAAAAATCAGACTTTGGCTTTGTCAAAGGACTAATTTGGCATTTAAAGGCTAAGGTTTGGACCTGCGGCGATGAAAAGGCCGAGTTTTGTCTCATCATGATGGTTTGGTACAAGTTTAGGGACAACAGTGTATTTTAGTCTGAAACTTATGTTAAAAATAACATTTACACTACTGACGGGGCTCATATGATAACCAATTGTCTATACAATTTATGTATGGTGTTCAAATTTTATTTTTTTAGTATACTTTATAACAATTTTTTTTTTATAAATACATTCTACTGAGTTTATACTTTATGACGCATGTCTAATGTTTTAGCCTTTTAGGAGATTATAACGTGTATGTAGTAACAGCTAGATGCTTGTATAAAACATTTTTTATGGAGAAATGATATATGGACCTAAACTTAGACATAAAATTACTTGGTATCAACTTGATGGGTTGTAAAATAAGTGGGTCTCTGTTTGTAGTCATCAGGATGCAAACACTTGATTTTATGTCTAAGTTTAAGCCTAAGTTTAGTTCCGTGTATCATTTCTCTTTTTTATGTTATGCATAAAGATTTTCTTCTATGGTTAAAATGCAAAGATGCAAAACATGTAATCGGGTATTAGTACGTGGGTAAAAAGGTACATTAGAATCTGATCTGGACTGAGCACAAAGTCCGAAACTAAGATCAAAGCCCAATAGATGAAAGCCCGAAACCCGATCTTAAGTTACATAACAAATACTAGTAATTAAAATGAGAAAATAGGCCCTCGGGCGTTGTGTCGTCAGCAATTTTTCATCGGTGCGTATTTGATTTGTTCGGGAGTTTTTTTTTTTATTATTTTTATTATTATTATTTTTTTGACGGTTTTGCGTAAGCGATATATCTTTAAACATTTCACTTGTGTGTTTATATATATTTTTTTCGTATGTGTGTTTTCTTCTTGGGCTTATACTTTTGGTACGTGTGGCTATATTTTTTTGTTACTTGTGTACCTTTTTTGTATGTTATTTTTAAATAAAGTAATCATATATTTTCTTATAACTTTGCATGTTTATTTTTTCTAAATGAGTAATGAGAGTCTGCGATCTGAACTAACAACCATAATAGGGTATATATGATTTATTTATATAGAAATGAAACTTTTAATGTTTTGTACCCGAATAATCCCTCGTCTTTTCTTTTTTTTTTCCTTTTCTTCCTACTCGTCGAGCCGCCCTAACCATAACATAATATCCATGGGTGGAGGCAATTGGGGGACTAGTGGGTACTAGGTCTCTCTTAACTAGCCCAATAAGTCCACTATAATATAACCCAAAAGCCTAATATTTTAAAATATGAACAATCGGCCCCTATTAATATTATTGATTAAGTATTGCATCTTTTGGATCAAAATATTGTAACTGCTGAAACACAATAGTTAAGAGGAATAGGAGTGTAACAAGTGAATAAACCGATTAAAAGAATTGTTTTTTATGATAAGGTATCGAATGCTTTTATTGATTTGTTCTTTCATTAATGATCATAATTACTTATTCACTTCTTATTCATCATTAACATAATGTTTGTGTTTTAATATCTTGAATATATTTCTTTTATGCAAGTTAGTTCACGAGACAGGATATGAGGATGGTGATACAACGTTGAGGAAAACTTGTTCAGCTACATACTTTATTTTGTCAAATGCTTCCTTTGATGTTATAGGTATTGTTACATTTATAGCGTTCACATATGACACTTGTTTGGCAATTAAGAATCATAAATTAACTACCAAAGATGTACTGTATTTTTTTTATTAGTAGTAAGGAGGTCAAATGCCAATCACCAAGTTGCCAACGGTCAATGAATTTCTTACCAATATTGATTAAGGTTTTGTATTAGTGTAAGACACGTGTTTCTTTAATTTATTAGACGTTTGGCTATAGGTTTACTTTTTCAGGTTTTCATTATTTAATATATTGGTTAGAATTATATCGTTATCATACTAAAATTTTATATCTTGCAATCCTAGCTCCGCCCCTAATGTCAATATCAATTGTTTATATATATTTATATATAATTCAGACTTTCATTAAATTGTATGTATTTGGCCCCTGTAGTTTCTTTGCTTCTTCCCTATATACACGGCTACAAACTCTACGTTAGTTTTTAAAGTTATTAGGTAGGTTAAGGGTGTGTTTCGAAAGTTTCTTTTTTTCTTTCAAGAATATATATTAAGCTTCAGTATTTTTTATAAAATCGTACGTATATCAAAAGCATATAAATATTGGGCTCGTTTTATTCGTAATCTAGAGGCCTTTTCATCTGTATTTTTTTTATTTAAGAACTCGGTAGATATTTGATAAAAAGAATTTGTTATATAAAAAATTGGTAATTAGCAAAAAATTCCAGACAGTTTTAGTAAGTCCTTGTATAATTTGGGGGCTATTTTGTAAATGTTATCTCTATGTATGTGTAAAACAACAATTTGTGGCTAAATATTGGAACCCATGAAGCCCAATAATACGAAGTGAAACGTTGCCAAAACGGCGTCGTATTTGAACCCTTTTTTAGTATTATGTATAATTTACTTTTAGTTAGCTACACTATATAATGAAAAAAATAGCATCCAGGGCGTTGCGACGGGGCATTTTTATTATGATATATGCGTTTTTTGTTTGTCGAAAATTTATTTTCACATGAGCTATGCATGGCTTATTGAGAGTTTGTTTTTGCATGTTGCAGTGGAGTTTTTTGATTTGCGCAAGTAACTTTAATAAATGTCTTGCTAATACTATAGCTAAGTTTTAGGTTATCAAATTTAACCTATTCTTAGATCATTTTGCTGTCGTACTATTTGTTGCATAGATTATAAAATTTATCGCGTTAAAATGAGTTCAAACTTTTGTATATATTTATAAAATTCATCGCAATATCAATTATTTATATATAAATTCAAACTTTTGTATAACTTTAGGGTATTTTTTAAAGTTATTTGGTATGTAAAGGGTACATTTTGATTTTTTTTTAATAAAAAAATTATTTATTAAGCTTTAACATTTTTTTATAAAATTGTACGTATCTTCGAAATTCAGAGACATTTTCGGCGGTATATAATTTTTTTAAATTTGGAAAACTTGAATCAAAGTTTAAAATCAATTTTTTCTTCTATACATTTTGTATTAAAATCACATTAAAATGAGTTCTACACTTGAAAATTTTGAATCGAAGTTAAAAATCTATTGTTTTTCGGCGTGAGTGGTTATGGTTTGGCCTAACACAATTCAACGGCCAAACGAGGCAACTTAGCTGATTGGCTCTTCATTGATTACTTGGTAGGCCAGTCACGAAAGCTATGGAATGTGGCTCAGTTTATGGTTTGATGTGCCCAACTAGCCTTTGCTCAAACACAATTCTCTTTATATAACAATTCTTGAAGACCTTTTTGATAAACTTGATTAAACTATTTGGTCGGTGTGTACTCACTTAGAGTGTTCCGGTGCAATAAAAAATGAATTTCCTCCCTACTCACGCAGAGTGGTACCGATCTATACAATAATATTTTCCTTTGTACTCCTTTAGAGTGGTGTGACTTTATCAAAATACTTTTTTCTTTTGCTACTCACATAGAGTGGGTTGGTATGTATTCATGCAGACGTTTCTTCTTTCTACTCACGTGGCATGCCACATACTAACTGGTAAACTAATATTTGTCCATGAGTTGCTGAAACGTGTTACCCATAATGAAACTCCACATCCTACTCACCCTACACGTGTTAACGATCTCACAAACCACCATTTACCAATTACCCCTCTCTCCATATAATAATGTCACACAAAATCAAACTAGAGAGATAACAATTCAAATAAAAAAATAGGGAATGCACTTCGGTTACTGTATCACCACTGTTTCTCCGATCATGACCAACACTTGGCCACCACGACGTTTCATCATCCGCCGTTGGTGTCTCCACCCTTGCCCACCACCTTTTTCACTTTGAAATCACCTCTCAGGTAAGTTATCTCATTACCCAATAGTAAATTTTTTCAACATGCAATTTATTTTTATACGATGTTGATGATTTATTTATAGGTTCCTGAAGGTTTGACTGATCAAGAACAAGAGCAAGAACCCATCAAATATGGCGAAGTGTTGAAAGTCTCTGGTGGCATAGCCAATTAACCCATAACACCGCAAGATGCAGCCACCATGCAAAACAAGAAGCCTGAACCATCAGGGACGGAGGCAGTGTGGGGGGGGGGGGATGGAGGGTGCTCAGCCAACCCCAACCTGCCCGGCGACCAGCTTATCTTCGATGGTGAAAATCAGTTTTTTGATAGTTTACCTAATCGGAAACTATGGAAGACATAAAAGAATCGGGAGGTGTGTAAATATTGAAAGTGAAATGAAGAAAATAATAGGAGGTGGGTTTATGGGGAAATGGGAAAATGGGAATATGGGAAAATGGGAATTGAAATAAGTTTCTCAGTAGGTAAATAAAACAACTGTACTTTCTACTTTACATGTTAGCTGTATTTAATATTGAATTTATTTTTTTAAATGTATTTTTTTGGGTTGGTGAATAAAATCCATGGTGTAATTGTGTGTTACTATTACTACTAAGCTTCTAACGTAGGTTATATCATCCTTTTCTTTTATTGGTGTTGAAGATATAAACATCAGCTCAAAGAGTTTAGAAGTTGAAGGGCTAATATTGTATTTTCGAGAAGTGCAAGGTCTCAATGTGGAAGTTCTCATTCTTGGAGCTATAAAAGGTCAAGTCAAGGCTAAAGACTTCATATAGTTTCTCAATCTTCTGTGTGTGATAAATCGTTCTCTCTTCTCTCTTGTTCCCTGAGATAGAGAGAAACCATAGTTTTTTGTGTAAATATTTCATCTGTTTTTACTTGTATTGTAAACTGCTATACTTTAGCAATTGTTAATAATAAGAGTGAGCAAATGGGTGGTTGGCTGGGTTCACTATTAAATCTGATTCTTGTGTAAAATAGCTTTGGTTTTATAAGTTTCTACATGGTATCAGAGCCATGTTGCTCTATACCAAAGTGATTTTAAAAAGATTGTAACGTTTTTGTTAAAACTAGGGTTTCTTAAATTTGGGGGTTTTGATCTATTGGTGTAGATCTTGTGATTCTGAGTATAGATATTGGTTTCTTGATATCAGATCTTGAAGATCTGAAGGTTAATTGTAATTTCTCAAAAATTAGGGTTTCTTAATTTTTGGAGGTTTTTTGATCCTGGTGGTTTCCTGACTAATTACTTCTTGATTTAGAAATCTTGTGAGTTAATTAGTTATCGGAGTGTGTTAATTTGATTTTTTTTATTATATTAGTTAAAATTAGGGTATACTGTATCAAACCCTAATTCAGGTTGTTTTACCTTGATATTATTGATAATCTGACTAGTTTTTATTCTAATTTCAAGATTCTTGAAACAAAAATCAAAAACCCTAAAATAATTTTTAGGGTTTGTTTGGGTCAGATTTGTGGTTTTCAATCCGTCTTTGTCTAATAATCGTTGTTTTTGTTCTTATTTCATGTGTTTGTTCTGCTGTGCTGTGATTGTTTTTGGATCTTCTTGATCCTGGTTCTTGGATACTTTTGGAAATTTGCGTGGTTGTAATACCTCTCACGCCCTCTATTAGGTTTTTTCTTAGGTTTTTTGGTTAGGATTGTTTGGAGGTTGAGTAGATCAAGGGATTTGTTTGTTGGAGTTGATTGAGATTTCTTGGTGGTTATTTGTTTTTGTAGAGTTACAAGGTGTTGTTGTTTATGTATATTTTTCTTTGTTGTGCTTTATTTTTTGTTTTTATTTGGTGTTCATCATGGTTGATGGTCAAGATCCTAGGGGTAAGGGTCCTAAGGGTGAAGTAGTGAATTAAAATTGGATATATATGACACTTTATATTTACACCCTCAAGACATTGGTGCTCAGTTGATTACCTTCAAACTTGAAGGTACTGAGAACTATAAGGTCTGGTCTGCTGTTGTGCAGTTGGCTTTACACACTAGAAACAAACTTGGTTTTATTAATGGGAAGTGTGTTAGAGATCCCACTGATTGTAACACCCCAACCTGATACGGGTCAGAATGCCACATTATGGTGTCATACAAAGCATACAGTAACGCAAGCGGAAGTCTTATCATACAAATAAAATAAAGTTATGAACATCATAACTCCAAAATGATAAATACAACCAGAAATCCAAAATAGAAATACCAAAGAAATACAAATCTGAAATATAAATCCATAATTAAGTGAAACATCAAATTAGGGTAGGTCTTCTAAGTTCCAACTCTCACTCTTGCCCATAGCCCTACTAAAACCTGCCGCCACAGAAAAAGAAAAGGCGGCTGAGCTTACAAAGCTCAGTGAACAGATATAATGGAAATCAAAAGCTAAATATAACAAAGGTACGAAACAATCAAAAAGTAATAACGAAATCATAACGAATGAACGGAAAGGAATGATTCAATGAGAAACCTGCGAAAACATCATAACATATATCCACCAAGAACATAATCAAAGAAACCCCATAGCAAACAGTACATCCGTGAATACATACAAGCACATACAAATATTCAATCATTCAAGAATCACATAAAAGATGAAAGGCAACATCATAATTAACACATGTAACCAAATATTGTGAGAGCATACCAAGCAGCGGAACGACTAACAACATGTTATGGTAAAACAAGCAAGGCATCAAATCAAATACATATAACTAAACTATCCTCTATAATATAGATCAAGTATGGCAATTTCTCTAGACAGTAAATAGCAACAGCTGTACAGTCATCATACCTAGTAGCATCATCAGTAGTAATACTAAGCAAGATTATAACATGGCCACTATACAGTTCAACAGGTACACACATAAGTCGAATCAATTTCTGTCAGCAAGGAATCATGTGCATAAATGTAATCATGGAAAATCAATATTTAACAGATAGTACATTAAATGATAATTGTAAATTACGAAGTAATTATACAAGGACATCACCAAAAGCCGCTAAGTCACAGATTTACATATAAGCATGGCATCTAGACAAATCACATAAGCACATCTTAGCATGGTAACCAGACAATTTCATACTAGCATGGCAACAGGTAATTCAGGTAATTACATATCAGCATGGAGAGTAGGCAAATCATGTAGTCACACATCAATATAATAAACAAGAGAATCACATACTCATGTCATAGCATTATAAACATATGAAGTAAAAATCTAATAACAGAAGTTTAGTATTCACAATGTATGGAATGAAAGTATCATAAAATCGATTAACAATAACACCACATAGTTGTTGGATGGACTAGATCAGGATTTTGGGTGAACGAAAGGTCAAACGAGTAACTGAATGAAGGCATACGTATCAAATGAGCAAAAGATAACAAATCAAAGTGAATGAGAGATCATAAACAATAAAGGATCAGGTCATGAAGAGAACATAATGAAATACCAAAGCAAAATGTGTTCAACGTGCCACATGAAGAACACAACGAACATACGAATACATAATCCAATGAAGTATAATGAATCATAAATGAAAGATGCCCACGAGCAAATAATCCTATGCGTCCAGCATGCCACATGAAGGACACTACTTACAAAAGGGTCCAGGGAGGGGAGACCTCACAAGTACCAAAGTGCGAGTGGGGGTGCAAGGCACGCACAACCCAAACGCCAAATCCATACAAATCATATCAAATCATATCGTATCAAATCATAAGCCTAGGATGCATCCATACGCCCCCCGTACATAAGGCAATATGTACCCCGTTAGCTAGACAGGTATACATATGCAAATAAGGCGCCACAAATCACAAATCATATCATATCAAATCATAATGGGGACGCCGGGGACTAATCACACCGCCCCAGATAGTGTCATGCCATTGGTGCCATCAATGACATGGCCATGGTACCTCCATGGCTAGTTGGCTCGTAACAAAAGGGCAGAACGTACAAATCATAATCATATCCAAAACATACCGAATCATAAGCGTACAAATCATAGCAACTGAATCATATCATAACACATCATACCGAAGTCAAAATGGAACGAATCATATCGAAGGATCATAGCATACGAATCAATTCAGAAAGCAAACAAATGATCATCATAGGGGAATAATAGCAAAGGATCATATCAAAGGATTGAACGTACAAAAGTATCCCTACTGAAAAAGGAAAGAATATCTGTACCTTAGCAATGAAAGCCATTGGAAATGTAAGCACGAAGAAATAACGTCACGTCTTCTTCAATGAATCTACATGGATTACGGTTCGTATAATACTTATTAGCTCATTTAAGTCATAACAGATTTATTGCTGATATAAGTCGTATTAATATTTTTAGAGTTATTAAGCGTATTCTCATTTTTAGTAATGGATCGAAATAAATACTTTAGGGTAATAATTATTAATTAGCCAAACTTAGGGGTTACAAATGATAAATGGTAAACTTAAAGGTTTAATATGATAAATATTCTATTTGAGGACTTTATATGTCAATTTATAAAATTCAGGGTTTGCATGAGACATTTACCAAATATTAAGGTTAAATTTGTAAATAACTTAAATGCATGAAATACAACTCAAGTAGTAATATACAGATTTATGTTTCATTTTTCATTTTCATTTCAATCGACTTGTTTATACATTTCGTCCTCGCTCGCGGCTCAAACAACTAACCAACACGACTTAGTGAATGTGTACTACTATTAACCCCCGACTAGACTTCCACGACACTACTTTAACACACCGTATTACCTACCAATTAATCCCGCGATCACCCTCGAAGTTACCCCTATAAGACCAAGTATAACTCTTTTCTTAACCCGAACCAAACTCAACTCTTTAACCCTTCTTGTTACCCATTCCTTGCGAGATCCAAAACCAAATGTGGCAACATGTTATGCGAATCAAAATATTTACCCACGACTGAAATAAGTTAACGCATAATGTTCATAGCTTTGTTATTTTATGTAACCGGTTGATATGTTTTCGTTACTACAAGTGACTATATTTTAATCACATGCCAAATATCTTACATTATTGCCATGCATGCATCCATTTGTATCATCAACATAACAAGTATCTTAGGTTACTTGCAGTTATATTTTTTTGATATTGATGGGCGAAGTGTGAACTGCTTATTGAGTTGTTTTTATGTATAAGATGTAATATCATTGTTAATAAAGATAAAGGCGTTTCACGGTTCCATGCTGAAATAGTCGTCAATGCATACGTGTATAGGTGTATCATATGTCGATAAATATACAAAAATCAAAATGGAAAAATACCTTGATCAGATTCAAGACGAAATAAGGAACACAAAACCGAGCCCTCCGAACCAAACCAATGAATACCCACGATCACAACACCTTGATCACATCTTGCCTTGTTAACCCAATTCGTTATCACACTAAACTACCCATTCGTACCTTCGTCTTGGAGCAAAAGGGAAGCAGCCGATCTAGAGTATTAATTTTAGTATTTTATGTATGAGATTGAGATGCGTATTATTGGTGGTTATAATCAGAAGCGAGTGGAAGGGTAGGGAAAATAAGTGCCGAGTCTTTGGGGCAGTAATTATGACCCATTCTTCTTTTTTTTTTTTTTTTTTTTTTTTTTAAACTTTTCTAATAAACATAATTTGTTCAATATATAGTTGTGTAAAAAATCTATTCGGACCCTATGAAGACTTGTGAACGTGTAATATTCCAAAATACTTAAAGGTTGTGCCGAATTCTTGCAACTTGTGTTATAAATTCCATATTTGAAAATTTAACCATAACGCATAGTCTAACTTTAGGTGAAATTCGTATTATATGTTCAAGTGTCATTTCGGATTTTCATGCTGTAATATCTCACATAACCTAAGTTTTAATAATTCAAAATACTTAGGGTAAAATTCAAAATTGATGCAAAAATTGTAATGGTTAAAAATTGATGGTTTTACAACTCTTCCCCTCTAAATAGGAGATTTCGTCCTCGAAATCAAAGTCGCGGAAGTTAGACGAAGACGTACAGTTTGCGGAAGACATAGCAATACATAGTCTCGCGCTTTCCAACCAAACATAAGTCATAATAATCTCTGGTCCAACGAGTACAGAGCGTATACGTAACTGATGTCAATGAGAATCTCGCTAAGAGGTACAGAATTCCAAACGAATATGAAGACCGACAAATAACGGATATAAATCCTAGTCCATCCAACGTACCAACCTCAGTAATTTCCCAAGACATCGTATAATTTCAATAAGTTCGAATTATATGATCTCGGTATTATCACGTTGATCAGGCGTCATAATACTTGCATCACATAACAAGTTCTTACTGCTATTATATTCTATCTCGGGTCATGACGAAACACATTACTAACATCATATCAATTCAGGTACACATACCAGTAGCAAGTAACATATCAAATCAAATCAGATCACATACAAACAACATGTTATACATCAAATTAACTTACCATTCCATCAAAGGCAGAAAGTTGCTGCTTTGCTTCGAGAAAGTTCCTCATGACTCATGACTAACGATCAAAATAGCCTTAGGTTCACAAAAATGACAAAGTGCCGCAAAGTCTAACCTTATTGATACGAATAATGTAAACATAACGGATGATAATCGGAATCTCTCAGAGAAATATAAGATAGAATTCAAGTTTGACGTAACACAGAAAAGTCAAACCATAGAACTCCATCATCCAAGCTAAGCTTCAAACAAATCGAAGAAGACACCACTGGTCCAAAACCACATAACGAAATATCAACTAATTCAAAAATGCGTGACGAAACAAATGAGAATAACGCGAACCGTGCCCAATCACATGATGCAAATGAATCTTCTCAGCATCTCGACGGTTGATCTGTCGATCACAATACGCCTGAATCTTAGTAGTAGTTCCTCCGCACGTCTGAAGTATGCATGTCATAGTTCCTCCGCTCCTATGCCTTCCACATGCCCACCAGTTGAATCTCGTTTCTGTCTTTGCTCCTCCTGTTGTTCTGTCCAGCTCTCTCCAGCAGCATCTTTATGTTCCAACGGCGTCGCGATGAAGGGATGCGGCTTCTTCTTCACGATCCCCTCAAATTCAGCAACTGTTGCAGCAACTAAGGGTCGGCACCACCATCTTCGACTCTACGAGTAGTCTCTATCTAAACGATAGAAAAAGCGAATGCGCGAAGACAAAACAGACAAAATCAAATGCGAAAAGAAAAAGGTCAATCAGCTAAGACAAAAGAATATCGACGTCAAATCTGAAAGAAAAATCAAAAGAACCGGAAAAGTTCGAATCAGACGGAAGCCTAATGTCTACCCAAGTCCTCACAGGTCAATCCTAAGGTCAACAAGACGAAACCTGGCTCTGATACCATAATTGTAACACCCCAACCTGATACGGGTCAGAATGCCACATTATGGTGTCATACAAAGCATACAGTAACGCAAGCGGAAGTCTTATCATACAAATAAAATAAAGTTATGAACATCATAACTCCAAAATGATAAATACAACCAGAAATCCCAATTAGAAATACCAAAGAAATACAAATCTGAAATATAAATCCATAATTAAGTGAAACATCAAATTGGGGTAGGTCTTCTAAGTTCCAACTCTCACTCTTGCCCATAGCCCTACTAAAACCTGCCGCCACAGAAAAAGAAAAAGCGGCTGAGCTTACAAAGCTCAGTGAACAGATATAATGGAAATCAAAAGCTAAATATAACAAAGGTACGAAACAATCAAAAAGTAATAACGAAATCATAACGAATGAACGGAAAGAAATGAGTCAATGAGAAACCTGCGAAAACATCATAACATATATCCACCAAGAACATAATCAAAGAAACCCCATAGCAAACAGTACATCCGCGAATACATACAAGCACATACAAATATTCAATCATTCAAGAATCACATAAAAGATGAAAGGCAACATCATAATTAACACATGTAACCAAATATTGTGAGAGCATACCAAGCAGCGGAACGACTAACAACATGTTATGGTAAAACAAGCAAGGCATCAAATCAAATACATATAACTAAACTATACTCTATAAGCAGGCAGGAAACCACATAATATAGATCAAGTATGGCAATTTCTCTAGACAGTAAATAGCAACAGCTGTACAGTCATCATACCAAGTAGCATCATCAGTAGTAATACTAAGCAAGATTATAACATGGCCACTATACAGTTCAACAGGTACACACATAAGTCGAATCAATTTCTGTCAGCAAGGAATCATGTGCATAAATGTAATCATGGAAAATCAATATTTAACAGATAGTACATTAAATGATAATTGTAAATTAAGAAGTAATTATACAAGGACATCACCAAAAGCCGCTAAGTCACAGATTTACATATAAGCATGGCATCTAGACAAATCACATAAGCACGGTAACCGGACAATTTCATACTAGCATGGCAACAGGTAATTCAGGTAATTACATATCAGCATGGAGAGTAGGCAAATCATGTAGTCACACATCAATATAATAAACAAGAGAATCACATACTCATGTCATAGCATTATAAACATATGAAGTAAAAATCTAATAACAGAAGTTTAGTATTCACAATGTATGGAATGAAAGTATCATAAAATCGATTAACAATAACACCACATAGTTGTTGGATGGACTAGATCAGGATTTTGGGTGAACGAAAGGTCAAAAAAGTAACTGAATGAAGGCATACGTATCAAATGAGCAAAAGATAACAAATCAAAGTGAATGCGAGATCATAAACAATAAAGGATCAGGTCATGAAGAGAACATAATGAAATACCAAAGCAAAATGTGTTCAACGTGCCACATGAAGAACACAACGAACATACGAATACATAATCCAATGAAGTATAATGAATCATAAATGAAAGATGCCCACGAGCAAATAATCCTATGCGTCCAGCATGCCACATGAAGGACACTACTTACAAAAGGGTACAGGGAGGGGAGACCTCACAAGTACCAAAGTGCGAGTGGGGGTGCAAGGCACGCACAACCCAAACGCCAAATCCATACAAATCATATCAAATCATATCGTATCAAATCATAAGCCTAGGATGCATCCACACGCCCCCCGTACATAAGGCAATATGTACCCCGTTAGCTAGACAGGTATACATATGCAAATAAGCGCCACAAATCACAAATCATATCATATCAAATCATAATGGGGACGCCGGGGACTAATCACACAGCCCCAGATAGTGTCAGGCCATTGGTGCCATCAATGACATGGCCATGGTACCTCCATGGCTAGTTGGCTCGTAACAAAAGGGGCAGAACGTACAAATCATAATCATATCCAAAACATACCGAATCATAAGCGTACAAATCATAGCAACTGAATCATATCATAACACATCATACCGAAGTCAAAATGGAACGAATCATATCGAAGGATCATAGCATACGAATCAATTCAGAAAGCAAACAAATGATCATCATAGGGGAATAATAGCAAAGGATCATATCAAAGGATTGAACGTACAAAAGTATCCCTACTGAAAAAGGAAAGAATATCTGTACCTTAGCAATGAAAGCCAATGGAAATGTAAGCACGAAGAAATAACGTCACATCTTCTTCAATGAATCTACATGGATTACGGTTCGTATAATACTTATTAGCTCATTTAAGTCATAACAGATTTATTGCTGATATAAGCCGTATTAATATTTTTAGAGTTATTAAGCATATTCTCATTTTTAGTAATGGATCGAAATAAATACTTTAGGGTAATAATTATTAATTAGCCAAACTTAGGGGTTACAAATGATAAATGGTAAACTTAAAGGTTTAATATGATAAATATTCTATTTGAGGACTTTATATGTCAATTTATAAAATTCAGGGTTTGCATGAGGCATTTACCAAATATTAAGGTTCAATTTGTAAATAACTTAAATGCATGAAATACAACTCAAGTAGTAATATACAGATTTATGTTTCATTTTTCATTTTCATTTCAATCGACTTGTTTATACATTTCGTCCTCGCTCGCGGCTCAAACAACTAACCAACACGACTTAGTAAATGTGTACTACTATTAACCCCCGACTAGACTTCCACGACACTACTTTAACACACCGTATTACCTACCCATTAATCCCGCGATCACCCTCGAAGTTACCCCTATAAGACCAAGTATAACTCTTTTCTTAACCCGAACCAAACTCGACTCTTTAACCCTTCTTGTTACCCATTCCTTGCGAGATCCAAAACCAAATGTGGCAACATGTTATGCGAATCAAAATATTTACCCACGACTGAAATAAGTTAACGCATAATGTTCATAGCTTTGTTATTTTATGTAACCGGTTGATATGTTTTCGTTACTACAAGTGACTATATTTTAATCACATGCCAAATATCTTACGTTATTGCCATGCATGCATCCATTTGTATCATCAACATAACAAGTATCTTAGGTTACTTGCAGTTATAATTTTTTGATATTGATGGGCGAAGTGTGAACTGCTTATTGAGTTGTTTTTATGTATAAGATGTAATATCATTGTTAATAAAGATAAAGGCGTTTCACGGTTCCATGCTGAAATAGTCGTCAATGCATACGTGTATAGGTGTATCATATGTCGATAAATATACAAAAATCAAAATGGAAAAATTCCTTGATCGGATTCAAGACGAAATAAGGAACACAAAACCGAGCCCTCCGAACCAAACCAATGAATACCCACGATCACAACACCTTGATCACATCTTGCCTTGTTAACCCAATTCGTTATCACACTAAACTACCCATTCGTACCTTCGTCTTGGAGCAAAAGGGAAGCAGCCGATCTAGAGTATTAATTTTAGTATTTTATGTATGAGATTGAGATGCGTATTATTGGTGGTTATAATCAGAAGCGAGTGGAAGGGTAGGGAAAATAAGTGCCGAGTCTTTGGGGCAGTAATTATGACCCATTCTCTCTTTTTTTTTTAAACTTTTCTAATAAACATAATTTGTTCAATATATAGTTGTGTAAAAAATCTATTCGGACCCTATGAAGACTTGTGAACGTGTGATATTCCAAAATACTTAAAGGTTGTGCCGAATTCTTGCAACTTGTGTTATAAATTCCATATTTGAAAATTTAACCATAACGCATAGTCTAACTTTAGGTGTGATGTGCTTCATCGGGGTTTTAAATTTGTAAACAAGAATTACCGGTTAACTAGGAACACATTCGGGCAAGTATACCCTAGTCAAGTTGTAGTATAGTATAAGGTAAATCAAGGTCGTCCCAAGAGACTTGGTTGCACTACAAGTGTCGTTTGTTTGTTTAAGCAAGTAACAAGTTGATGGTTATGATTGTCACATATCAAACCAACAAGAAAAGCAATATAAGAACAAGCACGTATCAAGGTCGTGGTTATGATTGTCATGGATCAAACCACTAAGAACAAGCACACAAAGAACATACATGTTTAGACAAATGATCACAAGAATATTAGGATGTTTAGTTTGGAAAACATATTATCAAAGATAGAACCTATAATAATAGTTTAGTGTTTTATAAATCAAATGTGCATAAGCCTCAATCAAGTGGTCATGTCATGAGCCTTATACCAACAACAACAAAGAATCCCTTTCGGCCATAGACTTTGATGTTATTAATTTGTGAAGTTCCATTTACTTGAAAGATAATGAGAACACATATTCAAAAGATTCCTTTCGGCCATAATCCAAATTAAACCTTTACTTGTTATGTTTATTAATTCTCTTGCACCATCGTCACAAAGTACAAGACCAAAATCAATTGTCACTAATGAATTGAAACTAACCATTGTTAAGAATACTTTCGTCCATTGAACTCAACAATGATCAACCAAAACAATAAACAAGAACAAGTTCCAATTCAACCAAATATGATGTTATCAACATATTCCAAACAAACACTACAATTATCCAAACATCCTTTTATCACAAGTTCTCATATGAAATAAACAAGTATCACAGAATCAACACAACCAAAGAACCAAACATGAATCATAGCATTCAACATCATAAAAGTAACAAGGATTTACCCAAAGTAAGATTACATTAGGAAATGGTGAAGGATTATAGCACTTCTTCAAGCCTCTAATCAACTACAACTTCTAACCAAGCACACTTCTGGAAATGGCAGAGGTTTGTGGTCTTTTGGGAGAGATAAATTGGTGGAAATTCGTCCTTAAGGGTGGAGGCTAGAATTACACACCAGTTGGGATAGGATAGTTGGTGGAAACTCGTCCTTAAGGGTGGAGGCTTGAGTTTCACACCTTTGGGGTGAAGATATTGAGAGTGGTTGTGTTCTCTCAAGTTATGGTTTGCTCTCTAGGTGGAAATTCGTCCTTAAGGGTGGAGGCTTGAATTTCACACTTTTGGGGTGGGTAAGTTGAGAGAGGGATGTTGTTTTAGGTGGAAATTCGTCCTTAAGGGTGGAGGCTTGAATTTCACACCTAGAGATGGAGTGGTGGATGAAAGGGATGAGAAAGATGGAGAAGGGATGATGAAATGAGGTGCCAAATGGGTTCTATTTATACTACTACCAAGGCTAGGGGTTATAAATGCATTTCTTGGAGGCCAAGGAGCTTGGAAGGGACTAGAAACCATGTAGGAAGGGACTAGAATCATTTGGAACACGTTTGGAGTCTTAGTAGTGCAGAAATGGCTGAAACAGGACCTCCAACCGGATCCGGTTGAGCTCCAACCGAATCGGTTGGTCTTCTTGACAGCTCTCCAACCGAATCGGTTACGGGGCTCGACCGATCGGTTGGCGCAAAATCACAAAAATTCATAAGCTGCAAAGTTGTAGATCTTTCTCTTAGCTTTCCGTGGCCGCGAACCGGGGGTCAAATGGAGTCCGTATGCAAAAGTTATGGCCAAAATGGTGAAGGTGTGTCGGGAACAACGAGGCTTCCAATATTTCTTCGTTTAAGCTTCTTTTCTGCATTTCTTTCTCGTTTCCCTTCTTGAACTTTATTCTTGAGTTTTTGGACCACTAACTTGATGACTTTATCTTCTCGAATATACTCCACAAGTCTTGCTTTGGTCGGGAATTCTTCGTATATGGAGAAATCTTCGTATTTTACTTCTTTTTCCGTCTTTTTCTCCACTTTCCTGTACTTGGCTACAAATGAACTAGCAAACGCACTTTGATACGATTAAGCATCAAAAGCATATGATTATAACCAAATAACACACATAAAAGCACGGATAACGCTACAAAAAACATGCACAATTTGAGCGTTATCAAATTCCCCCACACTTAAACTTTGCTTTCTCTCAAGCAAATCTAAGAAAAGAAAAATTAAACTACATACCTAAATGACAAAACAAAAAGAAAAATTAAAATTAAAATCTTTTTTTTTTTTTTTTAATAAACATAAAAAATAAGCGAAAAATGAGCGCAAACTCCCCAACACTTAAGGTTTTGCTTGCCCTCAAGCAAATCTAGAAATTAAGAAAAACAAAACCCACATGGTGCATGAAAGATGATTAGAAAAATGCGATGCAAATCTACCAAGTACAAGTACAAGATAAGATTCATCGTTTTAAGCTTTAAGAGGTGAAAAATCGAGATGTTTGACAATACCCAAAGGATTCTCTCGCTTGAGAATATGGCTAAGCACCTCACGAAAAAGAACAGATGTATAATTCACTCAACACTCATTTTATTTAGTGATGGATAGTATTAAGGAATAGTACACTCATATTGCTCAGTCATGATCTAAATATTACCATAGGCTTGTACAAGAAACAGAACTCCACCGACGTGGCGTAAGCACCAAGTATAAACATCTAAAGAGGGCTTTTATTCGGGTTATGATGTTATGGCTTAAGGTGAATAAAGGGTATGGATAAGGCATGGGATTATTATATGAAATTGGTGTTGGGAATTAAGGTAAACTACTGATTCTGCCGAAGATTCTGCCGAAGAGATTCTGCCGAAGAAGAATGGATTCTGCTGAAGTTATACTTCAGCGAAATGCTAAAGCGATATTGTGTTGCTGCTGAAAGTGCGTACCACGTAGGAGAGATAAGCTCAGTATAGAGTAAAAGTCAGCGCCGTATTAAAGATAGGTTGGCGCCGTATTATGTAGAGCTTAATCAGAAGAAACAATATGATGAACAAAACAATATGATTAGTTGCATGCTTGTCTAGATGCATGCTTAGTCTATACTAGTATTAGGAGCGTTCAATGTCAATGTAAACGCTTATTTTAGGGTTTCTTGCCTATACAAGGAACCATTATAGTTTGTAATAGATAAGCTTTTCTTAAGTCTCTCAAGTCTTAAAAAGATATCCGAAACATAGAGTTTCTATAATCAAAAGATCCATAGAGGATCAAAGAGTTCTTAGTTATTATAACTTGTGTTTACTTTCCGCTACAAAATACAAGTTGTAGAGATCTTCTATTAGTTTGCTTGTGATTACATAGGCAACACTAACGATCTTCGAGTGCTTAAAGATCTATCAAGGTCTTTGTGTTTTCAACAAGTGGTATCAGAGCCTCGGGAAGTCTCTACGATACTAAGAACATTCATTCACCATGCCTGGATCCGATAATGAAACTGAAGCCACCAACACAAACAACACCAACACCACTTCCATGCAACAGCTTTCGGTCTCTCAAACAGTAATTGTAAACTTCCTTATTTGAAAAGGGAAGAATATGAACTTTGGGCTATGAAGATGGAAAACTGGATTTCCAATATTGATTGGAATCTGTGGGAGGTTGTAAAGAAAGGAAACAGTTTAAAGAAGATGATTCCTGACAGGGGTGGGAAATTTATCATGGCTCCACCAAAAACTGCTGAAGAGGTACTAGCTATGCAGAGAGAGCATAAAGTAAAGACCATTCTGCTTCAAGCCATACCAGAAGATCATCTGTGTGATTTTCATCATATGGATGATGCAAAGGACATATGGATGGCTCTCAAAGCAAGGTTCGGTGGAAATGAAGAATCAAAGAGAATGAGGAAGTCCATTCTGAGACAACAATTTCAGGACTTCAATATCTCTGAAGAAGAAGGCATTCACAAAGGATACAACAGGTTCCATAGGATCTTGAGTCAGCTGAACCAGCTGAATGCAAAACCGGATAATGATGACTGCAACTCAAAGTTCCTTCGATCGTTACCTCCATCATGGTTACATGTAAGTATTGCTCTCAAGGCTAAAGGAGGGCTGGATATGCTTACCTTTGATGAGCTATATAACAGACTTAGAACCCTTGAACCTGATGTCAGAACTCCCTACAGTACATCTTCGTCTGGCCATGCAGCCTTTGTTGGGACATCTCACTCCAACGTGATGGTGCAAGCTCCTAGTTCCAACTATTTTCCATCGTCTCCGAGCTCCAACTACTTTCCATCATCATCTTCATCCCCCCCTCCACCACATAACCCTCGTCCCACTCCACCATGTTCTCAAGCTAGGTCTAGTAGTGTGATGGAGGATGTTCTTCATTCATTTGTTGCTGACTATGACACTCAGCAGTACCTTGCATATGAAGACTTTGATCAGTTGGACCCACTTGAAATGGAGGAGATGAAAATGCAGGTGGCATTACTGTCAGTGGACATCAAAAGGTTTGAAGAGAAGTCTGGAAGGAAGTTTGCTTTCAAGGGAAAGGAACCAGCCCGCTTTGACAGGAGGAAAGTCAAGTGTTTCACTTGCCACCAGATGGGGCATTTCTCAAGGGAATGCAAAGACAGGAAAAGTGGAGATGGAGCTAATTACCTTTCCTATCGCAGAAACAGCTGGAGCTTCAGCAGCTCTTCTCACCATGGATGAACAGGTCAAGCTGGACTGCACATGAACTGTAAATGAAGAAGCTCATGATTCTGATAAGCTTGGATTGCTAGCAAGGTGTACTTCGGATGAAAGGCATGATCAGTTTGCCTTGATGGGACTATCTCAGGTACACAACTGTATATTTGGTTGTAGTCTAAGATACAATGAACTTAAAGAAGAGTATGATGCTATGAAACCTAAGTTTGATGAATGCTATGTTGACAATGAAGCTCATAAACTAGCATTAAAAACAGTTGAAAGACAAAAGGTATGGTTTCAAAAGAATCAAATAGCTTATGAAGAAAAGATAAAGGTGTTACAGTTTGATCTTGAAGTTGCTAATAATTATTTAAAACTATCTGAGAAAGCTAAGAATGAAGCTGTGTCTGAGAACCTAGAGCTTAAAGAAAAAGTAGCTGAGGAAATAGCTAGGAATAAACAATGGTTAATTTCGGTGATAATCTGGCTAGAGAACTCTATAATAGTCAATCTGTAACCTCTGGCTTAGGATTAGGATTTCAAAAGTATGTAGGAGTAGAAGCTAGGTATGATGGTCGTAAATCCACACCGGCAGGGTTAGCTAACTTTGTTAAAGAGGGTGATATGCATGCTGTCCCTGGACCTATTAGAGGTGAATTTATGCCCACAGACTATCCATCACTGTTGACTTTGATGGATCACATCATCTATATGGCAAAAGTCAAAAGACTTGCGGACCCGATACCTCATCTAATGACTTTGTCTCTTGCTCGACAGTGACAATTCATCGGATCAAGGGTCTACTTCCTATGAAAGCTGTGATTCAAATGAGAAGTCTGACCTTTCCAAGCCTGAGCCTGCACCCCAGTCCACTTACAAACCCTCTAAGGAAGCTGCTGAGGAATCAACTTCCAAGACAGTTTCTTAGAAGACTTGTCTTTTAACTCTTTGAATAATCAGTCTGTTAAAAACAATTCCTTGAATGTTTCTAATTTAAGTACTTCTTCATGTAATCAAACATCTCCCTATTTGAATAAATCTTCCAAGAAGAAGACATGTTTTGTATGTGGAAGTAAATTTCATTTGATTAAGGATTGTGATTTTTATGAGCAAAGATTGGGTGCATGTGCTACTCACGAAACACAAATCTAAATGGACCAATGTTGCTAATATTCCACCTTATGTCCCACAAGCAGCTAATCTGACTCTCATTGGAGAAAATCAGTCACCAGACCTTATGTGCAACCAACTAGCCCATACTTTAAACATGGTTATTGGCCTACATATGTTGACTCTATGTATCTTTGGGATGGGATATGGGAGCACTGCTGTGAAGCCCTCAGCAGGTTGTTCTTGGCCTAACAAGGGACCCAATTATCAATGGAGGACCAAGAACAATGGTGGATCCTCTAAATACTCTTGTCCTAAACCTGTGATCCACAAGGCAGGTTCAAGTCAGTAATGACTTGAACCTCCATTGTATACTAACAGTTTGTATATATTTTGTGGTTGTTTGTAGGATCATCCCCTTAAGCATAAGAATATTGGTATTGTTGATAGTGGTTGTTCCAGAAGCATGTCTGGGAACAGGGATATGATGCACAATTTTGTCCCTATTGAAGGAGGAGGCAATGTAACTTTTGGAGGAAGTGATGGTAGTATCACTGGGAAAGGCACCATAAAGACACCTCATCTAGATTTTGAAAATGTGTACTATTTTAAGGAACTTCAGCATTTCAACTTGTTCTCTGTTTCACAAATCTGTGACACTAAGAACAAAGTCCTCTTCACAGAGAATGAATGTCTTGTGCTGTCTAAAGACTTCAAACTCCCCGAAGAAACTTCAATTCTACTGAAAGTTCCTCGCACTCACAACTTATACACATTCAACCTTAATAAAGTTCAACCTGATGGTGACCTCACATGTTTGGTGGCTAAAGCATCACTTGATGAATCCAAAAAATGGCATAGGAGGATGGCGCATGTAAATTTCAAGACCATTAACAAACTCTCTAACATGAGTCTTGTTGAAGGTCTTCCCACCAAAGTTTTTACCAATGATCATAATTGTGTCGCTTGCAATAAAGGAAAACAACACAGAGCCTCTTACAAAGCTATCAATGCTATGAGCATCATCACTGAACCTCTTCAGTTGCTTCACATGGATCTGTTTGGTCTAACTCAAGTCAGAAGCATTGATCATAAGTACTTCTGTTTGGTGATCACTGATGGCTATAGCAGATTTTGTTGGGTTTTCTTTCTCAGAACCAAAGATGAAACATCTCAAGTCTTTGAATTCATCACCCTTGTTGAAAATCAGTTGAACAAAAGGTCAAAGGTATTGGTGTGATAATGGGACAGAGTTTAAAAATGCTGTTCTTATAGAACTCTGTGGGTCAAAAGGCATAAAGAGGGACTATAGTAATCCAAGAACCCCACAACAAAATGGGGTAGCTGAAAGAAAGAATAGGACCTTAATAGAGGCCGCAAGATCCATGCTTGCAGACTCTAAACTGCCCACTATGTTCGGATGAAGCTTGTTGCACTGCTTGCTATGTGCTAAACAGGGTGTCCATTACTAGACCACAACTCAAAACCCCATATGAACTTCTCTTTGGGAAGGTTCCTGTCATTCACTACCTAAAACCTTTTGGTTGTCAAGTGACCATTCTGAACACAAGTGATCCATTGGGAAAGTTTGATGAGAAGGTTGATGATGGTTATATTGTGGGCTATTCAGCTCATAGTAAGGCATACAGGGTGTACAACTTGCAAGCCAAGAAAATAGAAGAGACGTTGAACCTAAGATTTTTGGAAGATAAGCCTAATGTTCAAGGACAAGGTCATTCATGGTCCTTTGATCTTGACTACTTAACTGATTATCGGGTTACCACAAACATCGGCTAACCAAAATCAGGTCCTCAAGTGTCTCCAACTAACAATGCAGGTCCCCTAGATGATGGCTCAGAAAATGAGTTTGAAGATGATGAGCAACCCATACTTGTACCTTCTTTCTCCCCTAACAATATTGCAGGTACCACCTCCAAGGATACTGCTGATTCGAGTGATGAAGATGACTCTCATTATGCTGAGGACCTTGCTAGGCTCCAGACTCAAGAATTTTCAGCTAAGCTTGAAGCAGAGAAACTGAATGGAGAGGTTAATAATGAAGGAGTCGGTAGAAACCATGTTTCTGCTGAAATTGATTCTGTCACACCTACCTTCCCCAAATCTGCTGAAGGCTATGCTGTTCCTTCTCAAGTATCTTCAGACTTTGGTGAACCCTATACACGCTTTCCAAAACCTTCAGATCTTGGAAATCATCAACCCAAAGCTGGCATCTTCACCTCACCCTCTTATGATGCTGAATTTGAACCAACCATCACTAATCTTGATTCATCCATTGAAGTCAACCCCACTACTACTCAGAGGATCAACATAGCTCATCCTCAATCCAACATTATAGGTGATCTTCGGGCACCTGTTAGAACTAGAAGGGCTATCACCGGTCCTCAGTTTGGACAGATTGCTTTTCTCTCTTATGTCTCCAACCAGCAAAGAGACAATCACACGACCTCAAGCATTGTTTGTTTGCTTGTTTTCTCTCTCAAGTGGAACCAACTAGTGTTTCTCAAGCTCTCAACGATCCAAGCTGGATCGAAGCAATGCAAGAAGAAATGCAACAATTTCACAATCAGCAGGTTTGGATTTTGGTTCCACTCCCTGATGGCAAATATGCCATTGGGACAAAATGGGTTTTGAAGAATAAGAGAGATGCTCGGGGTATTGTGATAAAAAACAAAGCAAGGTTGGTAGCTCAAGGCTTCAGACAAGAGGAAGGGATTGATTATGATGAAGTGTTTGCACCTGTTGCCCGAGTTGAAGCAATTCGCATTTTCTTGGCATATGCTTCATACATAGGTTTCATGGTGTATCAAATGGATGTCAAGGGTGCTTTTCTGTATGGTGAGATTGAAGAGGAGGTCTATGTCACTCAACCCAAGGGATTTGAAGACCATGATCACCCAAATCATGTCTACAAGGTGGTTAAAGCTCTTTATGGCTTACATCAGGCACCTAGAGCTTGGTATGCTCGGCTTTCATCGTTCTTGCTGAAGCATGGCTATAGAAGAGGTGCTATTGATAAAACTCTGTTCCTCAAGAAGAATTACTCAGACATCATTTTGGTGCAAGTGTATGTGGACGACATTATTTTTGGTTCCACAAAGCGAAGCTTGGTGCGAGGGAATTGAGGAACTTATGAAGGGCGAATTTCAAATGAGTGCTATGGGAGAGCTTACATTCTTTTTGGGTCTCAGGTTCAGAGAAACGGATGGCATCTTTATCAGGCAAGATAAATATGTGAGGGACATTTTGAAGAAGTTTGGTATGGAAGGTGTTAGGACTGCCACAACACCTTATGAAGCTCAAAAGACTAAAGCAAATAATGAACCAGATCTACCTGTGAATGTTCATCATGCAGGTCCATGATTGGTTCATTGATGTATTTGACACTTCAAGACTGATATTACATTTCTTTGTGAGTGTTTGTTCTCGACATCAAGTCACTCCACTTGCTTCCCATCTCAATGTTGTCAAGAAGATCTTTAAGTACCTCAAAGGCCAACCTCTTTTAGGCCTTTGGTACCCAAAAGAATCTCCTTTCAAGTTGGAAGCATATAGTGACAGTGATTATCTTTGGTGCAAATCTGGATAGAAGATCCACAACTGGGGGCAGCCAATTTCTTGGCAAGAGGTTGATTTCTTGGCAATGCAAGAAACAAACCATCGTGGCCACCTCAACTCTGAAGCAGATGCGTTGCTGCTGCAAATTGCTTTGGACAAGTCCTTTGGATTGAGAACCAATTCTTTGGACTATGGGTACAACTCTATGAACACTACAATTCATATAGATAATCAAAGTACCATCTGCATAGTCAAAAATCCAGTTTTTCACAGTCGAACGAAACACATTGAAATCAGGCACCACTTTATAAGAGATGCTTATGAAAAACATTTGATAAAAGTGGCTAAAATCCATCCTGATGATAATGTGGCAGACTTGTTAACAAAAGCGTTTGATGGACCAAGGTTTCAACACCTCGTGGTCAATATTGGAATGTTAAACCCTTGACTGCATAGTTTGAGGGAGGCATAGGCCTCAGGGGAGGCATATGCCTCGGGGGAGGATTTTGTGCAAACTCTGCATTATTTTTGTATATTAGTTTGTATTCTAACACTAACTACTAATATTTCTCTAGTTTGTTTGTTTTTGTTGTTGTGTATGTTGTTGTGTCTGTTTTGCGGTTTATGCATCTTGCATTTTGCTGTTCCTTATCGGATTGCAGTGTATATACCCAATGATCAAGATCAAAGTCATCAAGTGTGGTTCATTAGTAAATGGTCAGATAGCTGAAAGGGTGTTACTTGTTTCTTCTGATATCAATGGTGCTTGAAGCATACAATTTGATTCCACTGAAGTTATAATACTGAAGAAAAGAAATTGAAGTCAAATTGGTCATTCATTCATTCAAGAAGCAGTTTGACTTACAGCTTACATAAGTCAACCTACTACTATGCATCTACAAGATACGAGTTGTACACTTAAGCTAAGCCTAAACTAGTGTATATCCCTCATTCCGAAATCTAAGTGAATGTTGGATATGCGTTAGATGTTGGCTTTGCTTTCGTAGGTCTTGCGTAACCACCCATTCCTTTTAACTGGCTGGTTGGATATGCATGACCAACTCGAGGAAGATGCTAAGGACCAAAATGGGGGATGGATTGATGCAAGCGATTGATGATGGCGATGACCACGCAGGGATGGCGTAGAGAACTAACGTGTCATGTGTGCTTCATCTACTCATTTCAACCAAAATGCAATCGATCCACCCTCCTTAAGCCCTTCTACTATACGATGTGTGTTCATGCACCAAAAGATGGCGCGGTGAGACCAAGAACCACCTCTCTATCTTTGGGGAGTGGCGGATTCCTGGCACGAGGTCTTTGTGGAGACCAAGGTGCTGGAGGTTGGGAGTAAGACGTTCCCTCCTTATAGGAGTCATCAGAATCATCAGCAGATTCACTTGGATTCACTACACTGTCATCTTCTGAAGAAGGGAGAAAGGGCGATTTATTTGGTCGTAGATAGGGTTGAGGGAAGTAATGGAACCATGAGTTTGATTCACCACTTGATGAAGATGAGGAAGTGAGATCTATGATCTCAGGTTTGGTATTCATGGTGCAATTCTGTTAATTGGGTTTATTTTGCATCTAGGGTTTATGGTAATTATTTGGGGATCTTGGTGAAGAGATGAGTTGCATTGGGATCATTTTATAGACGGATTCGAGGTTCAATGAGTTTAATGCAAGTGGGTGGCACAATAATTCTAGAAACTTACCGAAGATACTCTAATCTTTGATGCATTCTTTGAAGTTATAACTTCAGCAGATTGATCATATGTTTCTGCCGAAGTGTTATTTTGGGTTGGGACAAAGATGCAATACACGTCAGCAAAGGTCAACCAAACGGTCCATTTTTATTTGACTATAATTTGGGCAAAAACACTTCATCCACCATTACTCGCTTCAGAACAAACCAATTCCCTCTCATTCCACCTTCACAAACACTCACCATTTCAAGAATCATAATCCTAAACACTCATTTTCCTCATGGATCTTGAATTCAAACATGATCACAACAAAGTTGCATTTCTGGGAAACGGCAAGGGATATGAACTGTACGAACCTATGGTGGAATTCCTGAAAAGGTCAAAGATTTGCTATGCTCTATCTCATTCTCCAAATGAGATATATGAGTCGCTGATCACTCAATTTTGGGAAACTGCTGAGAAGAGGAGCGAGGCAGAGATTAGGGCGTGATTGATGAAACAGAGTACATTGTGACCGAGGACTTGATCGGGAGGAAGCTTCACTTGGAAGATGCTGAAGGAGTATTTCACTCTAATCAGGAAGATGTGCTTAATGGGCTAAGGGCTATTGGGTATCGAGGAACAAGAACGGATATGTGGCTAAAGAAGGAACTCTGCCCAAAATGGAGGTTCTGGTTCACACTTTGCTCCAATGCATGAGCAACAAGACTGGAGGATGGGACCAGTTCTCTACGGGGCTATGGTATTGTGTATCTTTCACAAGGGGTAACTTTCAATTTTTCTAAGTATATTTTTGAAAACTTGGTTGAAAATATTCAAAAGACAAAGGGAAAATTTTAATGTACCCAGGTTTCTTCAAATGATTTTAGACACCTCTACCCAGGCCAAATCTTTCTATCCCATAAGTACTTTAACTGCTAAATTGTTTGCTACAATGAGAACCCACTTTCAGGGGGAACATCATCCCTTGCTAGCAGCCATGTTGCCCCAAGGTAATGAGGTGCGATGAGGAGAACGTGGCTCATAATCCTCCTTCCTCACCTGTTGCTACTGATGGTAATCCATTGGTTCACTTTGATGAGGGCCCATCTTCAACTGTTGAAGCAACTCATGTTGCTCGGACCAACCACCATGTCCCAGTCCTTCACCCACTCTAGCTACTCATGTTGAGTCAGATCTCAATAGACCACCCACACCAAGTCCTGTGAGGAATCCTCTCGATGAAGATCTTCCTCACATTGAGCATGACCAGGTTACTTCTGAAAGGTCCAATGAGGCTCCCCTGACCACAGAGCAATCTGCTGGTGGAGCTGAGGACCCTATTACACTCTCATCTGTCTATGCTCTTGTCAACAGGTATGCTGCAGAGGTTAATAGTCTGAAAAAGGAGCTTGCAGAGACCAAGTCTTCTCTTGGGGTTAAGATTGAAGAACTGCGAAATCAGGTCAAGGTCTTAGAGCACAAACTAAAAGGGGCCTCCAAAAGGAAACTTGTGGTTTCCTCTGATGAAGAACAAGAAGGTCCTCATTTTAAGTCTCTGGACATGTTGGCCGCTGTTTCTCTCAATGATCCTTTATCATTAGCCGCCACTTCCTCAAAGAAGAAGGAGCCTGTCCTTTACAAAAGAAGGAAGAGATCTTATTCTCATAAGGTTTCTTCTGAAGCTTCAAAGGAACATGGGGTTGATAAGGATGCATCTGGCGATGTACTTATGGAGGATGTATCTTCAGATCCTAATCAATCTGCATTAGTTCAAGAACCAACAGACCTTTCCCCTCAGCAGATCTGTCGACATTGCTACTATGACCACTCAGGTTGATGATCAGCATCAACATGTTGACCTAGGTACTACTACAGAGGTACCTATCATTGATTTAACTGAAGAAGAGTGTGCCAAGAAGCCTGATGATAAAGGGAAAAATGTCATCACTGAAGATGAGCTTGGTCCGACTGGTGAGTGAGGTGGAAAGACTAGGTCAAGCAAGTAGATTGGCTGAGTTTGAGAAGTCAAAGGAAAGTGTAGCATTGGCTAAACAACTTGAAACAAAGGAATTTTCATCTTTAACTCCTGAGAGAAGAAAAGAACTCGATGAACTGAGGGTTCAGGATGCTCTGAACACTGGGATATTCTAACTCAGCAAGTCATTTCAAGACCTTCTCTAGCTCAAAGTATACTAGGGGGTGATTTTCTCAGTGACAATTATGTAGGCGAATGATGGCTCGGGGAAGACTAAGGAGGCAAGAAGCAATTGCACAAAAGAGGGCCATCCAAGCTCAGAAGGCCAAAGACAAACCCCCTACTAAAGATGAAATGAGAAGGGTGGTGAAGAACCAATGCTCAGTGTACAACTCTGGGTTAACAATGAAACAAGTCAAGGCTTTTCCTGATCATGTCCTGTATCGCAAATATAACCAAATCATGAAGGACAGATCATCATCCTCAGCACCTTCTACCAACTTAAAAAGGATTTCAGAGAATGAAGATGCTCCAGAAGCCAAAAGACTCAAGGCTGATGATGCTCCAACCAAGGAATCCTCTTGGTCATTCCTGCTGAAGAAACTTCTGAAGTTGCTTCCTCTACTATCAAGGGTCAATCTGCTGAACCATCTTCCATTTCTCTGAAGCACCGAAGCATCAACTCCCGCTCCCTCAGTGGCACCTGTTGTCACACTGGAAGATTCTGAAGTAAAGGAAGCTGATCTCACAGAAACTAAAACAGAGAGGGCTATAAAGATATTCCACAGGATGAATGCACTTTGCGCTCCAACCAAGTCTCAATCTACCGGTTCAAGTCCTACCACAAATGCACAAGATGAAAATGCTCCCTCTAGGGAAATCTATCAGCCTGGGAGAAGGAAGAAGAGAATGGCCAAAAGATCTTCTTTGGATCTTGAAGCTGATGACTCAACTTTCATTATAGAAGGGTCTGCTGCTGATTTTCCTGATGGAAATTCAGATGAGGTGTTAGAGTGGAAATTAAAGGATGATGAGATGAATGTTCTTCTTCGAAGGGACTCTACTTCAATGGAATTCACCTTTCTAAAGGAAATTCTACACTTGGTAGACAGGGCAGACTTACTTTCTCTGTTCACTCAAGTTACCACCTATTATCGCAACAAGGAACCACAAGGTTCTGGGATGTTCTTACCAGGAGATCTTCAAGTTCTGTTCAACTCCCACATTCCCTATAGCAAAGCATCTTCCATTTGGGAAAACTCACATCGGTGGAAGCTTACATCCTGGAGATTCTATCCTCTCCCTCGTGTGCATGTGCTTGAGACTAAGGGTGGAATCACTGTCTGCATGTTCTCTGAAAGAAAGTATCCCTTGCCCCAAAGACTTATGGAAAAGATGCTGAGTCAAAAATTGGAAATTCCTCCAGATCCTGTAGGAAATGAAAGACAGTCTGCTTTAACACTGGTGGGATTGATCAAAACTCAGCTCCAACAACTGCAATAGGCTTATTCTTCATCCATATCAGGACACTTGGTACTCTCTGCACTACTTTGTTTTGTTCATTTAGTATGCTTTATTTATGTTATTTGTCTATTTTTGTCTAAGTTTTTTTTTTTTTTTTTTTAGGTAAAAGACTTTCATAAAAAGAAAACTCACAAAAACATCATTTTAAAAATAGTGATAGCGTTTATTTAATAAAAATTAAGTTTTAATTTTCCTTTTCAACTTATTATTAATCTTTTTCAGTTTTATATATTATTATTAGTTAAAAAAAAAAAAAAAAAAAAAAACTTTTATGCAGGTTTGTTTGTTATCCAATTCAGATGGTCTTTAACTCACCGGATGTACCTTGTGTATGTCAAAGAGTTGGCTAGTCCAAAGGGTACAGCTTTGGTAAAGACACATCAAATCTGTTGATAGCTGTAATGGTTTGCTCAAAATCATAGGGTATGCAACCACCCATGCTTAACTGATGAGGGTTGTATGGTCATCAATTCACCATGGTCTATTCCTCTTTGGAATCCAAGAATTGGCTAGCCCGCATGTATATGGCATGTGGTAAAGGCAACTGAATCCATATTTGGTTCTCAATTCACCAATTCTAAGAATTGACTAGTCCTGAGCAAACGGCTACAAGTAAAGACAAGACAAATCCGTTTATATGGTTGCTGGTTTGCCAATAAATCAGATGGTTATCAATGTACCATAGTTTTCGAACCTAAACATGTGGCTACTCCAGTAGTAATGGCTATTGGTAAAGAGACATCAAACCCATTAATTTCAATGATTCACCTCTCACAGGAGTTAACACACTTGGAAGTGATGAGAATAGTATGAAACTTATATGTTTTGATGTACATGGTGTCATATGTTGCTGCAAAGATCATATCATTCGGTCTTCATAGAGATGTTCCTCTTTTTTCTTTGTTGCTGATGTTTGAACACAATCCTCAACAATTTTACAGATCTATCACGGAAACTGGAACTTAACCTTGTCAAATTCCAGTTTAGGGAAGGATTGTTGGGAATTAAGGTAAACTACTGATTCTGCCGAAGATTACTGAAGAGATTCTGCGAAGAAGAATGGATTCTGCTGAAGTTATACTTCAGGAAATGCTAAAGCGATATTGTGTTGCTGCTGAAAGTGCGAACCACGTAGGAGAGATAAGCTCAGTATAGAGTAAAAGTCAGCGCCGTATTAAAGATAGGTTGGCGCCGTATTATGTAGAGCTTAATCAGAAGAAACAATATGATGAACAAAACAATATGATTAGTTGCATGCTTGTCTAGATGCATGCTTAGTCTATACTAGTATTAGGAGCGTTCAATGTCAATGTAAACGCTTATTTTAGGGTTTCTTGCCTATACAAGGAACCATTATAGTTTGTAATAGATAAGCTTTTCTTAAGTCTCTCAAGTCTTAAAAAGATATCCGAAACATAGAGTTTCTATAATCAAAAGATCCATAGAGGATCAAAGAGTTCTTAGTTATTATAACTTGTGTTTACTTTCCGCTACAAAATACAAGTTGTAGAGATCTTCTATTAGTTTGCTTGTGATTACATAGGCAACACTAACGATCTTCGAGTGCTTAAAGATCTATCAAGGTCTTTGTGTTTTCAACAATTGGTGTTAAAAGAAAAATAAAGTCAAGTCTAATACCCATGTTGCTAGTCACGAACAATCCGCAAACCCGAAAATGATTATAGTCACAATCTTCTCCTCTTCACATATCGATCACCAAATATATATCACGTCTTAGCACATTGGCTAATCTATATCTCAAACATACTTCATCTTTGTCATCACATATATTTTTTTTTTCTTTTTTTTTTCGATGACTTTTTTTTTTTTTTTTTTCAACACTTCTTCTTCATACATCACATCTCCCCTACACTTCGTATAAGCATCACCACAAAAATACAAATAAGAAGGTGCACTCTTCGTCTTTGTCGGAATGGTACACACGAATGGCAAAGTGCGGCTAACTCATAATCATAAAAAACAATCCAACAAACCAAGCAACTAGCAACCAACCATTTAGACATTGACAAGGGGTAGGCTAAGGTTTAAAGTGTAAAATATTTTTGTATTTTTTAGAGTGTAAGAAAAGAAAAGAATGGCTCGGAGGGTGTACTAAGGGTATCTAGCGCTAAAAATGAGCGCTAACAAATGGGTCCATGTGGGTGGTTAACTAACCGATGTGGTAAGCTAATATATCATTAGATGTAAACGGAAGGCCATTTGGTTTTATTCCTAAGGTTTCCTCTTTATCACGCATAAACACTTATATCACACGAATGCGATCTCACTGCGGTCTGGTAATGATTTGCAAGTACAAGTTCTAGAATAAATAAAATCACCGGCACACTCAAAACAAAAGATCCAAGCATAAAAGAAGTATGCTATATATGAAATAGGCTCAAATCCTCACAATTTAGTGAAAGGGCTATAATATGTGCTAGCAAATGTCATCGATCCCAGAATGGATTGCAATATTAATCGGGACACATCTCAAGTTTTTCAAAATTACCGATTTCACGATTGGGTTGATCCGATTATTATAATATATTAAGCTATACGCGTGAAAACAACTAGATCATAAGGGCAAACAAGCTCACAAAAATTTAAAAACAGGCCCAAAATTTGGAAATTGAAAGCGAGTTTAAGCTTTTCTTATTTAACTTTCCCCACACTTAAGTTAAGCACACAAAGAAAAATAACTTAAATCTAGTTCTGACTCTTTTTTTTTCTTTTTTTTTAAAACCAACATGACTTATTCTTGTCCCACGAGTTCTTGGTAGCTCCATTGAAACGCACAAAGAAGCGGAGCAGGTCGTATGAAGCATATTAAAAACCAAACTTCTTTAGGGGAATCGGGGAGACCCGCCTTATACCTCTCACACAGTTTGTTTACAATGGGTGAGCCTTACTTTCGAGGGACTTAAAAAAGTCAATTTATTAAAATAATTTACCAAACAAAAACAAACAAAGGAAAAAAATAACAAAGAAACAAAATAAAGCAATTGCTAAAACTAAAGCATGTAAGATAGGGAAAAATAAAGGGCAAATATAAAAAAAAAGTACTATACTTGCCACCCTTTCCTCTTCAGGGTAGCGAACAAAATTTTTTGCTTCTGCGGGTAATATACTTTCAAATTCATCCTCTTTAGGGTATTTTCATGAACAGTTGGACAATTTTATTACCCGAAGAGGAAATGGAAAGTATGATACTTTTTTAAAATAATAAATAATGTACTAGCCGTGCGGAAAAGCGTGTTTTGGCTAAGAAAAGCGGAATAAGAATTAACAAGGGTAGCGTATTTGTGATAGGGAAACGAATGTATTTTGGCGAATTTGATCGTGACGATCAAACTCAATAGGTTTATGGGTTAAGATGCGGAATTGATGCTTTGATACGGTTGATACACTCTTATAGGAATCAACGAGATTCAAATAAGAATTGAGCTCAAGAATTAGTTAATGGGATTTGTTATGGCTTAATGACTTGTAGAAGTTTATTACAAGAGAGAATTACAAAATCAAAACCGCTTACAAATGTGAAATGAATTGTGTTATATACAAATGAAATGATGAAATGGTCATACGGCTTTTTCCGCCTAAATGTTAAGGGTTAAAACTGCTTATTTGAACCCCACACGTGCCATGCAGCGTATACTATTTAAACTCATGTCCTTTGCAAATGGAAGTGGTGGTGGAACTAAATTATCTTAATAAGTAAATAGTGTAAACTTAAAACAAAACATTTTTATCATAGATTTAACATAATTATAAATCATTAAATAATTTATCTTAATACATATCCAAAATTTAACATAATAAAAACTAGGGCAAATGATAAAAAAAGTATCATACTTTCCATTTCCTCTTCTGGGTAATAGGGGCAAAATTGTCCAACTGTTCATGAAAATACCCTAAAGAGGATGAATTTGAAAGTATATTACCCGCAGAAGCAAAAAATTTTGTTCGCTACCCTGAAGAGGAAAGGGTGGCAAGTATAGTACTTTTTTTTTATATTTGCCCAAAAATAAAATAATAAGTCTAAGTGAAACGAAACCTCTCGGGCCAAACATCACGATCGAACTTCAAATGATAAGATGCTAAGCAAACGCTAGCATAAGCGTGTGAGATCAATCGATTTATCTTTCATCCAAACATGTTCAATCAAGAGTATAACGTCACCAACAATCCAATCAATCCTTCCTCCAAGAGCTTATTAAATCTGCAAAAATAAACTAAACTACAAAAACGCGTAAAATTCTAAAACTCACTTTCGTAGGCATCACGGTTGCATTTAGCTCATGCAACAAGCCTTTAAACCCTTCGGTGGCCCGAGTGGACGAGTTATAGTCTCGTGAGGGTTTCCAGTGAACATACCCACAAAGTTCAAAACACTTTATTTTTAAAACAAGCACTTATTTATTTACAATGTACCAAATTAACAAAATTTTAAAATGCAAAAACCAAATAAAAGAAATGATACTCTTGCAAAAACAAAAAGACATTTAAACTTATTTTATCTAAACACACACACAAAAACAAAAAAAATAAAAATAAAAAACGATTTTTTTTTAACAGATTAGTCCAACCGATCCGGTTACGGGGTGTAACCGATCGGTTGGGATGAACCAAATTTGACCAATCCTTCCAACCGAACCGGTTACGGGTAGTGACCGATCGGTTGAAGGAGATTTTCTAATTTTTTTTTTAAACACTAGTTTTATTTCAAAACTTTTATTGATAAAATAAGACAAGAATATAAAAGGTTACGGACACAAAACTAAACACAAGTAAACAAAACACATAAACACATATATTATCACGAACATAAAACAACACTTAAATAAAAATAAGCAGGAAACAAAAAAAACGACAATCACATAGACGCAAGCACACACAATTAATCACGTAACACAAATCAAACAAGATAATCTAAAACAAGATAATCTTATTCAAAATTAATATGAAACTAATATAAACAAAAATAACAAAACAAATAACATTGAGACATGCAAGAGATCATATAACATATAAAACATAAAACTTACGAAACAAGAAACACACAAAATGGATTTTTTTTTTTTTTTAACACACAACCGGATCCGGTTACGGGTAGTGACCGATCGGTTGTAGTGGTTTTATTAAGTATGAGGCTTCCAACCGATCCGGTTGGAGTGCCAACCGATTCGGTTAGAGTGATCTGGGTGGTTTTGGTGGGTTTTTTTCGCAAACGTTTTCGAGCAACTTAGAAAGCAATCATTGAAATGAGCATTTTAGAACACATGAAACGAAATCCAACATCAAAAACTTGATTTTGATGCCAAGATCAATTGAGCAATTATGAGAAATTAGAGATTTAAAGAAAAAGACAAGCATTCAAGCAAACATCATGAGCAAACATCAAGAGCAATCAATTCAACAAGCAAACAAACACAAGAATACAACGCAAGTCCCGGCGTGGCGCCAAAAACTTGATGTTGACGATGCCGGAATTATCATGCAAGCAAACAAACAATCTATCAAACAAGAAAACAATCAAACGAACAAACAAGTGCAAAACAAGTCCCCGGCAGCGGCGCCAAAAACTTGATGTGCTTCATCGGGGTTTTAAATTTGTAAACAAGAATTACCGGTTAACTAGGAACACATTCGGGCAAGTATACCCTAGTCAAGTTGTAGTATAGTATAAGGTAAATCAAGGTCGTCCCAAGAGACTTGGTTGCACTACAAGTGTCGTTTGTTTGTTTAAGCAAGTAACAAGTTGATGGTTATGATTGTCACATATCAAACCAACAAGAAAAGCAATATAAGAACAAGCACGTATCAAGGTCGTGGTTATGATTGTCACGGATCAAACCACTAAGAACAAGCACACAAAGAACATACATGTTTAGACAAATGATCACAAGAATATTAGGATGTTTAGTTTGGAAAACATATTATCAAAGATAGAACTTATAATAATAGTTTAGTGTTTTATAAATCAAATGTGCATAAGCCTCAATCAAGTGGTCATGTCATGAGCCTTATACCAACAACAACAAAGAATCCCTTTCAGCCATAGACTTTGATGTTATTAATTTGTGAAGTTCCATTTACTTGAAAGATAATGAGAACACATATTCAAAAGATTCCTTTCGGCCATAATCCAAATTAAACCTTTACTTGTTATGTTTATTAATTCTCTTGCACCATCGTCACAAAGTACAAGACCAAAATCAATTGTCACTAATGAATTGAAACTAACCATTGTTAAGAATACTTTCGTCCATTGAACTCAACAATGATCAACCAAAACAATAAACAAGAACAAGTTCCAATTCAACCAAATATGATGTTATCAACATATTCCAAACAAACACTACAATTATCCAAACATCCTTTTATCACAAGTTCTCATATGAAATAAACAAGTATCACATAATCAACACAACCAAAGAACCAAACATGAATCATAGCATTCAACATCATAAAAGTAACAAGGATTTACCCAAAGTAAGATTACATTAGGAAAGGGTGAAGGATTATAGCACTTCTTCAAGCCTCCAATCAACTACAACTTCTAACCAAGCACACTTCTGGAAATGGCAGAGGTTTGTGGTCTTTTGGGAGAGATAAATTGGTGGAAATTCGTCCTTAAGGGTGGAGGCTAGAATTACACACAGATTGGGATAGGATAGTTTGTGGAAACTCGTCCTTAAGGGTGGAGGCTTGAGTTTCACACCTTTGGGGTGAAGATATTGAGAGTGGTTGTGTTCTCTCAAGTTATGGTTTTCTCTCTAGGTGGAAATTCGTCCTTAAGGGTGGAGGCTTGAATTTCACACCTTTGGGGTGGGTAAGTTGAGAGAGGGATGTTGTTTTAGGTGGAAATTCGTCCTTAAGGGTGGAGGCTTGAATTTCACACCTAGAGATGGAGTGGTGGATGAAAGGGATGAGAAATATGGAGAAGGGATGATGAAATGAGGTGCCAAATGGGTTCTATTTATACTACTACCAAGGCTAGGGGTTATAAATGCATTTCTTGGAGGCCAAGGAGCTTGGAAGGGACTAGAAACCATGTAGGAAGGGACTAGAATCATTTGGAACACGTTTGGAGTCTTAGTAGTGCAGAAATGGCTGAAACAGGGACCTCCAACGGATCGGTTGAGCTCCAACCGAATCGGTTGGTCTTCTTGACAGCTCTCCAACCGATCGGTTACGGGGCTCGACCGATCGGTTGGAGCAAAATCACAAAAATTCATAAGCTGCAAAGTTGTAGATCTTTCTCTTAGCTTTCCGTGGCCGCGAACCGGGGGTCAAATGGAGTCCGTATGCAAAAGTTATGGCCAAAATGGTGAAGGTGTGTCGGGAACAACGAGGCTTCCAATATTTCTTCGTTTAAGCTTCTTTTCTGCATTTCTTTCTCGTTTCCCTTCTTGAACTTTATTCTTGAGTTTTTGGACCACTAACTTGATGACTTTATCTTCTCGAATATACTCCACAAGTCTTGCTTTGGTCGGGAATTCTTCGTATATGGAGAAATCTTCGTATTTTACTTCTTTTTCCGTCTTTTTCTCCACTTTCCTGTACTTGGCTACAAATGAACTAGCAAACGCACTTTGATACGATTAAGCATCAAAAGCATATGATTATAACCAAATAACACACATAAAAGCACGGATAACGCTACTAAAAACATGCACAATTTGAGCGTTATCAAGGTGAAATTCGTATTATATGTTCAAGTGTCATTTCGTATTTTCGTGCTGTAATATCTCACATAACCTAAGTTTTAATAATTCAAAATACTTAGGGTAAAATTCAAAATTGATGCAAAAATTGTAATGGTTAAAAATTGATGGTTTTACAATGATGTTCTTTATCAGACACAATGGGATAGGTGTAATTCTGTTGTGTTATCTTGGATTCTTGGTTGCATTTCACAAGATCTTTATAAAGGTCAAGTGTTTTCTGTGAATGCTAAATCTGTGTGGGATGAATTAAGTGAAACATATAATAAAGAGGATGGTTATGTGATATATAATCTGCATCATAAAATACCTACTTTAACACAATCTGGAATGAGTCTTTCAGAGTACTATCATGAGTTTAATGCATTGTGGAGGCAGTTTGACTCTCTTGTTGATCTACCTACATGCATTTGTGAAACAACTCCCACTTTGAAAAAGCATTCAGATCTTTTGAGGCCGATGCAATTTCTAATGGGTCTTGATGATAGTTTTAGCTCTGTGAGAAGTCTTATTCTCACTACTGATCCTTTACCTGATGTTAAGTCTGCTTTTGCTACTCTATCTAGAGATGAGTCTCACAGGAATAGTCATGTGGCTAGTAAATCAGTTAAGAATGGGGCTGCTGCAGCCTTTGCTGCTAGGTCCTATACTAGTAATTCTCAAAACAATAACTGGAATTCTAATAAAAACAGTAATAATAATAATAACAAAAGGCTTGGCAGGGTGTCAAATCTGGTCTGCAAGCATTGTAATATGAATGGTTGATACGCGTACAACGCGTGTTCGGGGTCAAAGGAACTTCCTTTTCGTCGAGCAAGTTTTTCAACACCCTAGGCAGTGAACCTAATCGTTGTAGTGTAGTATTAGGGTAAGCCTCGGGTATTGATATCGTTCTCTAGGGGAATAGGAATGCTAGTGAGAAATTACTACGCTAAGGTTGGGGTTGAGGAAGATTATTTTTTATCTTTTTATATTTTTTAGGGAATTGAAAGGTACGATCTCGGGGTATTGGATTTGGGGGTTTGGTATTTCTACCGATTACTCTACTATTCTAATTATCTAATTAACTAAGCTAAGGGGTAGTCTATGTCTAATTGATGTGTGCTCGTATGATGATTAAAGATGTGTTTACCTAGATACTATTACTCTCTAGTTATCTCCTATTGATGGTTGAATAGTCACGTCCTTATTCTTAACGCGTTGTGTCTTCTAAGGTCGCAGGGTATGATTTTTTTCCTAACTCTTTGAGACTACCTTAAGGTTATTGCTTACGAAATCTCTAGGATTCATAAACTAACTCTAAGGTTATCTTTGGATGTTTAGCCTACAATAACTCTAGGTGATTATAAACTAATGTTCACAAAGATTACTCAAGCATTAAAAACACAACGAATGACCTATCAATCACAATTAAGATAAGAGACAACCAATCAATATTCAATACCTAGGTTTCATAGATCTAAGCAAACATACAAATAAATTAGCCGGACATGGAAACCATGGAAGCATACACACAAACAATTGAAGACATAATTGAATCAATGAAGTAAATTACTTATCTTGTTGTAAAATAGGGTATGAGAACCCTAAGATACTGCCCAAGACAGCCAAAATTCAGTTTTAGGTTTTTACTCCACAAAACTACCTCTCTAAAAGTCTGAAAATTCGAATTCTATATATAGAGTTACAACATGCAACGGCGTCACTCTTTAAATGTGACGCCGTCGGATCGCCGCCATTAGGGTTTCGTCTTGACCACGTCAACCTTGTGACGGCGTCACCTTATGGTTGTGACGCCGTCGGCTTTAGCTTCTGACGCCGTCTAGATCTGAATCTAGGCCGTCTGAGTTATGACGCCCTACTTTTTAAAACCTGACGCCGTCGGGTACAAAATAGCAATTTCGCTACTGAGCCGTCACAAATTTGGAGCACGTTGCGATGGCGTCGCCTTCTAATTCTGACGCCGTCACCTTCTATTCCAGCAGCTTGAGTGACTTGATCTTGACTTGGCTATTTTCTTCATATATTCACGCCTTTTCGTCCGAATAAGTGTCATTCCAGCAATTTGCCTTTAAGAGACCCAAAAAGTGAAAAGGAACGAAATTAAGTAGTAACGGATATAAAAGTGGTCGATTAAGGGCTTAAATGACCCCTCAAAAGTGTACCTTTTAAATCCTTATCAAATATCCCTACACTTGGTATTTGCTTGTCCTCAAGCAAATGTGCTTTTGGCCAATTAATTTATAAGTTAGGGGTCATGAAGCATTAGTTTAAAACAATTCACAACAAGTATAAGCCCCGAAAAAGTCATAACAAGCACGAAATTACATACTAGCACCTCACAAGTGGTGTTTGGATACTCTCATCTCTCGGGTGTATATGAAATATATCAAATTGGAAATGGAAGATAAACACTCATTAACCGGTCCTAGTACATAGATTACCATAGGCTTGAGACTAGATCAAACCTCCATTGCTTTGGCGTAAGCACCTAGGAAAGACTATCTAAGAGATCTTTTAAATGATTGTAACGTTAGACTTACGGTAGGGAAACAAAGGGTTTGGTGGGATAGGCGATTTAGTGGTGGCAAGTCAAAAATCTTTATGTTACAAGCATGAGAAGAATGGCGTTGCTAAGCCAAGACTCGACACTCTAAACTCTAGATAACTTTGAAATAAACAAACATAAATTTAAAGATAGATGTAGGATGGTAGCCCGTATGTTTTTTTCATTTTTTTCTTCATACACTTTTACTCTACCATCCTCTACGATAACTGATTGGATCTGAACCGTCAAGTTTATCACACAAGCTAACCACTTGTGAATGGTCAACCGTAATAACCTTCAAACAGCTGGTTAATGGGTTGGATTTGGGTTTTAATAAAACGTGTGTAATCCTCCCTACACTTATCCCTTTTGTAAAATACCTTTATATGTAATTAAGACAAGGTTAAAGACAAAATAAAGCATTTGCACAAATTCAAACATGAGAAAAACAATCAATAAAAGATATACGACACACAAACAAGCAAACAATTAAGCATGGGTTGCCTCCCACGAAGCGCTTTTCTTTATTTATGAGTCTTGTAGCTAGACTCGAAGTCGTGCCCTTACGTTCCTCTTATCTTAGAGGTCCATTCGATTTCCTTCACTCTTCTCTCATCACGAATATACTCAGGGCCTAATTCTAGACAAGCGGTGTAGTAAGCCTTGTTCTCCCAATCTAATTCAAAGGCCGGAATGTTGTCTACATCTAGATCGTCAATACCCTCTAACTTCTTATTTTTGTAGGGCATTATATACTTAACACATTCGGTCCCGTTTGAGAACTTGGCTATTCCTTCATCTTGATCATAAACCATCTTAGATTCCTCAATAAATGGTTTCCCAAATATCACGTCTCCTAAAAACCCATCAATGATGCCCTTAACATTCTCCAAGATCATGAAATCACACCTATATGTGAAGTTACCTACGAAGACATGCAATCCTTTGGCCCTCCCAACATAGTTACTAACTTTCTCAGGGTGAAAGGGGTCCCTCACAGGTCCTAACTTTTCTCTCATGATCCAATTGTAGTAGAGCCTAGACATTATGTTCATGGGTGCCTTATAGTCAATGTAAGTGTGATCCCTATATAAGTATCCAATCATGCACGGTATCTTAATATTTTTAGGGTCACCACTTCTAATGCAAGGCTCGAAAGGTGGATGCGGGAAGTTAATTACGTTATAGTGATAGGCGGTTTCCTTCCCATTAGGGTATGAATCGAAATACTCCCTAAGTTCTTCCTCCTCCTTACATCCTTCCATAACTTCTAATACCTTAAAATCTCCTTCTTCTAACTCATCATCTGAATCACTTGAGGTTGAATTACTATCTAAAGTTCCCGTGGATTCCTTAAGGGCTTCCTCAAGTGCATTTTCAATTATCCTATTCAATTTCTTAAGTTCTCCAATTTCACTAACAATACGAGCTCGGAGTTGGTTGGCAAAAGTAGGATCAAGTGGTAGGTTGTTGTTTAGTGGGTTATCACCTTCCATGACGAAAAGTGATGGGGTTACTAACAAAGGTCACGATGAAGGGGGATAGACTACAAAGAAGCTAAAAATGAGAAAAAATATTACTTGACAAGAATCAAGCAAGGGAACCTAAATGAGGTGGACTCCTAACTAGCTTTCTATTCCCCGGTAGCGGCGCCAAAAACTTGATACGCGTACAATGCGCGTTCGGGGTCAAAGGAACTTCCTTTTCGTCGAGCAAGTTTTTCAACACCCTAGGCAGTGAACCTAATCGTTGTAGTGTAGTATTAGGGTAAGCCTCGGGTATTGATATCGTTCTCTAGGGGAATAGGAATGCTAGTGAGAAATTACTACGCTAAGGTTGGGGTTGAGGAAGATTATTTTTTATCTTTTTATATTTTTTAGGAAATTGAAAGGTACGATCTCGGGGTATTGGATTTGGGGGTTTGGTATTTCTACCGATTACTCTACTATTCTAATTATCTAATTAACTAAGCTAAGGGGTAGTCTATGTCTAATTGATGTGTGCTCGTATGATGATTAAAGATGTGTTTACCTAGATACTATTACTTTCTAGTTATCTCCTATTAATGGTTGAATTGTCACGTCCTTATTCTTAACGCGTTGTGTCTTCTAAGGTCGTAGGGTATGCTTTTTTTCCTAACTCTTTGAGACTACCTTAAGGTTATTGCCTACGGAATCTCTAGGATTCATAAACTAAATCTAAGGTTATCTTTGGATGTTTAGCCTACAATAACTCTAGGTGATTATAAACTAATGTTCACAAAGATTACTCAAGCATTAAAAACACAACGAATGACCTATCGCAATCCTAGGTCAATCACAATTAAGATAAGAGACAACCAATCAATATTCAATACCTAGGCCTCATAGATCTAAGCAAACACACAAATAAATTAGCTGGACATGGAAAACATGCAAGCATACACACAAACAATTGAAGACATAATTGAATCAATGAAGTAAATTACTTATCTTGTTGTAAAATAGGGTATGAGAACCCTAAGATACTGCCCAAGACAGCCAAAATTCGGTTTTAGGTTTTACTCCACAAAACTACCTCTCTAAAAGTCTGAAAATTCGAATTATATATATAGAGTTACAACATGCGACGGCGTCACTCTTTAAATGTGACACCATCGGATCGCCGCCATTAGGGTTTCGTCTTGACCATGTCAACCTTGTGACGGCATCACCTTATGGTTGTGACGCCGTCGGCTTCAGCTTCTGACGCCATCTGGATCTGAATCTAGGCCGTCTGAGTTATGACGCCCTACTCTTTAAAACCTGACGCCGTCGGGTACATGATGCGTGCCAAACAGTCAAGCTAAATCACTCAAGTCTGCCACTTGTGAATGGCAGACCGTAACCAACTTAAAACTGCCTAAGCACGAATGCAATGAAGATCTGGGGAGTATAGGGTTTCCCCGGGTCGTTATGTCCCAGCGAGCTATGCAATGGATTATCAAACGTATAGTGATCGAGGAATTTGAACGGGAAAAGGATTTGTGAATTATTATAACTAAGGAGAAGGACATAAACTACAAGGGCTAAAATGCAAATTAAAAGGAGATTAAAAAGATAAAAATATTAAATAAACGCTATCACTAAATTTAAAATTGATGAACGTTTAAAAACTTAAAACTTACGTTTAAATAAAAATTACGTAAACGTACCAAAATAAAAAGTGAGATCTAAGAAATAAAAGTCCTAAAAATATGAAAATGACATTTTTACAAACCTAATGATAAAAGAAAATTTATAGAAAAAGAAAATTATTTTTATAACTAATTAATTAATTATTATTAATTAAAAACTATTTTTAACTAATAAATAATTACCTAAAATACAAGAATTTAGGAAATAAAGGTAGAAAAATAAAAATAAGACTTAGAAAAATCTAAAATATCAAAATAGAATTTTCAAAACTATTTATGTATTTTTCTGATTATTTTTCTATTTTCTAGGAGTTAAAAACTAATTAAATTATTTAAAAATACAAATTTAACTAAGAAAAATTTGGAAAAATATTTTTTGTCTTTTATATTTATCTTAACTTAAGAAAAATGAAAAATTATTTTTTTGAACCTGTTCTTAATTTTTTGTATTAAAAGCTAATTAAAAATGCTTAAAAACTAATTTAAATTAAGAAAAATAGCAAATCAACTTAGAAAAATCTGAAAACTTCAGGAAAAGTCTAAAATAATATTAGGAATATAAGAAAAATGGAAAAATAGGGGCTTGTGTGCAAGATATTGAAGCGATGAGGAAGTGCTTATTGAAATAAGCACTTGAATAAGCAAAATGGAATACAAAGGCTACCAAACTGATACACAAGCTATAATAAGCTAAGAGAACTAAAATGGAACAAGTAACAACAAGCTACACCCTCTGGATCACAAGCTCAAAAGATTTGATGTAATGAGCTTATGGCGAAAAACTGTTAAAAGGGTACCGAGGTTGCGGTGATTAATAAGCACTAGAATAAGCTGGAAACTAAAAGCTAAAAGCTAAATCCTAAAGAAGACCTGGGTAACTACACATGAGCCAAATATCAGACCTAGGTGAGCTCAACTGAGCTCTGTGCAATCCAAGCAAAAGTTTGGACAAGTCTGTCTTGAGACTTGATGCCCTGCACAGGACATTTAGGCCCATTTTGACAAGATAAAATGAAGCTTCTAAAAAATTCACAAAAATGTAACAAAATAGAGATAAGAAAGTAGACCAGTTGGACTTTTAAAACAACAAGTTTCATGATTTGGCCGAAGCTGAGCTCAAGAAAATTCATCTTAGATAGACTAAAACCGAGTTTTACACTATTTTGACTTTTTAAGTAAAGATGAAAAGTTGACTTTTTCCAACTTTGATTCAAAGTTTTGGACTGAGCTTGATGTTATATGATGAAATGAGCCTAATGCAACCAATGTTAATGATTTCTAAATACAAAATGAGATTATGCTAATCAAAAATCTCAACAATGGAGCGAGAGAGGGATTAAATGAAATGTTGACTTTGGGGGTATGCTGGGCACAATATTTTGACTCAAATGAGCTCAAATATGCTTAATAAACATGAACCAATAGAACTTAATCTCTGAACAAGCCTGAACAAGGTTTAAGAGCAAAATCCAAACACTACTTTATTTCAATTTTATGAAATTGAAATGAGATTACAACTGAGCTAACCAATTCCATTGATCAAAGCGAGCTTATAATACCTAAATACAACTACATAAACAGGCTAAAACTACAAATGATCATAGATACAAGAGAAGCATGAAACTGCACTTAGACTTGAAATTGGAAAATGGGAAAGATAACTCACAACTGTGTCCACTTATGCAGGGCTCAAAACCAAATCCAAACCTATACTAAATGATACTAATCCAACCCTGTTCAAAGATCTGCAATCTACCAAACCATGCTCAAATCCAAATGAGCTTAAACAGTTGACTTTTGTTGACTATTATTCAAAGTTACTTGAAAATGAAATGTAAGCCTATAAAAAGCTTAAAAGGAGTTTAGACAAGCTTATTAAAGCTTCAAATAAGCCACTAACAACTTGGACCATGGAATTTGAAACGAGAAATTTCAACATTAACCACAAAATTGAAACTTGTATGAAAGCTTAGATTGATACTCAAAAGTGACTTATAAAGGTTTGTAAACTTGAAAGAGATACAATGAACCGAAATTACACCATTTTAATTTAAACTAAGACAATAATCAAAAAGCGACATAAGTAAAATTTTTATAAAACTAACTACTTCTCTACTCTTGCTTCTCTCTCTTTTTATACATCCAAAAGCACTCCCACGTGTCTCTGAGCAAATCCCATCAATAAAATGGGCCATTGGATTACTTGGAATCCATCTTGGCCGTTTGATGGTTTTGGCGCCAAATTTCGGTTTTGATATCACAGACAGGAACGAGGGTGCATTTAATGCATTTGAAGGGTAGGTGAGGAGGGGGGAGACAAGGTGTGAAGTAGAGTGGTTGTAGGTGGCTGGAGGAGGGGGGTAGCAGACACTTTTGTCGGGGAAGACAGGTTTTAGGGGGGGCGGGTTGTTTTATTTAAACGTGGGTATTGGGTTGGTTTATTGGACCGGGTTGGATTTGGTATTGGGCTTTTGGATTTGGACTTAGGATAAGATATGGATCCAAGGTATAGTTTAGGGACCAAAAGAGTAAACTCTGAAATTCCAGGGACTAAACATGTACTTTCTGTATTTATGATCCAAGGGCCTATCTTGCCATCTCAAATAATCCAAGGATCACAATTGCCAATTTTTGAAACTTTAAGGGTATTTTCTGACAATTCTGAAACTTGGGGGACTAAACTTGTAATTTCTCAAACTTTTTATATTTTTCACCAAAGGACTAATTTTGACAAGTTATGATTTTAAAAGGACCTTTGGTGATTTTTCTTTTGAAATTTTGACTCAGGGACTATTTTTGACAATTTTAGAAACTTGGGGGTACTGAAGCGCCAATTATGCAAACTTTACTCATTTTTCATCTGATTTCAAACATTTTGCATCTGAAACACATAAAATGCAATTTTGGAATATTTTCAGTGTTTTGATGCATTTCGAGCATTTTTAAGCGTTTTGCAGTTCAGAATTAACCAAAAATGATGAGTATTTACACACTCATCAATCCCCACACTAAACTATTGCTAGTCCCTAGCAATCTTTTGAGAAAAACTTAATGGATTTGAATCTCTTTACCAAAAGCCATTACTTCGGGAGTAGCCAAATGTTTTAGTTCAAGTAAGAACCATGGTACACCGATAACCATGTGATTTTGAGCAAACCACCGACTTCAACGGATTTGATTTGTCTTTACCGAGCCGTTTGCTCGGACTAGCCAACTCTTTAGATAAATTATCAATATTATCTTTGGTGAGTCGATTACCAATTATGGATTTTCCACTGCCTTTACCACAAGCCATAACCTTGCGGGCTAGCCAACTCTTCACTTTTTAGGACATGGTGAGTTGAGAACCATACAATTTTGGGCAAATTGCAAGCCATATAAACGGATTTGAGAAATCTTTACCAAGAGCCGTTTGCTCCTGGATTAGCCAATCCTTTAGTCTTACAGACATGGCGGACTGATTACCATATGATGAATAAGTGAAAAACACTTATTCAAAAAAAAAAAAATTTGGCCAAAAACGGGGGAATTAGGCGGGATAATTTATGATAAAATTCGCGAGAATTCCCCCCCACACTTAGAAATGAATATTGCCCTCAATATTCAAAGTACCGGCGGTTATGCCGAAACTGAGAACGTAAAAGGGAAATACTACGGCCATTATTTAGAAAGATTTTTTTTTTGAAAAAATATATATATATATATATATAACATGTGGGGCATCTCCCCCACACTAGGGTGGTAGAAAATAGAAAGAAGTCAGAAATATGGGTGAAAACCCATATGGCATGCTACTGTTTTTGATTCCCGAGTCGCTAGCTTGACTCGACCCCGAATTAATTGGTTCATGGGGAAGCAAAGTGGAAAAAACAATCTCCATCGGACTTTCATTCAAGATGTTTGGATAAACATTGAAGTACGTGAAAGTTCCACACCGATGAGATATACATAGAACCGGCTCAAAAATGATAAATGAAAATGCCGGGGTCAAAGATAGTGTCTTCATTCCCGAAGGAGTGAAGATGAAGAGAAATGACAAGATTTTTGAGGAAAGGAAGAAAGGTTCTGATAACAATCAAGATCCATTCTTCATCCTCAAATGTAGACGTATTGGGAGGAAGGGTGAAGGTATTATCATTAATAGGCAAACTCGTATGATAGAGTACACCTTCCTCCGAGCTAATATCATCCTCAAGATCAAAATAGAAATGATCATGTTCCGGAGGAGATATGTCATGAGAGAGTTCACCGGAGAACTCTTCATGAAGAGAATCATTCACATGAAGTGAAATTGTGAACTCTTGTTCCATTGTGGGCTCATCACTATCCTCGGTCTGAGTATCAAAGAGTGGATTCTCAGAAATTAAAGTGAATTCAGAGTTGAATTCAAATAGAGGATTAGTGAAAGTAGCTTTGAATGTTTCGGGAACAAAGTGATCAACATTCTCTATTGGACTGTTGGGATAAGAAGTGAGTGAACGATCATAATCAATGAGACTTTCAGTCTCTCCCAGTTAACGAAATCAAAGAGTGGCTTGATGTGAGTGAGTTCACCGGAGAACTCCTCAAGAAGGGGATCAGACTGTGAGAGTGATGTCTCAACATACTCGATGTTTCCATAGGAAGCACAATCGTCGCTAAGATCGGAGAAAGTTTCAAAATGATCATTTGAACACTCAAGAGGGGAAAGAGAATCACACATATGATCAAAAGTTCCCTGTGACTCTCTCGGGATTGGGACAAGGTCCTCAACACTAGACTTTATGAATTCGTCCGATTCCTTTTCAGGAACAGTGTCAAGATGCTCGTCCCCCATGTTCAGAGTGTGAGTGGGAGCTTTGGGTGTGATAGCAGTTGTTTGAGATGGAATCTCAACTGCTGGGATATCATTTGATGAACTTGATGAATTTTTATAGAATTGAAGGATATCAAGGGTATCTTCATCATCACTGTCATCAGGAATGAAACGAAATTGAGAGCTAGATCTGGCTGCTTTTTCTTTTGCAATTGATTCTTTAATAGATTTTTCAAACGCAATTTTAGAATTTAATTTAGCAGCCTGCTCTTCAACTAACAATTCTTCCATGGATTTTGGATTATCTTGGGAATGTTTACATTCCTTCAAATCTTTCACTAAATCCAAAAGATCAAGGAGAAGATTTTGAGGAAGTGGATCAGGCTGAGGTGGTGCCTGATTCATTTGGTACTGTAGAGGTTGGTCATGATACGAAGAGTCGTAATTGTTACAAGGAAATGGATTCCTTGTTTGACAATCGAGCTAAAGTGAGGACCTCCACAATACTCACAAACACTGATGTGGCCTGTGAGTCACATGTGTTGTAGTCAAAATTGTTATCGGAACACTGCTCATAGACAAGCGTGTTTCCCGATTGACAATCAAAACTGGAGTGTGAACCACCACAGTACTCACAACAGTAAAACTGCTGAGTCTCACAGTGTGGTAGCTGATGGAATAAATCAGTTGTGTTATGGTAAGAATAGGGATCTTGGTTATAGCTAGACCCGTTTCCTGACTCCACCATGCCACAACTGGGGCAATTGCCACCATTATAAGGACCACCACACCATTGACAACCAAGAGGGTGAGGATGAGACATAGAAAGAATCAAATGATTTTAGAGGGTAAGAAATGAAGAATCAAATATGTGAGAGGGTAAAGATGGATATTTTTGAATTTTTGGATAAACATTTTGCAAAAACAAAGAATGAAAACCTTTTTGGATTTTTGATTTTATAATAAAATACAAACATATACAGATGGTATAAACAAAGAGTGAATATCCAAATCACTAATCTGCTAGACGGAAGATAATCAGCACAGCTCCCGGCTGGCGCCAAAATTTGATCCGCTCCAAACAGTCAAGCTAAATCACACAAGTCTCCCACTTGTGAATGGCGACCGTAACCGGCTTAAAAGCTGCCTAAGCACGAATGCAATGAAGATCTGGGAGTATAGGGTTTCCCAGGGTCGTTATGTCCCAGCGAGCTATGCAATGGATTATCAAACGTATAGTGATCGAGGAATTTGAACGGAAAGGATTTGTGAATTATTATAACTAAGGAGAAGGACATAAACTACAAGGGCTAAAATGCAAATTAAAAGGAGATTAAAAAGATAAAAAATATTAAATAAACGCTATCACTAAATTTAAAATTGATGAACGTTTAAAAACTTAAAACTTACGTTTAAATAAAAATTACGTAAACGTACCAAAATAAAAAGTGAGATCTAAGAAATAAAAGTCCTAAAAATATAAAAATGACATTTTTACAAACCTAATGATAAAAGAAAATTTATAGAAAAAGAAAATTATTTTTATAACTAATTAATTAATTATTATTAATTAAAAACTATTTTTAACTAATAAATAATTACCTAAAATACAAGAATTTAGGAAATAAAGGTAGAAAAATAAAACTAAGACTTAGAAAAATCTAAAATATCAAAATAGAATTTTCAAAACTATTTTTGTATTTTTCTGATTATTTTTCTATTTTCTAGGAGTTAAAAACTATTAAAAACTAATTAAATTATTTAAAAATACAAATTTAACTAAGAAAAATTTGGAAAAATATTTTTTTGTCTTTTTATATTTATCTTAACTAAAGAAAAATTAAAAATTATTTTTTTGAACCTGTTCTTAATTTTTTGTATTAAAAGCTAATTAAAAATGCTTAAAAACTAATTTAAATTAAGAAAAATAGCAAATCAACTTAGAAAAATCTGAAAACTTCAGGAAAAGTCTAAAATAATATTAGGAATATAAGAAAAATGGAAAAAAAGGGGCTTGTGTGCAAGATATTGAAACTGATGAGGAAGTGCTTATTGAAATAAGCACTTGAATAAGCAAAATGGAATACAAAGGCTACCAAACTGATACACAAGCTATAATAAGCTAAGAGAACTAAAATGGAACAAGTAACAACAAGCTACACCCTCTGGATCACAAGCTCAAAAGATTTGATGTAATGAGCTTATGGCAGAAAACTGTTAAAGGGTACCAGGTTGCAGCTGATTAATAAGCACTAGAATAAGCTGGAAACTAAAAGCTAAAAGCTAAATCCTAAAGAAGACCTGGGTAACTACATATGAGCCAAATTTCAGACCTACACAAGCTCAAATGAGCTCTGTGCAATCCAAGCAAAAGCTTTGGACAAGTCCTGTGGACTTGATGCCCTGCACAGGACATTTAGGCCCATTTTGACAAGATAAAATGAAGCTTCTAAAAAATTCACAAAAATGTAACAAAATAGAGATAAGAAAGTAGACCAGTTGGACTTTTAAAAACAACAAGTTTCATCGATTTGGCCAGAACTGAGCTCAAGAAAATTCATCTTAGATAGACTAAAACTGAGTTTTACACTATTTTGACTTTTTAAGTAAAGATGAAAAGTTGACTTTTTCCAACTTTGATTCAAAGTTTTGGACTGAGCTTGATGTTATATGATGAAATGAGCCTAATGCAAGCAATGTTAATGATTTCTAAACACAAAATGAGATTATGCTAATCAAAAATCTCAACAGTGGAGCAGTAGAGAGGGATTAAATGAAATGTTGACTTTGGGGGTATGCAGGCACAATATTTTGACTCAAATGAGCTCAAATATGCTTAATAAACATGAACCAATAGAACTTAATCTCTGAACAAGCCTGAACAAGGTTTAAGAGCAAAATCCAAACACTACTTTATTTCAACTGTTATGAAATTGAAATGAGATTACAACTGAGCTAACCAATTCCATTGATCAAACTGAGCTTATAATACCTAAATACAACTACATAAACAGGCTAAAACTACAAATGATCATAGATACAAGAGAAGCATGAAACTGCACTTAGAATTGAAATTGGAAAATGGGAAAGATAACTCACAACTGTGTCCAAATTATGCAGGCTCAAACCCAAATCCAAACCTATACTAAATGATACTAATCCAACCCTGTTCAAAGATCTGCAATCTACCAAACCATGCTCAAATCCAAATGAGCTTAAACAGTTGACTTTTGTTGACTATTATTCAAAGTTACTTGAAAATGAAATGTAAGCCTATAAAAAGCTTAAAAGGAGTTTAGACAAGCTTATTAAAGCTTCAAATAAGCCACTAACAACTTGGACCATGGAATTTGAAACTGAGAAATTTCAACAGTTAACCACAAAATTGAAACTTGTATGAAAGCTTAGATTGATACTCAAAAGTGACTTACAAAGGTTTGTAAACTTGAAAGAGATACAATGAAACTGAAATTACACCATTTTAATTTAAACTAAGACAATAATCAAAAAAACGACATAAGTAAAATTTTTATAAACTAACTACTCCTCTACTCTTGCTTCTCTCTCTTTTTATACATCCAAAAGCACTCCCACGTGTCTCTGAGCAAATCCCAGCAATAAAATGGGCCATTGGATTACTTGGAATCCATCTTGGCCGTTTGATGGTTTTGGCGCCAAATTTCGGTTTTGATATCACAGACAGGAACGAGGGTGCATTTAATGCATTTGAAGGGTAGGTGAGGAGGGGGGAGACAAGGTGTGAAGTAGAGTGGTTGTAGGTGGCTGGAGGAGGGGGGTAGCAGACACTTTTGTCGGGGAAGACAGGTTTTAGGGGGGGCGGGTTGTTTTATTTAAACGTGGGTATTGGGTTGGTTTATTGGACCGGGTTGGATTTGGTATTGGGCTTTTGGATTTGGACTTAGGATAAGATATGGATCCAAGGTATAGTTTAGGGACCAAAAGAGTAAACTCTGAAATTCCAGGGACTAAACATGTACTTTCTGTATTTATGATCCAAGGGCCTATCTTGCCATCTCAAATAATCCAAGGATCACAATTGCCAATTTTTGAAACTTTAAGGGTATTTTCTGACAATTCTGAAACTTGGGGACTAAACTTGTAATTTTCTCAAACTTTTTATATTTTTCACCAAAGGACTAATTTTGACAAGTTATGATTTTAAAAGGACCTTTGGTGATTTTTCTTTGAAATTTTGACTCAGGGACTATTTTTGACAATTTTAGTAACTTGGGGACTGAAACTGCCAATTATGCAAACTTTGCTCATTTTTCATCTGATTTCAAACATTTTGCATCTGAAACACATAAAATGCAATTTTGGAATATTTTCAGTGTTTTGATGCATTTCTGAGCATTTTTAAACGTTTTGCAGTTCAGAATTAACCAAAAATGATGAGTATTTACACACTCATCAGTACAAAATAGCAATTTCGCTACTGAGCCGTCACAAATTTGGAGCATGTTGCGACGGCGTCGCCTTCTAATTCTGACGCCGTCACTTTCTATTCCAGCAGCTTGAGTGTCTTGATCTTGACTTGGCCATTTTCTTCATATATTCACGCATTTTTCGTCCGAATAAGTGTTATTCCAGCAATTTGCCTTCAAGAGACCTAAAAAGTGAAAAGGAACGAAATTAAGCAGTAACAGATATAAAAGTGGTCGATTAAGGGCTTAAATGACCCCTCAAAAGTGTACCTTTTAAATCCTTATCAATGGTCATACTATTGATCGATGTTATGAGTTAGTTGGATATCCACCTGGTTTTGTTAAAAAAGGCAATGTTAACAATGTGATTGATAATAAGACTGATACTGGTAAGAGTACTACTCTTACTAGTGATCAGTATAACAGATTAATGTCAATACTTAGTGGTTCAGGTGATGCTAGCAAGGCTCATGCTAGTGTTGCAGGTACTGTTATTGCTTCCAATTGTGTGATTAGTTTCTTTACTTGTAGGTTTTTTAATTTCAACTCTAATATAAGTACCTATAGTACTTATATTGGGTGGATTATTGACTCAAGAGCTAGTCAACATATCACTTTTTGTGCCACTCATCTTTATGACATAATGGATGTTTCTCATTTAACTCTTACAGTTGCACATCCCAATGGGACTGTTGCACAGGTTAAACAAATTGGAAGTTTTAAATTTGGAAATAATCTAATTTTAAAAGATGTGTTGGTTGTTCCTGGGTATCATGTGTGTTTGTTGTCTGTTCATAAATTGTCTAAAGATAATCAAGTGGTTGTCAGTTTTAATGATAAGATTTGTAAAATTCAGGATTTAACTCAAAGGTTCATGATGGGGACTGGTAGTGAAAAAGGTGGTCTTTATTTTCTTGATGAAGGTAAGAGGGTTAATAATAGTAATATTAAGAGTTGTATTATGTCAAATTGTATTTGGCATAATAGGCTTGGACACCCCTCTGACCATGTCTTAAATGTGCTTAAAACTAAACTAAAAGACCTTAAGAGTACTAGTTCTGAACCTTGTGAGATATGTCATAAAGCTAAACAAACAAGAGAACCATTTCCTTTAAGTGATCATAAAACTAAAAATATGGGTGATCTTGTTCATTTAGATGTGTGAGGTCCATATAAGGTGACCATTAGAGAAGGGTTTAAGTATTTTCTTACTGTAGTTGATGACTACACCAGAGCTGTTTGGGTGTTTATGATGAAAAGCAAAACTGAAGTTTTTGATCATATTAATAGTTTTTATAATCTCATTAAAAATTAGTTTGAAAAAACTATTAAAGTTTTTAGAAGTGACAATGGGACAGAGTTTGTAAATAAAAAGTTTGAAGTTTTTCTTTCTAACAATGGTATTTTACATCAAACTTCTTGTCCTTATACACCCCAACAGAATGGTGTAGCTGAGAGAAAACATAGGCATTTATTGAACACTGCTAGAGCCCTCATGTTTCAGGGGGGATTACCTTTGAACATGTGGACTAAATCTATTCTAACTGTTACTTACCTTATTAACAGGTTGCCAACTGCTGTGTTGTCTTGTAAAAGTCCTTTTGAAATGGTGTATAATACTGAACCTAATTTGTTGAATCTAAAATGTTTTGGCTGCTTATGTTTTTCAACTGTTTTAAATGAATCTGATAAGTTTGCATCCAGATCTGATAAATGTGTGTTTGTTGGATATGCTTTTGATAAAAAAGGATACAAACTTTATAACATTGATCAAAAGAAATTTATTTTTTCAAGAGATGTAAAGTTTTATGAATCTGTTTTTCCTTTTAAGAATACCTCTTTCACTAAAGACTTTGTGTTTGATGATAATGGAGTAAATGATTTAAATTTCTTTGATCAAGAATTTGATAGCAGTTAAAATAATTTTAGAACCAATGAACCCTATGATGATAAGATAAGTAGTATAGATGGTAACAACAAATCTGTACCTGAATCTAGTACTCATAAGCCTAGTGTCAGCACTGTAGAAGGAGATGCTAGTGTTGATGAGCATCTACATACTGAAAATGTAGAATATGCTGATACAGCTGATGTAGATATCAATTTGCCAGTTGATACAGTAGAGGATATAGATACAGTTAATGTAGACAACACTAGGGACACTTCTAGTAGGAAGGACACTGATGATAGTGAGTATGCAACAGAAACTGTTGTTTCTGATGGTATACAGGGTACTAGTAATGTTGATGATGGTTATATATCTGAGGGTGAGGATCTAGATATGTTTGGTAAAATGTTTGAGTCACCAGAGCCAGCAGGGGCACAAACTGTTAGAAGGACTAGTAGAATGACAGCTTTACCATCTTGTATAAGGATTATGTGCTTAATAAAAGTCATAAGTATGGTATTGATAAAGTTGTTAAGTACTCCAACTTAAGCTTTGATAACTTTGTATTCACTTCTAGTCTAAATAAAATATATGAACCCACCACTTATGAAGAAGCTGTCAAAGAGAGCAGGTGGGTTGATGCTACGAATCAAGAAATTGAAGCTTTAAATAGAAATGGTACTTGGGAAATTGTAGAGTTGCCTGATGGTAGAAAAGCTATAGGCTATAAGTGGGTTTTTAAAGTTAAATACAAAGCTAATGGTAAAGTTGAGAGATATAAAGCTAGGTTAGTAGCTAAGGGGTATAATCAGAGAGAAGGAATTGATTATGAGGAGACTTTTTCTCCTGTTGTAAAAATTGTCACTATAAGACGTGTTTTAAGTATTGATGTTAATAACAAGTGGCCACTGTTCCAACTTGACATAAATAATGCATTCTTATATGGTGAATTAGAGGAAGATGTGTATATGACTTTGCCAGAAGGGTTTTCTGATAAAAATGATAAAAGAGTTTGTAAACTGGTTAAGTCATTGTATGGGTTAAAACAAGCTCCTAGAAAGTGGAATGAAAAATTAGTATCTGTGCTTAAAGAAAATGGGTTTATACAAAGTCCAAATGATTATTCTTTGTTCATTAAAAATGAAAATGATGTTCTGTTGATTTTGTTAGTATATGTTGATGATATTATTATCACTGGTAATAATACTAATGAAATTAACAAGTTTAAAAGTTTTTTAAGTTCAAAGTTTTTGATTAAAGACTTGGGTAAACTCAAATATTTTCTGGGAATAGAGGTGCTTGACATTGATAATGGGATTTGTCTTACTCAAAGGAAATATTGTACTGAGCTCTTAACAGAGTTTGGTATGCTTGGTTGTAAGCCTTGTGGTTCTCCTATTGAAACTAATCCTGATAATAAAAAGCTTGTTTCTAAGTTTGGAGATGATGAACCTTTGTCTAGTATAACAAACTATCAAAAACTTGTGGGAAAATTAATTTACTTGATTTTGACAAGGCCAGATATTTCTTATGTTGTGCACTGTTTAAGTCAAGTAATGCATAAGCCTATGAAGTCTCATTTAAGACTTGATTTTAAAGTTTTGAGATATTAAAAAAAGGAGCCTGGTCTGGGTATCACTTTTAAAGAAGGTGATGTTAAGAATATCAAAGTGTTTGTTGATTCTGATTGGGCAAAGTGCAAAGTAACCGGGAGGTCTGTTACAGGTTATAGTGTTTTTCTGGGAAATAATTTGATTTCCTGGAAAAGTAAAAAGCAAGCTGTTGTTGCTAGATCCTCTACCGAGGCTGAGTTCAGGGCAATGTGTAATGTGTTTTGTGAAGCAATGTGGATCACTAAAATCATGACTGATCTGCATGCTAGTGTGAAGTTGCCTGTGAATATGTTTTGTGATAACAGTTCTGCTATGCAGATTTTTGTTAATCCTGTGCTTCATGAAAGAAGCAAGCATTTTGAGATTGACCTCTATTTTTTGAGGGAAAAAGTGGCTGATGGTTTCATTAAACCAGTGAAGGTCAGAACTGAGGATAATGTTGCAGACCTGTTCACCAAAGGTCTTAACATTATTGATCATAACATTTTTTGCAAGATTCTTGGCCTGTTTAATGTGTTTCAGGATAATCATGGAGATCAAGCAAAGGATGATGGGAGAGCTTCAGGAAGCTAATGCTTATGGGGGAGTGTTGACGATATAAGCATCAGCTCAAAGAGTTTAGAAGTTGAAGGGCTAATATTGTATTTTCCAGAAGTGCAAGGTCTCAATGTGGAAGTTCTCATTCTTGGAGCTATAAAAGGTCAAGTCAAGGCTAAAGACTTCATATACTTTCTCAATCTTCTGTGTGTGATATATCGTTCTCTCTTCTCTCTTGTTCCCTGAGATTGAGAGAAACCCTAGTTTTTTGTGTAAATCTTTCATATGTTTTTACTTGTATTGTAAACTGCTATACTTTAGCAATTTTTAATAATAAGAGTGAGCCAAGGGGTGGTTGGCTGGGTTCACTATTAAATCTGATTTTTGTGTAAAATTGCTTTGGTTTTATAAGTTTCTACAATTGGGACAGCCGAACCATATTTCATATAAATGTTTTTTTATATGTGGTTACTATTTATACAAAAATATCATATAAATAGTAAAGTATGTGAAAGGATGATATTAAAGGATGATATTTTTATTGGGACAGCCGAACCATATTTCATATAAAATGCATGTATGTGAAAGGATGATATTAAACCATGTATGTGGTTGAAAACTTGATACGGTTACTATTAAACCATTTATATGAAAGGATGATATTTTTGTAGTGTTTGAAATATGGTTATGTGGTTGAAAACTTGATATTAACTAGCAAGTACCTAGGTTATATATGGTGTTGGTTCTTTTGCGTAGCATGCATATGGTTGTCGACTACTTAAGTGACCAAAATAACAAGAAGAAAACACCCCGCGGCAACGCGCGGGACCTATCCATCTCGTGTTTTACATTTTACATCTATATTAGGGGTCCCTTTATATTATACTAGTTATAATACCCGTGCACGCACGATGCTTAGACAAATTTTTTTTAACTAATATTAATTTTGCAATTGTTCTTTTAAAGTATATCATGTTTTTTAAATGGTACATATATTTTATATTTGGTTTTAGAGTTTATCAAAATCGTATGAAGAAAATAAATTGTTATTGTATGACAATTGTTGTTGTATATGTCTTATGATTATAGTTGCATGAATCTTATATTTTTTTTCTTTTCTTTTTCACTATACCTTTTAAATTATATCTCAAGTTTATTAGTTTATTACTCAATTTGATAAAAGAGATGACCATAGTTTGGTAAGCTATATGTATTTTTGTTTTTTATTGTTTGTATTAGTCATGTTTTAATTTTATTTTATTTTTTTGTTATTATTGTCGATTTTCATTTGGTTCCAATTTCTATGATGGACTTTGTTCTCGGTGTTATCGATAAGAAACTTTTATTGATAACTAAAATGTTAAATATAAGATGTTTGTTAAAGCTTTATTCTGATTATGCTTTGATATATGGGTATTGCTGGAACAAATTTATTTATATCAAGGAAATCAAACATGACACTTATTTTGAGATGAATGGAGTATTTATTTGTCACGTCTATGATTTTCAAAGCTATCGATTATCTTAGAAACATTATTTCATCGGTAGTTGATATTAAGTTTGCTTTCGTAGGATTATGTTTATATACCACATACCACACACGATGTTAAAAAATTAAAGCACTTGGAATGGTTATAAAAAAGGTATCACTATTTTTAAGAAATAATGCTAATCATCATGTTTACATAATAGGTATGTCACACGTTGTTCTCTTTGTTTATAGTTTATCTGCTATGTTCACACCTCAATTACGTCTCTTCATCATTTGAAAAGTTTAAACAAAACTTCAAAATGGTTAGTCAAGTGTGCTTGTTTGTGCGGGCATAGATGGCAAACAGGTTATAGTGGTTCTAAAAATCAACCAATAATAGACATTTACATACAATAACATTTGAGCTTAAATACCAACTCAAATTAGCATAATACGATCGTTGCCAATATCTTGGTTAGAATTGAGCAACTGACTACCATTTGTATCATTTGTATTTGACATGTACAAATTCTTAATACACAAACCGGCATACGTTATATGCATTTGTGTGATGCCTATTGGATATAAATCAAGTAACCTTGGTTGCCATGTGTAATATGAATGCTTCTAATATTACTTCAGTCCTTGAACGTTGGGATTCAAATAGTAATACGATGTTGAGGCTACACATATATAAAGTTTTCCCGCCACAACGTAATATATGGCTAAATATATAGCATCATCATTATTGCACAAAATGTTGTTGGAGTTGTAGATATATGTGGATTTTCAATACGGACTATAATTTTTGTTTTTACTTTTGGATGATCAAATACACTAATCATATGTCAGCTTTTCTCTATTATTTATAGATAAATTGTTAAAATAATTGTACTCTTTGCACCTCTATGACTTGTGAAACCCAATTACATTTACACAGCTAAGCCATCTACTATCTGCCCACAACCTCTACTTTATTTTATAACACGATGTTAAATTATAACGCGAATCAAAATAACAAAGACTCAAAAAAGCAAATACTAAAAAGAAAGTTTGAGTAAAATGACTATAGAATATGAACATTGAATTCACTCAGTTCTAGACTTTTTTGACTTTTTCTCGTATTGTCCTCAACCTGTTGCGACTCCTAAACCATCTTTGTAATTCACCCGACCAAACTCCATAACGCCACCTCGTCACACACAAAGATATATTATAAACATTACATTTTAAACTATTTACATTTCTACCTCTTAACCCGACATGATCTCAGAGCAAGTATCGCTGTTTATCCCTAAGTTCAAATATCTCTTATTCAAAGCTTTTTGCCATGTCATCCAAGATGGTAAATAAGATACGTTGCCATATGTCATAAGTTAACAATATTTGGTATGATCCAAGTTTTTTTTGGTGGTGCATTTACATTCTTGCCTGAGATTATCAAAAATCAAGCTTGTACACGTTCTTGGCCGTTTGGGCCTTTTTCTGTGCTTCGATATGCTGCTGGGATAATTTGGTTTGCTATATTTATTGTCTCATGCACGCCAGAATTCCCAATAAGGCCTCTATATTCACAATATCCGCAACATTAAACATGAGAAACTGTAATAAAATACTACTAAATAAGAAAAACAAATCATGATAAATTCTAAAAAAAAAAAAAAAAAAGTTAACAAAATGCACATCTGTTAATTGTGTGTGGTATCTTAACATGCTGCATAACTATTTTATTTTACACAAACATGCTGCATAACTAATTATTTAGGGCCTATTACATGTTAGACTACAATCTACAGTTAAAGGGAAAGAGTTTATATGTGCAACCCTTTGTTTCTTCTGAATAGCAACATATATTAAGAAACCATAATATAAAAACAATGGTAAAAACAACAACAAAAAGCATAATTCCAACACGTGGTTGAGACCAATGTGACAACACCTAAAACTGACCCTAACTCGACCGCATAAGAGATCGGGTTTCGGGTCCAAAGGGATTGGGGTGGTTGTCTGGTTGTTAGTGAGTTGCCACGATAATTTGTGAATAACATACCTAGAAAAAGTGCAGCACACTTAGAGAAAAAAGAAATATTAGTAAGCTAATATAAGAAAATCAGTAAGCTAAAATTAAAAAAGAATTGCAGGAAACTTAGAAAAAAAATGCAACACGTTTTAGAAAATAAGAGAAAGAGCAGTACGGAAAAATTAAAAAGGAAAATGCAATACCATTAGGAAAACTAAACGAACAGTAAGCCAATAAAAAATATAGTAAGCACATTAACCATATGATGTAGCTGCTGCCTGCTGGAGGGAAAACATTGACAATAGCATGATACTTGGTGAATGAGTAAACTCTCGATGAATTAATAACACCTAAATACAAAGAATCAGATTGACAAACATACATGTGCAGTACCCACATTCGATGGCAGATGGCTCAACGGAAACTATTATAGCCTACCCTCAACCAAGAACTCACCAATCAAGTGTTCATGTTGCAGACCCAACGCACAACATTCATGACTTGATGCTCCATGAAAACTGCTACACCTCTTTGATCCTATTCTATCTAGGCTCTCGTAATGGACTTGATCTCATAAACTAAAAGAAGGAAATCCTCCCACGACTCTCATAATAACACCATGTAGTTTACTTTTAGTTTTTTTTCCCTTGCACAAGATGCTTTATATAAATTTCCTTTTTTGTTTTGAATACACTAAACATCCCAAAAACTTGGGATGTTAAGTTCGAAATTCTTAGTAAACTAAACCATGAAACCTCTTCTTCAAAGAGAATATAAATACTTGAAGGAAATGGATGTACAAAATGATTAAATTATACGAACCATAGTCATCTCAATGCTATGTAGTAATAATGACAACACTGCAAGGTTCTAAAAGGCACGCCATAGCGCCGCTAAGACGCGATGCGTGACCTCCATGTTACGAAATAGATCTAGGCGTTTCAAGTCTTATGAAGGTTTTTTGAAAGAATTGAAGAAGATTACATGAAAAGATAGTTTATGCCGCTTTAAGTCACACTTTAAAAAATATTGTGGCTTCGCCCCTAAGGCGTGAGGCTTGAACGTACCACGCCGCCACGTCACACGCTATATATAACCTTACAACGGTAATATTTTTAGCAAGTAGGTTATAATTTGATTTAGACAACAAAATCTTTTGAAAACTGGAGTGTCAACATATACACCAAGAATGTTTTAGTCACATGTGTGCACAACAACAAATCTTTGATATAATCATGCTAACACGAATTGCATCACATGAAGACCTTCTCTGATTGCCACTATGGTACATATTGCGGCAAAACCATACCACGTGAACAATTCATGTTGAAGTATAGATAATGCTACATAGAGAGATAGGATCCCAATGAACGTATATAGAGTATTTTGAAAATAGGAGTTTTCCACTTATTGTGTTGTATATCTGAGAACACCCATATTGCTGCGACAACATTTATCTTTAGGGCTGCTAAGGAGATTAACAAACATCTCCTATTTCTTTTAGTAAATTTAACTATTTAGTTTGACCGAGGACATGATCTCAGATAGGAAGGGATGGAGGGATAGAATTAGGATTTGCGGGCAGTGGTGCTAGGTGCTTGACTGATTTGCGGGTTCTGGTGCTAGGTGCTTGGCTTTTAGGTGTCCCCTTTTGCCTCCTTGCGTGTTTTGTTTTGTAGCCTCTCTTTTGCTTTGACGTAGTCTTAGGCCCCGTGCGTGGTTTGCGTTGCTCTGTTGTTGCTCCCTTAGCTTTTTCCTGCTTTATCTTGCTCCCTGCGTTTGGTTTTGGTGCTACGTGTTTTTTGCATTAGCTTTATGCCTCGTGTGCTTCTTTGCTTTGCTCTGTGTTGCCTCCTTTTCTTGATCTGCTTTTGGAATGCCTGGGCTTTTGGTTTTATTTTTGTTGCGCTTTGCTATTGGCTTATTTTCGGTGTGCTTGTGGGTGGTTTTTTTTCCTGAATGCCCTGTTTGCTGGTTTGCTTGCTTTCTTTTACTATGTTTTTGCCTATTGTTTTTGTCGTATGCTATATCTATCCTTTCGCACTAGCACACATACACTTGCCGGAGGTCTCGTTGGAAGCAGTCTCTCTACACAAGGGTTTACCCTGGTGTAGGGGTATGATCTGTCTACATTTTACCTCCCCCATACCCTGCCTAGGCGGGATTGGGTTTGTTGTTGTTGTTGTGATAATAGTTGCCGCCAACATTCCGTCCACAGATGCAGATATGCTATATTTTTTTTAAAAATAAGATATGCTATAAAGTACCACCCTATAAGGACCGATAATATTTCATTATTTTCACTCCTCACATTTAGATTAATAACATATTTGTAGATTCAATGGGTATAGATACACCGATGGTGCCGGCTCGGCCGTAAGAGCACTAAAGCAAAGGCTTTAGGCTTCACAATTTTCAAAGCCTAGTTCCAGTGTTAAAAAACATCACTTCTCTTCACATGTACAGTAATAATATTTAAAATCTAGGAATATTCTCTACTTCAAATAAAAAACCTACTCTCCTATGCCAATATAGAACTCATAAGTCACACATCTTCAATGACATTTGCAATGTAGTATATTTTTTTTACCTTATTAGTATTTGTGTAAAATGCAACATAAGAACACCTGAAAACCGTTATCGTCGAAAAAACTCCTTAGTTGGTACGACCAGATTCGTGGGTCAACTATTTTATAATAAAGAACGCCTTCATACATGCTTTTATAACCACAATACAATAGTGGATAGAGAATGTAATATCATAAATTAACTTAACAATATGAACATAAGAGAATGTAATAACATAAACTAACTTCGGAGAATCAAATAAGAATAAAACATTTAATGTACTTTTATTATGTATATAAAAAGAATTGTATCAAATTCTATATAAAGCACAGAAACCGTACCTCGCCAAAATCACCCTTCCCTGTGATGGTAATTAGCTCAAAATCATCGACTCCCATTTTGTTCCTTTGAAGGCGCATGTATTCGGCTTCCTTCTTCTCTAGAAATTTAAGTTGTTTTGATCTTCTTCTGAAGCATCAATATCTGCGAATTTCTTTTCCTATATAACAAAAACTCAAGTGTTACTCTTCTTCTAGGAACATACAGATTTTTATTTCTTTTTTGAAAACGTCAAAACTAAGCAAAAAAATTGAATTCGGACAGATAAATGAAAGTGTTTCTTGGTCCATTATTCAAAAAATGCTCTTTTTCAAGCAAAAAGTACTTTACATTTCATATATGGCAAAAGACATTTTCGCAGAAAAAAGTATGTATGTGAACTGAAAGCATCTACAGATAGCAAACATGGAGTAGATAATACATATGATTTTACGCCTAAGATACTACAAAGCAAAATACAAAATTTCTGCTAACACGAAGCATAGAAAATATATAAATTGACTTTGAAGTAGGGGACACAATTTTTTTCAAACAGATTGCATGTAGTATTGATGTATGTATAAGCAGGGTAAACATAAAGTTGATTCCTTTGGATTTCCCTTGCAAGTCTTGTAGTCATACTTAGCGAATTTATTATTATGCGTTCAAATATGATACAAAACCAATCAAATACAAATCAAATACTCCGTAGTTTGGAAGAAGTTGCTCACAACTGTTACCTTATTTGGCAAAGACTCAAAACCATTGTCACAATATAAGAAGTACATTCCTTCGTTTCCAGGGCTTGATCTAGAATGATCACTACATATAACATATTTACATGTTCATGCTATAGAAGGTTTCTTGAGCAGATAAATTATGAAGGAGTAAACTTATTGATAAGATAATAAGATTAAAAGATGCCATACTTCCTTTATTGATCTATTCCATGATAATGTATAGGTTTTATGAACTATATTTAAAGATATGCTATGTGTATGATCTGATCTCCAAGCAAATTATGCCCCAAAAATGCAATATACTTTTGTTAGTGCGGAGAAAATAAAAATGTGTACATATATAGTAGATGTTGAAGAATGCACCTTAGATAGCTTTTTGTCAATGATGCATTTCATTAAACATTTGATTAGTGCTTCCTCACTTACCTCTTATTAAATGCATCATAATTAAATTCAAACGATTTATATAACTAATACTAAACACATTCACCATAACTCAACTGATTTCCATAAAAAAAAAAAAAAAACTTTTAATTCATCACCCAACTTACTCATCTTACACAGAACATAACTTGTACCTTTTTGGAGAAAGATGCCGAGATTTTTCTAGATGCTTCATCAAAATGTCCAACTTTAATAATATGCGGCATTCCACCTAAGAGGCTTTCTAACAATGATCATGATGCTCCTCGACTTCATACATCTGAAACTCGGATAAAAAATATCACTAAAGTTTTATGTGAAGCACTTGGTATCTTTATGATTTGTAAACACTAATTAGTCACTGTCATTATGTCAACACATGAAAATATACTGTAGACAGGGGCGAAAATATGTAGGGGCAGGGGAGGGTCTTGGCTCCCCCAAAATTTGTGGCACCTAGTGTAAATATTATAGGTTTTACGGTTAATTTAATTGAGGTTACAAACAAATCTCCGATTCGGCCCCCCAAAAAGAAAATGTTCAAGTTCCGCCATCGACTGTAGAATCATTGCTTTGACTAATTTAGCACTGATTTTGTTACAAATGTTATTTCAACCTTGCTTTCATTCCAAAGATTAAAATGCAACTTTCTGGCAATTTAACATAACAATCAATGGAACTCGTATTTTAACATAACAGTAAATCAATGGAACTCGTATTTCAAAAAATTGAACCTTCTTTGGCCATTATGTCATACCTCTTTCACAAATCAGTTTTTGGCCATTATGTTTGAAGACCACCCATATAAATGTATGGAAACCACACAAAATAAATAAACATATCAATGTCACTAATGTTTTAACCTCCAAGCTCAATAAATAATCACAAAGACTTACAATTATATCTTTTAACTAAAACTTTCATGTTGGTCAACTGATGTATAATTTTTTATTTACACTGATTAGCAACTCATATATCACTATAAAGGATTATAAACAGACTAAAAATTATCAGAATTAAACCTTAATTATGTTCAGTAATTAAGCATCCAATATTAATCATAAATTATTTAAAAAAAACAAACAAACATTATCTATATGTTTATTAACAAAAAAATACATATGAACAGACCAGTTGAGTAAGGAGACTGAAGAAGATGATTATGATTAAGGTTTCGATTTCTTAAGGATGTTACGTGAATGGTGCTGGTCGGGAGGGCAGGCAGCGATTGGAGTGGTCTTAGGGTTGAAGGCGAGACTCAGGTGGGGTGTTTGGTTATGCTGTTTTTTTTTTTTTATAAATTTACAATTTTAGCATCAAAGTTAAAAAAGTAACCTCGCACGTTTGGGCCTTGAAGCCTATAAAATTACAGCCGCGTTTTTTAAGTTTTTCTTTTAGACTTTTGGCACATATATTTTTTGGTGTTTTTTTACTGCTATACGAAAATTTTCAATTTTGACTAAAATAGATTTAATTTTGACTTTTTATTGACCAATCACATCATACGATTTTGCATACGTTGCAAAATCGAGCTTTCCTATTGGTCAAATTTTTTTTTCTTTGAAAAATTACTCCGAAATGATGTAATTTTTTTATTTAAGAATGATTTTGCAAAATTACTCCGAAATGATGTAATTCTTTTATTATATAAAAGATTTCATAAATCGCTAAGTTAACCGGAACACACTTTTGATTGGTCTGACCGAGTTGACTATCTGATACGTTTGGTTGTATTTCAACTAGTCTAGGCTAAGAATTTACCTACCAATATGGTTTAGTCAGTCCCGCCCTAGAAACTAAAAAGTTGCATCTCATACTCACTTTCACCTCCGGCTCCAGTTTATGTCATATGCAATTTAAAAAGGCTAGCGGGGCAGCTTGTTGCTTATTTAAGTTGCACCTTTATGTAAATCGAAAGAGTGAAATTGTTTAAAAAAAAAAAAAAAACAACTGTATGATACATGAAAGGACATGTAGCCTCATTTTCATGCATAATTTGGTGCGTGCAAAAGAGGGAAAATATTGTCCAGAATTTTAATAGACTAATGTAATGGAATCATAATTACAACACCAACTGATTCCATCATCATAAAGGACCACATTGAACAACCTCCAGTCTCTTGCATCTAGACCTTACATATAGTTTTATACATATGATTTAAGAGGCGAATATTAGAGCCACTGATCATAGTTTTATAAATATGATTTAAGAGGTGAATAATAATATGATATACATATATGTTTGACAGTTGATGAGTAATGAAGGATTCACCTATTTTTTTGTATTTTCCTGGTAATAAAACTTTTGTGGTGCGTTCAGTTTGCAAAAAAAAAAAGAAAGAAAGAAGGGATTTGATGGTGGTGGTTGTGTGGTGGTAGAGGGTGGTAGTGCTGGGTGGGTTTGTGATGTGGTGTGAGAGTGGGGAAGAAGACAAAGGTATATTAATCATTTCACATGCATTTGACCTTGACTAATGGGAGAACTAACGCTCATCAGCTTTCGGTGGCATGTCTAGAATGCCATATCAGCTTCAATGACTAAATTCGAATTTTATTTTTTTCGGTGGTTTTCTTGCATTTTTTGAAAACATTAGGGACATAATTTGCAGTTTACCCTATATATAATTTATACATACTAGTGACTGAAAAACATCGTTTGTTGTATACATATTTTCTTCTCCAAATCTCCAATGCACCACAACATATACACGTATGAAAATGTACTTGCTGTATTCTTAACAAACACGAAACAAAAGAACTGCATTATCTGCCAACATCATCCATATATTGATATGTTCCAGCATTACTTCTTCCATTTGGCCTCATTTATCTACCTTCTACTTGACTTAATGTTACTTCATTTAATGATGACGGTAAAGGGAGAGTTGAGGTGGAATCGTTTTCAGTATGTGGAATAAAGAAGCCAGGCTGTTTAGGAGAAGGTAGCGAACTTTCTCCACCCAACATGGAACCCACAAATGGTGTGGCCGGTCTATCTTCTGCTCGTTGTTGCACACATAATAAACCAACGTGTATTGATCGCATCACTTCAGAAACCGACCATGATTTACCTAATGATGCATCTATTAGATCAAGGGACTTGCCTTCTTTGTAAAGTCTCCATGCCTAAATTAATCCATGTAACAACAAAATAAGTTCAAGCTAGAAAGATACTACGTATATGTGTACTCTTCAATGTAACTAAAGATCCAAAAGTAAATGTAATAACCATTGAAACTCAAAACCACTTACTTTTCATATGAACATTTGAAGATATAAGTCTTTTCACAAGAAATTGAGTTATGTGTGTGAATTTAGAGAGAGATAGACACAAAAATGGGGCAAATAGATGTTTAGGGAGCTTCTAGCTGTATAATGGCTTATAGTAAATTACCTAGAATATATATGTTTCATATACATCATGGTTGCATAGTAAATTCTCATCAGAGAATGATCATACTCAACACACTTACATGTCCAAGAAGGCTATCGTGGTGGTCTTCATGTGCAAAACTTCTGTTTTTCTTCCCGCTAACAATTTCCAACACCAAAACCCCAAAGCTAAATATATCGGACTTGATTGAGAAGAGACCGCTGGCTGCATACTCGGGAGATATGTAGCCCCTGAGAAGAATTAGGACTATAAAAATCAGTAGTGAACAGACAAATCCACATTACATCTATATCTATACTACTTTATAATGCATTTAGGCCTTCTAAAATTAGAAGGCTTAAAAATTAAGCCTTCTAATTTTAGAAGGCTTAAAATTAAGATAAGAAGCTCCAATCATGAGATGACATGTGTCACTTCTTAACAAACTCCAAGCCTAACTTCTAACAAACTCCAAGCCTAACTCCTAACCACCAAAAATTAAGATAAGGAGCTCAAATTATAAAATGACATGTGTCACTTCTCAACTAAAAATTCATCTTTATTTTCAAATTAAAATATCTTTTTATCTACTTATTTATATTATAATCTAATTTCACCATATTTTCTAAAATTTTATGCTCTTTAATTCAACATCCATTTTAATATATTTTTATGAGTTTTTAGTTTTTATATTTTTAGTGGGTTTATTTTATTTTAATTCAAATTTTTACAACTTTAACCTTTATTTCATTTATTCCAATCATATTATAGTCATCGGGTACCCGCCGCCGCATTGCGCGGGTACCCTTCTAGTCTAACAAAAAGAGTATGAAGTATTCTTACAAAGTCCCAACCACTCTCTTGGTATTTGCTTCACTTTCATGTCCTTTAAACATTCTAGCCAAGCCAAAGTCTGATATCTTTGGATTCATGTCTTGATCCAGCAAAATGTTGCCTGCTTTCAAATCCCTATGGACAACTCTAAGTCGCGAATCTTGATGCAGATAAAGAAGACCTCGTGCAATCCCATTAATAATGTGGAAGCGTTCGTTCCAACCAAGTAATGATTTCCTTGAATCATCTGCTCATTATAAAAAAAACTTAGTTTATATTAAGTGTACTCAGTACTCCTTTTCAATTCAATTTATTTACAATAAAAGTTGAAAAGTATAGAACCTACCAAATATGAACCGGTCTAGGCTTTTATTAGCCATGTATTCATAAATCAGCATTGTCTCGTCATCTTGAATGCAATATCCTAATAGCTTTACAAGATTCCGATGCTGAAGTTTAGCAATGCAGATAACCTCATTCTCAAATTCGTCATGGCCTTGCATAGACGACTTCGATAGCCGCTTTATAGCAATCTCTTGTCCTTTTTCCAGCACACCCTGGAGATTCCCATCATATTTCGTTTTCATTGCTTTGAACCAGTAGTTGTTAAATTCAGATACAACCAATTAATTCAATGTAATTAAACATCTACTCATATGATTTACCTTGTAAACTGGACCAAACCCACCTTCTCCCAGCTTATTGTCGCAAGAAAAGTCATTGGTAGCCCTAGAAATATCTGATAAGCTAAACAAAGGCACGTCTATACTTCTCTTGTTTTGGTGATCTTCAGTCGTGACAGGTTTACCTACATTGAGACCAATATTAAGTGTTAGAGTTTTGGTAAGGCAATAACTCACAAAAGTAGAAATTGCAATTAAGATGAGCTTCTTTTGCCTTGTCTTTCAGCATCTGATCTCTTCTTCCTCTTACTCCAAGCATAGAATGTCAATATCAGGCCCAACACCACCAAACCAGCTAATACTGACAAAGTAACTCTAATGACTTTTTTATTCTTACTGTGGAAGTTGGTTTGAAGGCCTAAGAGATATTACAGAATTCAAACAAACAAAACTCAAAATTATAGCAAGAGTTAAAGTTTATATTCTTAGAACAACGATTTAACTAACAGAATGAAATCGAACATAATAATTGTTAGCTGCATCAACATGAAACTCATTATAATATGCTTTAATTACCTAATAGCTCACTGGCCGCCAGTCTAACATAAAGATCTTGCCCATTTACTGGGTACACTCGGACATCAATCAAATCACCGAACCATAGCAAGCATCCAATCCCACCTGCAGTCATGTTTGGATTTGCATAAGCGGTGCACGAACAGTTACTCTTGCAAGCAACCTCGCATTCTTGGAAGTTCATGCTCCCATTGAACACGGCATTCTGTGTGTCTGGCAATTTCAAGCTTGAAGACCTGAAAAAGCCCTCACCAGGACCACAATCCAAAGATTTTTGTCGCTGACATCCACTAGTCCAATTATCAGGATTTAGCTGTGTTGTATTTATTCTTTCAAACCCTTTCAAGCACCCACAAGTAGGAAAGTTGTCAGTACTACAGCTTCCATATGGGCCACAAAGTCCATAGCTGTCACAATCATCCATGGGTAAGGAGATAGCCCGCATCAATTTCTTATTTTGCATATTCATATGCCAGATCTCAAGCTTGCCACCAGGAGTTGCTATGCTCCTTAAGAAGTACGTGGTGCTATTAAAAGTTATCATGAAATACATCTCTTTCTGATTGACAACCATATAAAATTTGTATGCATAATATGTATTAGGCTTAAAGTTTGGCAGGCCAGCTAACTGTATGCCATTATAGGGACCAATCCGTGCTTGTATAACAGGGCCTTTTTTAATATAGTCTTGCGGATATTTTCCATTAACCATTCTATACCCGATTGTATACTCACCTGGGGAAGGATCGTCTGCACTCTTCCATGGTATCAAGTACATCTTCCTTCCTGTCACGAGATTCTTCCCCAATTTCATTCCTGATAGGTAGGTATCTCCAGGGTAATCAAAACTTTGCCAAATGAAACTATCATCATGCTTAATTACCAAATTACCGCTATCCAAGAGTTGTGCTATTGGATTGACATTTTTGCTAGGTACCGAGGAGTTGGATGACCAGATAAGGGTATCAACGCCATTGACAAGAGACAGGATCCCTTGCCTATCCAATTTGACCCTGCCCGAGGTATCAATAAGAGGAGATTCTCGGTTAGCAACCCATGCAACCGTCTGAGGTGACGTATTCTTGAACCATATCCCCAAGTAACGATTTTTCGAGCTGCCTGGGCTAAAGAAACCAAGCTCGAATATGTCATTCCCCGAAACAATGGTCTCACCATCAGTGATGCCTAGATGAACATCTATGATGTCTAATGAAATAGTAGTGCTTGTTAGCATTAGAAAAAACAAGGTAATATAAGGGAGTAGTAGCATCATGTTTTGATTAAAATCAGTGGTCATATTCTTTGAATCAACTTGTCCTTGCAACTTAATTATCTCCTCTTTTATAGATAAGTAAAGCAACACTTCGTTCACTAGGAAGACTCTACTCTTATCATTTTTCCACGAACGAAGCTTCCTTAGTCAATCAAAAGTAAACTTAGGGAAATTATCATTGGTACAGTATTAAATAAGAAAGTAGTAAGGTCTCACATTTGATTTTTTAAGGGCAATTTATTCCAACCAATACAAACCAAGAGTTGAGATCAATATAGAACTCATATTTGTCATAGAACAAATGAACCAATCATAACCCTCTATTTTTTATCTAAATTAATATAAAATCATTTTCCACCTTTTTTTTTAAAACAACATATCTTACAAAGGGTAAATCTTCAAAATATAAAAAATACACTATCGTGACGAGAATTAAATTATCTTTCTATAGATATGCACTTTTACATATTTTCGACAAACATTTTTTTTCAAAAATTCCGTCCGAAAAAATCATATATGATTTTTACGAATCATATATGATTTTAAAAATCATGTATGATTCGATTTTTACGAATCATATATGATTTTTACAATCATATATGATTCTCAAAAATCATATGTGATTCGTAAAAATCGAATCATATATGATTTTCACAAATTATATTTGATTTTTGTTGACCGAAATTTTGAAAAAAAAAGTTGTTAAAAATATATAGTAGTGCATATCTATAGAAAGATGATTTAATTCTCGTCACGATGGTATAATTTTTATCGCGTAACGATTAACGGTTTGCGAGATATTTAATTTTTTAAAAAAGGATGAAAGTTTATCATAATAAAAAAATGAATGGCTATTATTGGTTGATTGAATCTATGATAAATTTTGGTTCTATATTGAACTTTTGCCTACAAACCAAATACAAATAAAGTCATCCATTATATTAGCATGATGCTTAAGTATAGTGGACCCAAGAATGGTCTCACATTTGATCTTTGGACTAGTAAATCTTGCATGCGTAGATATGATGTGTTTATGAGAAACATGTTTATATTTGGGTGTGGCCAACGCTCATGCAGTTGGTCCATGAACACAATAAGAGGGCAACAATGGTTACGGCATTGATCGTTGTTGAATTGTGAAGGTTAAATGGAACCTTGAAGACTTTAACGAAGCCTCTATTAGGCTTCGGCAAGAGAGCAGCAGAGGATAGGCTATGACATCACAACCCTTTAGATGTGACTATTATGGGCTTGGCTCCTTATGTTACTTGAAACCCATGATTTATAATCTTATGGAATAAGTTAAAGTTTTACTTGTTCCTATCCCACCTAGGTCTATGAATTTCTCTATCAATTCCATTACCTTATCCTTAGGATCCCGTTGATCAAATTGGGAGGGAACGTGTCACATTAGAGGTGAACGATCAATGACTGATTGGTCTGCTCAGCAAACGCACAAAGTGGACCGCTGTTTGGCTGACTTTTCCAATTCGATTTCTTTTTCATCAATCGGGGCGAGAGGGAGCTTTTTCAGCCGACTTGAAAGGTGCTCTCAGTGTACCGCCATACGCACCCGCCTGCCGACCCATGAATTATTCAGAGCGGGCCGGCAGGCCGGGCGTACGGGCACCTATTATGGGTATGTTTGGCAAAAATAGATTGTCTTGGTCTGGTGCGGTGTCTTTGGTCTTTAGTCTGTTGTGCTTAGGCTTGATTCTTTGGTCTGGTGTTGTTGCTGAAGAAGATTATAAAAAAAATATTATTTTTATAAGCTACATGAAGTAATCTTTTAGTTTCAGAGATTATGGAAGATTATTTTTTTTAATAATCTCTTATAAATTCTGTCTGCCAAACAAAGATTATTTTTTAAGTAGCTTATTTTTCAAAAAAAATAATCTTAAGCCTCAATAATCTTTCATAATCTCTGCTGCCAAACATACCCTATATATGCTAAACGAATAACCGCACGTTAGAACCGTAGAGGGGTGAATAGGTCTTTTAGACTAACTTGAAGTTTACAAACTTCTAGTCTCAAAGATCACCAAGTGGTTATACAACAATAATAACAATCAACCACAATATAAAGCGAGTAAATAATACCATGATTTATACTGGTTTGGGATGAGGGGTTTATACCATCCGTACGTCCAGTTCCGAATCCACGACTCCGATACTATTACTAAGTATAATCCTTTCTATGGATTACAAACAGTTAAGAGCTACTCCAACGGTGTTCCACCCTCGGAAACCACCCTCAAGAATCTCATGATTCGACTTACCACTAAGACCACAAAGACTTACTCACCGGAAGTATCAAACCCAGCTAGATAAACTCTCGATCTAGGCTTGATCACCACGGTACAAGACTTTCCTTACAACTAAATTGAATGATAGATAGTTGTTTATAAAAATCAAGCCCTAACCTAACCTAGAGACTCGATTTTAATAGAAATGATATATAGAAGAAGACCCTCGACACAATTCACATGAGTGGATTAGATTCTTGTGAATCTCTCTTGCGGAAGATAAGTGTTTTTTAAATTGATGATAGATTAAGAAGCTTATAACACAATAAGATAGTAGACTTAGTGGGTTGAGAGAAAGAAAATAGAGTGAAGTAATGTATTGGCAAAAGGTAAGTAACAAATGACAAGAGTGGGGTATTATAGTGTAAGCTCCCGAAAAATTTCATTGTACTTAAAGCTTTAATCAGAAATTAAGCACGATCTATTTTGTCATGAAATTTTCTAACCAACACATTTGCATATCATTTGGCATATGCATGATCAACGCAACTTGAGCGTTCAAAAATATACCATTGTGATCTAAACGAAATTTCCCACGATTCTGATAATCTTAAAATACGTAACGAATACGTAAAAATTTGTAAATATACGAATTTAATTATAACAAAAATATATGTTGGATCGATATACTCTAACCAAACTAACTTATGTAGCTTGTAAGGGCTTAGCAACTTCGGATAAATCCTAAATCACTAACAATGAAACACTGAATTTTCTCTATTAAGTATGCGAAATTTACTTGAATAAAGCTAAGAAGAATTATCTTTAACTTCAACAATTATATTAAAACTCTGAACCTGCTTGATACACAGATTCACTAACAATTCCTAACAGCTCTAATATCAAACTTAGTAAACTCTAATATCGCACGTACATTCACGTATCTAATGCCAATCTAGAGGTCCTTTTATAGGCATAAGGATAACCCTAGTCGGTTTACAATTCTATTCCTTGTACGTCAAGTAACACTAAACTAAACTTAGAACATTCTAGAATTACATAATAATCCTTAACGATTTTGCATAGCATCCTTTAACCATGCAAGATACTTTGATGAACGCATACTTTGACTTTCTTCTTTAGCAGTACTTTGACTCTTCAGTACTTTGACTTTCTATATCCCAACAATCCTCCCCTAACTTGAATTCTACTTGCTTGATTTCAAGTTCCTTTGTATATTCATCTTTGTCTTCAAGGAAAGATTGTGTCTTTATCTTCAAAGTTTTGTCTTTGTATTCCATGTGCTTGTATTATCATCATCAAAGTAGTCTTTATCGAGTAATTCTTCAGGCAACAATCGACAAGCTCCATCTTTTTACTTTCGGCAACATATGACAATTTGTACATCAATTCATTTAAGTTTCAGTCTATTCTCATCACTTCAGGTGTGTAAACTCCTGTGAGAGGTGAATCATTGAAATTTTAATGGATTTTGATGTCTCTTTACCAAAGCCATTAACTCTAGAGTAGCCAAATGTTTAGGTGTGTAAGACCATGGTACATTGATAACCATATGATTTTTAGCAAATCATCAGCTATCAACGGATTTGTTTTGTCTTTACCAAAAACCATACCATTTTGGACTAGTTAGTTCTTTCAACCATGGTGAACTAATTACCATATAAATGGTTTTTCCACAGCCTTTACCACAAGCTATTTTTCTTGTGGGCTAGCCAACTCTTTACATTTGCTGATATGGTGAGTTGATTACCATACAACTTATTAGCAAGTTGTCAACTAGATAACGGATTTGAGATATCTTTACCAAAGCCGTTTGCTCATGGATTAGCCAATCCTTTTTTTAAACATGGTGGATTGATAACCTATTGTTATAAGCATCTCAAAAACCATTTGTTGCTTTTAACCTTTGTTTCAAAATATATTTCACTTAACAAAAGTTTTCTCTCAAAATCATTAACTGGTTTTGTCTTTGCAAGCAATACTTTGATTAAAGTATTTGATCGCAAGATACTTTGAGTAAAGAATCTGATTTATCAAAAATTTTACAATTAAGAATCATACCAGTATTTATGTATTATCATCAGCTATAGTTGTCCATTTGATGAATAATTCGATGACCATTAGTGCTGTTTCATTCTCCTCTTCAACTTTCATTCCATGATCTAACATTCTTCTCATAAGAGCTGATGTGAGTGTATATCTTCTTTCTACTAACATATTGATCATGGTTCCATCTTCTAGCTCCAAAACATGTACTCCAGATTCATCAAAGTATCTCCAACTATTAATCTCCCATACTTCTTGATTATTCCATATAGCATCAGTACTTGTTTCCTCTGTTTCCCAGATAGTTGTGAGGTCTCCAAGCAAGACTAAACCAACTCCTTCTGATGGAATGCGTTCAAAATAATCTTGCACTAATTGATATAAATGCCACAGATCTTCTCTGCTGATGATGTGCAATATGTCCCATAGCAAATTAAACTAAAAACTCATCTCTCTATGGAACATCAGATAATCTCCATCTTGTGATTTTACAACTTCAAAAGTAGATATCTTTGATTTCTTTTCTGCAACATCTTTAGACTTAGGATGCTCAAAGTCTATAACTCTTAAGTAATTTCTCACTCATCAATCGTGTCACATCTCAATTCTACCTTCTTTGATGGTTGTTCAAAATCAACAAATGTTCTTTTTCTCTTTAAACTTCTTTTTCCAAAGATCCTCCTTGACATCATCATCATCTAAAAGAAATAATACTATCAACTTGCTTTTGATAAGCTTCTCTAACTAATTCATACAATCGTTTCATCTCAAAATGCTTCACTTAAATCCAGTATATCCTTGACCCTTTAGATAAGCCATCATTTCTTTCCTTAGCAATACTTGGTCTTCTTGGTAGAACAGTTTCTTTCTTTGTGCAACCAAAACTTCACATCATACTCGCTTGAAACTTCTTAGCATCCTCTTCATTCTTAGCCACTTCAATAGCTCTTATATCAGCCAAAGTGAGCTTTTTCTTCTTCTTTTTCAACCCGGTTTGCCTTTCCTTTGTCCTTTGGATCTAACGGTTGAGAAGCTTGAGTTGTTCTTCACAACTCACGAAATGCTAACACCCCTTGGTTTTGATAAGTTGTGCAATATCTCAGCTATAGTCTCATCGTCACTTGCAGTATGCACTACTTTGGGTGTAACAGCTTCCTCTTCTTGTAGGATTGTTGAAGGACCAGCTTCTTCTTCATGTATAACAGTTGAAGGACCAACTTCTTCTTCAAAATCTAATACCCTTGGTGTAATTAGCTCTTGTCTATATGTTCCTTGAAGAGCAGCAGTACCTTGATCATCAGTACTTTGAACACCAGTTCCTTCAGGCTCAATACTTTGAATATTTACTTGTGTACTTTGAGGTTCATCTTCTTTATCATGAAACTCAACATCTTCTTCCAAATTATCTTGCTCCAGATTCCTCCCCAAATTGAATGAAGACTGCTTTTGAACCTTTTTGCCCTTTTAAGGCTTTTTAAAATTCTTCCCTTTTCGTCGCTGTGACTTGACCCATAACCTGTGATGGTTAACCAAAGGCCAGAAAAACTTCTTTAATCTTATAAATTTGAGTGTCAAACTTTGAGTTTAGGCAGCTGAGCTTCAAAGTCTTTTTTCAATCTTACTAGCTCCCTTGTCAAAGCATAGTTATCCAGAACTTGACCCTCAGATGCCACATCTCCCTCATCTCCTCCAGATGTTTGAAGCCCATCTGTTGAAGTGTAATTATTACCTTCTTGTGTATCAGTACCTTGTGAAGCAGCACCTTGAGAAGATGCAGTACCCTCTCGTTCTTCACTTGCAGCAACCTCATCTCGAATGGCTTGAACAATCTCCATCATAGAAGTATTCAAAGGAGTGTTCCTTCCAGAGAATCTATCACTCTTCTTAGCCATGAAGGTGAAAATCTTTGCAGGTTGTACCACAACTGGTAATAAGCTAGAAGGCTTTGGTACATCATGAAGTTGTTTATTCAAGAAAACTTGAATAAATCTTGGATACATTAACAGGGTGATCCATTAGTAATGTGAGATTGCATACCATCTAGAATGAGTCTTGAAAAGTTGAAGATACGATTTGTAGCCAATCCCACCAAAGCAGATGCTATATTGGATCCAAATTGCTCCCATGAAGTACTATTTGAACTGATACAATGAAGTAGAACATGAACCAGGTACTTCCACTGTGGACTAAACAAGGGTTTCTTGAATGTTAATTTATTTAAAGACCCTGCATACCCAAGATTTCTGAAAGTATCCCAAATAAGTTGTTTGTCAAAACGTATAGCCCCTTCTTCATCATCAAATAACAAATATTCTCGAATGGAGGCTTCACTAACTCTAATGATCTTCCCAGCAACCTTAGCCTATATATATGACTCATCATTCTCCATGTGAGTTCTAGCATGTAGCTGTTTGAATCCATGGCTCAATAACATCCGGTTCAACCAAAAGTGCATAACGATTGGAGATCGGTGATAAAATCAATGATGTCATGGAATGCGACATTAGCTTCAGTTTTATCCAAATTAGCCACCATGTTGTGTTTAGAAACGTGTTTGATTCGCCATTGTTTGGTGTTTAGAAGAAAATAATTCAATGAACAATAAATGTGAAAGAAATATGGAAAAGATTGATAAGTATAAAGATGAGAGGAAAATGGTAGTTATTTATAGGTAGAATTTGAAAAATCACAACCCATAATAACAAAGTTACCGTTATTTGAATTTTAACCCATCTTTTGACCGTTGGAACGATCGTTGATAAGACAAGCAATGCTTTCCACGTGTGCGTACTTTTCGAGGCAAGATACTTTGGTGATACTTTCATACAACCAAAAAGCAGTACTTTTCCATTCTCTTCTTCACAATAGCAAAAACTTCAAATAGGCATGGAATTGCCTCCCCTCAAGCAATGCATATGACTCATCAAACTAATCAGTCCTCCCCTTAAATGTAGCTTAGTAATTAATCATACCAATGCTCACTACCAAGTAATTGAATCTTGAAACATCAAAACCTTTTGTGAGTAGATCAACTACATTAGCATCTGTGTGAACCTTGACAACATTAATGAGCCTATGCTCATAACAATCTCTGATAAAGTGATGCCTAATCTGTATGTGCTTGGTCTTGGAGTGATAAACTGGATTCTTCACAATACAAATTGTACTCTCATTATCAATGTTGATAGGAGTATTCTTGAAGTTGAACCCATAATCCAAAAGTTGATTCTACATCCATAACACTTGTCCACAATGCGTCAGTACCATATTTTGCTTCATAGATGATGTTCTTCTAAATAGTTTGCTTCTTACATTGCCATGAGACTAATCTTCTTCCAAGATCTGGCATCCTCCAGAGGTTGATCTTCTATCATAGTTATCACCTGCATAATCACTATCTGAAAAAGCTTCCAAGTGAAAAGGTGAATCATTTGGATACCACAACCCTAACTTAGGTTGTTGTTTCAAATAACTAAAAATTTTCTTGATTGCATTCATATGGGAGACCTTAGGTGAGACTTGATATCTTGCACATAAACAAACAGCAAACATGATATCAGGCCTTGATGCAGTTAAGTACATAAGACAACCAATCATAGATCTATCTGCGACTTCAACAGGTTGACCATCTTCATCCTTGCCTAATGAGTTGATAGACTTGATAGGTGTAGTGGTGGCTATAGCATCAAAATTGAACTTAAGAATGTCGAGAGACATACTTATCTTGACTTATGAAAATTCCCTCATTTGATTGTTTGACTTGTAGCCCCAAAAGAAAGTTAATTCACATTATAACTCATTTGAAATTCATCTTTTCGGTTGCTCAAACTCCTTCACCATAGACTGTTTTGTAGCTCCAAAAATGATATCATCTACATAAACTTGAACCAGCATGATATCCTTCTTATCTCCAGGGCCGGCCCTGGCTATGGGCACCGCGGGCAACGGCCTAGGGCATCAAAAAGAGAGGGGGCATCAAGTTGTTGGCCGTGTGGATCGATTTATGTGAAATAAAAATGAGTTTTTGAGAGGTATTACTAGCTTTGTTTCTTAGTGCCTCTAATTTAGTTAAGAAAAAGTAAAAAAGATAGAACTCAAGATGTCGTCGGACATGAATGCCGGACTTTGGGAGGAAGAATGAAATGTCAGATGTTGGGAGGAAGAAGGTCGACTGTTTCTATTATATATTTTTAGTCCATGTGCCTATTAATTAATTTCGAAAATACACCTTCAACTTTCAATAAATTGTACTTAAGACCTCTTACTATCTTTTATTTGATAATATATTTCCCTAATCTATTAGGTACATTATCTTTTACGCTACTTTTACTTTATAAATATTGCACCACAAAATATGTAATGTTTTCTTTTAGTACAATAGCAATATATGTAAAATATTTGATTGATTTTCTTACTTTCATCACAAATAAAATAAACTATTTTGCTAAAAAATATATGCATATTAATATCATTCGTAACATGTTCTTTACTTTCGATCATATATAAATTTCAAATATGACACGAACGTGTTCTAATTCTCTTAGTTATCTTTTTATGTTATAGAGCACTTTGAACCAACCTACAAAGTAAATCAAACTCAATAGTTGTCTTGTAAAAATTTAAGATAATATGCGAAGTTTATTTATATGCCAAACCTTTAAACACGGGGCATTATTTTAACATTTCGCCCAGGGCATCACACGACACTCGAAATCTCGGGACCGGTCCTGCTTATCTCTCTTGATAAACAAAGTCTTGTCAATTGCTCCCCTCCTGTAACCATGTTGCAATAAGAAAGTAGAGAGCCTTTCATACCAAGCTCTAGGTGCTTGATGAAGGCCATAAAGAGCCTTAACTACTTTGTAGACTTTGTTTGGATGTGGGATCTTCAAAACCGAGGAGGTCATTTTAACATAGACCTCCTCTGTAATTTTGCCATAGAGAAAGACACTCTTGACATCCCTTTGATAAACCTGAAATCCCATATATGATGCAAAAGCAAGGAATATTCGAATGACTTCAATCCTTGCCACAGGAGCAAACACTTCATCATAATCTACTCCTTCTTCTTGTCTATATCCTTGTGCAACTAACCTTGCCTTGTTCTTGATGAAATTCCCTCTTTCATCTCTCTTGACTCTGAAAACCCATCGTGTACCAATTACTTTCTTTCCATCTGGTAGATCACATAGTACCCAAACTTCTTGAAGTTTGAATTGAAGAAGTTCTTCTTGCATAGCTTCAACCCAACTCTCTTTAGTTAATGCTTGAGCTATATTCTTGGGTTCTTCTTGAGAGATAAAGCAAGTGAATAAGCATGTTTGGTGATCCTTATGATTCAGCCTGTTTTGTTTATACACAAAGCTTAGTAATGCATTATGTGGTGTAGAAAAACCTTTAGCTTTGGTTCTTGTGAGCACTCCATGAGTAGAAGGTCCAATGATTTGACCAGTAGGATGATCTTTATGAATTCTTAATGTAGGAGTCTGTGGAACTTCAGTTATCACCCAATTTGTGAAATCGGCATCTTTATTGGAATCTGAGAAAATACCTTCATCTTCAAACTCATCATCAGTATCTTCTAAGCCAGGCATGTTAGGATAGTCCAAATCATCCAAAGTCTTTGTCAACAGAGTCGCGGATACTTTGATCTAAAGTCTTGTCACCTAAAGTACCGTGAGAGAACTCTGCGATTGTTCTTTTTTTCTTTGCTTCCTCATAAGCTCTTCTTTGATCATCATCATAAGATTGTGCTACTACATCTTGAAAAAGCATCCTATTGAGCTCATCTTGAATAACTTGATCCTCAGCAGACAATGAGGATTTTGGTTCATCAGTACTTTTCTTTGTTTCAACAGGTATGGGTTCTTCATCAGGAACAACATCAGGTCTAAGATGGACTCCATGAACAATGTACTGTAAATCTTCTTCTTTGTGATCAATTTGATTTTCTTCTCTAACAGGTACATAATTCATAGAAGGAGTCAAAACCTCAAGATCAAACATCCAATCAGGGCTTTTACCCTTTTGAGTTTCTTGATCTTCTAAAAATTCAACATGAAGACAATCTTGAACCTTCTTGGTGACTCTATTGTACTCTCAATCCTTTGCTGTTGGTACAATATCCCAATAGATATCTTTCTTCTGACTTGCCATCAAATTTTCCCAAAGCATCAATAGTGTTTAGAATAGTCAGAGGACATCCAAAAGGTTTCATAAAACGTATGTTAGGTTTTTTTCCCATAAGCAACTCATAAGGTGTCTTTATCGAGGAGTTTGGTGACCGATACTCTATTAAGCACATATAGCAGTACTTAACAAGCCCAAAATTGAATAGGTAATAATGAATGCAAGCATTGTTCTTTGCTTCAATCAAAGTTATGTTCTTTCTCTCTAGCGCCATTCTACGTGGAGTTCTAGCAATACTGGACTCCCTCTTGATTCCTTTCTTAGCACAAAACTCATCCATAAGCTTGTTCTTGAACTCAGTCCCATTATCACATCTAATAGATCTTACTTTGAGTCTCAATTGGTTTTCCAGGGCTATTATAAGGTCATGAATAGCATCAAAGGTTTCATCTTTAAACCCCAAGAAAAATACCTAACTAAATCTCTGCAATCATCAATCACAACTGGACAGTACTTCTTCTTGTTTAGACTAGCAATAAAAGCAGGTCCAAACAATCCATGTGGCAACTCCAAAGGTTCTCTAATAGTTCTTTCCTCAACCTTCTTACATGATGCTTTGTGTTGTTTACCCTTCTTGTATGCCAAACATGAGTGGTCATTCCTGTATGTTTTGGAAGGTAAACCCCTAACTAAATTTCCTTTAACCAACTTGTTGATATTCTTGAAATTTACATGGCCTAATCTTCTATGCCACGGATGTGCTTCTTCAAGTGTTGCCTTAGCTACTAAACATGTAGCTCTTCGAAGAAGAAGACTCTTCATATCCGCTATACACCTTATTTGTTCTTGGTACTCTCAGTACTACCAAGTTATCATCAATAAGCTTGAATTAGGGAAAAGAATGAGACATTATGTGTCGCTGAATAGCACAAGGTGCTTCTTGTCACAGTCACGAGAGGCGACAAAAGATTGAATTTGAGATCCTTCACATAGCGAATATTCTCAAAATCTATGCTTCCTACCTTGATGGTTCCTTTGCGCTTATTCTTCCTCCACTAGCGTCATTCCCAAATGCAACTCTTCCTCCACAATAAGATCTAAAATCTGACAGAATCTCTTTGTCTCTGTCATTCTAGAGCAACCACTATCTACAATTAGATGATCTTTAAGCTCCTCTTCTGGTTGCCCTGCACAAAGATAAAAGAGTTAGTTAATTTTAGGAACCCAAGCAATTCTTGACTTGTGTTCCCCTTGTGGAGTTACATACTTAAATTCTTTAAGTATGTAATTGTCTTTAAGCACATGAACAATTATCTTTGGTTGTTCCAAAACTTGTGTTGGTTTTTCAATAAAAATCTCTTTTCATCCAAGTTTTCTTTATTATTTTCAACAAAAATCTCTGTTTTCACTCACACTTCTGAAGTCTGTTTGTTCCCCATCGTTACTTTCCTTCTTAACCCAACTTGTTTTAACTTTTGGTGTTTAGTCCTTTGATCTAGCTACTCTTTTTGAGGTGTAACGCCTTCTAGATTGATAGTAATTAGATCTCCTAGGCTTTCCATTCCAAAAGTGTTAGCATTACTTGATTAGGTGAAAATCTAGCATTACCTTGAGAAGGTGCTGGTGATTTTGAAAAAGATCTTCTGGTGAGGGTACCTATGGTCTTGTGAGAATTGTTGTGGTTAACCCTATGTGAATGATTCCGTGGTTTATTCTCCCTTGGTTTTGGTTGGCGATTCGGTCTTTGGGAATTTGCTTAAATATCGAGTGAAAGTCACGGTCCTAATCAAATGATCAGGACTATAACAAACAAAACACAGTTTTTGACCCATACTCCCAAAAAATCTTCCTTTAGGTCTATGATTAAAACTATCCTGTCTTTTTGGTGAATGATGAAAACTATTATGACCAAAATTATCCCAAAAAGGTTTAGCAGTATTTTGAAAAGTTTTTCTTGAAGGTACTGCTGAAGGTGTAGAAGTACTTTGAGTTGAAGGTACTGCTTGACTCTTAACATCATCATCCTTAGGTTTCTCAAATGTTTCTTTTGGGGTGTCGAAACTAGATGGACATGTAAGCTTCTTCCTAAACTCTAAGTTGTCTACTCCAAAACGAGAAACATCTGCCCTAAGTGGTTGAAAACTACCGATGGGATGAGGGACGCATGATAACCTTTGTCTTTCTTATATTAAGGAGGTGTTTGACTAATTGATTCCTCATTACTAGATGTGTCTACATAGTTAATGAGTTCATCATCACTAGTTGTTATATCCTCAAACTCACATTCATCCTGATCACTAGGTGGGTTTTCTTCTATGCTACTAAAGTCCATACCAAAACCTAGGCCAGTTTTAATGTGTGCTCTTTTATGTTTTTCAACAAAACTAACATGTGAAAGGCCGATTGTCCCCAGCAGACAAACTTTTCTAGCAACTCATCCCTTTCTTTAGTCATCTTTTCTAGTTCAGCAACCTTACATCCTAACTTCCATTCACTTAATTTTAATTGGTAATCCTGTTGTTCATACTTTTACTTGAAGCCATTTCATCATTTTCATGAGTTATTATTTTGGCTTCCATTGATTCTAAAGTAATTTGATAACCAGCTACCTCAGACCTAGCCCTTCTACAGATTATCTCTTTCGGTTACATATAATCGATAGCACCTTTTGATAAAAACCATGACACTTAGAGCATACCTCAGAGATAGGGGTAAACTTGGTGAAGTAGCTACCATAGCAAGCAGAACATGTTCGTCTTCACTCTCCATGCTCCAATTAAAGCTTCCTAGACCATCTCTGGATTCCAAAGCAGCAAGTTCAGGTTCCTCATCAAAGGCTGTGCTCCAATCAAATTCTTCCACTGATTCTTTCACTGCTACCATACAATAGGTTACTGGTTCATCATCAAACTCATCACTCCAGTCAACCTCTAATAGATTTTCTTGAGCAACCAAAGCTTTTGTTTTAGTAATAGGGATTTCCTTTAGTTCAAGCTTGGGTTTCTCAGTTATTCTATTTGCCTGATATTTACCAAATCTGCACTCTCCTGCAAAGTGTCCAGTTCTTTGACAATTAAAGTATTCAATCTTATTCTTGTCAAATGTTATACCCTGCTTAGGCTTGAAGTCAATGCCTCTTCCTGTTTTCTTCATGAACTTCTTGATTCTAGCAGTGATCATAGCAACTTGCCACCTGATATCAATTTTTTCAAGAGCATTCTCTTCAATTTGTGACAAATCCTCTTCATAAGTAACAGGTAAAGTGGCTTCTTTGAAAAACTTCATCGAGAATGGATGGTGTTTGTTTGTGTGACTTCTTGAGTAAAGGTGGGGTAGAATAGGCAAGTACTTTGAGCAAGATTACTTTGAGTAGGAAGCAGATTTTAGTGGAAATCTGCCTCTCTTTAGAACGACACAAGCATATCTGTGATATTTTGAACTTGTTTGTCCATTCATCTCATGCTCATACACCTTCAAATGGTTGTAGAGATCATCAAAGTCCATAACATCCAAACCAGGTTGTCCTCTGATCATAGTAGCAATCACATGCCATGTAGATAGCAAACTCCTTAAGAACTTGATTTGCATCTTCATGATACCTCCTTTGTATAACTCGGCATACTAAGAAGATTATGGAATCTGTCATAGGCAGCATCAAGACCTTCTCTTTCACCAACAGTGAATGTTTCAAACTGTTGCTTCAACAGTTACATGCATCTTCTTAGAAGCATCATTACCTCCAAATCTTGTCTTGAGTGCAATCCATAGTTGTTTAGCATACTTAGCATCATGAAACTTGAGTAGGTGACCATAAGGTATAGCAGACAATAGGATGTTGAGAGCCTTTTCTTGATTCCTTATTGTAGGCTGGCGGCAAAGACCTTAGGTGGTTTAGGTTGTCCAGAACTTCAATGGGATCTGCAACAAATTTATTACCATTGACAATTACATTCCACAATGCATGGTTGCGTAATATCAATGTCTTGCCTCATCTTCATGCTCCAAGATCATACTCTCCTTCTTAATTATAGGAATTACGAGTGAGGTGATGGATGGTGGTGGTGCAGCTTCAGTTGACATCTTTAGGGTTTGTTGTTAACTAGGTTTTAAGGGTTTCTTCTTAATCAGAGTTTTCACACAAGCTCTGATACCACTTGTTGGATCGATATACTCTAACCAAACTAACTTATGTAGCTTGTAAGGGCTTAGCAACTTCGGATAAATCCTAAATCACTAACAATAAAACACTGAATTTTCTCTATTAAGTATGCGGAATTTACTTGAATAAAGCTAAGAAGAATTATCTTTAACTTCAACAATTATATTAAAACTCTGAACCTGCTTGATACACAGATTTACTAACAATTCCTAACAGCTCTAATATCGAACTTAGTAAACTCTAATATTGCACGTACATTCACGTATCTAATGCCAATCTAGGGGTCCTTTTATAGGCATAAGGATAACCCTAGTCGGTTTACAATTCTATTCCTTGTACGCCAAGTAACACTAAACTAAACTTAGAACATTCTAGAATTACATAATAATCCTTAACGATTTTGCATAGCAGTCCTTTAACTATGCAGTACTTTGATTAACGAGCAGTACTTTGACTTTCTTCTTTAGCAGTACTTTGACTCTTCAGCACTTTGACTTTCTATATCCCAACAATATATTAAAATTTGTATTGGGCCTCGGAACTCATTGGACTTTATATCACCTCGTGACCCAACCCAACTCGTTAATAGGCCTTACCACCGGATCAAACTCACACTATTTTTATTTGGGCCTCGTTAACCACTCGAGCCCAACATGATACCCTTGGGCTTAGTCTTTGTACACGACCCCCTCACCAAGCCCGTCTCACCCATTTCCTTTCTAGCCCAACCGGTTACCACCCCAAAAGCCCAAGTACCACTTAATTGTTTTGCTAACACAAAATATAAGATTTGAAAAACAAACTAACTCAACTATGTAGCATAACTTCTCTGTGACTAACTAACGAACCAAAACGAAACACATATGTGATTCTTCTTGCCTCTTGCGTGAAGACATCACAAAGGGAGACAAAGGTACAAATTTTAAGCCACCCTACAACTACTAAACTAATGACCTAAATTCTTTGACCTTTCTTTTGACTTCATAATCCAACATGTAATATGTCTAACTTGATGTGACCTACCCTTAGCATGCCCATAAAATTGAGCCAAAACACATGCATGCTCAACACCCATTTCTTTTGTGCTAAGGTCTATGTTTAGATGGTTTATTAAATATTCAAAGAACCATGCTTGACCCCAACTCTTCTTCTTATTCGACTGACAAACACAACACAAGGCCACATATCTTTTCCTAAATTCATGGCATGCGTTTGCTAAGTCAAACCAAGCTTCATGTCACACCTTGTCTATATAAGCCACCACCCTTAAGCACTTCTCTCACATACTCAAACACAAACACTTCTCATTTTTCTCTTTTGTTTCTGTCGAGCAAGAAGAAAGGATGAAAAGGAACATTGGGTTACTAGCAAACTAGGAAGTTTATTTGGGTTATTTGTTGTGAACGCTTGGGTTACATTCGGTTGTGTCTTTCTTGGCTTTTCTCTTCTCGTTCGAGTTCTCATATCCCTCGTACGTACCGCTCTCATCCTTGTAAGTACCTCAAACCATTTCGATACATAATGATAGTTGTAGATTACAAATCATACTTATCTCATTTCATGACATGTCTCGTTAAAATGGAAAATATATCGAAACTTTGCTAAAACTCTTAATCTGTGACATAGCATCATAGCATGATACAAAACTCACGTACCATTTTCGTTTGAGTATTAGTCACATTTTTGTCTAAAATAAACTTGTTTTCGTTTTCCTATCGCTTGAACCCATGGTACGTTGGCTATACAAAACTCATGCTAAGGACTAAAATGAATATCAAGCATTGCCCATGAATTTAACTCCCTGAGAAGAAATAGAAGCAACTAAACCAAAGCATGCATGTACCACGACACAGATTCAATATGGAAGAATGTTTATTAAAAATTTAACACAGGAGCTTGACCTTATATAGAGTATAACGTAGGAAATAAACAAGTAGTAGCACTAGCTCAGTCGTTAGGCGTGTTTGGTTTTAAGCAAGAGGTCACTGGTTCGAAACCCTCTTATGGCAGTTTTCCTTCCTTTTTATTTTACAACTATAACACATTGACAGTTCCAACCCCTCAACTTCAAACAAGCAACTATTCAACTATTATGAAACTTGGTTCTAAAAATGTTAAAATCCAACTTTTGGAAGTATTTTTATCAAAATAGTTTCAACAAGGGACTAAAAGCGAAAATTCTGGAAACTTTGAGCATTAGATATTTTTGGGTACAAAGTGTCATTTTCTAAAAGTTTATGGGCTAAACTCGTACTTTTCGTAACTTGAGGGTAAAAAGTGTAAATTCGGGAAAAGTTTAGAAAAACTTATAATTCCATCATAGCCTCATAAAAACAAGTATTTTTGATCACATGAGCGTAATATTTTCGAATATTGATAAACTTATTTCATGTAAGAATATATATGTAAATATATATTTATTAGAAAATAATTATGTATATATCTATACATTATATATAACAGGAGGCATGCCACGTCATAATGCCACTTGGCATCCCATAATGCCATTTCATATTTCCATGTCATCATTGTATTTATGTGGCATTTTTTTTTTATTTTTTTAAATGACATGTCATTATTCCATGTCATCATTGAATTTATGTGACATTTTTTTTAATGACATGTGACATTTTTTTAAATGTGAGTTCAATTTAATTTTTTTTTAAATTTCGGTTTGTTTTTGTATTTGTGGAATTTAAATTTTGCTTATGTTTAATTAAAAAGAAGACATATATTGGATTTGAACTTGGGTCATTCATAAATTATCTAAACAACTTACCACTAGACTATATTGTTTTTTTGATTTATATGTTCAAAATCAATAAAAATAAGGACATGCTAAAAAATTCTGCAATTTTTATTTTAGGAATGTATATTTTGAAGATAACAATTTATAAAAAAGTTGATATATATTACCTAACAAGATAATTATTCCTTATATATTTTT
>OU343221.1:259024555-259135902 GCA_910596185.1 Chrysanthemum makinoi
ATTTTGCGTTCTTAAGGTATGTGTAGTTCTATGTGTTCTTAAGGTACGTGTAGTTCTACAAGGTGACATATGGTATACATTGGTGTTTATTGTTGTGCTTTCTCGTAGTGGTTTATTTTTGGATCCTTTATGGCTAGTTTATGTTTTCTTAAAGGCTTCTAACGGCTCAGGATATGCAGAAATTTTGTGTTCATTATAAAGTTCACTGAATTTATCCTTAGCAGGCGTACTACACTTTCCTTCACATTATTGTGCCCAGACGTTTTTCTTGTTATTTGTTTCTATGTTTTAGGATATGGGTATAATTCCTAGCCTTTCATTAAGTTTTTTCCTTTGTTATAGGACTCTTAAAATTTTCATTGAAATGCATGGATGATGGAACCATAATGTATCATTGTTGTCACTTGGCCCTTTTATATGTATCCAACAAAAAATATGCAAGATGTTTTTTTTTTTTTTGTTTTGTTTTTTTTTTTTTTTTAACATTTTTGTGTTCTCATGAAATATGGAGACCATTTAAGTGAATTACAAAAATGGTCCTTGGATTGGCAAATTTTGCATAAACCTTCCCTGAAACTTTAAAGTTCCACTAATCGTCCTTATTTTTGTAAAAGTCCTTTTTATAACTTGTCGTCTATTTTATCGTCCGTTTTATACATTTTCTTAAGTTTTCATACGTTTTTATTCGTTTCTATACGTATTCATCCATTTTTTTATATTTTCGTCCGTTTTTTATCGTTTTTCGTTCGGTTTTATACTTGTTTATCCATTTTCTTACTTTTTTAAATGCGTTTTATCCGCTTTTCTCGTTTCTATCGTTTACGTTTCGTTCTCTTTCATACGTTTTCGTCCATTTTTTACTTTTTCATTCGTTTTTTCACGTTTACGTCCGTTTTATAAGTTTTCATAAAAACGTTCATAAAAAGCAACCGGCAAAACCTAGAAAGCGGGGCAACGTAGCATCCATTGTTGGAATCACTCCTAAACCTTTATTCAAGTGTTAGTTACTCATATGTAATAAGTAACTTATTATGGCCTTTATGTTTGTTTAAGGTCTATCTTATGTAAAAGGCCCATAAGCTTAGGCCCATGTCCAATAAGGAAAAGGAAAGGAACTAGGAGTGTTGCCCTAGCTTCCCTCCTATAAATACTCTTGTATAACCCTCACTTGAGGGTTGGTTGTTCAAGTTATTTTCTTTCACATACATCTCAGCCTAACCGTCTTTATTATATCGTGTGTGTGTGTGTGAATCTTGTTCTGTCGCCCTCTATCTCTTTCTATTAAGCTTGTGTTGTAAATCTAGTGACCTAACAATGGTATCAATCGCCTAATAGTTGGGTGAATCGTTATTGCTTTTGAAGTGGGTTTTGGTCCTACGCGTAAGGTTCAACCACCACCAAGTCTTCAAGTACAACCCTATACAAACGAATTCAATCAACATCCATCAAGGAACACTATGAAGGAACCCACTTGGTTTGCAAAGATGTGTGAAGCTTTAAGCGGCCAACAATCAATTCATGAGGTTTGGATCACTTGATAGACCTCCAATGCTCACTCGAGGAAACTACGATCAATGGGTGATAAGGTTCTTTAGGTTTTGTGATCTGAAAAGCCACATGGAAAGTTCTTAAAGGGTTACTTGGAAGGTCCATTTGAGATGCCTCTGTTATATTTGCCGATCCAAATGCTAATCCACCAAGAGATGAACAATCCAACATTGCTCTTGTTGGCGAATCTGAGGAGAACTTCTACACTATGAAGCTGATGAACTTGCAATGCAATATATCCTCTTAGGATTACCTAACCCAATTCTTGAAGTGTTGATGCTGGCAAAGAAATGTGGGATCATATTCATCTTCTTATGGAAGGATCGTACTCAATCGGAGGATTTGGAATCCAAAATTTACTTGGCTTATGAACACTTCATGATTGAACACGGAGAGACACTAGAGTCTTATCATCATCGATTTTTGAACATCATCAATGATTTGGATAAACACAATATCATCATGCCAAAATGCGGTGAATACTAAGTTCACGAGTAGTCTTGGTCTGGATGGGAGAAGTATGTCATTTTTCTCCGTCAAGCGAAGAATATGCATCATTCTACATATGGATTGTTTACGATTACTTGAAGCCTCATGAAAAGGAAGTTGATAGGGAAAGGATTCTCCATGCTCAAATTGCTCCACCGACACATCCGAAAAATCAACAACTTGCCTTATATGCTCAAAGATTATTCTCCTCAACCGGACTCAACCAAGCTGCTACAATCACACCACATGATCCTTCACGGCCTCAATCTCAACAAACTCAATTGGTTCCATACAACAACAACAATGCTCAAGCACTTGTCGATGAAGCTAATGAGGTCGATCGATTCGAAGCACTTTGCAACAAGGATTTGCTATGATTGCTAATGCCTTTAGCGTTATACCAACAAGTCCAACAACGTATTAGTTCCTCATCTAACACAAGGAATCAAGATTTGTGAACAATGGATGACGAGTTGAAGTTAGAATCGTGGTTATGGTGGTCGGATGGTGGTAAAGGGTTTAATGTTGTGGGTAGGAATAACAATAGAGCTCAAGTGGTGGAACAAGGAAATGTTCAAAATGGGTTGAATGGTCTTCGATGCTACAACTGCAATGAGAAGGGACATCTGGCTAATGCATACCCAAAGCCTAGGACTAGAGGCGTGCTTATTTCAAAGAGCTCTTCTTTTGGCTCTTAAGGATGAAGGCTGGTGGAACTCTCAGACAAAAGAACGAGCTTTATGGCAAATCACGGACTTAGATGATGATATGGAGGACTTGCAGGCCAATGCAGTTGTTATGTTGATGGCTAATATGCATGAGTTACACATGAGTGACACAGGCCGATGTATGACACCGATGGCTTGTCTCGGTGCGAACAAACCATATTTATCTCGATTCATATCTCGCCAACATCGAGATCCAAGTTGAGGAATGTTCAAAATGAGTAGTCCACATCTCATTCCCAATTTTAAATAGACCCCGTAGTTATATTTGACGATCAAGATGACCTTATGGTTTCCCTTGATACTCAAATTGACGTGGTTATACTTTGAGGATCAAGTAATGAGATCATGTTGTGACTCACGCTGAACACATCAACTTTTGCTCCTCATCCGATCGTTTAATACAAGACCATCAAGACCAATCAAGTGGAAAAATGTCATGCAATTAACGGGACTTGAAAGTAAAATGCACCGTTAACCAAGGATTTTGAATGTTTACAAAAGCAACTCAACTTTTTCAAAACTCAAGAAAAGCGTGAAAAAGGTTTTGAAGCAGCCTTTGCTAAATCTCATCAAAATGAAAAATATTTAGAGACAGATGCGATTCTACGCTTGAAGAATGCTTTGTTATCCGAAATAGAACAACGGAAACATGAATATAAAAGCAAATTAACGCTTCACCTTTGAAAATCAAAAGCTAAGGTCGAAGTTGTTAACTTGTCAAAAAAGCTTCTGACACAAAAGCATTCAACTAAACTATAGATGATCATCTTGAAGAAATTATCGCCCGAAAACAAACATAAAGAGTTTAAAAGCAAGTTGTTTACAAACATGCGTAGTCGGCTGACGCATTGAAAAGTTTACTTTAAAACCCAATCCAAATGGATATGGACCGAATCTTGCCGATTACAAACCTAAGCTTTCAACAAAAGCATTCAAACCAAATCCTCGAAGTTTCCATGACGTAATATAAAATTGATAATTCTGTTATGAATGTTGTTGAATATCATCGTCAAGAGGAATTAGATGAAAAAGACGAGAGTCGATCAAAGTTAGAAAATGTTGTTTACAACAAACCTTTTAATTATAAAAAAGCGGTCACTTTCATCACACCAACGGATTCTTCTAACACACCAAGGATTATCATAAAACGTCTGAGTCTTCTAATGTTAATCCCAAATCAGATTATGCACAAACTTATGGTCCTTTACCTTCCATCGCTGAAGTAAACTCAAAAACCGAAAATCGCAAAATTCTTCATTTTGACCTTTTCATGGCTGACCTCAAAACTTTACAACATGAGATGGAATATCATTCTGAAATCAAAGTTCAACACTTTCAATCGCCAGCGGAGAACAAAGAGACATCTTTCAGAAAAATCTTTTACCAAATGTTAAAAATTTGAAAAGTTGTGCATTGTCTTGGAAAGGGACTTTCATAGGAACTTGAATGTGAAGGTCTTTAGAAAAACAAACATCTATTTCTAATACTAAGCGAAAAGAAACTGTTGAGATAAGATGTTGATCGACTCTTGGAAGATGTCATCTGTGCTGATGTCCATAATGTTGTGCTATTGAATTTTTTGTCATATGCATTTGATTATATCTCTCGATATCGTTGATTTTGTGGCAAATGTTGAGAACACCGATAATGTGTTTTGATCGAGTCCTTAAAAGTTGAAAATAAACGATTGTCAAACGAACTTTCAAATGCAATACGTCGCCTTAATTGGTGTCAAACGATATTAACGATCAACAACTGCGCTTTCAACACAAAATCGCCTACTATGCGGCAAAATCTTCCGATCCTAAAATTGAGCAACGGATGATCAAACGCGGTATTTTAAGTGTCAAATCTCAAAATATGAACAAGAACTTGTAAAAGTAAAAAGGAATATGGTGTCATATTTGATTTACTCAAAAAGACTCGTGATGAAGCATCAAATAAACTTGATCATTATCTTGCACACACTAAAGAAGCATTTTGTCGGAAATATTCGTCCGAAAATCAAGATCCGATTCACACTTCTTCAAGTTAAGAGAATGTGAGGAAAGTATGAACAACTTCCCTATCGCGGATTAAGAGAATAGCACCAAGAACACTTAGTAATCGTGAACCTAGAATCCCTATCAGCCAAATCACAAGTTGCTAACGTGCTTTTTCTACTAAAACAGAATAGTTACGTCTTTTCCAAACGTCCGCGACTTCACGCGACCTAGAGCACTACATCGAAGAATAGAAGTTAGTACTTAAGAAAAGATCAATAAGGAATGCTAAAGTAGAAGAACACCCTAGGACTATAATAAGACTCAATGCAGCTTCTACGATATTGCGCTCGGCAAATGTAATAGAAATAGTGAGCGTAATCTACCTAAACCATTAAGCACTTTTGATATCATCGATGCACCTTGTGTTATTTGTCGTAAAAGTATGAATTCTCATTGTCATGATAAATGTGTTGCTAAAGCTATCATCTCTCGTTTAAGGAATCCTAAGAACCGAATACCTCTAGGCCCACTAATCTTTCTATGTCCGTATTGGTAGACCGCCTCTTTAGATTCTCGAAATGCTTTGTCGCCCTCAGTAGCTCCAGCACCTCCTAGGAATGTAGTATCACCTAGTGCATTCACCAAGACTAAAGCAAATACTAGTTGGAGATGGCAGAAATGGATATATAACACACTAGGATTTAAATGGATACCTAAAGCTATTGATGTGTGTATGTTCTATATCGGCCCTGAACCCTCAACATTTCTGGTTCACATCTACTTCTATTCCATCTCAGTCGTCACATGGTAATGCGGTGGATACGATCATTCTCGATTGTTTATAGCGGATGTTCCTCGACACATGATGCATAACCTTAAATCATTTTCAAACTTTATTGTGTTCATTGGCACTGCTGATTGAATGATCACTTAGCAGCTATCATGGGCTATTTGACTACTATCAATAATGGGAACATCAAAATTAGCAGGGTTTATTATGGAAGGCCTCGGTCACTAACTGTTTTCAGAGGTCGGTCACGTGATGGAGATTTGGAGGTTGCTTTTAGGGGGAAAACTTGTTTCATTCGTGATCTACAAGGAAACCAATCTATGTCCGCCTGAATTCTTTTACACTATCTCTATGCAAGTCATGGTTGCTTCTTCTCCCATCTGCTTACTTTCAAAGGCAACATCAACAAAATCTGGCTATGGCAATCGGCTCTCTCACGTCTAAACTTTCAAACCATCACTAACCTTGCTCGACACAAACTAGTTGAAGGACTCCTTACCTATTTTCGGTATTCTAAAGATCACGCTGCTCGCCTTGTGAACAGCCAAAGCGCACTCGCATTTCCTTGCCTTTCCAAAGGTGGAACACTCATCATGTGCTTCATCTTCTTCACATGGATTTGTGTGGCCCGAGGCGCGTGCAAACGATCAATGGCAAACGCTACATCTTAGTAATTGTTGATGACTATTCACTCTGGACTTGGGTCTACTTTCTTGAAGCAGATCAAGCTCCACGATGATCATCACCTTTCATAAAAATACAAGTTCGACTACTGAAACACCGTTCGACAAATCAAACGCATGCAGGCACCGAATTTGTTAACCAAGCTCTTCGTGAATTTTATGAAAGTAGGAATTCAAAGATCGACATCTATTGCACGCGACACCGGAACAAAAGCGAGTTGTTAAAAGACGAAACCGAAGCGTTAGTGGGCGTGCAGAACAATGTTAATCATGCTAAACTTCCAGATTACTATGGGCGTAAGCTGTATCTACCTGATGCTATACTCAAAACCGTCTATGATTACAAAACGCCACAACAAAACACCTTTCGAAAGCCCACAACAGAAAACCCATCTCAAACACTTTCATGTATTGGATCTCTTTGCTATCCGTGATAATGATCGTATGATGACTTTGGAAAGCTCAAAGCCGACATTAGAGTCTTTATTGGATATTGTGATAATTCTAAAGGTTTTCGAATCCGGAATCGTCGAACAAAGGAGGTTATGGAAATGATTCATGCTCATTTTGATGAACTCACGAAATGGCTTTTGAGTATAATGATTTAGAACCGGTCACAACCGCTAAACTTCCAAACCCCATCACAATAGCAAGGCTCACCACTCGTCAACAAATGGCTATTTGTTCGCTTTGTTTGGTGACGATATTGATGAACGTGTTCGTGTATCCGCCGGCTCGGCCGCTCAACTCATAATAATCTTATACCGATGCACTGCTACAACAACTACGGTGAAGAAGCACCACCATTGACTAACAAACAGTTGAACAAACCGCTTCCATCAATGATGAACCGCTGATGATGTTCTCAATGAAGTACCCCCCCGCAGATTTTGATCCAATACGCTTCTTAACCCGCTTTGCTAATGACCGTTGCACGAGATGTCGGCTGAATCTTCAACAAGCCATTTGAATCCTCACAATCTACACAATGTATACCAACATCAAACCTCCACAGATGGACAAAGACCATCCTCTGGAAAATATTATTGGCAACCCAAACCAACCCCGGTCGTTACGAGACAACGTCTTTCATACGACGTGAACACTTACATTTATCGCTCATCGCTCGCTAAATCGAACCCAAAACATTAAGGATGCAATGACAAAGATAACTGGATTGAATCCATGCAAGAAGAACTCAACCAATTCAAGCGTCTTGAAGTATGGGAACTGGTTGAAAGACCAACGAGGGTTCACGCATTGGTCTCAAATGGATTTGGAAAACAAATTGGATCTTTGAAGGGAATGTTATCCGGCCACGTGGCTAAGGGTTATCGTCGGGAAAGAGGTATTGACTTTGAAGAATCTTTCGCTTCGCCTCGTCTTGGAGGTCGCTCGATTTTCGGCATTTGCTCTCCATGAACATCCGCGGCTCGGATGGATGTCAAAACCTTTTCTCAATGGAAACGAAAGAAAACGGTTTATGTTAGTCACCATAAGGATTCATTGATCGTAGTTCCCTAATCATGTCTACAACCGAAGAAAGCTCTCTACGGTCTCAAACAAGCCCCTCGGGCATGGTATGATAAGCTATCATCTTTTCTCATTGCCAATAACTTTACCAAAGGTTCGGTCGATCCAACTCTTTTCATACAATATCATGGGGAACATATTTTAATTGTTCAAATTTACGTGGATGACATCATTTTTGGGTCAACACATAAAAAGTACTCAATTGCTTTTGCAAAACTAATGAAGAAACATTTTGAAATGTCAATGATGGGTGAACTTTCGTTCTTTCTAGGACAGCAAGTTCATCAATCACCCCGTGGTATTTTCTTGAGTCAGTCCAAATATGCCCTTGAATTGTTACACAAATTTGGAATGCAAACCAGGACACCTCACGCCACACCAATGGCTCATACCAAAAGCTAGATCACCGATTTACATGGGAAACCAGTTGACCCTACAAAATACCGTAGTATTATTGGGTCTCTTATGTATCTAACGCCTAGCGGACGATATTGTCTTTGCCATATATCTGTTCTCCGTCATTCGACCAACGAAACCCACCTCTTCGAGGCGCTAAGAATCCTCCGAGCAACATCAAGGAACCATTAATGGGAATCGGTATCCGGAAGGATTTCGCTTTGATAACCAATCTTTTGGACGACCACGCAGATGCTTAGATTCCGCGGAAAAGCACTTCCCGAGCTTTACAATTTCTTGGTGATAAACCGTGTCTTGGCAATCGAAGAAGCAGATTGTACGCCACACCAACCGGCGTAATATGTAGCCATGTCGGCATGTTGTGCTAAAGTCATTTGGATGTGAACACAACTCAAAGACTATGGTTACGTATTTACGTAATCCCGATATGCTGACAATCGAGTGCATTGCGATCGCGGCAACTTCAGCTCTTAACTTGAAATCAAAGCATCGACCGATATCATTTCATCAAGGATCACGGAGCGGCACGCTGAATTATACCGCCGCATACCAATGGCGGATCTTCTCACCAAAGCCTTGCCTCCCGCTAGGTTTAATGAGTTGGTCCACCGATTGGTATGAGGTGTTTGACTCAAGAGGAATTGGATGACCTCCTAAAACAGTTTAAAACTCGCCAAACACCAAACTATCTTTTGTAAATAAATTTTAAAACAAAATACAAAAATATAAAACCGAGATAAAACAAAAAATATTCTTTCTAATTTTTTTTTTCAACATGGCAAGTATATTTCCAGTCAACACTTTAATCTTTCAAAATTCAAGATTTTTCCGATCAAGTGTTGAGGGAGAAAATTAACACTTAATCAAGCTTTCAAAACATTCGTACTTTCAGATGTTACTCTATTCGTTGTTTCTTGTATCAATGGTGGTAAACTTTTCGGTTCAACCGACACTCCTGACTAAAATTTATAACCTTTCATTATTTTCTTAAGTTTAGGGGAGTGTCGCCAAAGTTATTTCCTAAAATCTTTTGTTTGGTAACCAAAATGGAAGTTAAATGGCCTTGGATGAAAAAGGAAAAGATGGAGGACCAAATCGCCAATTTTGTTATTTTAAATAAAAAACCCTACCAACCTCATTAACTTCATCACATTTATTATCTTACCAAACATAATCCACGATCCATAATCGTTTGACAAATCCGTGTTTCAAATCATCAATTTGTAAGTGATTTCGTGTTTATTACAAGTTTTTAAGCAATGGTTTTGAATTTTTCAAAAATCCAACGGTTTAATCTTGAGATATTATCACTTTTGTGTCTTGGCGTAAAGCGCAAGAACACCAAATCATGAAAGGGTGTTTATGGTTAAAGGGTTGTGTCTCAACGTTCTTAAAACATCAATGATACTTTTTAATCATAAAACGCATCTAAACACGAATTGAGTGTATTTGAAAACTAGGGTTTATGCGTGGTTTTGGGTATTTTCAAAATGTGATTATTTTGGTCAAAAGATTATTGTGTAATGTTAATATCATGTTGAATTGATGATATCCTGCCCTATAACAACCCGAAACACTAATTATGTTAGAATTAGAATTTAGGGTTTAATGTTCTTAGTTTGGGTATTTTGATTCACTGACTTTTGGATGTTAAAACTTGGTTATTAGACTCTCACAACACCTAAGACCTACCGAGAAAACGTTTGGTACAATTCCTATGGCTAGAAATAATATGCGTAATTCTTAAACTCTAGGGTTTTGACTTCACGCTGTATGACTTTCACGCGTAATCTATAAAATGAGTTTCATGCCATGATACGTCCTAAAATGAACATATGTGTTAAGATTGATGATATGATGTGTTTATTTCAGGCTTGCTACGCATAAAACTCAGAATCAAGGTCCTTGTTACTCTACGCATAAGGATCACCTTACGCTAGAAAGTTATCGCGTAAGAGAAATTTTTACGCCGCGAAGGTTCACAATGGGACTACGGTATCCTATGAAGGATACAGAAACAATGACTTCACGATAAGGTCTACTCTACGAGTAAGCCTTACGGCGTAAAGTTTTATACCACGCGTAAGCTTCCACGCATAAGGTTACTCTGTTCACGGCAGTGCTTTGTGCCTACGCATACAACCCCGCGCATAATCTACTATTCCTACGCATAAGCCTTGATCAAACCGTTTTGAATTGTTACACGTGCAAACTTGTAAATAAATGAATCATAACTTCACGAATCCAATAATGTCACTAATAAACTTAAACGTTTGATATGCTGTGAACTATAAGTGATAACATAAACTTTAAAACTTAAAGTTAACTAACTCACCTAAATGTTTCACGATGTCATTGGACTATTGGACAAACAAGTAACTTAGGACTGAACAATCATTAACACCCACATTCAATAATTAGACATTAAAACCTTCGACTAACATTATGTCTTCGATATGTTGGTTCTTTGGCTAATGTTATTTCGGATCACCACATGGCGTCAAATGAATGTAGATGCACCGAAGTTCTCACAAATTTGACATCTTTCCCAAATACTATCCTAGAAAGATTGGAAGAACAACCTTAGGGTTGATTTTGATACCCCCACATGCTCGAATCTTCTTGTTTGATTGTTGGACGTTAAAGAATCATCCTTACGGAACATGCTCACTTCAACTACATTACTGAGATCTACATTCAACAATCAATTTACCAATGAAAGGATCAAGGGTCAGTGGCGGCTGAAGTGGACGCCAATCACAAACAAGTCACCATCACACAAGCAGACTTTCACGTCGTTTTCTCATTCCCGAATCGAGCTAACCGATTCTTTGGCTAACACCATCGAGAGAGACAGGTTCTTCAATTTCGATTGATATTGCTATGATGAAGCTTCAGAATTGCTACTAAGCACTTCATGTGAGCTTAAGAACATTCCTCAACCGTGAGAACCCTCATCATCATCATCACTAAAATATGGTCGCGGGATATGAGCATCCCAAAGCTCATGGAACTACAAATTTTCCGTCATTAATCAACAAGAAGGACATCAAATGGAAGCTCGATATGGGATGACATGATGACATTTCACAAAAAACTTGGCTCAAAGATTCCCTCATGTCGGATACACAAAATCGTTGATCTAGAGAGCATTGGACTTCATCCGATATTCCATGCAGGCTCAATGACCCGCATAATCACGATATGTTATCGAGCCTCTACCGGGCCGGGATCGGATCGCAACAAAGAAATAGTGGTGTTGTGGTTGCCTGACAATTTCGACAAATGAAATGCTTTTGAAACATACAAAGGTATCGAGGTAGCGATGAGAAGGCAGCAGCCGACTCGATAAAGCTTCGAACTCCTACCGGAGAACCGTATGAGAGAAGTCGGAAGCGCGTAAGCACGCAGAGTCAAAGGAAGGTCCCAGCAGGAAACCTACTCCAAAGAAGAAAGTTCCCTCCATGAAAGGCCCTATTCCTACACCTCAACCACAAAAGAAAGCTACTAGATCGAAGCTCGAAGATACACAACGGACGAGGAGGTCCACTACTGAAAGCAGCGAAGGATGACACTCACATGCCAAAACCTCCTAGTCCAATAGCCTAACATGGCAAAGTGGAAGACTCCGTACTTGTGCCATATGATGAAAGCTCGTAGTGATGAAGAGCAACTGGATACATCTTCCAGGGAAGAAGTTCAAACTCATTAGACTTCCAACATGTTGCAAAGGAATTTGCAAAGGATCAAATCAAGGGTCTGGCAGTTCAAGTGGTGCTGCCACTCTAAACCATCTCTAATGCGGTTAATCGATTCCGATAAGGAGCTAGTGCCACCACTCTTCAAGCAACAACAACAACTTTTGGAGGATACTATTGATTATGAGTTTGAGGAACCAGAAAAGAAAAGATTAAGGAAATACTCACATTTGAAACAAAAGACCGATGACAAGGCTATGTCTATGAGAAAACTTCAATCGCCTAGGACCCCGAGTCTCCTCATGTTCCTCTCATCGACTCATCATCTCACTCTTCACCACCACCATCAACGAAATCAACCAAGTCATCATCCAAATCAGTGAAGAAGCCAACTCCATCTGGATGTCCAAGCTAAGAACCGAATTACTAAAGTCGAAGAGTCGGAAGAAAGACATGCTCTATAAAGCTGAATTTCATTGCCGATCGATAACGTATCTTCGATGGCGAGACCCGGACAAGATGAAAGTAAAAGAATACGTCATGTAAGCTTATGAAGGATGATCTTCAAGGAAGTACGACGAGATGATCAAAGGATACTCAAGTTCCTTGCGGAGGTCGTTCGAAACTAACGAATGAGATGTATACCTAATAAGCAGATCAAATCTCATGCATCTAGCCAAGCAAACCATGAAATCAACACCAATGATCAGTGAACATCAACCCGCTTGAACCCACAATCTTCGATGATGAATGGTGAACTGACTAGTAGCGAAATGTCAAACGCCCGCAACGCTGCCTCACACAAAGCTAAACTGTTTGAAGCTCTAATCGAATAACTCGTCATCCGAGATCGAGAAGAGTCGAAGGCCCAAACGCTCGCTAGAAGATGAAGACAAAGATCAAGATAGGATAAAGAGCCCAAACGCGATAAAGAAGTCAGGTGAAACATCTCCACTCCAAGATCGATGCAACCTCCACGGACAAAGGACCTCCTGCACAAACATCTCCTCGCTCATTGATAAACTCGGATTCGAGACACCACCCTGCTCGGAAACCGGTGATCATTTTGAGTATACGGGGTGACGATGAATACCATAAGTCCCAACAACAACCGCCTTATCAAAGTACGTAAACCGTAATCCTCATCTAGGTCTAAATAAAAGAAGAAGAAGTGCTTCAAAGTTGACGTCGATCATGGTTAGATGAAGATAATGGAGGAATTTGAATGGTTTTCTACACTTGTCAATTTCACTCTCACTGGCCAAGGTCAAGATCCGGTAGACGGTAATACATTGGAGCATGCAAAGATATCGCAAGAAAATTCAGTAAAGAAGATGATGAAATCTGAAAGGCGGCGAATCAAGAATGAAGCTTTTCAACTGTGGAAGATAGCTCAGAAAGTGCCATCGAGGTCGAATATCACCTTGACAACATTGTTCGAGCTATGTCTAATAACATGGATTGGCTCGCAACCCGGAAAAAACATCGACTTTAGCGGGGACAACCCTCCATATTACACCGATGGTCTAAAACCACTACCAATGATCACAACGATCAGCCTAGATCCCAACGATATTTATTCAAATAAAGACTTGGAATTTCTTCACGATGGCGATGGTTCAGGAAATACGCTACATCCTTTGACACTTCCATTCCCAATGACACTCAAACCGCATAGCTATCGAGGAAAGAGCTAATCACTTGTTCTCCAACAAAGTGGAATCATACGACCGAGATGCAATGTACGGGATTCATCATTGGCCGAACGCCGCGAAGACTCTATCAGAGAAGCCGCCAGTCCGTAGTCTCAAAATGCGCAAGATTGTTGATGCTAAAAACATCGCTGCCATCAAACACGTTTATCTTTCGCCCAAATGGGACTCACATTTATCTCAAGAATATTATGGTCAGAGACAAGACGAAAGCGATTATGCATTTCTCTCGAGGTGACTTTAAGAATTTGTCTATCAACGACATCAAGACATGTACCTTGCCAAAGCTGCGGTCGTGATGAGACAATTCTCCACCTGGAAGAAACGCGAATTCATCAAGTTAGTGCTCATCTTCATCGACGCATAGTTATCAAAGAACGTAGAAGATCTCCTGGCGCTGAATCTTATCGCACCGCAGTCAACTTCACTCCACCGCCAGCTGATCTTCCGACATTAACCCGTCTGCACAACTTACACTCATCAAGAAACTATTCGGCGTCGCTATCGCAGTTGAACTTCAAAGAAATTGCTTGATGGCGTCTGAGATCTTCACAAGTTTGGAGATCGCACTTTGAAGATGGTTAGGACCGGATTGGCTTTACCTACGGAAAGATATACACCAAAAGATCGGTCTCCTGTTTATGGAATTTCGGGATCGAAGGGATGTGAAGAGGATCATCATAATGATTGATGAATGGTTGTATAGAAGCGGATCGATTCGAAGATTGAAAGCTATGTTGGTGGTCGACCCGTGAGAAACATCATCGATTTCAACGCCCATTCACACTCCTCGAGCCATCTCTCGACTACCGGTACTCCTTGAAGCGCTTCTTTCATTATAAATTTGGATGAATGATTTATTATGTCAATGGCTTGTGCACATATTACAGTGTACAACCCGCACTTGTAAATAAAGGACCACAGTAGGCACGCCCATTGCCACAATCCTTATATAAGGAGCCAAAGCTTCTTACTTTTGAGTAAAACCTATCAAACCTTTCACTTTTCAAGGTTTTGCTCAAAAGAACAAGTACTTTCCTTATGATTTTCAAAACCTCAACCGTTTATATCTCTTGTTTGGGGGAGTACTTGACTTAAAACTTTGCTCACAAATTGTTCACAGTGGTCATTCTTCCCGCAACACTCGAAATGGTCATATTTATTCTCAACTTTTCAAAAATAACATTTTTTTATGCCATTTTGAGGGAGAAAATACTTGATAAGAAATATGTTGTGTTGCTATATGAACTCGTGTGAAAAGACTTTAACCCATGAATTGCGAGATCTTAACTGTTAGTAACTAAAAGACTTGTGCAGGACGGTAATAATTTCAAGCTAGTTAGTTAGTGATATAAATGTGTTCAAAGGACTTGTCCGTAGAATGTACCATGTTCGAAGAAACTCTTGGTAGACATGAACCTTGACGGGTTTGACAACCTTTCAGGGTTTTCCACACCTTTAAGATAGTTATTAGAGTTAGTTGTCACCTAAAGGCAGATAATGCAACTCTTTAACAATGCCATCGCGAACATGTCTCGCGAGAATGTCTATCTTGAGTCGATCAATTCGTGCGCTCTTTCCTCACCGTGCGCATTTCCTTCAAAACTCTAAAGCACATGTGGAGGGAGTATTTCTCGCTAAAATATAAAACTCTCATAGTGGTTCAAACATGTTTTTCATTTACAAACCCTTTGAGAGATTTTCTTCAAAATGGTTTTATGGCAACATAGGTTAGTTGTCATGGAGTTATGGTGACTAAGGAAGAATGCTATGATCCGGCCAGCAGGAGGGATCTACCCGAGGACACCACAAATAGTTAGCATTTTAGAAGTCCTTAGGTATGATTATGGAGGAAAATAAAGAATGGGAGAAAGAAGGAGTTGAAGAATTAAAAAGAAAAGAAAAGGGTGTGAAAAGAAATAGCCCTCGGATTATTCAACTTAGGGCGGATAACGGGTTCAATTCTATATGCTACCGGTTGTCACTAGATGACACCGGTATTGAAGATTAAAAGTCGTCATGGACCCGGTGGCGATGCACTAAACCTTCTTAACCACTCAAGTTTCTCTCAACGTTTGTTTCACCTCGGGAACCCTACGTAAACTATCGGCTTTCTAGAGATTGCCGCATATTGAAGAAGGAGACCCTCTCCTAGTCTCTGCCGTGGAAACCAAAACGCACTATTGAGTCTAAAGCCATGAGATTCATCAAAAGATCTCTTAGGTACACTTGACATTTCATCACTTGACGCTCAACAATAAAATTTCGGTGGTACATTATCGAGTCCTTCACAGATCTTAGAAATGCATGCGTGAACATTTATGAGAGGTTCATTTGTGATCCTCGGTGATTGAATGGAAACTCCCCGCCAGTGGTCAACATCAAACGTACCGGCGCAGTGCCGCTTCGGCAACTCCTGGATTGCGCTTAGTGGTCTCAAACGGTCTACGGCCAGGTGATGCTCTAATTGTACCGACTCATCACGAATCGTAGGTGTACGGTACATCGTGTTATCTCAATTTGTGGGACTATCCAAACGCCTTTGTAAGAATTAGAGTTGTGTTTCACACTATCTTTGTTAACACTCTCAAGTTCAAACTTGTAAATGCGGAAGCTTATTACTAACCGTTTTTATGTTTTCTTCTATGGAAGCTCGGGATGGAATGATCGTGCGATTCTTCATGCTCACGCCAAATCATCAATAAATGGAAGTTCTATCCGCAACAACCGAATGTATCGATTCTTCGTCAAATCAAAGAATCTAAAGTTAAAGACTTAAAGAACTTCATCGCGATCAATTCCAACGTAAAAGAGCATGTGAGCATGTTGAAGAATGACGGCGGGAGATACAAACGGCTGCACTGAGGCGGACTTCTTGATGCAGATAACAACATACTATCACTTTCATCACAAGAACAATGATCAAAAACAAACAAAAAGCGTAGATAAGCAACGTGCCGTTCAACTATCTCCACACTGGGGAGATGGTTCAATCAAGCGCATTCTTCTCCAAGAAAGAAAAATGTCGAAGACGCCAGCTACTATTACATCTACGCCTTCACCGTTTTCATCACCAACACTTGAGGGGGAGATTGTTGGAATCACTCCTAAACCTTTATTCAAGTGTTAGTTACTCATATGTAATAGGTAGCTTATTATGGCCTTAATGTTTGTTTAAGGTCTAGCTTATGTAGAAGGCCCATAAGCCAAAATCTGCAATGGAAAAGGAAAGGAACTAGCTTGCCCTAGCTTCCCTCCTATAACATCTCTTGTATAACCCTCACTTGAGGGTTGGTTGTTCAAGTTATTTTCTTCACATACATCTACGCCTAACCATCTTTATTATATCGTGTGTGTGTGAATCTTGTTCAATCGACTCTCTATCTCTTTCTATGAAGCTTGTGTTGTAAATCTGGTGATCTAACACCAACTCCAATTGCATTGTCATTAAATAATTGTATTTGAGTTTGGTATCAATTTTCTCATGTTTGACAAGAGAAGAAAAACACAATATGAGAAAAGAACATATGTAATAGTATATGGATACAAAAAGTTAGAGCAACTTTTAGTTGTGTGAGACTTGTTCTAAGGTTTAAATCCCACATTGTTTGGAGGAATGAAATTGTGCTTCCTTATATACTTTGGGTGTTTGAAAGTATGACAAGTTGAAATAACCATTATGTTGTTGTTTGTGAGTTTCATTGGCCGTTAACCTTGTTGAGTTTATAATATATAAAATATACAATAAACATATAGACATCAAGAAGCAGTGGAAGACTTAAGATCATAACAAATAAATTAAAGCGAAAAGGCGCAACGCATTTGCGAATGTAGGATCCTTAGAGCAAACAAAGAAGTGGTTTGAAGAATTGTCCCTCACCGTTCTACAACTTCAAACCAATATGGTGTAAGAATAGTGTCTTACTACCACGTTCTTGTACACACGAATTAAACAACGAATCAAGCGATTGCTAGATCTAACACAAGTCCTCGAGGAAAACTTAAACCAAACCCCTAACAATGGTGTTCCGCATTTGGGACAAGAGAGAGGACAGGAGAGATCTAGGGTTAATTCAATGCATGTGCGAGAAACCTAGAACCTAGCCTTGTTTATATAGTAGATGGATACCTTTGGGAACAAGTTAGGGATTAGGGCTTGAGGCCCTTTGGCGGCCATGAAGAAAGCCCAAGGAAAACCCATAACTTTTTCAAGTCTTTCCATTTCTAGTCCTTTCTCTTTTCATTTAATCTGTTAGTCATTTTTCAAATAATACTTAACGATTAACCGACTTAATGTGCAATAGTGTCGTAAACATAAACATTAATTATTAACTTTAATTCTCATTAGCTAATGTTGTATCGGTCACGAGTCCGGTCCACATTCACATGTTTGTAAATATATACATTTCCAAACTCCCACTTGGATATGTTTACAAACGCGGAAATGACATTGGTTAGCTTTCTAGAAACACCAATGCCCCGCATAACCGTGTATGGTTTTCTAGAGAAAAACCAAGTTTGATGATTCATCATCATATTCATCCTTTTGTTTCTAATACCATGTTAATAAGAATATGGATCCCACTCATTTCTTAATTAACTATTTCTCACTTTATGTGATTGATTAAGATTACCAATTCTTCCAACATATCCGGAAGACCCTTGCATGGCCATGCAAACATCTTAACAACCCACGAGGGCTAGAAGATTATACTTCAAATAAATTGAAGAAAAAACAAATCCCATTTTGACTACAAGCAGGATTCACAAATTTCGCAACACTTCTCACACAACTAAATGAACTACATCCATGCCATATCTCTTGTACCTCAAGTCAGAGGATAAATATTCATGATATACTTAATGACAAAGATCCATAAAATATTATCATGTGGGTGGGATAAGTCCTATACTCAATCCATTGAATATCATCCGAAATTAGTCATGCTACGCATCAATATACTTTCAAGTATATAATAACTAATACTCAGATTTTTCTTAATTCAATATCATTCCCATGTTATTGATTGACAACGGACTATTTAGAATAACTTAAGTTATTCAAGGATTTAAACATGAAAATATAGGATAACATCATAATAAATGAATAATAAACATAACAAAATACTTTATTTCATTTCAATAACAATGTTTACAATATCCTCTATCTAAAATACTTAGTCATGATGGGCATGAAACTACTATTAACTAAGTCCAAACTTATCGACAAATGATTAAGTTTTTCACCGTAAGGCCTGCTAAGCGGATCCGCTAGGTTATCATCTGGTGAACTTTGAGCAACTCAACTCACCAATTTCACTTGCTCTCGAACATAGTGATATTGTCTAGGATAGTGTCTCGTGCCCTTCATGACTCTGTGTTCATGGACAAAAGTAACTGCAGAATTGTCACAATACACTTTAATAGGATTTTCAATCGACCGCGATAACACCAAGCCCAAACAAACTTCCTTATCCAAACGGCTTCCACCTCTTGTCGCCGCGCTATGTACTCACTTTCAGAGCAGACATTGCAAGTGTTGTTCGCTTGCTCTTCCAATCCACAAGACCTCCATTGATGACAAAATGTAACCCGTTTGAGACTTTGTATTATCTTTGTCACACTTCAGATGCGTCACAGTAACTGTAATGCATGCTTTTCCGGGATTTACACTATGAACATATCTCTTGTAGCCCTAAGGTACTTGAGAATATGTTTAACAGCCAGCCTGAATTTCACCGACGGTGATACCATCGGCCAAGTTTTGAGTTCAACGCCAATTGTGCATGATCGCGATTGCAGACATGATAGATCCTACAACCAAGCATAAGGAACTTTCTTCATACCGCCACCTCGCAGGTGTTGAAGCACAACCTTGGCTACTCAAACCATGATTTACTTGCATTGGCAAAAATCCCTTCTTGGAATTTTGCATATTGAATCTCTTCAATATTTTGTCAATGTAAGCACTTTGCTTAAACCACCAGCCTTCCTGATCTATCCCGGTAGATCTTGATTCGAAAGTATATATGTCGCTTCCTCAAGTCCTTCATCGAAAAACATTTACCAAGATAGATTTCACCTCATTCGGACTTGGTATATGATTTCCCATGATTAATATGTCATCGACATACGTAACAAGCAAAGTAACATGACTCCCACTAGCTTTGTGATATACACATGGCTCATCAAGATTCCGAGTAAATCCAAAACTTTTGATTTCTCCATGAATTTTATTCCATTGTTGATGCTTGCTTCCACCATAAATGGACCTCTTAAGCTTGCATACACGGTTAGGAAATAATGGATTCACAAACCCTTCCTACGTACATATAGATGTCTTCATTAAGACGGCCATTCTAAGCGGTTTTGACATCCATTTACCAAATCTCATAGTCATAGTGTGCAACTATAGCTATGAGAATCCTAATAGCTCTTATGTTCGCTACAGGAGAGAATGTCTCCTCGTAGTCAATGCCATAGGTTTGAGTAAAACCTTTAGCCACTAGACGAGCCTTGTAGGTGTGTACATTGCCATCCATGTCGGTTTTCTTCTTGAAGATCCACTTACTTCCAAATCCACTTTAGCATTGGGAGGAAGGTCAACTCAATCCGCACATCATTATCTTTCATGGATTGCATTTCCCCATTCATAGCACTGCCATTTATCCTTCTCGTGATCAGCCATGGCAGCCTTTATAGTTGGCGTGTTCATTAAGATCCCCAACCATATTTTCCTCCACCTCTACTTAAGACATAGACGGTGCACGATAGTCCTTTCGCATCTACGAATGGGAACAACTTCTGAGGAGCACCTAAGCTGTGTTCTTCTTGAAGTTGGCTAGTATTTTCTAAAGTGTTGTATCTTCTTGATCATATTCCGGATCATATACTCCCACCGAAGTTCTTGAGATATGAGATTTTTCAAGGAAATTCCATACCCAGTCGCGAATGACTTTATTCTCACACGGTAGTAAAAGTAGTAACCCATAGTTTCCTTAGGGTATCCACAAAGATACACTTTAACATCCGCTTGAGCTTATATCGGTGTGTCACGCTTAACAAACGCCACATCCCCGGACCTTTAAGTAAGAAAAGTGGGAGCTTTTCCAAATTCATATTTCATATGGAGTTTTAACAACCTTCTTTGTTGGAACCATACTCAAAATGCTAATAGCGTTTCAAGGGCATAATCCCAAAAGTAAAGGTAGAGTCGTAAGTTCAAACATTGATCGTATTAACATGTCAAGTAAGGTTCTATTCTTCGTGATACACCATTTTGTTGCGAGAGTAAGGAGATGTGAGTTCTTTGATAATTCCACACTCAGCTAAGTAATCTTTGAACTCTTGACTTATATACTTACCACCTCTATCGGATCGAAGAGCTTTAATCTTCTTATCGAAGTAATTTACTTCACTTTTGAAAACCTTAAATGTTTCAAAGACTTCATATTTATGTTTAAGTAAATAAACATAACCATAACGACTGAAATCATCCGTAAAGGTTAAGAAGTAGGGCACCACGCTTTGACACATGTCTAAGTGGACAACACACATCGGTGTATTAATCCAAGTAGATCGAAGCCCTTTCCACTTGTGGTGAAAATGTTTCCTGTCATCTTCCCAACTATGCAAGACTCCGCATTTGTCAAATGATTCATCATTGACCGTTTGTAAAATCCCATCGTGTTGCAGCTTTTCCATGCGTTTCTTGCCAATATGGGCAAGGCGACAATGCCAAAGATAAGAAGAGTCACGGTTCAACTTGCTCTTCTTATTGCTAATGCTATACAACGAATTATTTTCATTGGATATACAACCATCCATATCAATTTCAAACACACCAAGAATAGGAATTGCATTAAAGTAAAAAACATTATTTAAAAAAACTGAAATTCCATAACTTGTAAAAGTGTGCACAAAACCAATATCTTTTAACAAAGAAACTGAAATAACACCCATAACAATGGAGGGTGCATAATGACAATTATTTAGTTCTAATATTAAGCCCGAAGGCAACACTAAATCAAAAGTCCCTATGGCTTCGACAACATGCCGCTTTCCATTGCCAACCTGACAAGTATCTTTCTCCATGCGAGTCGACTTCCTTGCTCCTCTAAGTCCCTGCGATGTATTACGGATGTGAGTACCACATCACGTATCATATATCGAGGAATTTTGCTTATGAGGAAAAGAAAATAATTCAAACATAAAAATATTACACGATGAGCTAGGCACCATCTTATTTTTATTCCGAAGTCACGTCATTCGATAAACTGAAAGTTCCGCTTCCTTGGCACGGTGAGTTGCGGTGGTGGCAAATTAAATCCTTCTGGATTCTCCTTTTCTTTCCGGGGGTTCTTCTTAGGAGCGGTGGGATGACAACTTAGCTTCCTCCTTTTCCTTTCCACTTTCTTATCACGCTGCGGCTTTGGCTTATTCAGCCACCACCTCATTGCGGCTACATGCAGCATGTGTAGGAGCCTTCTTTAGCAATCTTTCTTCGAAGTCTACAAGCATTGCATGTAACTGCCTGTCTTCCCGTGCAATGCATGTTAAAATTCCGGCACAAAATCACCAAATCGATCCGGATTAAGGGAGTGATTGATGAGGCCGACACATACATCATTCGAGTAACCCGCGTAGAGCTTCTCCAATTGGTCCAAGTGATGCTTCATCTCTAGGGCGATGGTGGGAGAACGATTGCCAACCTCACGCTGCGACTATGAACCTTTTCAATAAGTTCATGGTTATAGTTCATTGCCGGTGGCTTCTCAACCATACGTTTGAGTTCATCTAGCATGCTCATAGGCGGATAGTGCTCAAATTGTTTTGCAATTGAGCGGACATCCCGAGCATTAGACACACCACATCATTGTAGCTTATCTATTCAACACGATATGCCTCTTGTTCAAGAGCGCTTACCGTGTTGGGAGGAGCTCGAGTGTATAGTCAAAATTTCAACCCTTTGGCAACGGGATTATCCTAAGTGAGCGATGCCAATCATTGAAATTAGGGCGGTCGACCCTTGTCCCTTCCAATCATATCTTTGAAAGCGGAACTCATTGAGCTCATAGTGTTTTCGGGTTGAGCCATCTCTAAAAAGTTCAAAAAACCAGAATTAGTATTTTGATAATTTTCCTTTTCAATAAACAATTAAATACCAAAGGTTCATATTCATATAACCAATTAATATTAATTGAAAACTAGGATCCAAATTGTCATAATTTCATTACGTCGGATTGATGCGCTAGTAATAAACCTTATACAAAATGGTAGAGCTTTTGCTCAATTGCCAATTTCAATTGCAATTCCTAGATTTATGGGATTTACATATAGCCAATATCAATTGCCATGTAAACATGTTTTATCCCATCTTATGCCCGAGTTGTCGCTTCTCCTTCTTCTCAATTAAGTTGTCCAACTTAAGACAAGCGCAAAATCGTCCATGCCCGTTCTCACGACACGTGGACATTTTACCCTTCGATTACGATTTAAATCACGTTCTCACGAAAATAAAAGGTAATCTTAGGTGTTTCCGTTTCATTGGATGGCATATAACTTAAATTAAAGGGTAATAGTTTTGATGTTAAATTAAATATGTACGAAGATGTCATGCATTCATCTTTGTAGCATAGTTTTTATTAAAACATTTATATCTTGTTTTAATATATAAGCTTTTCATCATCAAACTTTAATTCAGGTATTGGGTTCACCAATCAAGGAATTTAGTGTTAATTATCATCCATTATACCATACTTTTGCATAAGTGTAAACACTTAGTGTTTCGGATAATTACCACCGAAGTGGCATATGGAATTAAAACTAATTCGCCCTTAAGATGAGCTTGCACATTTAATGGCTTACTAAGTAGCTCCATTCGAACTTACGAGAGGCGAGGACCAAGTACGCAAAGCACAACCTTAGACATCTTTTCGATGTATAGCACTTCTTTATTAATCCCTTTATAGTTCATTCTCATGGGTGAGCCGTTCAAGACCATTTGTACCAAAGTCATCAATCAATTAAACGATTATGATTACTATGCTTAAAAATACATGTTTCACCATTGTTTAGGTCAGTTTATTTTTCTTGTAAAAATACCCTTGTTACACAAAACAAACAAGCAAGTATTTAAAAAATAAACATATAAACAATGAATGCATAAACAAAAAACTCATGCATATCAAATAGCCACATGCAAACGATTTTTGATAAATCCTATTAATAACCAATTCTAGATCTGTCAATATGCATATATTTAATTAAGACTTTCACCCGTTTTCATCTATGTACAAGGTGAGCCACATGCATCGATTCATCGATTGCGTAAGTCAAAATTAAATACATACCACATAGCACATAATTGATTAAATTAATAATGATTGAGGTCTTCCCCAATTTTAGATCTATCATAATTTAGTGTATATCACTTAAACATGAAAGACATACAATAAAAGCAGATCCATGATAAAACATGCATGTAATTATCATGGACATTAAATTACACTTAACAATTAATGCAATTAAAACAGAGTTACGCAATACACATAAAGTTGCATGCATCCTAGGGTTTCTAATTCAATTAAAAATTTAGTTTACAAAACCCTAATTAGGGCACCAAAATAAACGCCCCCCCTAAAAAATTAGGGTTTAGGTTTTGCAAACCCTAGATATCATGATACAAATAATAACACACTCATGTTTATTTTAATTATGTGTTTCGAGAATTAATTACTTGTTATACAAGGCTCGATGCCCTTGTTGGAGTTTATAATATATAAAACATACAATAAACATATAGACATCAAGAGTACCGGCCCGAAGACTTAAGATCATAACAAATAAATTAATTAACGAAAGTATGCGTAGCATTGCTCTTCTGCGAATGTCGATCCTTAGAGCAACACAAAGAAGTGGTTTAAAGAATTGTCCCTTACCGTTCTACAACTCAAACAAATATGGTGTAAGAATAGTGTCTTACTACCACGTTCTTGTACACACAAATTAACCAACGAATCAAGCGATTGCTAGATCTAACACAAGTCCTCGTTTAAGGAAAACGAAACCAAACTCCCTATCAATGGGGTGTTCGGCCGATTGGGACAAGAGAGAGGAGAGGAGAGATCTAGGGTTAATTCAATGCACAAAGTGTGAGAAACCCTAGAACCTAGCCTTGTTTATATAGTAGATGGATACCTTTGGGAACAAGTTAGGGATTAGGGCTTGGGAAGCCCCCCTTGGCCGGCCATGAAGAAAGCCCAAGGGAAAACCCATAACTTTTTCAAGTCTTTCCATTTCTAGTCCTTTCTCTTTTCATTTAACGGTCGTTAGTCATTTTTCCGTTAAATACTTAATGATCGTTAACCGGACTTAATGTGCAATAATTAATCGTAAACATAAACATTAATTATTAACTTTAATTCTCATTCGCTAATGTGTGCAATCCCGTGGTCACGAGTTCGAATCCGGACATTCACATGTTTGTAAGTATATATATTTCCAACAAACCTATCATCATAAACGGCCAGTCATTCTCACAAATGATAATTGGTGTAAATAATCAACTTTTTGTATATGAGATGTTAGCTTATGATTAATCTGATATTGCTTATAATTGACTTAATTATAAATATAAAAGAACCAACACTCATCCAAATTATACAATAATTGTTTCTGTTAGCTTATGATTAATCTGATATTGCTTATAATTGACTTAATTATAAATATAAAAGAACTAACACTCATCCAAGTTATACAATAATTGTTTCTTAGCATTTATCTTTGGAATACATAGTTTTGTGGGTGATATCCAACTCCAATCACATTGCTACTAAATACGTGTGTTAGAGTATCAAATTTTTAATAGCTTTAAAAGCAAGAAAAAAAGTTACAACAAAGTTTGGCATGGTTACCTTTTTTTATAAAAAAAACTAATTTTTTTTAGTCCCTCATGAATCAAAGAAGCATAATTATACTAGCTAATGTAGGTGTATATGGTTCGAGATTTATGGTTATTAATTCTTTTAACTCCGAAGTTGGCATTGAGTTGTTCTTCATGTCCCATCGTAGAGATTTATGGTTATTAGGTTGCTGCTAAGTCAGAAGTTGGCATTAGAGTGTTCTTCATGCTCCTGTAATACTTTCATCATATCATATGTAATCGATGAATTGTATGTTGAAATCTGAATCTTCAAGTACCTCAATCTAGATAGTTCATTACCTATGGAATTGGATAACTTATCAACTGGTTTATGTACTGTGTCCTTGGATGGTTTTAGAGACTTGTAAAGTTTGATGTATGATTATAAACTGGTCTGCTGGATGTGAAGTCTTTTGATGTATGATTATCAACGGATCAGATTGTGTTGAGTTTTTGATATAGTCATGACTCATTGTTCGTGACTTGTGAGTATAGTTTTATTGTAGTTTTGATTTGGTATATATAGTACTCCCCTTTCCTCCCTAACGACAAATACTTAACACACTCTTTTACATCAAATTACAATTCCTTCAAAAACATTCTGTGAACCAAACGCACCCTCAGAGTCAAGTTGAATAGTAAACTCAACCGCTTTTCGCAGCCCTTTACAATCTCTTTTCCCACATTTCTCTGTTTCATTTCAAGTATTTCTCTAGCAGCTATACTTGCTAAATTCAGCAATACATGAATGGTGCTTCTGAAATTATATGCCCAATTATAACAAACAACAATGGTAGTACCTCTATTGGTTCATGATATATCGTGTTAACATAGGAACTATTTAAAACAGGTATTTGAGCCTGGTATCAATTTTATCCTACTCACTTTTCTGAAAACCAAGTATTTAGTCTCACATGGGTTAAAGAAAGAAAATTTTGATAGGTCATATAGAGTGGTGTATTTCTATCAATTCATATAAAATCTCAACTTTTTATCATTTTAAAGTTTATACCAAAAAGGATTGACAGGTGATTTCATACTATTTTAGACACAGTTATTGTATATTTCAGTATGTGTATGCACTCCAAATATATTAGCTACTGCATGTTTAAAAACCAAGTGTTGGTGGTCATACCAAAATCAGCCGTTCGTAAAAGCTCTCAAATTTTTTACCCTGGTGAAGTTAATAACTAAAGTGATCAATGCAAATTTATATGCCAACAATTTTGACTCATTTAGACATAGCGATTGTATGGACTTGTAATATTTTTACTATCGAGAAAAGATCTAGTGAGAAGAAAAAAAATGAAATGCGAAGAATGAAGAGAAATTTCGGCGACACATTTCAAATGAGAGGGAGAAATTTAAGGAGAGATGCATCTACATTTGTAGGTGCACCCGAAATGTGCAGTTGTGATTTATTATCACCATTCTCATTTTACTTTTATTTCTCATTTGATTATAACTCTTTAACTGCCAGTGTATAGAAACTAATCAAGGGATGTTGGTCAACCCAATCCGAGTCGATAAATTGTGTCAAAATTTATAGGAAAATATTATCAATCGTTGTGTATTTATTGGCCACGTTTATGTAATAGAAGGTTGGCATCCTTTTAATAAATATGACAAAATGAGGGTCTGCGAGAGAGTTCAACAAAATAGTTTTTATTACAACTATACAAGTAAACTAAAACTAAATCAAAATGATATATAAAGTTGGCCAAATCTTTGGGTGATTGAGGTACTATCCATGGAGGATATCCAACTCCAATTGCGTCGTCACTAAAATACCATACTCGAGTTTGGTATCAATTTCTCAAATTTGACAGGAGAAGAAAAAAATAATGTGTGAAAAGAACATATTTAATCTTTGATTACGGAAAGATAAAAAAAGGGGTAATTCCCAAAAGAGGACAAAAAGGTCCATAGTGATCACTTTGAGGTACAAAAATAAAGTCTCTTTCAATTGATGGTCATTATGCGAATGTCGCGATTCGACTAAAATGTTGACACGATGTCAGAACGATAAAAAGCACTTTCAATAATTGGCAAGTACAATCACTATCAATGCCTTGTTTGACTTTTATATACAAATGTGCGAACGATGAATGTGCGAATGTGCGATTTGAAAATAACTTTATTAGGAATGACCACTTGTAAGGAATAAAATCTTTCTTTATGGTACAAAATCTTTCTTAATTCTTTAAAATATTTATTTAAATTATAACAATGTTACTCTTGAGTCTTGAACAAAGATTGCCAAATGGTTGTCATGTTTTTAAATGCATTATGCCAACAAAAGTACAAAACTTAAATTGTTTAAAGGATTAAAAGCTCATTATATGATAAATATTTTGTTAAGAATCTATACTATCTTAAAATATATCTTTGACTCTTTCTCATATTAATTTTTTTAAACTATCAAGAATAGATTTTTAAGCAAATACAAATAAGGGTGAAAGTTAAAGATACATAACATATTTTTCAAATAAGCGGGTCTACATAATGTATTTTATAAATTGTCAAAGATCATAATATATTTTCAAATAATCTTCGATCTAACTAACATGACCGGTGGCCGGCAGAGGTTAACAAGGTCATATGATTAAAAATTACACTTTTGGTCCCCAAAAGCCGGACCAAATTCCAGCGGATTAGTCCAATTTTGATAGCCTTCGTTAAAAAACTTTTAAATTCTTTTTCTTAAAATCTACTTAAAATATATATTTTTTTAATTTATAATTCAAAAAAATGGATGAATTTTTTTATAAACTTTTTTTTACCTTTTTTTTTAAACGTAAATTTAAAAAAATAAATAAATAAACTTTTTGAAATCAGTTAAAAAAACAAGCGTAATTTTTAAATTCAAAAAAAAAAACGTAATTTTAATCGGAAAAACTTTTTAAAATCGGATAAAACGCTTTAAAAATTCACGTTTTAAAAAAAATTGATTAAAAAGATTACATTTTTTAATCGGTTTAAAAGTTTTGATTTAAAAATAAATGTTTAAAAATAAATATTACGCTTTTTAATCGAATTTAAAAGTTTTTTCCGATTTAAAAAAAAAAATTACGTTTTTTTTTATCCTGATTTTAAATTTTTTTTTCTGATTTAAAAAAAAATTCGTTTAAAAAAACGTAAATCGTCCTTGACATTATATGTTGAATGTACGTACTTAACACATGACAACCATTTGTCAATCTTTGTTCAAGAGTAACATTGTTATAATTTAAATAAATATTTTAAAATTTTAATAAAGATTTTGTACCTTAAAAGTTAGATTTGATTCCTTACATATGTTCATTCCCAATAAAGTTATGTTAATTTAGCATTCACACATTCACCGCTTAGCATTTGTATAAAAAAGTCAAACAAGGCATTGATAATGACTGCATACTTCGCCAATAATTGAAAGAGTCTTTGTATGCGGACTGATGTCAACATTTTAGTGGAATCGCGCATTCGCATAATGACCATTTGGGAAGAGACTTTATTTTTGTACCTCAAAGTGATCACTATGGATTTTTTTGTCCTCTTTTGGGAATTACCCCATAAAAAAATGTGTTATGTCTCTAGAGCAACTTGTAATAGGCTAGTTGTGTGAGACTGTGAGACTTTTTTAAAGTTTTAAATCCCACATTGATTGGAGGAATGAAACTTTGCTTCTTTATATACTTTGGGTGTTTTAACTAGTTATAAGTTGAAATAAGCATTTTATTGTTGTTTGTGTCTTTCGCCTACCGTAGCAATCGGTAGATCAGAGCTGATGCTACCAAAATCCACATTCGTCAAGGTGCTTGGTTGGCTGTCTCACTCATTTTGACCTTGACTTTCTGGTCTTTGACAACAGTGCTAAAAAGACAAAGAAAGATCGTTAGAGAGGTCACCGGGCTGAGCCCGAGGGAACCCCCTTTGATCAAGTCAGTATTGATCGTAATAGTATGAGCATGGTTAGAAGCTAGAATGTAGAGTTATAGATGAGAGTTATAAGATAATGTTGTGTCCTTATAAGTATTTGGTGCTAGCTATTTATAGAAAAACATATATGATATAATATGCGTGAAACTTACAAGGAAGGGATGCAAGTGGAAGCAACTTGCAAGCTTGATATCTTTGCAAAGATTTGGTAATAAAGTGAAATACCAATGTATTTATTCTTCAACTTGAAGATCATATCAGAAGCAATGTAAATACATGCGTTTATTTTAGCATAGTTACATAAGAAAGTTTATATTGTGAGTAACTCCATTAAGCCCTCTTGTTTATACATGTTAAATGTAAACGCAACATGTATGAACTAATCGTGCTTCTTGTAGTATGCGTTTTTGTCAATCATTTTGGAGTATTGCTTTGTGCAATGATGTTTTGTCGTTTTTCAAGTGGTCATGTCACTTTGTACATTTAGCTAATTTTGGCTATTTATCCCTTTAGTGACGGGATATTGTATTTGTTCGTGCTATTTTATCTAGCTTCATATTAAGCTTTTGCGTAATAGCAATTCATCCTTTCAACATCGATAGATTTTCATTGGAGTGACTATGTCACTTTCGTGTGAAGGAGTTTAGCGTTTTCTAGACGATTTGATGCCTTGCGTTATGAAATTTCACGTCTTTAAAGTGGTTTTCCACATTTGCGCACTATGATTCCGCGTCTTTTGGGGTGGGCATGCCACTTTAGCTATTTATAGCTTTTCATCCCTTTAATGTCGGGAAATAATGATTGAAGTGACCACGTCACTCTTGCACAATGAGGTTTCGCGTCTTTAGTGTGGACATGCCACTTTCTTGCGATGAGTTTCGCGTCTTTGTAAGCAATATAGCTTATTATCCCTTTAATGGCGGGATATTGTATTGGTCCGGACCTTTTTGCTTAGCTTTATATTAAGCTTTAAAGCTTTTCATCCCTTTTTGCTTAGCTTTATATTAAGCTTAGCTTTATATTAAGCTTTATAGCTTTTCATCCCTTTAATGTCGGGAAATAATGATTGAAGTGACCACGTCACTCTTGCACAATGAGGTTTCGCGTCTTTAGTGTGGACATGCCACTTTGCGCGATGAGTTTCGCGTCTTTGTAAGCAATATAGCTTATTATCCCTTTAATGGCGGGATATTGTATTGGTCCGGACCTTTTTGCTTAGCTTTATATTAAGCTTTAAAGCTTTTCATCCCTTTAATGTAGGGAGATAATCATGAAAGTGGCATGCCACTTTTGCGTGATGGGGTTTCACGACTTTGGATCGGTTGTTCCGCTTTTGCGTGTTTCACGTCTTTGAAAAGGCCTTGCATTGTTGCTTGATTTATCGCTCTCGACTTGGAAGCATCATTATGTAGCTTTTTCTCATAGAAGATACATAAGATTCTTGACTTTTTCTTGTTAGATCAGTTATGTAAATAGATAGAAATTGATGTAATCCTTTCGTATAGCAACAAGTGATAGATTAATAGTTATATCATCAACTTTTGAGTAAGGCATGACTTATATGTGCATGAGATCAAGAAGCCAAACCTGATTGTCTAGTTACAATGTTGCTCTCAAGGCCTCCTTGTATACGCCAAAATCGATTTTTAGCAAGTGCAATATATGACTTAAAACGCTCTTTTGTATCATCTTGTTGAACTTAGATATGTAAGAGAAATCATAAGGTGAGCATACATGACATATTTTGTTCGTGTCCCTCGGATGGCGCCAAATGATGCTACCAAAATCCACATTTATCAAGGTGCTTGGTTGGCCGTCTGACTCATTTTGACCTTGACTTTCGGGTCTTTGATAACAGTGCTAAAAAGACAAAGAAATATCGTTAAAGAGGTCCCCGGGCTGAACCCGGGGGAACCCCCTCCGACGATCAAGTCAGTATTGATCGTAATTGTATGAGCATGGTTAGAAGCTAGAATGTAGAGCTATAGATGAGAGTTATAAGAGAATGTTGTGTCCTTATAAGTATTTGGTGGTAGCTATTTATAGGAAAACATATATGATATAATATGCGTGAAACTTACAAGCAAGGGATGCAAGTGGAAGCAACTTGGAAGCTTGATATCTTTGCAAACATTTGATAATAAAGTGAAATACCAATGTATTTATTCTTCAACTTGAACATTATATCAGAAGCAATGTATACTACATAAATACATGCGTTTATTTTAGCATAGTTACATAAGAAAGTTTATATTGTGAGTAACTCCATTAAGCCCCCTTGTTTATACATGTTAAATGTAAACGCAACATGTATGAACTAATCGTGCTTCTTGTTGTATGCGTTTTTGTCAATCGTTTGATATTGGTCTATGCATTTGGTAATGATGCCTTTTTGGATATGCTCTTCTACTCTTGTTGCTAGATCAATTCTAAATTGGATATGGCTCAGTTTGTTGAGTTTTTAGTATAGTCAACAAGATTATTTCATTGTAGTCTTGATTTGGTATGGTACTCCCTTTTCATCTCTAACGACAAATACCTATCACGCTCTTTAGAGACAAGCTGAATATTAAACTAAACCGTTTTACACAAACCTTTGCAATCTCTCTTCCCACATATAATGTGTTAGGAACTATTAAAAATAGGTATTTGAGTTTGGCATCAATTTTCTCATAGCTTTAGAAGAGTAACAGTGTTTTGTGTCCGTAGAACAACTTTTGTTACTAGTTACTTTTTCGTAAACCAAGTATTTAGTCCGACATAGGTTAAAGAACGGAAATTTTGCTAGGTCATATACAGTGGTGTATTTGGTTTGCATAGTTTGAGTTTAGTGTTATGTTGTTGGTACATAATGTTGGATACTGTTAAAAGAGAATAACTAGCATTTGACATGGCTGCTAACAATTAATATAATTTCTCAAAATTTTATCAATTGGAAGTTAATACCACAAAGGATTGACTAGTGATTTCATACTATTTTAGACGTAGTTATCGTATATTACAATATTTGTATGTACTCTAAATATATTAGCTGCAGAATGATTAAAAACCAAGTGCTGGTGGTCGTACCAAATTAGTCGTTTGTAAAAGTTCTCAGTTTTGTGTGTGAATAACTCAAGTGATTTGTTGCTTGGACCAAAATTTATATGCCAACAACTTTGACTCATGATTTCATACTGTTTTAGACATCGTGATTGTATGCCCTTGTAATATATTAACGACGAGTGTTTAAAACTAAGTGATGTTAGTTATTGGAAAAAACTATCCATATTCTCTATTTATTAGTAAGACTTTATGTAATGAAAGGCTCGCATCTTGTTAATAAATATGACAAAATGACGGTCTACGTAAGAGTTTAACATAATAGTTTTTAGTACAACTATATAAGTAAAAGTAAATCAAAACGATACGATAAAAATTTGGCCAAATTTTCACGTGTTTGAGGTACTATTCATGGAGGATTTCCACCTCCAATTGCATTGTCACTCGATACTCGATAACCGTATTCGAGTTTGGCATCAATTTTCTCTAGCTTGTTCTAAGGTTTGAATCCCACATTGGTTGGAGGAATGGAATTGTGATTCCTTATACACTTTGAGAGTTAAAATTTTTGACAAGTTGAAATAAATATTATGTTGCTTTCTGCTGTCTTTCACAAACCGTATCAGGATACGGTATACAAAAGCAAAATGTAGTGATTAATGTGAATTAATAACTTTTTGACATTTTAAGTAGTCTTATCTTTTTGTATATATCATTTTAATTAGAAATTGCCAAATATTTTGACATTTTCCGGGGTTTGCTTGCTCGTTGATATATTCTCCATTGGGTGGAATCTCTAGATCCAGGGCATACGACCTTACTACACTTTATATTTTGGTGTTTGGCAATTCCTTATTAGGCCTCGTCTTTTTAAACTTAATTTTAGAAGCTAATCATCATGTGTTTAAGGATCAATTACGGATGAATAGTTGATCACTTTGTCCACTTTCCAGCGGAGATGGTCTTTTTCAATGATAATAGCAAGGAAACCTAGTAGCCTCTGATTATTGTAAATGAAGGATGTCTGAAGTGTTTTGTCAATTGTATACTCAGTTGGTCTTTTTCAATGATAATAGCAAGGAAACCTAGTAGCCTCTGATTATTGTAAATGAAGGATGTCTGAAGTTTTTTGTCAATTGTATACTCTGTTAGTTACCTCAAGACAAATTATACGTGACAACTCGAATTATTTTCAAAATGTTGAGAATGTGAATGATAAAACATGTATTTGATATTCAAACAAAGTTCATTCATCCCAAAGTTGAGACATGTCATATGTTTCTTTATTTATATGTTGCATCGTAAGACATTTTTACAACCAATTTCGCATAGATGTAAACTCAACTGAATTAACCAACTTTTGACTGATGTATACTCGATCTTCGTTTCTTTATAGTTGACTTTTACTTACTCTTAACTACTAAATGACCTCTATTTTTTTTAGTAGACTTATTTCTAAGAAATAGACAATGAGTGTAAAATCCTCCATTGCGTGGGAATATGTCATGGAGTTGGAGGAAAATCCTCCAACTGAGACCGATTATTCGTCAGTTTTTTTGTTATAAAGTGGGAGTGGGTAATATCATTTCAGTTTGGTTTGATAAATGTTGTGATTCGAGTCCTCTTGCTAATATGATATCTTCTCGGGATATTTATCGGGCTGGCCTCAATCTTTCATCTTTGGTTTTTGATTCTATTGCTAATGGTAGTTGGATTTGGCAATTGAGTGGTATTCTAAATACCTGTTCCTTGTTTCGATTTCTATTCCGACCCTTAACCCGGATACTTTGGATCAGCTGGTTTGGAAATCTCATGATGATGGTTTCCGGGATTTCTCGATGGGTACGGTTTCGGAGTGCATTAGACCGAGAGGGGGTGTCGTCTTATTGTACAATCTGGTTTGGTTTTCGCATCGTATCCCCGGCATGTTGTTACTCTTTGGTTGATCATCAAGAGGAAATTAAAGACTCAAGCTAACCTGAGACAATGGGATGTCAGTAGCGATACTGACTTAAACCTGTTTGAGTGTCCGTTTTGCAAGACTCAACCGGATTCCCATGATCATCTTTTCTTTGATTGTCTTTTTCTATGTGGGTTTGGACTCATGTTAAGAGCTTTACAGGTGTCCCTGCTATTCCATCCATGCTGGATCCTATTGTGGATTATCTTGTTCCTTTGTCGCGCAAGAGATCTATTAGATTTGTTATTTCGAAGCAGCTTTTCAAGAATCAGAAGAGGTCGGAAGCTCAAGTTATTGATGTGATCATGTTCATTGTTCTTCTTAAGCTTCTCTCTTGTACCTTCAAGAGGACGGCTAATGTGGAAGTCCTTCTGGATTTATGGAAGCTTCCGAGGTCTCTCGTCCGCTCTACTCAATGATGATTTCTTTTCTTTTTTCGATGGATGATTGGCGTCTACAACATCTGGACTGGGATATTCATAGTCAGTTTGGTTACTTGGCTCGTGGGAAGTGTCAGTTGATTTATGAGTCGCTAGTTGATGTTGGTGGTCGTGTGGGTTCGTTGGAGATCCGGGTGAGAGTTGTACTCTTTTTCCCTACTCCAAGGTTTTCCCACAGGGTTTTTACTTGGAAAGGGTTTTTAAAGAGGCAATCTCATTTGGTTCATCAATCTCCTTCGAACAGGTGGGCGGATTATTTTGATGATTCCTGTGTTTTAAAATGGTTATTTCTTGTTGGTGTCTTAGCAACTGTACTTTCTAGGCTTTGTAATGCTTAGTGGCCTGTCACTAGCGGTTTAGTTGGTTGTTCAAGCATTTGCTTGAGGTTAATGTGGCACGTCAGTTCCAGTGTACTTATTTGGTTGATTTTTTAATATATTTTACCAGGATGAGCCGTTTGACCCAAATAAGTGTAAAAGATTAAAAGTATTCCAAGTCGCTTCTCGCGACCCAATAACATATGCAATTGGCAATTGGCTTTAATATAAGTAAAACATAAAGAAAATCAAAAATGATATGATATAAGTTTGACCAATTTTTTGGATGATTGAGATACTATCCATGGAGGATATCAACTCCAATTGCATTGTCACTAAATAACCATATTCTAGTTTGGTATTCTTCAGTTTAGTAAGAGAAAAAAAAACTTGCGAAGAGAACATATATAATAGTATATGAAAACAAAAGGTAAGGGCAACTTTTTTAATGGGGCTAGTCGTATGAGACTTGTTCTAAGGTTTGAATCTCATATTGATCGGAGGAATGAAATTGTGCTTCCTTATATACTTTGGATGTTTAAAGTTATGATAAGTTGAAATAAACATAATGTTATTGTCTTTTTGTTTACCGTAGCGTAGGAAACCGTACTACGGTTCGGGTTCTCGAAAAGACAAGAATTTATGTAAATTAATAACTTTTTGTCATTTTCAATAGTCTATTAGAGCACACGGTGTCAATGCATTTAACGTGCCAAATGTTTATTTTTTTTGCCATTGATCAGTCAAACGATACCGCCACTTGTGCTATTCGTGAGCCAAAGGAACCCCATGCCATTTGACTGGCTCACGCCAAATGATATCTTTTATTTTTTTTTATTTTCTTTTTTATTTTTTTTATATTGTGTGTGAGTGGATATCTTTAATGGGGTATTTTGTGTGACCCAATAACATGTTAGTGGTGTGTTGTGAAGGAAGGGTGTTTTAGTTATTGTGTGTTATTGGAAGGGGATGATGTGGCGCTGATGTGATATACCAATAAAGTATTATTCGTATGCACGATACCTTGGGCAAAAGTTCAATATAGATCTCAAATTGTATTTCTATAGATATCTATATATTTTTAACAAATTTTTTTCCAAATTTCGGCCAAAAAAATCATATGTGATTTGTGAAAATCACATGTGATTCGATTTTTATAAATCACATATGATTTTTGCAAATCATATGTGATTTGTAAAAATCATATATGATTTGAAAAAATCATATGTGATTTGTAAAAATCGAATCACATGTGATTCTTGGAAATCATATATGATTTTACAAATGGAAAAAAGCTATAAATTCATAACGTACTTTACACAAAAACTCATTATGCTCTCTCTACTCCACTTATTGTCATTATACATAACCGTTTTCATTTTATTTGTTTATTTTACGTTTTTATCGTTTTCGTAAATCGTCCATTTTATCCGTTTTCATTTTAATATGTCCGTATAAAACAGATAAAACGGATAAAAACCGTTTGACATGGATAATAAAAGCGGTTTTAATCCGTTTTATCGTTTTTATCGGACAGATTAAAATAAAACGGATAAAATGGACGATTCGAAAACGGATAAAAGCGACGAAAATAACCGAATAAAATGAAAACGGTTATATATAATGATATCGACTGGAAACAACATTAAGTATAATGACAATAAAAAAAGTTGAGAAAACACAATGAGTTATTTTGATAAAGTACATTAAGCATTTATAGCTTTTTTCCTTTACAAATCATACGTGATTTTTTTGGGCGGAGTTTTTGGAAAAAAAGTTTGTCGAAAATATAGAGAAGTGCATATCTATAGAAAGATAATTTAATTTTCGTTGCGATGGTGTTCATTTCTAGGCGGAATTTAATTCTCGTCGCGACGGTTTGCTATGGACTGGGATAGTAATTAATGTAAATCGACAACTTTTTTCATTTGAAGTAGTCTATCTTTTTGTATATATGATGTCGAATGCTGTTGAAAGAGAAAAAATAGTATTAAGAGTGCATTGGCTAACAGTTACTATAAAATTTCTCAACTTTTTATCATTTTGAAATTAATAGCATAAAGGAGTGACTATCACAATCCTACTTTTACAGAAGACGATGAACCTGTACACAGCGAGAACAAATGACCACAATAAGTGCTAGCACTCTACCTATCAGTTATTGTAATTCGAAGATATAAATAATCATATTTGAGACATAACGTTCATAAAAGAGTATTATAGAACAGATTTGGGTCAACCCAACCCGAGTACCCGACTCTTTCCAATAACTACCAGTTTTGACATATGCAATTGGTAATTGGGATTAGTATAAGTAAAACTAAAACTAATTCAAACGACATGATATAAGTCTGACCAAATTTTCGGGTGATTGACGTACTATCCATGAAGGATATACAACTCCAAATGCATTGTCACTAAATAATCGTATTCGATTTTTGTATCTGTTTTCTCTAGCTTGATAAGAGAAGAAAAAACAATGTGTGGGAATAACATATTTACTCTTTGATTACAGAGGAAAAAGGTGTAATGTGTCTAAAGCAACTGTTTTATGTCTCTATCTTTTGACATGTCACCGAACCTGCAACCCCTACTCATCTTGCCAATCCTACCATAACGTTTAGAAAACCTACAGAGAATACGCTAAATTGTGTCGCGTTCTATAACTGACTTAAACAATGTATCTTGACACTAAAATGATCAGGACATTGTCCTATATTTTGTTTAGTAGATTTATTTCCACCTTACCAAAAAGATTAACGCTATGATATGGGTTGGGAGTCATAATCTTTGTGTTGTCGCATGCTAAGGATAAAATAAATGAACTTGATTAAGAAGACAAATTATCTACATATCCCGAGCCCTTAGAAGCATTTAGGAAAACATAAAGTAGCGATAAAGGATCCGAAAACAAATAACTGCAGAAAGCAGAACTATATACACAAATGCATTCCATTTATAAATTGAAAGAAAATGACCAGTAAACGTGTTAAGAATTTGCGCAAAACGAATACCTACCACACTCTTGAGACTCAAGCTCAATATCAAATGCAACCGCTTCTCGCAACCAACTACATATGATATAAGTTTGACCAAATTTTTGGGTGATGGAGGTACATCCATGAAGGATATCCAACTCCAAAGGCATTGTCACTAAATATCTGTTTCGAGTTTGGTATCAATTTTCTCTAGTGTGAAAAGAACATATACAATCTTTGATTACGGAAAAAAATGTGTTATGTGTCTAAAGCAACTTTTTTATGGGGCTACTTGTGTGAAACTTGTTTCAAGTTTTGAATCCCACGTCGTTTGGAAGAATGAAATTTTGCTGCATTATATACTTTGGGTGTATAAAATTGGGACAAGTTGAAATAAGCATTATGTTGTTGTCTTTGCGTGTTGCATATGGTAATGGTAATAAACCATTTCCAACTCTCAATGATACTAATTAATGTCAATTAACAACCTTTTTCATTTGAAGTGGTCTATCTTTTTGTATATATCATGTTACTTTTTCTGTATACGGCGTTAGCTTATGATATTGCTTATAATTGACTTAATGATAACTATATAGATATGATATTGCTTATAATTGACTTAACGATAACTATAAACGAAGTAACATTCATCAAAGTTATACAGCTCCAATCACATTGCCACTAAATATGTGTGTTTGAATATTAAATTTTTAATAGCTTCAAAAGAAAAAAATGTTATAACAAATGTTGGCGTGGTTACCTTTTTATAAAATAACAAAAAAATTTGTAGCTCCGCATGAATCAAAGAAGCGGCATTTTACTAGCTAATGTAGGTGTATATGTTTTAAGATTTATGGTTATTAGATTGCTTTTAAGTTTGAAGTTGGCGTTTGAAGGGTACATATTTAATGGCATTGAAGCTTCAAGTGGTTAAATTAAGATAGTTCTTGAATGGTCTGCTGGACGTTGAAGTCTCCTGATCGAACGGGTTGGTTTGGTTTATGGATTTGGTTATGGGGCCTTTGCGGATCTGCTCTTCCAATCTTTTTGCTTGATCTATTGAAAATCGGATATATCACATATTGCATTAAGTTTTTAGTGCAGTCATAAACATAGTTTTATTGTAGTCTTGATTAGGTATAGTACTTCATTTCCTGGCTCCCTACTGACAGATACTTAACACACTCTTTCAATATGGTCATTGCAGAATTTTATATACCAAAACTAATTAAGGGATGTTGTTCAACTTAACCCGATTCGAAATTTTTTATCCAAGTTAGGAAAATAACTATCCATTTCAGGTCAACCCAACCCAAGTACCCGACTCCTACAAAAAAACTACCTGTTTTGACTTGTCACCGAACCGCAACCCCCACTCATCTCTGTAGGTTAGAAAACCTACAGAGAATGTGCCACAAGAAATGCAAGTTGTATCACATCCTATAACTCAACTAAACAATGTATCTTAGCACTGCCTATGATAATATGATCAGGACATAGTCCTATATTTTGTTTAGTAGATTTATTTCCACCATACCAAAAAGATTAACACTATGATATGGGTTGGCAGTCGTGCTCTATCGTCAATTGCTAAGGATAAAAGTAGTGAACTTGATAAAGAAGACAAGTTTTCTACATATCCCGAGCCCTTAGAATCCTTTAAGAAAACATAAACCGGCCATAAAGGATTCGAAAACAAATCACTGTAGAAAGCAGAACTATTAACACAAATGCATTCCATTTATAAATCGATAGAAATTGACAAGTAAAGTTGTAAGGAATAGGCACAAAACGAATACTTAGTACACTCTTGACTCTCAAGCTCAATATCAAACTCAACCGCTTCTCGCAACCAACAACATATGCAATTGGTAGTTGGCTTTGGTATATGTAAAACTAAAACTAAATCAAAATGATACAATATAAGTTTGGACAAATTTCCGGGTGATTGAGGTTCTATTACGAGTTTGGTATCAATTTTCTCTAAGTTTGACAAGAGAAGAAAAAAATAATGTGTTCAAAGAACATATTTAATATTTGATTTCGAAAATAAAAAAGTGTTATGTGTCTAGAGCAACTTTTAATGGGGCTAGTTGTGTGAGACATGTTTTAAGTTTGTAATCCCACATTGGTTGAAGGAATGAAATTGTGCTTTCTTTTATACTTTGGGTGTTTAAAAATATTGTATGTTGAAATAAGTGTTATGTTGTTCCCTTTGTGTTTAAACGGGATGTCATTCACAAGGTACAACAACTGATGTTAAATTAACAACTTTTTACATTTTAAGTAGTCTATCTTTTTGTATATACGATGTTAGCTTATGACAAACCCATCTTTTTATGTATATGCATTTCATCAAAGTTGTACAATAATTTTTTCTTTGCATTTATCTTCGGAATAAATTGTGTAGCTGGTGATATCCAACTCCAATCAACAAAACTAAATACAAGTGTTTAAGTATCAGATTTCTAATAGCTTCAAAAGAGAAAAAAAGTTATTACAAATTTTGGCGTGGTTCCCTTTTTTATAAAGAAATAAAATTAAAACCTTTTTGTTCCACGTGAATCAAAAAAACGGAATTTTACTAGCTAACATAGGTGTATATGGTTCGAGTTTTGTGATATTGGATTTTTAAAGTTCAGGTGCTCCGTTATACTGGTTTTTTCTACTCTAATGTTGGTAGGTTTTAGGGACTATTCAAGTATCGGTATGGTAATTTGCATTACGGTTATCAACTGCTCTCCTGGTTGAAGTCATTTGATCGAAAGGTTTACTACAAATTTTCTAAAGCTTGAATCCCACATTGGTTGGAGGAATGAAAATGTGCTTCCTTATATACTTTAGGTGTTTCAAACTTTGATAAGTTAAAATGAACATTATGTTGTTGTCTTAGTGTTTCGCATCCCGTGACAAACAGCGTGCAATGCGCTCAAGAGAGTAATTAACGTAGATAGACAACTTTTTTATTTTAAGTAGTTTATCTTTTTCATATAAAAATTTAGTCTCTCTACTCAAATTTTTGTCCAAATTTATAGAATGACGTACTCAAAGGCTAACATCCTGTTAATAAATATGACAAAATAACAATCTCCCCGAAAGTTTAACAGAATAGTTTTTAGTACAATCCTAATTTTAATGAATACATTGAACTTGTATACATCGAGAATAGATGACTACAATAAGTACTAGCATTCTACCTATCGTTTTTTGTTGAGCAGTCGTGATCTTTGTGTCATCACTTGCCAAGAATAAAACTAGGGAATTAGATAAAGAAGACAAATTTTCTACATATCCCAACCCTTAGAAGCCTTTAAGAAAACATAAAATGGCCATAAAGGATTCGAAAACAAATCATTGCAGAAATCAGAACTATAAACACAAACGCATTCCATTTATAAATCGATAGAAAATGTCCTGTAAAGCTGTAAGGAATATGCACAAAAGGAATACTTAGCATACTCTTGAGACTCAAGCTCAATATCAAACTCAACTACTTCTCGCAACCCAACAACATATGCAATTGGTAATTGGCTTTGGTATAAGTAAAACTAAAACTAAATCAAAATGATACGATACGATACGATATAAGTTTGAGTTTGAGTGTTTGGCCATAACGCATTATCACTTAATAATCGTATTCGAGGATGGTATCAATTTTCTTTAGCTTGATCAGAGAAGAAGAAAACAGTGTGAACATATACCATATATGATTACGGCAACAAAGGGTGTCACGTCACTAGAGCAACTTTTATTTGGGTTTACGTTTGTGAGACTTGTTTTTTGTTTTGAATCCCACATTGATCGGAAGAATGATATTTTGCTTCGTTATATACTTTGCGTGTTTCCAAATAGGATGGAGTAGACATTATATTGTTGTCTTTGTTTCTCGGTTTCAGTTACAAATTTAGACCAACTTTATGTGAGGATACAGAGACAGTAATTTAACAACTTTTTCTCAATTTTTAAGTTTTATATCTTTTTTTATATATGTGCTGTTAGCTAATGATAAATCGCGTTTTCTAATTTTAATTTGCAAAATTTTGGGAATCACATAGAGTTGAAAGTAAACCAAACGTATTAAACATTTGTGGATCGCAAAACTAATTCTTTTGAAAATAACATTTGTGTATCTGGTGTCATAACATTACTCGTTTGACTCTGTTGAGGAGCTCGCCCGCCTTCGGTACAAGTAAACCAAACGTATTAAAAATGAAAGGTATAACACGTGTTGATTTTCAAATGCATGATTTCTTATATTTTGTAACTTTGCACAACGCAGTTTTCAAAGCAGCGAGTCTCACTATAAAACCCCGACTACTCAAACCCACGAGAGGAGAAACCTCAGTTAGATCTATGTATGCATGTTTCTTAATAATAAATATAAATGAACTAACACTCATCCAAATTATACAATAACTTTTTCTTAGCATTTATCTTCGGAATAAATAGTACGCTAGTGATATCCAACTCCAATCACATTGCCACTATATACGTGTGCTTGAGTATCAAATTTCTAATAGCTTCCAAAGAGAAAAGAGTTATAACAACTTTTGGTGTGGAACGTGGTTACCTTTTTATTCTTATTTTTTTAAATAATAATAATTAAAAAAAAAAAGTTATACAAGAATCAAAGAAGCTGAATTAAACTAGCTAATGTAGGTCTTTATGGTTATCAGATTGCTTTAATGTCCGAAGTTGGCATTGAGGTGATCTTCATGTCCCATCGTACAGATTTACTGAAGTGTATATTGAATCTTCAAGTGGTTCAATTTAGCTAGTTCATTACAAATGATATTGGATTCTTAAAGTTCAGGTGCTACATTATACTGGTTTTTTCTATTCTAATATTGTAAAGTTTTAGGACTATTATAGTTTGATATATGGTAATTTGCGTTATGGTTATCAATTGCTATGTTCGTTGAAGTCTTCCTCTCTTTATGCTTGATTAACTAAAATCAGATTCGAAAACAAACCAATTTTCTACATATCCCAAGCCTTTAGAAGCCTTTAACGTGATAGAAATTGAATACATAACATTTTTGCAACTCGATAGAAAAAAACCAGTAAAGCTAGCTGTAAGGAATATGACCAAAACAAATACTTGACACACTCTTGATACTCAAGCCCAATATCAAACTCAACCGCTTTTCGCAACCAACAATATATGCAATTGGTAAATGGCTGTACTATAAGTAAAACTAAAACTAAAACAGAATGATATGATATAAATTTGTTTAACTTTCCGGGTGATTGAGTTACTATACACGGAGGATATCCAACTTCAATTGCATTGTCACTAAATAATCGTATTCGAGTTTGTCTCTAGCTTCATTAGAGAAGGAGAAAACAATGTGAACATATATGAGTATATGATTACGATATCAAAAGGTGTAATGTCTTTAGAGCAACTTTTTCTGCGCTACTTTTGTGAAACTTGTCTTAACTTTTGAAACCCACATTGGTCATATGATGAAACTTTGCTTTGTTATAAACCTTGGTGGAAAAAGCATTGATAAGTTGAAATAAATATTATGTTGCTGTCTTTGTCTCCGTCATTCAGTTAAAAAATTACAACAATTGCATGAAAGAGGCGAATATAGCAGTTAATGTAATTGAACAACTTTTTTTTCATTTCAAATAGTCTTATCTTTTTTCTACATACGTTGTTAGCTTATAGCTTATGATATATCTACTACTGCTTTATATGTTCTCTGATTTATATATATGATGTGATGTTATTGTTGTACGTGCATGAGTAGTTGTATAGTACATTATGTGAATATTCGTCTCGTGTAACTCGAGTAATACGGATCTGCTCGTTGTATAAATGGAGTTGGGTGGTTGTTTTGTGGTGGAATTATGTTGTTGATGGTGGTTGTTGGTTCCGATAGAGAAGAAGATGAACAATATAAAGAAATTGCGACGAAATTTACTGTAGCAAGTGAAGAATTGGGACGAAATTTCTAGTATTACATACATATATAGAAATTAATGAAAGTACGTTGTTAATTCCTAGACTTAACCCAATTTTTAATTTTTTTTCTTTTTATATTTTCCTTATATTATTTAAATGACATTTTTTGACATTTTGTCTTTGGCGTTGTGCACGTGATGTAAAACTCCAATTGCATTGCCAGGTTATTTTTATGAGAAACAATAAGTTTTATAATCGCACATGAATCAAAGTAGAATCCTTGATTGGTTGAAGTACATGTTATGTTGTTGGAGGTCATTTGGTGTGATCATGGTGACCCTTTGGGAAGGCAAGTTGTTCTGACTTCTAAAAGTCACTAAAAAGGTAAAAAGTATGTCATGTATTTTACCTTGAGACGTGCGATAGGAAACTGTAAATAGTCATCTCATGAAACTGATTTGATTTAGAACCATTGTCCTAGACATGATTTACCAATGTTACTAGCACATTATCCTTTTAATAAATAGAGAAAATCATAGAAATATCAAATTCACGCAAATTGACAAAAAAATCGTATAGACAGTAAGGTAGACTGTCATTACTCAGTTTTGGGTATTTTGGGTTAAAAATAAGGAATTCTTAGGTAAACAGCCTACTTGAACCCAATGTTACTAATGATTCCGGCCTGGATTTGGGCGAGGGCGGGCTGAACCGACGTACAAGGCACCAGATTTTAAGGGGGCACCAATTTATTGAAAGCCCACTATACTTAACACGCTCTTGAGACTGAAGCTCGATATCCAACTCAACCGCTTCTCGCAACCAAAAACATGTGCAATTGGTAATTGGTTTTAGCATATGTAAAACTTAAACCAAATCAAATTGATACGATATAAATTTTGCCAAATTTTCGGGTGATTGAGGTACCATCCATGGAGGATATCTAATTCCAGTTGCATTGTCACTAAATTAATATTCGTGTTTGAGTTTGATATCGATTTTCTCAAGTTTGATAAGAGAAGAAGAAAACATTATTTGAAAATATGAGTACGGAAAAAAAAGGTGTTATGTCTCTAGAGCAATTTTTGAATGGGTTACTTGTGTCAAACTTGTTTCAAGTTGTGAATCCCACATTGGTTAGAGGAAGGAAATTTTGCTTCCTTATATACTTTGGGTGTATAAAATTGTAGTAAGTTGATATAAACATTATGTTGTTGTCTGTTGCTTTCACTTACCGTAACAATCGGAAAGTGCGGTCAACAGATAGTAATTAATGTAAATTAACAACTTTTTGTCATTTTAAGTAATTTATCTTTTTATATCCTGTTGGCTTATGATGAACCCGTGTTTTTCTATATATGATGTTAGCTCATTTGACTTACTTATAGATAAAAATGAACTAACACTCGTCAAAAGGTCGGAAACCATGGTTACCCAAAAACTAACACTCGTCAAAATTATAAAATAGATTTTTTCTTAGCATTTTTCTTCGAAATAAATTGTGCTGCGGGTGGTATCTAACTCCAAACATTGCCACTAAATACGCGTGTTTGAGTATCATTACAAATGATATCAGTTATGGATTTGGTTATGGTGCGTTTTTGGATGTGCTATTCCACTCTTGTTGCTAGATCAACTCAAAATCGAATATGGCTCAAATGGGGCTGAGTTTTTGGTATAGTCCTGACTCATGAGTATAGCTTGTCTTGATTATGTATAGTACTCCCCTTTCATCCCTAATGAAGAATACTTAACACACTTTTTAAACTCCAATTGCATTGTCACTAAATAATCATATTCGAGTTTTGTATCGATTTTCTCTAACTTGATAAGAGAATAAAAATGTATTAGAAAAAGAACGTTTGTAAATAGTATATGATTATGGGAAAAAAAAGGTATTATGTCTCGGACAAGTTTTTTATTGGGCTACTTGTATGAGACTTGTTATGAGTTTTGAATCCCACATTGGTTGAAGACATGAAATTTTGCTTCCTTATATACTTTGGGTATTTATAATAATGGTGAGTTGAAACAAATATTAGACTAAAATACACGGTTGGTCCCTAAACTTGTCAATCCGCTTCTCGTTGGGACAAACCTGGACCTTTTCATCGTCCCCTATTTCAAGTTTCTTACTCGTTACAGGTCCCTTGACAAAGTCAATATCTGATTTTTCTTTTATAGTCGAGGGTATTTTAGTCCATACACATTTATACTTTTATAACACATTTATATTTTAGCCCTTCATCTTTGAGCCTCGTCATCATCTCCCCAAATCATTCATCTCCCCAACATCATTCTGGTCATCATCTCCCCAGTACGCCAATCCGGATAACCCTAAACCATTGAACCAAATCATCATCCTGGTCATCATCTACCCAAATCATCATCCTGGACATCATCTACCCAAATCATCATTTCCCAGATTCGTTATGCTCTGTTTCTTCATCCTTTGGTGTTTCAGTACTCCAGGTATCGTTTTATCGCCTTATCGTCAATTTTAGTTTTAATTTTGCTCAATATTCATCTCAGTTTTTTAATTATGTGTTTTGAGGTAGTTAGGGGCTTTATGAATAATGGCGATTGTGGATATCGATTTAATTTTGTAACGGTGATTTAGTATATATATATATGATTCCCTATATATATATGATTCCCCGACTAAGAATCTTTATCAAGGTGCTAATATTAAAATCTAATCTGTGACGGTAATACTAAGAGTAACTCAAAAAACCAATTAGAGCTATCCATAAATTATCAAGAACCTCTTTTTTTGGAGGGTGACATGGACGGTACCCTAGCAAACTTTTATATATCACGAAAATAATTTACAAATTTTTTACAACACGAGATGGAAAACCATCAAGTTTGGATGATTGGATCGAGACATGCCATGATACCAAAGACACAACTAACGACGGACCGCCAGTCTACTTGATCACTGGAACCCCTAGCCTAGCCATCAAAGCTCATCCCCCCTACATTTTAAATCTTGCACATTGCTTTCATTAGTTTCGTTTGGGCAGAGTCTTTAAATCTAATCGTTAGTAATGTTAAATGAACACTTTATCCACAAGATTTTATACTTGATATGGGTTCCTCTTTTCTTGTTTAAAATGATGATTATTAGGTTCACGTTAGATGTTGTAATTATCTTGGTTAAAAGGCTGGAACTGACAATTCTCTCTCGGTTTTGCAGTTATTCAGCCACTTGCAGAAGCTTCTTGGGGTCAAACATGAACTGGATTCTGGATTGTCATGGTCTCTTATTCATCGATCAGATCTATCATCAGATGCTTCATCCGTGGAATTATCTGAGAGGGTGGAATGCAATTCTAAGCTGGTTGTTGCTCTGTCAGTTATAGATGAGTGCTTTCTACCTTTTGTTGAAAGGAGAAGTGGGATCAACTTAATTCATAACATTGTCTATAATTGTGGGTAAGTTATTCACTCCCTACTTAACTACCTTGCTGTATAAAAATTCAAAAAAGTAGATGTATAGGTAAACAAATTCAGAATTTGATTTTGGCCCAAAATTTTAAGATGTTCTCTATCTTGAAAATAAGAATAGTTTTCCAATGATGGAATGGTATCTGTATATTAATATAATCGGGCGGGTTCTATTGTAGTGGATGAGTTATTATTGTAGCTTTATTTGGCAGTAAATGTAAATGATATACATTTTCATTAATGGGTAATCACCATCGACCCACCCATCACAACCAACATGACCCGGTCAACAAAAGTCAACCGTACGAAAAGTCAACTTAGCAGTTAAAGACAGTTACATGATAGTTATAATTATAACTGCCATCTCAATGAATCGACACAATGGTTCAGTGATACCTTTTCATTCTGTATATATTGTAACATATTCTGTAAGAACAAGATGATGACAAGTTTAATATAAACACTATTTTTGTTTCGTTTAAACACTGCTTATTTGGTATACTTGTGATTTTACGTTAAGACCATAGATCCGTATCATTGAGGCCAACAATTGGTATCAGAGCGGTTTGGTTTACTAACCAAAATCATCACTTACCATCTTACTCGTTTATTCCCAGAATCAAATCAAAAAGGCAAGAACAGTTTCGAAAAAAAAGTTTCTGCAAATCGATAAGAACACAAAAAATCCCAGACGTCATTTTTTTTGTGTTTTCACACTTCTGTCGCATCAGGGGTATAATCACATAGTGATTACACTCAACCCGGCAACAAAAACAATTCGCAAAATTTTTTTTATCCGAAACAAGTTTTTTTTTACCTTTACCCAATCCAAGAGGATCAGAAAACGAAAAGAAAATCGTTTTCATTTGATTCAATCAGAAAATAAACGAGCGTCATCAATTAGGGCATAAACAGAGATTCGAATTAGAACAAACACACCTGTTCTTATAAGGAATCAAGCCCAGAAGAATCAATTGAGACCCAATCGATTCATTTGCAATACTCCAATCATAAAACCTCTCACGAAAAAGAAAACCCCCAAATCAACCGAAATCCTAGTTTCAATTGGAGGAGTAATAGTGCTCGCGAAGAACACCCATCACCGGAGAAGGATTAAAGACGGTCAAACACAGCCATAAAAGGCGGTTAACCATCATTTATTGGAGAGGAGAAGAGGCAGAGATCTTCCCAAGAGAGAGAGACAGAGGAAAACTTAGTCTCGAAAAACAAAAGAGGAGCGCGTTTTTATTATCCCAACTGAAAAGGAGATAAGAAGCCAAAAATAGGAGAGGCACGCGTACATATTAAGGGCCAAAGAAAGGATTTTCATTATTAAAGGGCATCGGGTTAGACCATCAACCCCTCCAGGTTCCAAAAGATTACAAATACCACTTTTATTTTTACTTTATATATTACCTTTGATATATATTGTTTTATTTTGATAAGTTATTTTTAAATTTAGAATCTTATCATTTTTGATAGTATATTAACCTAGTGATTACACTGCTTAGTATACTGATTAGGAATAATTTATAAGGAGTAATTAACCTTAGGTTGTTCACTGATTAAATTTTATAATCTCCAAGGATAGTTTAAAATTTTTAAAACTATACCTAGAAAGTTTTACACCCATTTGAGGAAGATAAAACATTAGAGCTCACTTTATAAGAATTTTTTTTTAAACACACTTCGTGTTAAAATTCTTTTGGAGATTTATTGTCATTATCATTAAGATATGACGAAAGACAGTGGTAAAAAGGAACCTAGTACTAACATTACAAATAGTACACCCCAATTTCAATGCCCAATCTTAAAGCCCTCGAATTACTCATTATGGGCAATTCGAATGCAAATCATTCTCGAAGCGAATGGTTTATGGGAAACAATTGAGCCGACTGAAACGACTCAACCCGATAAGAAAAAGGATAAAACCGCTATTGCTTTCCTTTATCAAGCCTTACCCGAAGAACAATTACTTCAAATAACAAAGCACAAAACTGCGAAGGACATTTGGAATGCATTGAAAACTAGACACGTTGGCGAAGACAGAGTTAAACAAGCAAGAATACAAACACTCAAATCCGACTTTGAGATGTTATATATGAAGGAAGACGAAACAATCGACACCTTCACCACAAAACTCACAACAATCGCAAACAAAGCCGCTAGTCTAGGACACACAATAGAAGATGACACCTTAGTTCGGAAATTACTAAATGTTGTACCCGAAAGGTATCTGCAAATAGTTGCATCTATAGAACAATATTCCGATTTAAGTGAAATGACACTAGAAGAGGCAATTAGAAGACTTAAGACCTACGAAGAAAGGATTAAGTTCAAGAAAGGAAAACAAGTGGACAATCAAGAAAAACTGATGTTCACACAACATGACAATAGAGGTAAAAATTTCAGAGGACGTGGACGTGGAAAATACAAAGGATGGAGAAACCACGATAAAAATAACCACGATAAGAAGGATGGAGAAAACTCTCACAATCACTTCAACAAACAGAATATTGACTTTAGCAAAGTTAAATGTTACAAGTGCAATAAAACTGGTCACTATGCATCTAAGTATTATGCAAAACCAAACACTAGTATGCAATCTAATCTTGTCGAGGAGGACTTAGAACCTACCTTATTAATGGCAATATTAGAAGACCCACATGTAACAAAGCTAGAAGATCAAAAGGTCTCGCTAAACGAAGAAGATGTAGGATATAACAAGACAAGTGTTGATAGTCAATGGTATTTAGACAACAGAGCTAGCAACCATATGACTGGGATAAGAGAACACTTTAAAGAACTAGATGAGAACGTTAGTGGAAAAGTAAGATTCGGAGATGGATCTCATATAGAGATTAAAGGAAAAGGTTCAATCGTATTAGAATGTGATGACGAGAAACAAAGAATCATATCTCAAGTCTATTACATTCCAAGCTTAAAAAGCAACTTATTGACCCTTGGACAATTTACCGAAATTGGTTGTAAAGTTGTAATGGACGATGATGAATTACGACTTTATGGCATGGACAACAAAATCTTCTTGAAAGTCACAAGACAAAGAAACCGTCTATACAAAGCAAGTCTGAAGATAGGCACACCTGTTTGCTTATTAGCAAACTTAAGTGACAACACTTGGTTATGGCAAGCACGATTAGGACACCTCAACTTTGAATCATTAAAATCTATGACTCAAAGAGAGTTAGTTCATGGAATACCTGCCATTAAACATACAACACAAATTTGTGATGTTTGTTTAGTTGGCAAACACAATGGCACCATTTCCCAAGAAAGCGAAAACTAGATCAGCATCACCTTTAGATTTAGTTTATGGAGATTTATGTGGACCAATCACACCACCAACACCATCTGGAAAGAAATACATATTCTTGTTAGTAGATGATTACTCAAGATATATGTGGGCGTATTTCCTAAACACGAAAGATCAAGCATTCGATACTTTCAAGGAATACAAAGAAACAATAGAAAAGGAGCTAAGGACAACATTGAAAATGTTGAGAACCGATTGTGGAGGAGAATTCACATCTAACGAATTCACTCAATATTGCAAAGAAAACGGCATAGCACGACAACTAACCGCACCTTACTCACCACAACAAAATGGAGTTGTTGAACGAAGGAATAGGACAATTATGTCTACAACGAGATGCATGATGAAAGCAACTAACATGCCACAAAACTTTTGGGTTGAAGCTGTTAGACACGCTATATTGTAAACAGCGTTCCTACAAGAGCCTTAGAAGACATCACTCCATACGAAGCTATCAAGAAAAGAAAGCCAAACTTAGAAACTTTAAGAGTTTTTGGCTGCATAGCATATGCAAAGGTACCATCACAACATCTGATAAAGTTAGATGATAGAAGCAACAAAATGGTATACCTAGGAAGCGAACAAGGATCGAAAGCTTATAGACTATTTGATCCAACAACACAAAGGATATGTGTTAGTAGAGATGTGAAGTTTAAAGAGGATGAAACATAGGATTGGAAGGATTACCTGGATGAACACACCAATGATGAACCCGAATGGTTTGACTTCAAAGTCGAAAACCTTGAAGCAACAAATGAACATCAGGAAAACGAAAACCAACCAGATGAAGAAGACAATGATATCCCTGCAAATGATGATCATGAATATGAAACATCAACAACTGACTCACCCTCACAATCACAAACACTTCGCACACCATCTACAATTTCATCAAGAATAAATACTCAAATTACACCAACTACCTCAAGACATTCAACCAATCAAAGTAATTCAACTACAACCCGGAATCTACATCCAGACTTTGATCTCACACCATTACAAGGTTTTAGAACGTTGAATGATTTATATGAAAACACCGAGGAAGTTTTACCCGAGCATTTATTACTAACTGAAGATGAACCCAAGAATTACAAGGAAGCATCGAACGATCTAAAATGGATTGAAGCAATGAAGGTCGAATTAGATTCCATTAATAGAAACAATACATGGAAACTAACCATTCTACCAAAAGGACATAAAGCCATTGGATTAAAGTGGGTATTCAAGACCAAGAAAGATGCTAATGAAAATATAGTCAAGCATAAAGCAAGACTAGTAGCAAAAGGCTATATACAAGAGCATGGCATAGACTTTGAAGAAGTCTTTGCACCTGAAAGCAAGAATGGAAATAGTCCGATTACTATTAGCCATAGCTGCTAATAACAAATGGGAAGTACATCACTTGGACGTCAAATCTGCATTTCTGCATGGAGACTTAAAAGAAGAAGTGTATGTTACACAACCCGAAGGATTTATAAAAGAGAATGGAAAAGTCTACAGACTGATAAAAGCTCTATACGGTTTAAGACAAGCACCACGTGCATGGAACATAAAGTTAGACAATACCTTGAAATCCTTAGATTTCAAGAAATGCGCTTTGGAACAAGTTGTCTACACGAAGAAGTCAAAAGACTCATTACTTCTAGCAGGAGTCTATGTTGATGATTTAATCATCACTGGCATACCAAAGAAAGAAATAGACAAGTTCAAAGCTCAAATAGAAGAAAAATTCGAGATGAGTGACCTAGGATTACTATCCTACTACTTAGGAATTGAAGTCACACAAACTAGAGGTGACATATCAATAAAGCAATCCGCCTACGCAAGCAAGATCCTAAAGGAAGTTGGAATGCTAGACTGCAAACGAAACTTTAATACCTATGGATCCGGAACAAGACTAACAAAGAACACGATGAAACAACGGTCAACTCAATGAATACGAAGCTTGATTGGATGTTTACGATATTTGCTACATACAAGACCCGACTTAAGTTATTCCGTTGGATTACTTAGTCGTTTTATGCAAGAACCGAAGGAACACCACATGAAAGCTATAAGGCAAGTACTACGCTATGTTAAAGGAACAAAAGACTATGGGATCACCTACAAGCACAACGGAGGAAGCCATATACAAGGTTATAGTGACAGCAGCTACGGAGTCAACACTCAAGAAGGCAAAGGCACTACTGGAATTATCTTTTACTACGGTGAATCACCAATCAGCTGGAGTACACAAAAACAAGCCACAGTAGCTCTATCATCAGAATCCGAATTCATTGCATCAACAGCAGCAGCAACACAAGCATTATGGTTAAAGAGATTACTTAGCAAGATTACGCACACGCAAGAAGAAAAAGTTACAATACTGGTCGACAACAAGTCTGCCATCGAACTAATGAAGAATCCCGTATTTCACGGAAGAAGTAAACACATCGATATCAAATACCACTTTATAAGAGCATGCGTCGAAAGAGAAGATCTACAAGTCGAATTCATAAGTGGAGAATTTCAGAAGGCTGACATACTGACAAAGGCGTTACCAAAGATCAGATTCCTCATCATGAGACAACTAATTGGAGTCAAAGATCTGCAACAAGACGATTGTGATTAAGGGGGAGAATATTGGGTAATCACCATCAACCCACCCATCACAACCAACATGACCCGGTCAACAAAAGTCAACCATACGAAAAGTGATGCGTGCCAAACAGTCAAGCTTTGTCACTCAAGCCTGCCACTTGTGAATGGCGGACCGTAACAAGCTTAAAACGGCTCAGGAACGAAATCAATGAAGATCTGAGGAGTATAGGGTCTCCCCGGATCGTTATGTCCCAGCGAGCTGTGCAATGGATTATCAAACGTAAAGTGATCGGGAGATTTGAACGGAAAAGAGGATTGTGAATTAATTATAACTACAGAAAAAGCCAACAAATTACAACGGCTTAAATGCAAATGAAAGAAAATTAAAAAGATAAAAGATATTAAATAAACGCTATCACTATATTTAAAGTGATGTTTTTGTGATTTTATAAAACAAAATAACTTAAATAAACTATTTTAACTAAAACGTAAACTTAAAATATCTAAAAACGTAACTTAAACCGAAAACGTACGTTATTTATAAAAATTACGCTGGAGCGCAAGGTAAAACGTAAAATTTGTGAAATAAAAGTCCTACGAATGTAAAAACAATTTTCCTACGTCCTACATGACTAAAAATAATTTTAGGAAAAAGCCGGGTATTTTTCTGACTTTTATTTTATTTTCTACTAATTAAAAACTAGAAATTAGAGATTAAATTGTTAAAAATAACAAAATAATTTGGAAAAATACGAAAATTTCCAGAAAAATACTTAATAATAATATAAGCCTAGGAAAAATGAAAGTTGTAAAAAACGGCTTAAGAATAAGTAACAATAAACCAATTTGTTAAATGAAGCTTAAAACACCAAAAAGTAGATAAAAGAAGTAACTATGCATTTGGTAACCAAAGACACAAAGAGCGCAGATGGGAATCTTGTTTGTGGTGTGCTGCGTGGGAAAGGTGGGCAGGAGGTCTTGGGTTCGAATCCCTTGGAGAACAAGATAACACTTTTTACAAAAACTAAACTTACAAAAACTCCAAAAGAAACTGTATAAACTGCTTATTCACAGCAGAAACAGTTAAAGGACTAAGGGGTGTTTGGTTTATGAGCTGCCAAAGGACCGTTTGGATAGGTGCGACTAAGGGACCGTTTGGATAGGTACCAGTCCAAGGGGAGAAAAAGTTATACTAACTTCTAAACAAACTACATAAAGTTAACCAATCCGACAACGTAATCTAGCTAACCTAACAAGCTACACAAGGGATCTAAATAATCAGCAATGAACATTAAAAAGCTTGAAAATAGAGAAAAACAAAAACTGGTGGTGCGGACAGGTTAAACAAACACCCTTTATGACAGTTTTTCAACACAGATAAGCTATGGAATGAGCAAATTAAATGAACAATTAAGCTAACACATATGGACCTTTATCTAAAATAAGCTGAAAACAAACACACAACTCATAACAAGGGGGAAGACAGTTGGCATAAGCTGTTTGGGAATCCTAACCGATGAGATAATAAGCTAAGCTCAGGTTCTTTGGAGCTTATTTAAGCCGCGAAGTGGACTACCAAAGCTAAGACAAGCTGAAAAGCTGCGCGCAATTCTGGGCCTAAAACAGCGACTGTTGAAGCTTTTTAAGCTTATTTTAAGCTACACAAACTAAGTTAGCATGGCAAATATTTAGAAAAACTGAGTTGTAGTTGGAAAGGACATGTAACAACTTAACAATAAGCTATCAACTTGAGTTAGGCATGTCTGCTGATATGAAAAGGGCATGTTTCAAACTTCATTTGAATTATACTAGCAAACTTAAAGGCAAACCGATTGGACACAAACTGAGTTAGAGATAAAATGACTTAAGAAAAACAAGATCTATACCTATTTAACATCAACTAAGGTGAGGAAAACCACCAAGAATAGCGGTTGTTGCTGCTTCGTGAACCTTCAGAGAGACAGAGTTTTTCTTTTTTTTTATGAATCTGGACTAGTAATACAACAAAAAATCTTAACAAAATAAGCTTTTCACTAAAAGAAATCAAATAAGATTAAGACAAGAGTGGTGAAAACTTTTTCATTGATTAAATAGAAATACTACAACTGAATTTAAAACAACTACACGAAACTAAATTAGGAGTTACAATCGCAAAACTAAAGAAAAACTACAAAGACATAACTTTTAAAAAAACTAGACTATTTTCTTTACACTAACTTTCTCATTGCTATATATACAAGGAAAATAAAAGATCTTCTTCTCATGTTGTCTCTTTCTTTCCTGTCTTCTCTTGCTCCTTGTTATGCATTGTGAAGGTGGAGTGGGGAGACAAGCGTGGAGTGAGGAGGGTATGGGGAAGTGATGGGAGAAGGTTTGTCAGGGGAAAGGTGAAAGGTGTGGGAAAGGTGAAAGGTGAATATGTCAGGTAAAGTGGGATTATTTTATTGAGTGGTGTTCAGTGTGTGGGTTTGTGAGTTTGGGCGGGAAATGGGAAGGAGGAGAAGATGGGGGTGAGTGTTAACTCTTGAACGGGTTAGGGTTTGGATTGGGTATAGATTTGGATTAGGATTGGGCCTTGGGTAATATTGGGTTGGAGTTGGGCTTGGACAATTTTGGTTTTAGGATTAGTTAACACTTGGATTGGACTTAGGATTAAAGGTGTAGTTAAAGGACCAAAACTGTTAATTTCCAAAAATTATTATAAGGACCATAAATGACGAACTTTATTAACCAAGGGCCATAAATAACATTTTTCCATTTTTAAAAATCCCGGGGACTTGTTTTGCTATTTTTTTGAAAGTTGGGGACTAAACCGCCAATAATGCAAACTTTGTTCGTTTTTCATCCGATTTTAAACATTTTGCATCTGAAACATATAAAATGCAATTTTGAGATATTTTCGTATTTTGACGCGATATCTGAGCATTTTTAAGCGTTTACTGCTCAGATTGACCCAAAATGATGAGTATTTACACACTCATCAATCCCCCACACTAAACTATTGCTAGTCCCTAGCAATCTTTTGAAAAAACTTAATGGATTTGAAACTCTTTACCAAAAGCCATTACTTCTGGAGTAGCCAAATGTTTTAGTTCAAGTAAGAACCATGGTACACCGATAACCATGTGATTTTGAGCAAACCACCGCTTTCCAACGGATTTGATTTGTCTTTACCGAAGCCGTTTACGGACTAGCCAACTCTTTAGATAAATTATCAATATTATCTTTGGTGAGTCGATTACCAATTATGGATTTTCCACTGCCTTTACCACAAGCCATAACCTTGCGGGCTAGCCAACTCTTCACTTTTTAAGATATGGTGAGCTGAGTACCATACAATTTTGGGCAAATTGCAAGCCATATAAACGGATTTGAGAAATCTTTACCAAGAGCCGTTTGCTCCTGGATTAGCCAATCCTTTAGTCTTACAGACATGGCGGACTGATAACCAAATGAGTAAGTGTAAAACACTTACTCCAAAAAAAAAAAATTTGGCCAAAAACGGGGGAATTAGGCGGTAAAATTACGTGATAAAATTCGTGAGAATCCCCCCCACACTTAGAAATGAATATTGCCCTCAATATTCAAAGTACCGGCGGTTATGCCGAAACAAAGAACGTAAAAGGGAAATACTACGGCCATTATTTAGAAAGGATTTTTTTGAAAACATGTGGGGCAACCCCCCACACTAGGGTGGTAGAAAATAGAAAGAAGTCAGAAATATGGGTGAAAACCCATATGGCATGCTACTGTTTTGATTCCCGAGTCGCTAGCTTGACTCGACCCCGAATTAATTTGTTCATGGGGAAGTAAGTGGAATAGACAATCTCCATCGGACTTTCATTCAAGATGTTTGGACAAACATTTGAAGCGCGTGAAAGTTCCACATCGATGAGATATATACAGACAGACCCGGCTCACAAATGATAAATGAAAATGTCGGGGTCAAAGATAGTGTCTTCATTCCCGAAGGAGTGAAGATGGAGAGAAATCACAAGATATTTGAGGAAGGGGAGAAAGATTTTGATAACAATCAGGATCCATTCCTCATCCTCAAATGTAGACATATCGGGAGGAAGGGTGAAGGTAGTATCATCAATAAGCAAACTCATACAATAGAGTATACCTTCCTCCGAGCCAATATCATCCTCAAGATCAAAATAGAAATGATCATATTCCGGAGGAGATATGTCATGAGAGAGTTCACCGGAGAACTCTTCATGAAGAGAATCATTGGAAAAAGCCTCAAGTTCAGGAGATGTTTCGGGCTTGTCCAATGTAGAGTCACTATCCACAACGGGGATAGGAGATGAAGCTGGTTTAGCACAAAATGATTCGATCTTAGAAACGAGGAGATTTATATTGAACAATTGTTCACGAAGTACCTCATCCTTAATTTCAAGATCATCAGAATCTCTCACATCTTCTAAGCTAACTAGCTCAGAAGGTAGCTCCTCGACATAATCGATGTCTCCATAGGATAAAGAATCGTCAAACGAAATACAATCGTTGTCAGAATCGGAGAACATCTCGACATGATCATATGAAATGTCAAGAGGAGGAGAAGAATCAACATTAAGAGGCTCATCACACATATTACGGAGATAACCCTCGGACTCACTTGGGATTGGGACAAGGCTCTCAACACTAGATTCCATTTCGGAATAGTGCTAAGAGGCTCGTCCCCATTATGAGAGAGTCTTTGGAAGCAATTATAGGTAAGATAGGTGTGATAGCAATAGACTGAGGGAGTTGAGAAATAAGATCGTTCAATTGAGTAACACTCTCCTCGTCGTTCTCATAATATTCCTTCATTTGAATACTATCCTCATCATCATCGTCATCATATCTGATTCTTATATTCATCTGGCTGAAAGCTTACACACCATTCTTTTCATTTGCAGTTTCTTTCAATGCGTATTTCTTGAACTTTGAGGAAGATTTCACTCCTCGTAATCATTGAAATGATGTGAAGGCTCGGAAGTCTGATGACTGATGGAATATCGTGGGGTTGGAAATTGTCAAAACCGGGAGAATTGGAATTTTGAAAATTTTGATTCACCGGATGACATTCAAAAGTCGCATGAGGACCCCCACAATTCTCACAACAGAGATAATTGGGAAAATAACTTTCACCAAAGTTCTGATTGTAACATGGTTCCTCATAGACAAGCGGGACCTGTGGTGGACAATCAAAACCGTAACGAGAGTCATTCTCACAAAACTCGTATGAGTAGGATTCGTATTGGGGCTGTGGAGGTAGGTAGGAAAAATCGGATGTTTCATTTGAAATGGGATCGGGATTACCGACAAATTTGTCTCCGAAACTCACATTGGTACATCACCGACAATTTCCACCGTTAAATGGACCTCCACACCAGGAACATGTCAAATACCATGACATAGAGAATTAAACAGATAAGAGGGATAAGAGATGAAGAATTAAACGGTTATAGAGGATAAGGAATGGAGAATTAAAAGCAGTTAGAGGGTAAGGGAAAGGTAGAATCAAAAGATGCGAGAGGGTAAAGATGGATATTTTTGGATTTTTGAAAAATATGCTGCAAAAACAAAGAATGAAAATCTTTTTGGATTTTTGATTTTTAAAAGAGAATATAAACACATACAGATGGTATGAACAAAGAGTGAATATCCAAATTACTAATCTGCTAGACGGAAGATAATCAGGCACACAACCTCCCGGCGCCAAGAATTTGATGCGTGCCAAACAGTCAAGCTTTGTCACTCAAGCCTGCCACTTGTGAATGGCGGACCGTAACAAGCTTAAAACGGCTCGAGAAGCGAAATCAATGAAGATCCGAGGAGTATAGGGTCTCCCCGGTCGTTATGTCCCAAATGAGCTGTCGCGGTAATGGATTATCAAACGTAAAGTGATCGAGATTTGAGCGGAAAAGAGGATTGTGAATTAATTATAACTACAGAAAAAGCCAACAAATTACAACGGCTTAAATGCAAATGAAAGAAAATTAAAAAGATAAAAGATATTAAATAAACGCTATCACTATATTTAAAGTGATGTTTTTGTGATTTTATAAAACAAAATAACTTAAATAAACTATTTTAACTAAAACGTAAACTTAAAATATCTAAAAACGTAACTTAAACCGAAAACGTACGTTATTTATAAAAATTACGCTGGAGCGCAAGGTAAAACGTAAAATTTGTGAAATAAAAGTCCTACGAATGTAAAAACAATTTTCCTACGTCCTACATGACTAAAAATAATTTTAGGAAAAGCCGGGTTATTTTTCGACTTTTATTTTATTTTCTACTAATTAAAAACTAGAAATTAGAGATTAAATTGTTAAAAATAACAAAATAATTTGGAAAAATACGAAAATTTCCAGAAAAATACTTAATAATAATATAAGCCTAGGAAAAATGAAAGTTGTAAAAAAAACGCTTAAGAATAAGTAAAAATAAACCAATTTGTTAAATGAAGCTTAAAACACCAAAAAGTAGATAAAAGAAGTAACTATGCATTTGGTAACCAAAGACACAAAGAGCGCAGATGGGAATCTTGTTTGTGGTGTGCTGCGTGGGAAAGGTGGGCAGGAGGTCTTGGGTTCGAATCCCTTGCCTGTCACCTTTTATCTTTTCTTTTTTTCTACTTTGCAATTCGAACAGGGGAACAAGATAACACTTTTTACAAAAACTAAACTTACAAAAACTCCAAAAGAAACTGTATAAACTGCTTATTCACAGCAGAAACAGTTAAAGGACTAAGGGGTGTTTGGTTTATGAGCTGCCAAAGGACCGTTTGGATAGGTGCAGCTAAGGGACCGTTTGGATAGGTACCAGTCCAAGGGGAGAAAAAGTTATACTAACTTCTAAACAAACTACATAAAGTTAACCAATCCGACAACGTAATCTAGCTAACCTAACAAGCTACACAAGGGATCTAAATAATCAGCAATGAACATTAAAAAGCTTGAAAATAGAGAAAAACAAAAACTGGTGGTGCGGGACAGTTAAACAAACACCCTTTATGACAGTTTTTCAACACAGATAAGCTATGGAATGAGCAAATTAAATGAACAATTAAGCTAACACATATGGACCTTTATCTAAAATAAGCTGAAAACAAACACACAACTCATAACAAGGGGGAAGACAGTTGGCATAAGCTGTTTGGGAATCCTAAACTGATGAGATAATAAGCTAAGCTCAGGTTCTTTGGAGCTTATTTAAGCCGCGAAGTGGACTACCAAAGCTAAGACAAGCTGAAAAGCTGCTGCAATTGCAGGCCTAAAACAGCCTGCTGAAGCTTTTTAAGCTTATTTTAAGCTACACAAACTAAGTTAGCATGGCAAATATTTAGAAAAACTGAGTTGTAGTTGGAAAAGGACATGTAACAGCTTAACAATAAGCTGTTATCAGCTTGAGTTAGGCATGTCTGCTGATATGAAAAGGGCATGTTTCAAACTTCATTTGAATTATACTAGCAAACTTAAAGGCAAACCGATTGGACACAAACTGAGTTAGAGATAAAATGGCTTAAGAAAAACAAGATCTATACCTATTTAATCATAAATTAAGGTGAGAAAAACCACCGAGAATAGCAGTTGTTGCTGCTGTTCTGTGAACCTTCAGAGAGACAGAGTTTTTCTTTTTTTTTTTTTTTTTTATGAATCTGGACTAGTAATACAACAAAAAATCTTAACAAAATAAGCTTTTCACTAAAAGAAATCAAATAAGATTAAGACAAGAGTGGTGAAAACTTTTTCATTGATTAAATAGAAATACTACAACTGAATTTAAAAACAACTACACCGAAACTAAATTAGGAGTTACAATCGCAAAACTAAAGAAAAACTACAAAGACATAACTTTTAAAAAAACTAGACTATTTTCTTTACACTAACTTTCTACTGCTATATATACAAGGAAAATAAAAGATCTTCTTCTCATGTTGTCTCTTTCTTTCCTGTCTTCTCTGCTCCTTGTGTCTGTTGTGAAGGTGAGCTGGGGAGACAAGCGTGGGTGCAGGAGGGTATGGGGAAGTGATGGGAGAAGGTTTGTCAGGGGAAAGGTGAAAGGTGTGGGAAAGGTGAAAGGTGAATATGTCAGGTAAAGTGGGATTATTTTATTGAGTGGTGTTCAGTGTGTGGGTTTGTGAGTTTGGGCGGGAAATGGGAAGGAGGAGAAGATGGGGGTGAGTGTTAACTCTTGAACGGGTTAGGGTTTGGATTGGGTATAGATTTGGATTAGGATTGGGCCTTGGGTAATATTGGGTTGGAGTTGGGCTTGGACAGTTTTGGTTTTAGGATTAGTTAACACTTGGATTGGACTTAGGATTAAAGGTGTAGTTAAAGGACCAAAACTGTTAATTTCCAAAAATTATTATAAGGACCATAAATGACGAACTTTATTAACCAAGGGCCATAAATAACATTTTTCCATTTTTTAAAAATCCCGGGGACTTGTTTTGCCATTTTTTTGAAAGTTGGGGGACTGAAACTGCCAATAATGCAAACTTTGTTCGTTTTTCATCTGATTTTAAACATTTTGCATCTGAAACATATAAAATGCAATTTTGAGATATTTTCAGTATTTTGACGCATTACTGAGCATTTTTAAGCGTTTTGCAGTTCAGATTGACCCAAAAATGATGAGTATTTACACACTCATCAAAAAGTCAACTTAGCAGTTAAAGACAGTTACATGACAGTTATAATTATAACTGCCATCTCAATGAACCGACACAAAGGTTCAGTGATACCTTTTCATTCTGTATATATTGTAACATATTCTGTAAGAACAAGATGATGACAAGTTTAATATAAACACTATTTTTGTTTCGTTTAAACTCTGCTTATTTGGTATACTTGTGATATTACGTTAAGACCATAGATTCGTATCATTGAGGCCAACATTCATTTGCATGTGGAATTATCTGGGTTTAATGGGAGATGATGATTTGGGTAGATGATATACATGATGATTTGGGTAGTTGATGACTAGGATGATGATTTGGTTCAATGGGTTTAGGGTTATCCGAATTGGCGTACTGGAGAGATGATAATTTGGGTAGATGATGACCAGGATGATGTTGGGGAGATGATGACGAGGATGAAAGATGAAGGGCTAAAATATAAATGTGTTATCAAAGTATAAATGTGTATGGACTAAAATACCCTCGACTACAAAACAAAAATCAGACATTGACTTTGTCAAGGGACCTGTAACGAGTAAGAAACTTGAAATAGGGACCCCCGACGATGAAAAGGCCCAGGTTTGTCCCAACGAGAAGCGGATTGACAAGTTTAGGGACCAACCGTGTATTTTAGTCTAAATATTATGTTGTTGTCTTCGGTGTTTCAGATACCATTAACGAATTGAGACCAAATGTATGTGTGACATTCACATGACAATTATTGTAAATTAACGGATTTTTGTCATGTTAAGTAGTCTATTTTTTTCTATATAAGGTTATGACAAATTTTATATTGCTTATAATTGACTTAATTATAAATATAAATGAACTAACACTCATCAAAATTATACAACAATATTTTCTTAGCATTTATCTTCAGAAAAATTTGTGTTGCGGGTGATAACTTGACAACGCAGTGTTAAGTTATAACAAATTTTGGCGTGGTTAACGTTTATATATAATAATAATAATAATAATAATAATAATAATAATAATAATGTGGTGTGTTTTATGCTATCGTCTAGGTGTTCCCCTTTTCTCCACTCAGATACAGTGTTCTGCTTGTTCCAAGGTTTTTACGGGTGATATCTATGGGGATCATGCCGTATCATGCGCAGGAATTATTGGTATTAAACATCGACATAATGTGGTGCGTGATACGCTCGCTGATATCTGCTCCCGGGTAGGGGTTTCAACCGTAAAGAAGTTGATATCGGCTCTGAGACAGGGGACCAACACTTACCCCGGTGACTTGTTACTTTACCGTGGGAGAGAGGCCTTGATGTATGTGTTGATCTCAATGGCTCATCACCCTTGACGCAAACCGGTATGACTGACTTTGTGGCGTATGCGGTCGTGATTGAAGTACCGCACAACGCAAACGCGTGTCAAGTACGAAACCAAATGCGCTGATATTGGATATGGATTCATCCCCTTCTCTTTCTCTTCCTTTGGTGAACTCGAGAAGGAGGCGGTGACCTGGCCAAGGACGTATCCGAAAGTTCTCGGTCACTCAAGATATTGGCGCGCGTGGTGCTAACTACATTTTTAGTAGGGTTTGTTTTGCTATTGCTAGAGGAGTGGGAGCCTAGTTAGTTTCTCGGCTCCCCACTAATTTCTTGTAATTCCCTATGATTTTCTAATGAAGTGATGTTTTTATAAAAAAAATAAAATAAATAAATAATAATAATAAAATAAATAAATTAAAAAATAAAAAGGTGATTGAATGCACATGCTAACGATAAAATTAGTGAACAAAATGGTAAGATCCGAAAACATAATCTGGCCTTTAAGGATCCGAAACAAACCACTTGCATATAGCAGAACTTTAAACATAAATGCATTTCATTTGTCCTGTTTTAGATCTAACGTACCTTAAGTAACTCAAAATGAATACGTAACCTTTTAATATTTCGATACAAAATGACCGCTTAGGTTGTAAGGAATATAGTACGCAAATGAGTTACTTAACACACTCTTAAGACTCAAGATCAATTTCTAACCAGCCGCTTCTCGCAACAAACAACGTACGTAATTAGTAATTGGCTTTACTATAAGTAAAACTAAATCAAAACGATATGATACAAGTCTGACCAACTTTTTCAGGTGATTGAGGTAGGAGGATATCCAAAACAATTGCATTGTTATTAAATAACTTATTCAAGTTTGGTATCAATTTTCTCTAGTTTGATAAGAGAGGAATAAAACATTGTGTGAAAAGAGCATATGTAATAATATGATTACGTAAACAAAAGGTTAGAGCAACTTTTTTTATGGGGTTAGTTGCGTGAGACTTGTTTTAAGGCTTGAATCCCACATTGTTTGGAAGAATGAAATTGTGCTTCCTTATATACTTTGGGTGTTTGACATTATGGCAAGTTGAAATAAACATTATGTTGTTATCTTTGGGCTTTCCTAGCCGTTATGTAGTAAACAGCTACTGAACTTGTAGATTATAAATGATGTACATAAACAACTTTTTGTCATTTTAAGTAGTCTTATTATTTTGTACATATGATGTTAGCGTATGCCAAACCCATATTTTTTTGTATATGGTGTTAGCTTATGATAAATCTGATGTCATTTTAAGTAGTATGTTATTTTGCACATATGATGTTAGCGTATGCCAAACCCATATTTTCTGTATATGGTGTTCGCTTATGATAAATCTGATATTATAATTGAGTTAATTATAAATATAAATGAACTAACGCTCATCCAAATTATACAACAATTGCTTCTTAGCATTTATCTTCGGAATACATAGTGTTGCGGGTGAAATCCAACTCCAATGACACTGCCACTAAATACTTCCGTTTGTATATCAAATTTCTAATGAAATTGACGGATTTTTCCTATTACTATAAATTTCATTGTTGCCAGTATTGGTATGTTGAATAGGACTCTCCCCAGAGTCTCAGATAGCACAGCCGAGACAACGACGAGTTCTCTACCCCTGCTGCAGGGATATAGCGATAGAAAGTTTGAGAATTCAAGAGAAGGTCACAACGAGACGAGCTGTTAGTCATTACGATAGGTGTCAAGTGGAAGTAACAAATTTTGGTGTGGTTACCTTTTTCGAAAAAAGATAAATAAATAAAATAAATAAATAACTTCTTAGTTCCATTTGAATCAAAGAAGTGGAATTTTACTGGTTAATGTATGTGCATATGGTTCAAGATTTATGATATTGGATTACTGAAGTTCAGGTGTTGCATTATAGCGGTTTTTTTTACTCTGACTAACATCGTTAGGTTTTAGGGACAATTCAAGTTTGATGTATGGTAATTTGCGTTATGGCAATTTCCAAGTTTTACTCTAATCTTAGAAGATTTAGAGATTATTCGAGTTTTGATCTAAAGGGTTATGGGGTTTAGCAATCATTGGTTCACGGGTTTGGTTATAGTGATCAATTCAATACCGAATACGGCTCAGAATGTGTTTAATTTTTGGTATAGTCATGACTCATGAGTATGGTTTCGTTGTAGTCTTCACTTGGTACAGTACTCCCCTTTCCTCCATGACGACCAATATAACACACCTTTTGAAGTCGAGCTGAATATTAAACTCAACCTCTTTTTGCACCCATTTACATGCAATTAGTGCATCTGATATCACATCCCCAATTATATCAAACAACAATGGTTGCACCAAACATTTTCAACTCATGATTTCATACTACTTTAAACAAAAGGCGATTTTATGCACTAGTAATATACTGTATTAGCTATGAGTGTTTAGAATCGACAGTTCATATATCTCCAAATTTTTTGCAGGTTGAAGTTGATACCTCAAGGAATTCGGTTGGACCAAAATTTATGTGCCAACGTTTTTTACTCAATACCTCGTACCATTTTAGACATAGTGATCGTATGCACTTGTAACATACTAACTACCAGAATTTAAAAACCAAGTGATTTTGGTCAACCCAACCCTACTTGATAAATTTTTTCCATATTTATAGGAAAATAACTATCCATTTCGGGTCAACCCAACCCGAGTACCCGACTCCGACAAATAACTACCTGTTTTGACATGCCACCGAACCTGCCACTCCTACCATAATGGTTAGAAAACCTATTGAGAATACGCCACAATGGATGCAAATTGTGTCGCATTCTACAACTGAACTAAACAATGGTATCTCAAGTCTTAACACTACCTAAATATATGATCAGGTTTCCAACTTACATGGGCGGAGCTAATGAGCTATTAAGGGACCGGGAAGGGTCCCGCCCCCTAGGCCTAAATCCGTTAGTGTATTTTTTCGCGATTTTATGTGTATTTCCCCAAAAAAAATTTATTTCGGCCCTCCCATTTAATGTATTTCCCGAAAAAAATTTGTTTTGGCCCTCCCACGAAATTTTTTCTAGCTCCGCCATTGCCAACTTAGCAAAAGGTTTAATACTATGATATCGGTTGGGACTCGTGACTTGTGTGTCGTCACATGCTTGATTTAGATAAGATACCGAGACCGTACAACACATAAAAGGTAAGATGTAAATTGATTTACCTGCACGTGACGCACGTCACTTGTATTGATTTCTGTAAGAGAGAATGTAATTAAATCTGGCTAATAAAGAAGAGAGGAGGATACAATGCATGCATCCAATATTCTAAAACTTTCCTCCAAAAGAGGCTGATTGATTTCCTCTTACGGAACAGAAAGAAACACGTCTCTCATACTTTAGTCTGTTTTTTTACTTTTTTTCATTCATATGACCAAAGTGACTGTACATCTCGGGTGGGGTATAGCCCACCAACGGGTCTTGTGGTTGATGCACTTCCTTTGCCTTCCAATGAAACTGGATAAACAGCCCGGTCTCTCCTAGTAGATAAGATAGCAATATTAGAATTAAGACACCCCAAGACACCAATTTACGTGTAATAAAGAAATAACTGAGAAATAAAGGTAGTGAATGCATGCGGCACGAAAGACCAAAGAGCTTGATATAATGCACTTGCAATACAGCAACATATACATTACAAACATGCCGAAAATACATACATATTTTAAAGGTTAGGCTTTGAATTGAATTCCTGTGGCCAAAAATCTGTCTATACATGTACTTCTAATAAAAGTGAAGGTGGCCATGAAATGAGGCTATACAGGAAATAATAGATTGATTCCTCAAAAATACTACGTCCAGAGAGCTTACATCCAAAAAATAGTACACTTAACATAACGGAGTATTTATATTGGTGCTAACCTTAAATCGCTTCTAACTAATACTTCAACATTCTCATCTGGAGCTCTCAAATTTAAAAAGATAAATAAGTTGCCTTCTATTGCTCTGTTCGGTAACTACTATCTACATAATTTTGACTATAGTGGTTTAAAAAAGTAGTTTCAATATCTATGAACAACCTGTCTCTAAAACTAGTTAACAATATATCAAATAGTCTTACAAATACATTAGCTCAGCATGCTCTAGCACCTATCATAACTGAGTCCAAAATTTAATTAAGCTCAGTCATTCCATTAATAAAAAGCCATTTCAATAACAAACGTAAATGTTAAAGAATCGGATGCAGTGGGTAAGAATCTTGAATGCCTTCAAGTTTCTACAATCGCTAATGGTTTTAAATTCAGAATACAGTGTGTAGATCAACAGTTATGGGCTTGTTCACTTTTTGATGGTGATGGCACTGGGTTGGTCGTCTTGGACAGCAGTGGTGGGTAGTGGGCTTAAAGTGATGGTGGCTTCAATGAAGGAGGACATGCCAGTTTAATAAAAGCTGGGGAAAAAAATCTGACTAAAGGAAATTGAATTACTAGAATTTAATGCCTATAAGTTTCGAATAATAATCTTTGCGTACAAATCTTCTACATCTGATCAATGATATATATTCCAGTAAAACCAAAATGTGCTGGTAGCCTGACGCTAATTCTACTTTGTATAAGAGGTCATTCTGTAAAATCGTCCCATACCCCGCCCCGGCGGGATTGGGTATGTTGTTGTTGTCTATAAAATCGTAGTAGCGGGGATGTAACTTCAACTTTCTCTTTCTATGAATTACCTCAATTTTTAATCAGAAAAAGAGTATCTAGCTTCATACCCAAAAATTTGTTTTACTTATAGTGAAACCACGAATATAAATTTTACAATGCCCTGAGCTGAATCCTAGAAACACCAACACAAGATCAAAATTTTAGGAATACTAGGTTCAAATCTGATTCTGGGACATGAGAAACGTGAGTTTGTTAGATTAACAATTAACAACAGTAGTGTTAAAGAATCTGATGCAGTGGGTACGAATCCTGAATGCTATGTAGTTAATGACCGAAATTTCGGTGTTTCGGTCAAGGATCGAAATTTGAAATTTTCGAAATTTCGGTGGTATTTCGGTAATTTTAATAATCTTTTATATAATAATTTCTGAAATTATGTGTATAAAAATAATAAATTTTGTAATATTATATAAATTACGTTGGTTTTTAAGTTACATGTTGGTTTTTAAAGCCCACCTATTTTAAGCCCATGTGACTTTTTAAAAGCCCAATCACTTTTTATTAATAAAAAAAACTCATATATGTTAACCTAGACCTAAATCCTCATTACAGCAGCTATCTATAAACAACAACAACAACAAAAAAAAAAAAAAAAAAACTACACAATGGTTCTTTCTTTCTGTCTTATTTCCTTCCATCTCAGGTTCGTTCTTTCTTATTTCCTTCCATCTCAGGTTCGTTCTTTCTTATTTCCTTCCATCTCATGTTCTTTCTTTCTTATTTTCTCCATCTCAGGTTCTTTCTTTCTTATTTTCTCCATTTCAGGTTTTTGAACCGAAAATTTCGGTCAATTTTAGGTCAAATTTTTGTCAAATTTCGGTCAATTTCGCCGAAAATTTCGGGACCGAAATTCTGACCGAATTTTGAACCGAAATAGTAGGGAAGGGCCGAAAACCGAAATATCAGTGGTATACCACTGGTATACCACCGAAATTGACTACATAGCCTGAATGCCAACCACTTTTTGATGGTTTTGAGTTCTAAATTCGTGTGCTGGTTCACAGTTATGGACTTGGTTCACCTATTGATGGTGATGACACTCGGGTGGTAGTCTTAAACAGCAGTGGTAGGTAGTGGGGCTTTGAAGTGATGGTTGAGGAAATAAGAGAGGATATGTCAGTTTAATAAGAGGAGGAGGGGGGAGTTCTGACAAACAAAATTTTTTTACTAGAATTTAAAGCCTATAAGTTTCGAATAGTAAATTTCCCATGAGAGTTTTCTACATCTGATCAATAATATACATATTCAAGTGAAATCAGAACGTGCTGGTGGCCTGGTGCTAGACTGCAAGTTCTACTTTGTAAGAGAGGTCATTCGGTATAACCTTAGTAGCGGGGATGTAGTTTCAACTTTCTCTATCTTAGCATTACCTCTATTCCCAATCAGAAAAAGAGTTTCTAGCTTCAAACCCAAAAAATGTGTTTTACTTATAGAGTAACCACACATATAAAATTTAAAATGCCCTGAGCAGAATCCTAGAAACACCATTACAAAATAGAAATTTTAAGAATACTAGGTCCAACTCTGATTCTGGGACATGAAAAACGTGAGTTTGTCAGATTAACAATTAACTATATAGGTCAAGGGAGTAAAAAATCATTAAGTTGCTAAAACCGTAACATTAATCACATGGGGATCAGAACACATATCCTAACGTAACTTATCAAGAAGCGCCCACACTCTCTAATGTCTAAAAAGCAACACAGACGCAGTTCATAATATATACTATAAGGAAACTTTATAGTTTATCCGTAAACAACTTGCATACGGGTGGGCATAATAAGAAACTTACTTGGTCCAAAAATTTCCTTGAGACAGCTGAAATGGATGATTAACTGCAGATCCATTGAGATTTCCATAAACCAATTCATTCGGAGTAGCATGCTCCTGCAGGTTCAGTGGTAACTGCTTGTCACTTCCAGACATTGGCCCATATAAAGTTCTTGGCATCCATGGATCATCTTCAGTAGCATGCACATAACGGCTGTACGTTCTCCCATTCTGGCTAGGTTCTTGAGAAGACTGTGTGTTAAAAGGAACTTGTTCATCTTTCTTGAACAGAGAAGCCATAGTTTTTTGCGGTTGTGGTTGCGTTACCCCTTCTTTGTTTAACCCATTCAGCTCTGGAGGTAAAAGCCAGCTTGAGGGGTCACCTGCTAAACCAAGACTATCCCACATCTGCCATCCTTTATCACTTGTCTTACCTTGATCTTCCACTGGTAAACTGTTCATCTCATGAGCTCTAGGTAGAAATCGAGACATAGGTGACTCAATTGGTGATGGCCTACTCACTTCAGATAACTCACTCATACGCTTTACAGGATGTGGCTTTTGATACCCTATAGTCGGTGCAAACCCAAGGTCAGACTGAAAATTATCAAGCGACTCTGAAACAGGCCCAATTAACGCTATAGGATCAGGAACATAACACGGATCTTCGAAAATGTCCGATTCTTCAGGTAAAAATTTGTCAGGAGCTTCTCCAACTCGGGGAAATATGGAATTGGATGACAGCTGAAGACCCGTACTAATAACAGGATCTCCATACCCAAAATTTGGTAAAGTTTTAGGTAATTCAAAAGTAATAGGGTTATCGAATCCTTGAGTTGCTGTATAACCAGACGACACAGGACTCTGAACCTCCTTCTGTGAGTTTTCTTTTGGCCTACTTATGACATTTGAGCTAGATGATTGAGGAACAGTCGATGTTAACGTAAATAATTGTTGCCATGATTTTTTGGGAGCTGGAGGTTGAGACTCAACCTGTACCTGCAGAGTAAATACAAACTCAAAAAGGAATACGGATACACATAACCTCCATGCGGAGCACGACTTAAGAGTTTGTTACTATATCAGATTGTTATGCTCACAATTACAAAATGGTTTACACGAACAACGGTTACCAAAAGGAAGATTGGTAGCGAACCCTTCACCAAATACGTATTTACTTCTAATGTAATATACCATCTGATGAGCGAACTTATATAATGCAAACTAAACAGGATTCAAATGCAAGTAGAAACTTACAGGGCGATAGATGTTCTTATCATCTGTAGAGGCAATCGATTTCCCAGGTGTATGCTCCGACTGAGAAGAATCTCTCCTATTAGCAGTATTTTGTACATGATCCAAAGTAGCACCGGATTTGTGTTCTCTTGTGTTACTAGTATTAGCATTTGCGCCTTTCCCAAAAAACCCGCCTCCAGTAAAAGCTCTCGATGAAGATAAAAAGCTACCCCTCATTCTATCCAGATATCTAGTGCCGACACTTCCAATGTTATTATTGTGTGTAGGAACATGCTTCAGACTTTCATTGCCAACTTTATGGTGCCTAGTTTTTTCGACTTCCTTAACTGTTCTTTTTTCAAGTTCATCCACATCAGAGTTGCTTTTACTCGATCCCCTGTCTTTTTCTTTCTTTCTTTCTTGGCGTTTCTTTTCGGTTTCTCTTTTGTTGTTTTTTTCCCGTGGAGATGCCTTACCTCGATCCTTTTCAGCCTCTGTTATTTCATCTCTCAGTTTCCTACGTTCTTCAACCAGCCGAGCAACCTCTTCCCTCTGTTTTCTTTCTTCTTCCTCTAACTGTTCCTTCTCTAACCTAGCTTGTCTTTTCTCTTCTGCTTTTCTCCGAGCCTTTTCACTTTTACTTTCGTGACAATTAACTCCATTCTCACCCTTTTTAGCCAGACCTCTGATCTCTGCATCTGTTGCAGAGTCGTCATGAGATGAACTAACTCTAAACACCTTTCTCCAAAGCCACATGATACCATAAATAACTGTTGCTAAACACTTGCAAATAAAAACAACAAAACGGGAATACGATTTCTCAACAAAACAATCGTCATCACTACCACCAGGAAAAGTTCCACCAACCCAATTACCACCATTCTCCAGCCAATCCTGACCGCATATCCAGCCATTATCAGACCAAACTTTCCCATTCAACATCTTCCCACCTTTCCCAACCAAATCCTTCAAAATCCCTGAATTCGACAACCCACCCAACCCAGGAGGTATAGGCAAGTCCAAAACCGGTCTTTTAGATATATGACCACAATAACTACACATAAACTTCCCACCACCCGGATTCTGATCACGATACGGAGTCAAACAATTCCTACACCTTCTCGTTGCAGTCTTCCTAAGCTTCTGCAACTCAATCGCCTCAAACCTCTTCCTCTCCCTAATTCTAGCATTTCTCCTTACACGCCACGCTGACAACTGTGGCATCAATATCTCATACCAAAACAATGTAACCAACAACACAAAAACACATGCAAGCCTTGGCGAAGTAATTTCAAACCGAAACGCAGGTGGCAAAAACTGCGACAACAACCATAGTGCAATTAATGGAATCACTAACCACGGTAACATCGTAGCAATCCGACGTGACCACTTCTGAATCACACACAGTATACACATTATCCCTCACACACAACACCTTAATTGCCCCTAATCTTCAACCACAATCCTATTTCCCCAAATTTATTCAACAACAATACCTCTTCCAAACTCTAACAACATACTTCTCGCAGCTTAACCTAATCATTCATCAAATCAACACATTCATATATTAGAATTTGATAGGCATCCATAATATTAAAAGGACGTGGTGCTAAGACAGCTAACCTCCTCATAAGGGGTCCGGTTCAAACCTCACTAGGTACATAATTTAAACATCAAATACGTGGGTGGCCAGGGAAAGGGTCGGAAACGGCCACGAGGATACCTCGGTTAGGCCGCATACATTTTAGTCAAAGACTCGCCCTCCCCATGTAACCCGCACAGGAAAACCTCAACCGTTTTATAGCTTCTAACTCTAAATCCCCAAATTCAAAGACTAAAATACATAACCTAATGATTCAACTAGATAAATATCTATTAAATTACAGTTTACATAGCTTCAAAACCTAAATCAGCAAACTCAGACCCTAACAACATATTTCTCACTATAAAACCTCATTTTCATCCTATTAACACATTCAATTCAGCAATCGTCGGTTATGTTAGCGTTTATCACTTTATCTAGCTTCAAAACCTAAAATCCTAAATTCAGCCCTAACTTCTGAACTTAATAAAATATGCATTCAACTGAGCAAAATCGACTAAACTAAGGTTTACGTACCTTCAATACCTAAATCCCCAAATTCAACCCAACTTCTCAAACTAACCTAGGAGGTGTTTGTTTCGGCTTATATAGCAGACTTATGGCTTACGTGGTTTTCGGCTTGTGTTTCATAAGCTCACTTTGTGTGGCTTATTTTAAAACTTGTGAGATATATAAACTTATCATGACATGATAAGCTTACATAAGACAGAAAATCTCAAAATAAACCACAAAAAGTGAGCTTACGAAACATAAGCCGAAAACCACGTAAGCCATTAACCCGCTATATAAGCCGAAACAAACACCCCCTGAAACCTAATAATCAATCATCGGTCATATACAGGTTTACCTATCTTCAAACCCTAAATCCCCAATATTAACCCAACATTTCATAAAATTAATGCAACAATCAAACAAAACAACGCTTAAATCGGTTAAATTAGGGTTTATACATCTTCGAAACCTAAATCCCCAAATTTAACCTAAAATAGCCCTAATTGAGTAATTTCCAGAACTAATCAACATTTCATAAAATTAACACAACTATCAATCACGTATCACATTCAATCAAACAAAACAACACCTAAATCGGTTAAATTAGGGTTTATACATCTTCGAAACCTAAATCCCCAAATTCAACCTAATTTAGCCCTAATTCCCAAAACTAACAAACATTTCATTATTTTTCACAATAATCAATCAGATAACACATTGAATCAAACAAACAAACCGTTAAATCGGTCAAATTAGGGTTTAGGCAGTTACAAAACCTAACTAACATATAATAACAAAAAACTACAAATAAATAAATTAATAAATTGATAAAACGTCGTCGTTTAATGAAACGGATAATGAGAGGTTTAAGTTTTGTTTACCGGATGATGATGATGAAATTTGACGGTGGATGAAACGTCGTCGTTTTTGTTTGTTTGTTATTTCAGTTGTGACGGTGATGAAGAAGATGAGTTTTTGTTTTTATTTTTTTATAAAAGGTGGAGGATGGAAATGGAGTTTGACTTGGAGTTTGACTTTTTGCTTTATATAGATGTGTAATACTGTAATTTTTTTTACTAACGGTTTAAGAAAAATATAATTATTACTGGTTTTGTGTTTTTTGTTTTTAGTTTTTTTGTGTAGTGATGGTTTTTTGTCAAGTGATTAAGTTATAACTTTTTTAAAGTTTGTAATGATAATTTTATGTGAGTATAATATTGTAAACTTGATCTGATTTTTTTATCTGTATTTAGAAGTGGGTAGTTATTTTGGGACAAACTGGACAGGGAACTTGTGACGGAAAGAGTATCAATTTTGGTTAGGTTTGTTCATAAAGTTTTGTGAGGGTGCTGGTTTAGATGATTAAATGTGAGAATTTTTGTAAAGGCTAATTACATGGAAATGTATCTAACTTGTCATTTTTTTTAGTTTTGTGTAGCCTATTTTTTTTTCTTTTTCCTTTTTTTCCTCTTTTTTTTTTGGTGGCAAATCCATGGAGTCAACTTTTGAATACAGTATGTCCCGTGTATTGGGTGACCAGCTGTGTGTATCATTTGACAATTTTACCTTTCAATTTACACACTCTTATTCTACTATTAAGGGATATATGCGTCAAATATTACACAAAACTGATCACCCAATAAACAAAACAAACTGATTTCGGAAGTTTGCTACACGGAATTAAAAAAATAAAAATAAATTAATATAGTAAAGCTACATAGAACTACAAAACCGTTAAGTTAAATACATTTTCGTGTAATTAGCCTTTTTCATAATGCTTGGTATTTCGTAATAAGAATATGAATGGATGACATGAAGACGTTAAAAAATCATGTTTGTTTATGAGTAAAGAATGTAGTGATTTATTACACTGAGTCACGCATTGCGTAAAAAACACCATTTTCAATTCAATAAGGGTTCATTGCTTTTTTCATTACACGGGAGCCCTTTTACTCGCCAAACAAAAATAAAATTTTATCATCAAAGGCCAAATTATCGATTACATTCTATTATTATGTTATAACAATCAAACATGATTACAATTGTAATGAATCACTCTGTTACTTCATTTATTTCATTAAGGCATTTTTTCCATTCCATTGTTACTTCATTTTGTCATGCTTAGATGTTGCGAGTTGTGGAAAAAAAAGGAGGCTAATTTGTAAAAATTTTAGGCATATTTTTGCCCCCTTCTTTTTTTGAAATAGATATGTATAGCCCGTTTAAAAGGTAAATGGGCATTAACAAGCTCACATTTTCTTTCAATTGGTGACCATTACAATTGTTTATAACGAAAAATTTATAGATATAATATATTTAATTTTTTAAATATAAATGAGTTGTTATATTTGAGAAATTTATTTCGTCATTTTAGCTCTTTTTTAAAACGATTCGTATAACATAAGTCTGTTGTTCAACCCATGGCCATTTAGACGATGGCTCGTACTCATCAGGCCCGCCCGTTTTGCCACCTCATACCAAACATATATGTTTATGAAATGAGTATTGTGATAAGTATTCTCCGGCTTGTTTATTTTGATAGTAATCAGGCCCGGATTTGGGCATGTGCGGGGTGAGCGACCGCACAGGGCCTCCATTTTTCGAGGGCCTCCGATTTTTAAAACTTGAGCATACATATAAACTAATTTATGGAGAATTTATTGTCATTAATGGGTGATTTTGAATGGAGAATATAAGATTTTTTTAACAGAACAAAAACCTGCGTTTTAATGGAGAATGTGAAGATCTCGAATTTGTTGGGGAAGATGACATATATGTGGGGCCCCAAGTTTTTTTTTACTCTAACATCAGTATTTTCCATAGGTTTCTTATTAACCCTTCAACTTTTTAAATTATCATTTTAGCCTTTGTCCAAGTTATAAAGTTTTGTTTCAAAATTAATAATTTTCTTTTGTTGAAGAGATTTAAACTCTTTTATGAAAGTTTAAAACTACCCCATATGAAGATTTCATAGAAAAAACGTTGTAGTTTTATATGATATATTTTTGATAAAATAAATACAAGAAATCTTCGTTCATAAAAACGTAGTTATAAATTAGATTTTATGGATTGCTGTAAGAGGTTTTGAAAACTGTATCATTACACCTTAGAAAAAGAAACAAAAATAGTTATTAGATCATAATGAGATTAGCAAGTTGTTGTATGATCGATATCAAAAAAGCAATGAAATAATCGCTTAGTTATTTTACTGCTGCTTCGGTTTTTAGATTTAACAGGCCCTATTTTAAAAATACGGCACAGGGCCTCCAAATTTCATGGGACGGCCCTGATAGTAATCGTTCGTATCAAAAAGTATTGGCAAATATTACACCATAATGTCAAATGTTTAACTAAAGTCATACTTTTCTAGGATTTTTATGGGTGATTTATTCAAAACGTGGCCCGCAAGTTTTGTAAAAGTCATAATGAAAGTGCCTCATATTTAGTATCTCATGGATGATACTTTTGATATGGATTTATCCATGTCAAATTGAACAAACCACAAGAACATATTTGATAATTTACTCAACATTTTTTTTAAGAGAATGTTATATCCTGCTAGTTTTCCTATTACTCATTCTCTTATTTCTTGTACTTTTCTCAATCATTTTTAGACAATCGACACAGTGACAGTAGAAGGATAAGTAAGAGGATCAGTATATGGTTATATCATTTCTCAATTAAAAATCACAATTAGTATTGGTGATTTAGGGTGTGTTTCAATGCTTTATGATGTAAAATTTTGGGGCATTGAGTATATAGGAGTTGTTTTACGCATTATAATTACATCTATAGTTACGTTACCAAACGTTTTTATAAGAAACAAAATAGCTACTGGTTTGCTCACTGCTACCGCCACTTTTATCAAATATACCCTTATTACTAGTCTAATTCATATCTATTAGATGTAATTTTAAATTGTATTTAGAAATAACAGTTTAGTTGTTAGACAAACCCTTGTAATCTATATTGAAATAGACTGTTTGGTAAGTCCAAATAGGGGATGTGTTAGGAGTAAAACTATCAAAAAGGGGGTGTCTGATAAGTTTTAGTAGGGGCAAAATGGTCATTAAAAAATTAGCCCGATAAGGGATTCGATGTGGTAAGCATTTCACCAGCCATGGATGACATTTGCCAACAATATCGGCTTGCAATTCACTCATAAATAAAAGTTGGACTATATCTTTACTATCTAAAATGGAAAAAGGGTCAAAGGGGAAATGTGAAAAGTTGAAAATTGAAATTGAAAGTCAAATGAGAGAGAAAAAAACCAACACACAAATAAACACACACCGGATATCACATATTTTCTAACCTAAAACACACACATCTCTCTCCCTAAACCACCGGCAGCTGCCGCCGCCATCATAACCTTATCTCAGCCACCATCTGCCGAAATTGCCACCACCTTTCGATGGTTTAGGTAGTTTGAGGTAGTCGGGGCTAGGTTTTTGTTGTTATTAGTGGTTGCGGTTCTCCATAGCCACCGGAAATAGTTTATGCCGCCGATATGGTCACCGGAAATATTCGCTACCGTAATTAATTGTTGTGTCGCCAAAACACACCCGACCATACCCACCACCACCCTACATTTCTTGAGGTTTTTCAAGTTTTGATGTTTTCTTTTTGAAGACTTTTTCTTCTTCTTCATGTTTTGATAGTTTTTTTTAAGATCTATTATTTTGAAGTATTGAAGTTTTTTTTTTTATTATTATTTTTTAATTTCAGAATGTTTATATATGAGTTATAATATTCTTCACATTTTCTTGTAGAACATTGCTTCGCTTCTTGACATCTTACGACGCCCTGAATGAGGATATTAAGGTAGTTTTTTTGTTTGTTTACTTGCTTGACATGTAAAATTTAGATGTAATGATTTGGTTGATGTAATTGAATGAAAGTTGAAAGCTTTTTGCTTTTAGTCGGTCTGCCTTTTAGCGTATATTTTTGCCGTACTAGCTTATAGCAAAAAATAAGATTATTTTAGTGTTTGGATTAACTTTTTTGTTTAGGCTTATGAGCTTGTTTAGGGGATTTTGATAAGCTCTTATTTTACATTTGTTTATTTTTACATTACTCATATTCTAGGCGCGGGAAGACAAGAGCGTCTCAGTCATTGACGATAAATACAGTCACTGGAATTCAATTGTACGTATATTGTACAAGTAGCTTCCTAATCATAATCTCGTATGGTCTTTACTACCCTTTTTGTTATGAAACCCTAGCTTTAACATTTTTTCCCTGTGTTGTTGCTTAGATTTTTTTCTACTAAATAATCTCCGTGTGGGATCCAAAATTATGGTACTATCTTTAAAATTTTTATTTCTTTTCAGACCCATTTAGGCTTTTATGCAAGTTTTCCCATTATAAACATGTTTTCATAGCATCAAATATACGGCTAAGGCATCCCATAATAACAATAATAATTAACCATTTTTAGACTCAACTACTGTAATTGTTCCTTTTATGTCAATGTCTGTCTAGGTCCCGATCCTTGATCCTCTTCAATGCTTCTACTTGATTTATAGTAGTAAATTTGGCAGTTAACAAAAGTGTTCGCTTTGTGTTTTGCTGAAGTATCAGGACAATGTCACGAAGCGTAAGGTGTTGGCTAATGTTTCTTAACAACAAAAATTACATTCTTAACCCACAAGACCCCAACTTCGGGAGATGTGTATGAGAGATGTGGATAGAAGCCAAGGTCAATTGGTTGACATCACCCTTGTGGATTTCGCTAATGATAATGTTCTTAAGTATATTTCTGACAGGTATGTAAGCTCCGTTGTAGTTGATCATTGGTGCATATTTAACAGTCAAAGATGCATTTGAGTCTTATTTATCCATCACATGATGCTAAGTTGATTTTGTGTATATGGTGTGTAGAGTATGTTTCAGTCAGACACACATAAAGACCAAATTTTTTTAGTTTCACTAAAAGTATATCGATCCATACCTTTAACCCTTTGGATGAAATTTATACTAAGTTTATAAATAAGTTTTAATGAGTTTTTTAAGAGACTTATATTCAAGGTATCAGTTTTCACTCTTTGTTCCAATTTTATTTGCTATGTTCTATTATCTGAGTTATTCATGGATAATGCTTTTACCTTATAAAGGTGTTTAGGAATACATGCTTTTGCTACTTTTTCCTTTACGCACCATGTGTTAATGTCCACTAACATAATTGCATCACTTATCGGGTGTTTGGGACTATGTTTGTAAAGCAAATTACGTGTTTGCAAAACTGCATCTGGTCCTAACATGCTTTTAATGTGTTTTCTATATAAAATCTTTACTATCTAAAATGGTAAAAGGGTCAAAGGGGAAATGTGAAAAGTTGAAAATTGAAATTGAAAGTCAAATGAGAGAGAAAAAAACCAACACACAAATAAACACACACCGGATATCAAATATTTTCTAATCTAAAACACACGCATCTCTCTCCCTAAACCACCGGCAGCTGCCGCCGCCATCATAACCTTATCTCAGCCACCATCTGCCGAAATTGCCACCACCTTTCGATGGTTTAGGTAGTTTGAGGTAGTCGGGGCTGGGTTTTTGTTGTTATTAGTGGTTGCGGTTCTCCATAGCCACCGAAATAGTTTATGCCACCATATGGTAACCGAAATATTCGCTACCGCAGTAATTAATTGTTGTGTCGCCAAAACACACGCACCGATACCCACCACCACCCTACATTTCTTGAGGTTTTTCAAGTTTTGATGTTTTCTTTTTGAAGACTTTTTCTTCTTTTTCATGTTTTGATAGTTTTTTTTAAGATCTATTATTTTGAAGTATTGAAGTTTTTTTTTTTATTTTATTATTATTTTTTTTAATTCTGTAATGTTTATATATGAGTTATAATATTCTTCACATTTTCTTGTAGAACATTGCTGTCGTTGCTGACATCTTACGACGTCTGAATGAGGATATTAAGGTAGTTTTTTTGTTTGTTTACTTGCTTGACATGTAAAATTTAGATGTAATGATTTGGTTGATGTAATTGAATGAAAGTTGAAAGCTTTTTGCTTTTAGTCGGTCTGTCTTTTTAGCGTATATTTTTGCCGTACTAGCTTATAGCAAAAAATAAGATTATTTTAGTGTTTGGATTAACTTTTTTGTTTAGGCTTATGAGCTTGTTTAGGGGATTTTGATAAGCTCTTATTTTAAATTTGTTTATTTTTACATGACTCATATTCTAGGCGCGGGAAGACAAGAGCGTCTCAGTCATTGACGATAAATACAGTCACTGGAATTCAATTGTACGTATATTGTACAAGTAGCTTCCTAATCATAATCTCGTATGGTCTTTACTACCCTTTTTGTTATGAAACCCTAGCTTTAACATTTTTTCCCTGTGTTGTTGCTTAGATTTTTTTCTACTAAATAATCTCCGTGTGGGATCCAAAATTATGGTACTATCTTTAAAATTTTTATTTCTTTTCTGCACCCATTTAGGCTTTTATGCAAGTTTTCCCATTATAAACATGTTTTCATAGCATCAAATATACGGCTAAGGCATCCCATAATAACAATAATAATTAACCATTTTTAGACTCAACTACTGTAATTGTTCCTTTTATGTCAATGTCTGTCTAGGTCCCGATCCTTGATCCTCTTCAATGCTTCTACTTGATTTATAGTAGTAAATTTGGCAGTTAACAAAAGTGTTCGCTTTGTGTTTTGCTGAAGTATCAGGACAATGTCACGAAGCGTAAGGTGTTGGCTAATGTTTCTTAACAACAAAAATTACATTCTTAACCCACAAGACCCCAACTTCGGGAGATGTGTATGAGAGATGTGGATAGAAGCCAAGGTCAATTGGTTGACATCACCCTTGTGGATTTCGCTAATGATAATGTTCTTAAGTATATTTCTGACAGGTATGTAAGCTCCGTTGTAGTTGATCATTGGTGCATATTTAACAGTCAAAGATGCATTTGAGTCTTATTTATCCATCACATGATGCTAAGTTGATTTTGTGTATATGGTGTGTAGAGTATGTTTGCAGTTCAGCACACATAAAGACCAAATTTTTTCAGCTTCACTAAAAGTATATCGATCCATACCTTTAACCCTTTGGATGAAATTTATACTAAGTTTATAAATAAGTTTTAATGAGTTTTTTAAGAGCCTTATATTCAAGGTATCAGTTTTCACTCTTTGTTCCAATTTTATTTGCTATGTTCTATTATCTGAGTTATTCATGCATAATGCTTTTACCTTATAAAGGTGTTTAGGAATACATGCTTTTGCTACTTTTTCCTTTACGCACCATGTGTTAATGTCCACTAACATAATTGCATCACTTATCGGGTGTTTGGGACTATGTTTGTAAAGAAAATTACGTGTTTGCAAAACTGCATCTGGTCCTAACATGCTTTTAATGTGTTTTCTATATAAAAAGTACAAACAGTCATATTTTATTAAGGTATAGATTGTGTTTGCGGATTAGGCCACCGCTTTGACTTCAGCTTATAAATTACCTGCTTTAACACGCTACTCGCATGCTTGCTTTAGCCATATTATTGGTCCGTATTCTAAAATGAACTTACACGTCCTTTTTTTCTTTTTAAAAAAAAAACCTACCCGTCTTTACTTGGCTGATCCACCCATAATGCCACCTATAGTTAGACACTATGAACTTGCTGAATCAAATTTTCCTCATGGTTCGTGATCAAGGTCAATCTAAAGAAGGTGAGCAGGGTGCTGATGTTGTGATGCTGGAAAAGTTCATGAAGTTGTCGGTTTGTTATTTTTCGATTAGGTAATTATGTTTGTGTAGCAAGCTCCTCAAACACACCTAGAATGATACGTATCTCACTTTATTCTCATTCAGCATCTTTCACTCTTCATTCAGATATCTAAGCGTTTCTTCATTTTATCATTTCAGGTTCTTATATCGGTATGCATAGCTTGCTGCAATGAAACATGCTGCCGAGAATGATTCTGGGCAACAACTAATATGGTTTTGCTCCAAATGGTTAGAGTTAGGGATTTCCAGTTTGGGCACGTTGATAACTTTTCCTTTAATCTTAGCACTTCAGGAAATGGTTTTTGGATTGCTTATTGTAATGTAGTCGAAAAACAGATAATAGGTTACACAAGTCTAACAGAACCATTTATAAATGTTTTAGGTTTATAATAAATAAATAATGATGGTTGAACCTTTTGATTAATGTGCCGGGCATGGGTTTTCAGAGGATTGGCTTACACATATATTGTATCATGCAATCCTATCTGCCTTTCTCAAGTTACAGAGCGAACAGGAGGCTAGGAAAAGCTTTGCGGTTGTTCAAAGCACAAATCAAGAAGAAGCTATTGATAACAAGAGTGGCAACACCAGGCTGTTAAAGATGAAAGAGAAGAGCGGTAGCAAGAAAGTTATAATGACTGGAGAAATGGGATTCCAGAAGATGTTGGAAGGAATTGGCAGAAAAACTCAGGTAATGATTGGCCCCATGAAACTTCACTTACAGCTAGAGAAGGAACGTATGGAACTGACGAGGTTTGGAACTGACGGGGTTTGGCACGAAGCTATCTCAAGGGAAGCCATTGAAAATTGATTTTAAGGGCCTATTGATCCACCGAGAATCTTGTAGACAGTTATTAGGCTACACAAATCTCAGGTCAGAGATGTTATGCTTTATAATTAATTATGAGATTAACGAAACTGTTGCATAGCAGATAAATCATTATTTTTGGTGTGAGAAATTCTGATAGTGCTTTAATCCAAGCCATTTTTTTTCCGAATTGTACCAGATTCGCATGTCTTGATCCAAGATATAAATCCGCGATAGAATCAATCTTTAAATAAGTTTATCCAAACACTCCGTAAAATGCAAGTTTAGAGTACTTTTTAAGGTTATCTGGACTTGGAGGCTTTGACAAAAATACAATACAGGAACAGGTTCATTAAGAATCTAAGATTAGCATTGTTTCATTTCTTGCAGACTTGAATTTCTTTTGCCATAGCCAGTTTGGTTATGAAAAACCGGATAATGGGTGAAAGCGGATAAATATAGGGATTCTCATCATTTCAGTTTTACAATTCATTCAAAATTTATGAATAACAAGTTTCTTTATTGTGCCTGCACGGGTTTGTGCAATGTTCGGCAAACAAGTTTTCGATACCAAGGACTACAAGCAAAACAATGTGTAACAGGCATCTTGGAAATATCATTCTTTCAATATAGTAATCATGCGTATGCTTTTTGCTAAAGGATAATTTCAGTAATATTCAATTATACTTTATATGAAATTTGGTTTCCTACATATGAACTTGCTCCTTAGTTACACCTCTTTGTTACATAAATAGAGATGAAGCGAGTTGAGCAATACTGCTCCTTAGTCACACAAAACGGCCGACTTTCTACTTAAAAAAATTACCGAGCAATTACCAAAGACGTGAAGGACACCCGGCCAACGCCAAGGACTCACACTCATTAACTATAATTATTTGTTGCTAGAGTGTCCCGTCGCTATGCACGGGTATCACGTAGAACTACAAAGGTATCAATGAAGCCAGTCAAATAGTTCGGTCAAAGAGGAGTCTACACCTCAAATGTCGTCTACCAAGAAGTTTTACGCGACGAGTAACATGCATTGTTAGTTAGTATCTCATAATTGATGTAATGTTTTCTTTTTCAGTCTCATTAAATATTTTTATATGTCGTTTACATGTTATGAAATTTTGCTAGAGTTGAATTACCACATGTTACAACCGTTTGCAATTACATTTTGATCTTTTCACGTTATACGAAACACTTATCACAATATCGCATTTCGTTAATTGTATGCCGCTAGAAACCGTTGCCGCTAGGCGCGGGTACTCGCCTAATATAAGCAATAGAACTACTCAATAATAGTTGTTCATTTATGGATATATTCATGTTTTAATTGAGTCTTTAGATAGAAACTTTAAGAGGTAAGATGACTTTTAATTTGCTGATATGAGCTTGTCTGCCTTGATTTGTTAGCACATACGCATGGAAACTAACCTAAATCAACAAAATTTACAAGGGATAATAATTTGTAACTTGTCAAGTTTTATGGGTGAATAATTTATTTTATTTTATTTATTTATTTGTTTTTTTGCAACTTCATGTATCAGTGCGACTTTTTTTTTTGTCACTTTAATGTATTAAATTGCCTTTTTCTTCACTTTGGTGTACGATTTTCTGTCACTTTGGTGTACTATAATACACTAAGTTGACGAAGAAAGGCGCGCACATTAATACATGAAGTTTCAAAATAAATTATTTGCTACATAAAAATAAAAGTACGTGACAAATTAGATATTATCTCAAATTATTACAACTCTCGCTCTTTTTGGCTACGCATGCAAGCAAGCAAAATATATATATCTAAATTTTCTAATGGCATAAGAGATATCATAAACATAAAGTAGCTAGCAAGTAGCTAGAAGGTGCATAGTTCTGTAAAAACAAAATTTAAAACAGCAAATGTAAAAAGAAATAACCTAAAATAAAGAATCGAAACACGAAAACAACCCAAAACAAACCTATAAAGCCTTGAAGAAACGACACCCTCTAAATCAAATACTTCGACAAAACCACTTCCAAAGGAGCATTGTACGGATCGATATACCCTGGACAATAACAAATAGGGCATTGATTTTGTTGTTCGAGCCATTCCATTATGCACCAGGAGTGAAAGAGATGTTTGCAGTACGGAAGCACACCTAAGGGTGTGTTTATTTTGAATTCAGTTCACTACAACATTCACTGGCTACCCCAGCGACATATGGGGGGATTCCCCAGCGACATGTCATTGATACTTTTCCCCAGCCGACATGTCGGCTGGGAATCCTAGCCGGGAAGTCTCGTAGGGATTGTATCCCCGCTGACAATCCGGCGGCGCGTGGGTCCCACTCAAATTTAAGTCAAAGAAGCAAGTACATCGTGGCACATATCCACAGCGACACGTCGTGGGGAATAGTCGAATTAAGCAAAATGATTAAGACACTAATTATATTGATTAAGTATCCCTGGCGCATGTCGCCGGGGATACTATGAGTTACTGTTGACAAGTCAACGAGTTAGCCTACTATCCCCGACATACGTCGCTGGGGAAACTTGGTTTTCGCTGGCTTGTCAACGTTTAGCGTGTGTTATTCGCCGCATTTGAAAGCCCCTCTGATTTTTTAATGCGACCGTAAAGGTGATTTCGTGATTTTTCCGAATTTTCCGAAAAATCTACCAAATAAACCGTACCAAAACACGTATAGACTCGCCACAACTTGTACCAAAAACACCATATAACGGATCAATGCAATACAAATAGATCACAACTTTTACATAAACACGACTCAAAAGTCAATATGTGCATTGATAGATAGAGAAACAAGTGTTTAAATGGCGCCAAGATGAACCTAATAATATATAACACAACTACCTAAAGTACCAATGTAGCATACTAATAATATATAACACAACTAGCTAAAGCTAGTACCAATGTAACATACTAATAATATATACACAACTACCTCTCGTCGTTGTTATCCTCATCACCGCCATTCTCCTCGTCATCACCACACCCACCACCCCGCTAGCACCACCCGAGTCATACCCTAACATATCCGCGTACTGTTGTCGCCTGAGGAGACTCATCATAAAGCTTACATCTTTGGTGACTTTCGTGGGCGGGCATACTTGGCCTGGATGTGGCCCGATGGCAATACGCGACCACACCGGAATATGCCCACGGCTTACCCTCTTGCCAACGCATTGATTTGATCATCCGTGTATTCACCCGTAGCCTCAAGCTTTTTCATCTCGTCCTATGTAGTGACAAAAACACAAGATAGTAAATATATTAGTCGGGTTGCTACATTATTTCTCGATAATTCATTAAAGTGTGTTTTGAAACAAAACTTACATATATCCCGTGGTCCTCATCTAAGGAATACCCCATCAACAAGATGTGTTCGCCAATAAGTGTCGATGAGTGACTGGTATTCATGAGTCTCTCGATGCCTCAGACTGTACATACATACGCATATAAGATGAATAATTTTAAAAACGACAAATCACAACACACCAAAGTATAATCATATATATATATATAAATATATATATATATATATATATATATATATATATATATATATATATATATATATATATATATATATATATATATATATATATATATATATATATATATATATATAATGTTTATTACCATATTATATATATGTATATATGCATGTAAAATAATTATAATGTTTATTACCATATTATCTCTCGGCAGTCAACGGGATCCCTGTCTAGATATGACCTTGCTTTTGCGGCAGGTTCGAGTTCGGTTTTACGAGAAATGTTCTTGGGATCATTCCAAAACTTAATGTACTCATCCCAATCACCCACTGTAATTTCTCGACGCGTGCCCGCCTAATCGCCCTCAGATCGTAATCCCTGGTGGGGTCTACCTTCCAATGTTTGGCTTTGAAAGAAGCCTTGTTAGTATTGTAGGCTTTTTGCGAAAGCATGCCTCAGATTCGGGGCCCGAGGAGTCGATGGCCTCGAGGTCAAATAGGGTCTCAAGAATCATATACAACAAAACGAGTTAGAGATTTATATATTTATTTAAAATTGTTTATTTATTTATATGATATAAATAAATAAGCGAATTTAGATAAATATACACAATTAAATAAATGAACACGATAATGAAATAAACATAAAAGGATAACTCACCCCAATATCCAAATGATTCCCCGCCTTCCTTCGCCGACCTTGTCCCAAGAAGGGTAGTAAAACGGCACCTTCCTAACCTCCCTATGTAGTTAGACCAATGCGCCGCATGGGGGCCGAGAGGGTTTAAGGTTTGTTTGTCACCCATCTCAAAAGTGATCGACACGGGACCTTTTTCGCTCACGATTGCCTTCAGCGAAAGGTTCCGGGTCTTGTCGCTGGTATTCACCTGCCTTGCCCTGCCGCCAAATTGGGCTTTCGCTTACCTTTGCCTCGCAAAATCAAGTTAGTGATAAAAGTCATAAATATGTATCAAATTTATGCTTGTATTACAATACTCTCGAAATTTACCTTTGTTAATGAAGCTTGCCCAAAGAACCGGTGGGTACGGGTCCGAGGGGACGATCCTCCCCGCCACCACCACCGTGGGACCGTGCAACATCTGTCGACATCTGCACAAGTACAATTAGCATAAGATATAGAAATTCATGAACAAAATAATATAAGCATGCACACATCCAAATACATACACATCCAAATAAATATACACATTTAAACAATCCACAACAATTTCATTCATTCATTCAAATATATAAGTGTATTTTGCAAGTTACAACTCAAGATCAATCTTCTTCTTTACTAGAATAAACTTTCTCAATGAGACAAAATATTCAAAAAGCAGTCCCAAACGGGGGACTTTCCGAAATTAATTTCTAATAAATTAATTTCGGACGGGTTTTCTATAGGATGATTAATTTTAGACGGGGATTTTCCAAAATTAATCACTAAAATCCTAAAACAACTAATTATTATAAACTATAAACGGCTCATATCAACAAATAATAACTATAAACTAACAAAATAATATAAACGAGCACATGTCAACAAATAATAACTATAAACTATAAACTACATATCATTTCACTTTTTTAACATACATACCATTATTTTAACATACATACCATTTCACTTTTTTCACCAAATAATAACTATAAACTAACAAAATTTAAACAACTAATTATTATAATTATAAACGAGCACATTTCAAGGCAATTGAACTAATAATAACTATAAACTAACAAAATTTAAACAATAAACATTCCCCACACATGTCACCCGATACCAAAAGGAGAAAAAAATTATTACATACCTTGTCAGCCTCGTTTACAAAAAATTAACTTTCAAAGTTAACAACTTACAACAATAATAATCTGCAAAAATTATAACATACCTCGCTTGCTCCTCGTTCGGCCCCTCAGTCTGCCAAAAAAAAAAAAATCACTTTTTAATTAACAACAACTTACAACAATAATAATCAAGCAAAAATCATAATATAATTAACTAATTTAGTTGAATAACATTTAAAATTTGTAAAACAAACCGTAACGTGGTGGTGGTGATGGTGGATGCGTTGGTGGTGATGGTGGATGGTGGTGATGGTTGATGATTGTTGGTGAATGGTGATGGTTTTCGCCGTAAATCGCCACGTAAATCGCCACAGAAGTTTTTTTTCGCCGCAGCTGAAGAAGATATCCATCTACTTTATGATAAAGTTTTTCCTCGGCGACAATCCCCACATACGCTGGGGAAAGGTATAGTTTTGTCGCTTAGCGTAAATGCTTGGATAACGAAAATTGGTGGAGTATTCGGCGCATGTCGCCGGGAAAACTATTTAATTTTATTTATTATAATCCCGGCTACGTCGCTGGGAAAACTTTGGGGTAAAATTTAATTACTTTATGTTGTTAACGACTTCAAAAGAATACAATTTTATCTTTTATTTTTATTATAATCCTAAATATTTTCCTTTCTTTTAATATAAACTTGAACAAAAAGTTACCATTCTAAGATCTATATTCTTATATGAGAGTTAGATTTACAATCTAGTAACGGGCAGGGAACAAGAAAATATTACATCAAAATGTTGCATGCAATATTTAATTGGATCAAGAAGCCAAATGATGCATAGTTGAATGTGTTTTATAAATCTATGATTCAATCAAGAATAATTATGGTTACACATTAGACGTTCAACATCCGAGTCGGTATGTTATAGTTACACATTAGACGTTCAACGGATGAGTCGGTATGTTATGCTTACACATTAGACGCTCAACGGATGAGTCGGTATGTTATGGTTACACATTGAACGTTCAACGGATGAGTCGATATGTTATGGTTACACATTGGACGTTCAACGGATGAGTCGGTATGTTATGCTTACACATTAGACGTTCAACGTAATAGGTATGTTATGGTTACACATTAGACGTTCAACGGATGAGTCGGTATGTTATGGTTACACATTGGACGTTCAACGGATGAGTCAGTATGTTAGGGTTACACATTAGACGTTCAACGGATGAGTCGGTATGTTATGATTACACATTAGACGTTCAACGGATGAGTCGGTATGTTATGGTTACACATTAGACGTTCAACGGATGAGTCGGTATGTTATGGTTACTCATTAGACGTTCAACGGATGAGTCGGTATGTTATGGTTACACATTGGACGTTCAACGGATGAGTCGGTATGTTATGGTTACACATTAGACGCTCAACGGATGAGTCGGTATGTTAGGGTTACACATTAGACGTTCAACGGATGAGTCGGTATGTTGTGGTTACACATTAGACGTTCAACGGATGAGTCGATATGTTATGGTTACACATGGACGTTCAACGAATGAGTCGGTATGTTATGTTACACATTAGACGTTCAACGGATGAGTCGGTATGTTATGGTTACACATTAGACGCTCAACGGATGAGTCGGTATGTTAGGGTTACACATTAGACGTTCAACGGATGAGTCGGTATGTTATGGTTACACATTAGACGCTCAACGGATGAGTCGATATGTTATGGGTTGGACATTAGACGTTCAACGGATGAGTCGATATCTTAGGGTTGGACATTAGACGTTCAACGGATGAGTCGATATGTTATGGTTACACATTAGACGTCCAACGGATGAGTCGGTATGTTATGGTTACACATTAGACGTTCAACGGATGAGTCCGTATGTTGGGTTACACATTAGACGCTCAACGGATGAGTCCGTATGTTAGGTTACATTAGACGTTCAACATCCGAGTCGGTATGTTATGGTTACACATTAGACGTTCAACGGATGAGTCGGTATGTTATGGTTACACATTGGACGCTCAACGGATGAGTCGATATGTTTGGGTTGGACATTAGACGTTCAACGGATGAGTCGATATGTTGGGTTGGACATTAGACGTTCAACGGATGAGTCGATATGTTATGGTTACACATTAGACGCTCAACGGATGAGTCGGTATGTTATGGTTACACATTAGACGTTCAACGGATGAGTCGGTATGTTATGGTTACACATTGGACGTTCAACGAATGAGTCGGTATGTTATGGTTACACATTGAACGTTCAACGGATGAGTCGATATGTTATGGTTACACATTGGACGTTCAACGGATGAGTCGATATGTTATGGTTACAATTTAGACGTTCAACGAATGAGTCGGTATGTTATGGTTACACATTAGACGTTCAACGGATGAGTCGATATGTTATGGTTACATTGGACGTTCAACGGATGAGTCAAGATATGTTAGGTTACATTAGACGTTCAACGGATGAGTCGATATCTTAGGGTTGGACATTAGACGTTCAACGGATGAGTCGATATGTTATGGTTACATTAGACGTTCAACGGATGAGTCGATATGTTATGGTTAGACATTAGACGTTCAACGGATGAGTCGATATGTTATGGTTACACATTAGACGTTCAACGGATGAGTCGATATGTTATGGTTACACATTAGACGTTCAACGGATGAGTCGGTATGTTATGGTTACACATTAGACGTTCAACGGATGAGTCGGTATGTTATGGTTACACATTAGACGCTCGCGGATGAGTCGATATGTTATGGTTACACATTGGACGTTCAACGGAGCGCGTATGTTAGGTTACACATTAGACGTTCAACGGATGAGTCGGTATGTTATGTTTGTTATTAGACGCTCAACGGATGAGTCGGTATGTTATGGTTACACATTAGGCGTCCGGATGAGTCCAGAGTAGTGTTAGGTTACATTGACGCTCAACGAATGAGTCGGTATGTTGTGGTTACACATTAGACGTTCAACGGATGAGTCGGTATGTTGTGGTTACACATTAGACGTTCAACGGATGAGTCCGTATGTTAGGGTTACACATTGGACGTTCAAGCAATGAGTCGGTATGTTATGGTTACACATTAGACGCTCAACGGATGAGTCGATATGTTATGGTTACACATTGGACGTTCAACGGATGAGTCGGTATGTTATGTTTACACATTAGACGTTCAACGGATGAGTCGGTATGTTATGGTTACACATTAGACGTTCAACGGATGAGTCCGTATGTTAGGGTTACACATTAGACGTTCAACGGATGAGTCGGTATGTTATGGTTACACATTAGACGTTCAACGGATAAGTCGATATGTTATGGGTTGGACATTAGACGTTCAACGGATGAGTCGATATCTTAGGGTTGGACATTAGACGTTCAACGGATGAGTCGATATGTTATGGTTACACATTAGACGCATAAACGGATGAGTCGGTATGTTATGGTTACACATTACTCAACGGATGAGTCCGTTAGGTTACACATTAGACGTGCAACGGATGAGTCCGTATGTTAGGGTTACACATTAGACGTTCAACATCCGAGTCGGTATGTTATGGTTACACATTAGACGTTCAACGGATGAGTCGGTATGTTATGGTTACACATTAGACGTTCAACGGATAAGTCGATATGTTATGGGTTGGACATTAGACGCAGCGGATGAGTCGATATATTACGGTTGGACATTAGACGTTCAACGGATGAGTCGATATGTTATGGTTACACATTAGACGTTCAACGGATGAGTCGATATGTTATGGTTAGACATTAGACTTTGAACGGATGAGTCGCTATATATTATGGTATTATTATTATTATTATTACTATTATTACCATTACTATTATTATTAATAAAGTCAAACGAAGTCAAAGGTATCCCCGCTACATGTCACGGGAAAAGTAAAATAAAATTTTAAAGTAATCAAAGTAACACTAATTACATATTTTAAATAATCAAATGAAATGTCGCCGGGGAAACATGCAAAATAAAATTTTAAAGTAATAAAATTAACACTAATTACATATTTTAAATAATCAAATGAATCCCTACGCATGTCTGGGAAAGGTAAGCGGAAAAGTTCCCGCCACGTTGCACCGATGAAATTTTCAAAATATAATATATCCAGGCATACGTCGCCGGGAAACCTCTCCATAATTTATTTGACTTTTCACGAGACTTCGTGCCATGTAGGATATATTTTTGTCGTTTAGTGATGATTCCCCAGCGACAATTGTCGCCGGGGAAAACGGCGATGGGGAAACTGGTAATTGTGGTAGTGGTTTGACATATCGTGCAAGCATAACCTTCCTCTAGTTGAGAGCAATCCATTCGTTGTAAACTATCCTCTATCGCCTCTCTCTTGATCCATATCGGGTCAAGTAATTCTATCGATAATCGGAACAAAAATAGGGTTTTTATGCCGATAGGGAGACATATACGGATACCTCATATCAGCCGAATGAGGAAAGGGAAGTACCTTTGGCAAGCCATTGTGATGTCGATAAACAGAAAGGTCAATATAATTAACCATAACAGCTTGGTGTTGGTGAATATACCACGTATATGGATATTGGAGATAATAGTAGTATCGAAGCCATTCGGCAAGTTTCTCAGGATTATTCTCATAGTACGGGTCATCAACACCAATATCGAAAAAAGAATAAGCACGAACAGGAAAGCTACCGAGGTAAAGAAGTATGTGATCTGGATCGGGGTACGGGTATCCGTAAGCAGTAGGCATGGTCGATCGATCAATACCTTTTTGTTTGGTGAGGAACAATAACTATGTATAACAACATTAAATACGTGGGATTTATATCAGGAAAGTATACATATAAGTTTAGGAAACCATATCTTCAACCACTATACGGATTACGAAGTAATATTTACTCTTTTATTCAATATTTAGTAAGATGAAAAACTTCAAAACTATGGCAAGTATTATTTGTTTTTCAATGTTTATATTTTGGTTTAGATGTATGTGTGTGTTAATCTAGTTTGCAGGTGTAAAAAGTGTCCACACTTCACTATTTACGTTTGTTTAAAAAAAAGTGTACTACGTATTATTTTTATTTTATGATAGTAATTACTAATATGATTTGTTTTCCTACTTTATTCTTATAATTATAATTAAAAGAATTGATTTGCATACATTGAAAATTGATTGAGACATTTTAATGCATGCATTAGATACTTGTACAATATTGATATTCAGCTGTTTCTATATTTGATTGTGCAAATAACAAGTTGGAGTGTGCAAATCATCTCCTTATAATCAAACATGCATTAATTACTCACTTCTAATTTTTTATTTCTTTTTGGTAACCATGATTTCTGACATTTTTTTCGACTAATCCACGAGGTTTGAATTCACCGCCGCACTGACTCAAACCAGGTAAAACACTCTCTTTTTAGGTTGGCGTGGCCACTTAAGTTTGTTTGCACATAACATAAATTGAACTTGAGACTTCACACATTTTTAGATTTCTATATTAAGTTGAGGGTAAAAACATTTTTTTTAATTAGCATTAATTACATATATAATAATTTGTTTATTTTTTATTTATGAACAATCTTATGAGGATGGAAGGAGTAACTGTTAGTCAATCGCAATAACCATTCAATTAAATAATCAGCGGTTACTGGTTTACATATATTCAAAAACCTAAGTTCTCAAACTTAAACTAATTCAAAACCTAACATCCTAAATTCAGCCCTAACTTCTCAACTTAATATAATAAACATTCAATTGAGCAAATATCGGTTAAACTAAGGTTTACGTACCTTCAATACCTAAATCCCCAACTTCTCAAACTAACCTAGAGGGCGTTTGTTTCGGCTTATATAGCGGGCTTATGGCTTATTTGGTCTTCGGCTTATGCTTCATAAGCTCACTTTTTGTGGCTTATTTTGAAACTTGTGAGATTATATAAATTTATTATATAAGCCAGAAAATCTAAATAAGCCACAAAAGGTAAGCTTAAGAAACATAAGCCATAAGCCGGCTATATCAGCCGAAACAAACACCCCCGTTAACCTAACAATGAATCATCATTTATATACAGGTTTACATATCTTCAAACCCTAAACCCCCAAATTTAACCTAAATTAGCCCTAATTTCCAGAACTAACACAACATTACATAAAATTAACGCAACAATCAAACAAAACAACGCTTAAATCAATTAAATTAGGGTTTATACATCTTTATAACCCAAATCCCCAAATTTAACCCTAATTTCCAAAACCAACCAACATTTCATCAAATCAACACCATAACGAATCATAATCAATCACATACCACATTCAATCAACCAAAACGAATCGTTAAATTAGGGTTTAGCCAATTACAAAAACCTAACTAACAAATAACAAACCAATAACAAAAAACTACAAATAAATAAATTAAAAAATAAACAAAACGCGTCGTTTAATGAAACGGATAATGAGAGGTTTAAGTTTTGTTTACCGGATGATGATGAAATTTATCGGTGGATGAAACGTCGTCGTTTTTGTTTGTTTTGTTTTGTTTGTTATTTCAGTTGTGGCGGTGATGAAGAAGATGAGTTTTTGTTTTTGTTTTTTTTATAAAAGTTGGATGGAGGATGGAAATGGTGTTTTTGACTTCGAGTTTGACTTTTTGCTTTATATACAAGTGTTTCCTTTGCTCTGTAGTAATAACTTTTTTTTACTAATAAACGGTTTTAAGAAAAACATCATTATTACAGTTTTTGTCTTTTTTGTTTTTAATTTTTTTGCATAATTTTAGTAATAATCACTTTAAGTGAGTGTAATATTGTAAATTTGATATGATTTTTCTATATGTATTTGTGGGCAGTTATTTTGTGACAACCTGAACAGGAAACGTGAACAATGAACTTGTAACGGAAGGAGTATCAATTTTGGTTAGGTTTGTTTAAAAAGTTTTGTGAGGATGTTGGTTTAGATGATTAAATGTGAGAATTTTCGTAAGGTCTAATTACACGGAAATGTATCTAACTTGTCACTTTTTGTGATTTTGTGTAGCTTATGTCTCGTGTATTAAGTGACCGGTTGTATGTACTATTTGATAATTTTATCCTTCAATTTACACACTCTTCTTTTACTGTTGAGGGATATGAGTCAAATAATACACAAAACTTGTCATCTTATACACGAAACAGACTGATTTCAGAAGTTTGCTACACGGAATTACACAAAAATAGTAGGCTACATAGAACTACAAAAACTAGTAAGGTAAATACATTTCTGTGTAATTAGCCCTTTTCGTAATTCTTGGTACTTCGTAATAAGAATATTTACCCTTATTCAATACTTAAGGAAAAACTTAGTGGTGGCAAAACTAGCTGGCACGAACTATGGGTTAAACGGGCTATGGGTTAAATGGGCACGGGCTAAACGGGTACTTTTTGGTCTTTAAGTGAGTAGTAATGTTGATATTTTTGTCTTTAAGTGAGTAGTAAAAATGAATATTTTTGTCTTAAAGTAAATAGTAAAAATAGATGATGACCATTTTACCCTTCGGATTTTTGAAAATTGCATTCATCGTCCTTAGGGTAAATTACATAAATAGTCTCTGTCGTTTGGAGAGAATTGCATCCACCTTCCTTAAACTTTATTTCGAATTTTGTTTTACGAAATTTGTTTTTCAAAACTTTTTTTTCGGAATTTTTTGTTGAAAAACTTTTTTCCTAAGGTGAAAATTTTTCTCGTCACATGTGAAATTTTTTTCGGAAACTGTTTTTGTTACAACTTAATTTTTTATCGGAAAACTTTGTTTTTTTCATGAAAAGTTTTTTTCTAAAAAAAATATTTTGGGAAAAAAGTTTTCGACAAAAAAATTCCCAAAAAAATTGAAATAGAATTTCAAAAAAAACAAAAAATGGAAAAAAAATTCGGTAAAAAAACGAACAAAATAAAAATTTAGGAAAAAGAATCGAAAAAAAGTTAGGGACGGTGGATGCAATTTTCTCCAAACGATAAGCACCATTTATGTAATTTATATTAGGGACGTTGGATGCAATTTCGCAACCCCACAAGGATCATTTATGTAATTTGGAAGGGTAAAATTGTCATACTACTCTCATAAAGACAAAAATGTAAACATTAGTACTCACAAGAGTATTTTTTTAGTTCGCTACTTGAAAGAATATTTTTGAACAAGTATGATCTTTTTTAATAGTATTACACCAATCTAGTTTGTAGGTGTAAATTGTAGTCCGTCTATCTTATAAAAAATGTTCACTTTACTACTCATGTTTGTCTAAAATAAGTGTACTGGTTTAATTTTTGGACAGTAATTATCAAGGTTATTAAATCGGGACCATATTTAGGATCGTTTTTGTTTTGCAAGATCGGATCGAGATCCTAAGACTCTACTATAATATCATTTTCTTAATAGTTTGTTTAATATTATTCAAATCAACAAATTATTATATATAATAAACACAAAATTATATGAATGTTTAATAAAAATATTGTCCTAACTCCTAAGTTATGAATATGGAATGTTTAAAAAGATTAACATTTTTTTTAATTCTATAAAACATAATACATAACTTTGTAATTTTTTTAGTTTGCGGGAACGGATTGAATAAGATCTTAAGATCATATGGTTAAGATAGGGATTTTATAAAATCCTAAACTTGCTAAGATCCTACGTAGGATCCGGACATTTTTTATTTGTAGTATCGTAACTCGTAAGATTCTAAGTTTATGATCGAGATCTTAACAACTATGGTAATTGTGACTTGTTTTCTGAGTTTTTTAATTTAACTATAGTATTTTTAAATTTTATTTAACAAAAGGTAGTACTTTAAAATTTACTTAACAAAAGATAGTACTTTTACAAAGAGCATGTTCCTAATAAATGCCAAGTTTATTTTATTTGCTCTCTCTTATGAAATTGAAAAGATAACACAAAAAAATTATTTGAACAGATCGGGTTTTAATAATTTTTACGTTTCTACTTTTATCTATTTCAAAATCAAATATTTGTGTTTACCTTTTCCAAATTTTGAAACATCTCCTTGCATTTAGTATTCTCTCTTTTCACTCTCAACTTATATATTTTTACATTTTTTATATGCTATTCTTGTTTAGATTTATATTTTACACAAAGCTTCTATCCATTAGTGTATATGTATGATATTTCATAATGTTGGTTTGTGCCATTGTTTCATCATTTCAGGTATAACCATGTTGCTTTATTAACAACAAGACTAAAATACACCGTTGGTCCCTAAACTTGTACCTGCGCATCACGATGGGACAAAATTGGGCGTTTTCATCGCTGGAGGTCCAAAACATTGGGTTGATATGCCAAACTCGTCCCTTGACCATTAACGCCGAGGTCAACGTTCCGTTATACTCTATAGAACCCCGTTATTCTCTTACTGTTGAGGGTACAATTGTCTTATTACCTTGATGTACTATAGCAGATGTCTTGTCCAATTTCCCGCCATAATGTATAATATAACTAAGCTGTGTACTCATTGCCCATCCCCAAACATTTTTTGGAAGCCTACCAAAAAAACCCTAATGCAATGTCAATCATTGATAACATCAAATAGTTCTGAATATTAAGTGTCAATTTCCCCCGATAATGCTTATAATTTATATCATTTATATGGATTTACGCTTGTTTTCCATTGTTGTCCACTTTCAGGTAAATTACGAGCATTGGAGCTAAAGAGACGCTGAATCGAGAAATATCAAAAGATTTTTCACAATATGCTACTTTGAAGAAGTTACGGCGTAACTCATCTCTCACATTACGCGAACTAAAGCGTGACTCGAAAACCAAATCGAAGGTTATGTAACTTCCCAAACTCTCCCAACAACTATATTAGGTCAAATGAGGTTCAACGATAACTATGCCGTAACTATTTCATCAACTACGGTGTAACCAAGTTTATTGAAGACTATGGCGTAACTACTAATAAGGTTACTACCAGAATTAAAGAATCAAAATACGAAGAAATTGAAGGTTACTTACGTAACTCTTATATTAGTTACTGCCGAACCCGTGACCGCCTATAAATACCCCTACCTAATTCCAAGATTTCTAATCATCTCGCTCCACACACAACAACCGAGAGAACATGGGAAAAGCTCAAGGCATGTCTAGAGGAGCATAACGGCCGTCTCCAAGTGAGAAATCACCCCCTACGATAAGCATTACGTTTTATATTTTCTTTACTTTCAATTCATGTATTTTTACCTTTGAATATTGAATTGGTTTGTATGATTAATATGAGCGGCTAAGCACCTCTTGGTAATAGCCTAGTTATGATTCCTTAATTGTTTTGTTTGCGTTTACATTACTTTCGCATAATTATTTCTAAGTGTATGCATGCATAGTTTATTGGTAGCTACCATTGGTTCGGTAGTTTTGAATGGCGGTAGATGCCAATTGCCTAGGAGATATGACCAACTGACCCTAGGTGAGCGGACTGAGACGAAAAGGGTAAGATATGACCAACCGATGACCCTTTCTACTTGTGCATTTGACCAACCCATCACCTACCGCTGGATGAACTTAAGAATTAGGGGGTGAGTGTTTGTTGCTAACGCCGCACTCACTATTATAAATATAGCATGTAGCGGTACTTAATGACTTGGCTAGGGACCAGAACAACAGACTTATGAGGGGACACCGACTTATCCTGTGGTGGCATCTTGCTGATAGGTTGTGGCGAATTGACCAAAATGTTGTCCTCTCGACTTTGACCCCACCTGAAGTAATTGGAAGTAAGCAGACGTAGATATAACTAGATAGGAGGAATAACTAGGTTAGCACCACTATCCCTTATTGATTTGACCTTTACCTTTTATCTGCCTTTATTTGCTTTATTCTGCTTTAATAGTTTAATTAATTAATTCCTTATCGAAACCATTATTAAATCTGTGACACCTAGACTTAGTAATAATTCAACACACATAGCTCTTGGGACGGCCTCGGCTTTACCAAATACTACACTACACACGACCGGGTACACTGCCCGTTAGTGCATTAGGGTAGACCATAGGTATAACGAGACTTTATAAATATTAAAACCCGGTCAAGTAAAACCCTGCATCAAGTTTTTTGGCCACGAGTTATATTAGGATTTATATTAAGTCTTTCATTTCGTTTTAAACTTTTCTATTATTCTCACGATCATAATTCGAGTTTTCAGGTACCATGAAAGTTGTTAACATCGATGACCTCACTCTTGAGGAATATTTGGCGTTGACAAGAGCGGAACAAGGGCCGGGTCTCGTAAGACCGGCAATTGGAGCGGATGTCCGTTTCAAAATCAATGACCAATTTATGAGGGAGCTTCGTGCTAACCCTTTTTTAGGAAATAGGGACGAAGATGCTTATGAGCATGTTGAAAATGTCCTATACATCGCTAGCCTTTTCAACATTTCGGGCGTGTCTCATGATGCTGTTATGCTAAGGGTATTCCCAATGACTCTGCTGGAGCTGCCGCGAAGATGGATCGAAAGATTCTTAAGAATTAATACTTGGGCTCTACTTAAGAAGAACTTTATTCAGAGTTGTCCGCCATCGAAGATTTCTAACGAGCTTTTGGAGATCCATAATTTTAAACAAGAAGACGATGAAACATTGTATCAAGCTTGGGATAGATACAACGATCTCCTTTACAAGTGTCCTACACATGATCTGAAAAACCAGCAGAAGGTCAACATTTTCTACAAAGGAATTAACGTAACTACAAGACAAATACTGGACTATCAAGGACCTATCTCGAACATGACTCCTATTCTTGCAATTGAAGCCATTCAAAAAATTGCTGATCACTCTAAAAAATGGCACAACGGAGGAAGTAAACGAAACCAAGGCGGAAATTTTGACGGAATTGCAGCAATCGCTAGTAAAATTGAAAATCTTAGTCGAGATATGCCGAAGGTCGAGAAACCATTCATGCCATCCAAGTGGGTTGAAAAGTGTGGAGGAGGACACCTCATCAAGAATTGTCCTCATGTCGATGAAGAAAATATAATGAAAAGCCAAGTATGAGAAAATCGACAGCTTTTACGGAGATAATCAAATAGTAACGGTATGTGGAAATTACAACCGTGGGCCTTATAGAGAAAGAAAGCCCAGTCTTGAAGAAACAATTAACAAGTTCCTAAAAGTTCAAACCCAAAGATAAAAGGAACAAGATGAGTGGTTAAAAGAATTCCAGAAAACATCGACATAAACCTTCCAAGCACGACACAACCCTAAAACCTAGAATCTATGGTGGAAAAGCTCAAGAAAAAAGTAAGGATGAATAACAATAAACTGGGGATCGAAACCCGCTATGGAATGTAAAGTGATTTTTGCCGATGATAAATTCGAAGGTTCGGCCAATGATACGGATTCAGGTTGATCCCGCGACATATCGAGTTATGCCGCATCCGCTTTATAAGTTACTACGAATTATGTTTTGACAGTGATAACGGGTTATGAAGAATATTGATGAAAACGACTCTAACGAGTTACGCCAGAATCATGAATCTCTTACGTAACGGGATAATGCAGGTAAAAATTTCGAAGGGACGAATCGGGAACATCCGAGATTAACAACTCGTCCCATGACATTAACTTGTGCCCTCGCATATCTAAGAGGAAATATCATCGGTAAAATGATACTGCTAAGGGAGATTGGTATGATCTTTGGGCCTCGTATGACCCGAGAAATGAGGTTTGCGATGGAGAAAGCAATAAGGATAGGATCAACCATAACAAATTTATGTGGCCTGCATATAATGATGATGAAAGACTCGAGAAACTCTCCCTAGAAGATGAAGAAGATCCTCTTATCACTAATCGGTGTAATCTCATCATCATAACCGACGAGGAATCCACACGAGCATGGTCTACATGCAACCCCTTCGCAGTATTGCAACGCAGGATAATGAAAGAGGAAGAGTGGGCATGCCCTCACGAAGAAAGACATTGTATAAAGTTTGGTGACTTGACATTTGATAACTGGTACGCAATACAATTCGGGGATGCCAAGATTAACCCGAATCTTCTTAAGAAGCTAAAAGTTGATTATGAGGAGCACAATCAGAAAAAGGAAGTGGCTAATAAAGACATCTACTGCATGGATGAACATTTAAGTGAAACTGACAAGAAAGAAATACACAGTCACTGGTGCGAAAGAATAAAATCTCCTAGGGAGACTTTCTGGGCATCATGCAACCCTTATGACGATATATGTAACGGGGAAGCAAACAAGGAGAATAGAAAAGACTAATTCTTTTGGTCCTCAACCAACAATGAGAGAGAACGAGTTTGCCTTGGTGGACAACTGGATTCGATGAATGTAGGGTGAAGATTAAGTAAGGACATGTTGATACGTTAACCAAAAAGAAGATTTGGAAGGAGTACATGGGTAGAGAAAATTCAAACAATGAAAGTCTTAACAACACGAGTGAAATAACAATTGAGGATGACAAGGAGTTGGTTAGTGATGAAAAAGAAGAATGCAAGCGTGTACTAGTAGAGAATCTGCTCGATGAAGAATGCTTTAAAGGTACCGCTTCTGATGACGATAACATTGAAGGGATCCTAGATTACCTTGAGTTGCAAGGGAACGAGGAGTTTACAGATCCCGACGACGAAGCTTATGAGCAAAGGAAGTGCAAACCTTGGGATTCCCAAGAGACCGCCACCAATTATTGTTGAAAAATACAGTTCACTTGCTACCCACTTGGGACCTGAGGAAAAATTTTGCAAAATGAAAAATCAAAACTAATGAATACCTCCGAACTGCCAATAATGTCACCGGATGAGGCATAACTTGATGAAAGACATTGAAGAGGTCGAGGAAGTCCAAAGGCCCCATAGAATCCCAGCAGCCTCGAGTCTAACTTAAAGACTCAGAAATAATGAAAAGTGCTCTTTGGGGAGACAACCCCATTATCCCTTTCTTTTGTTTTGTTTCCATTTCAGAGGGTTTTGTGTTTTCTAACCATTTTTCTGAAACGAGGAAGTTATTGCTTGAGTTTGCCGATTCGACCCGAAGTTACGACGTAACTCATCTATGTGATTACACGTAACCAACTTTTTGGCGCTAATTCTTGGACGCACTACTAATTACGGCAAGAATACCATCTCTATGGTTATGTCGTAACCACTCGCTTTGCAACTTATTCCAAGTTTGCTAGTTACTACAGAATCTCAAAGAAAGTTACTTACGTAACCTTCCTCTGCTTTAATTATTTCATTTTAAAACACAGTAACCTTGTATTAGTATTTTAAATGAACTTTGTGGGTGTGTTCCCTGTAAACCCTCACGAGACTTCACTCATCCACTTAGGACACCAAGTGGTTTAAAAGGCTTGATGCATATGCTAAATGCAACCGTGATTCCTACGAAAGTGGGTTAGGTTTGTTTTTCATTTTTCATTTTTCAATTTTTCTTTTTAGAATTATGCTTGTCGATAGTGTGATTTCAGGGATTGAAGTTTGTTCATGATACTTATACGAAGGCACGTCTCTTTTTCGTGGGCCTTCTTTCTTTCTTTATGGAGAAAATTTCATGGAAGTTCTCGCTCTAATTCTACTTTTCTCTTCACCTTTATTTAATGCTTAGTAAAAAAGGGACTTTGTACAATTCAAGTGGGGGGACGGAGTAGAATTATCTCTTGAACATTATTTTGCCCTCGTTTTTCTTGTTTATTTTGAAAAATTATGCCATTTTTAAAATTTTGACATGTTTTTCTTAACCTAACTAGATTAGACCTTAGCCGAGCACATACAACCCTTGATACTATATGGTGAGATTAGCCTTATCCATTTATAATATTTTACCCCAAATCCACCAAATTATGAGTGTGCCGGTAGCTTGTAAACTTTAGAACTTGACATTTGCATCATTTCGAGACCATAGACGAGGTATGTTGAGTTAGCTCGACGTATTTGGACTTTTCAGTTTTAGAAGGCAATATTATAGGATTATCACCCAAATAGCCTACCATTGTGTGTCTATCGATTTGTCACTCGACTTCTAACCCTCATGTGAAACCCTTTGTTGCATTCACCTTTAGTGCAAGATACCCTAGATACACCCATCCTGAGCCATTCTTTCATTTTGTTAAACCGATATATTGTTTCGATACACCTATACACCTTAGCCAGCGCTGTAGTCTTTATTTGTGATTGGGAAGTCATTATTTGCCTAAGTTCAAGGTTCAAGTGGAAAGGTTCGAAAATCACGCTTTTATCGACAACATTCCTGAAGATCATTGAAGACCCCCGAATTCCCATTGTTCATCTCAAGTGGGGGGATATTTTGTTTGGTTATTATTGTTATGTTGAAAAAAAAAATGATTCGAAAAGAAAAACAAATAATAAAAAAAATAATAATAATAATATAGTTGACACATCTACCTTGTATTTCATGATCCGGTTTCTTGACTTCAAAGCTTGAACTTTGGGTGGACGGCTAGTGGTGATGACTTGGTTATAGATTTAGACAACCTGCTTGTTTTTTATTTTACACCATTTATATATCCCATGTCTTATCCTACCATTTGGTCATGAAGCGTGTGTAGGTGATGCAGCGAGCAATCTTTGGTGTCTTGGCCATGGATTTGGTCATGTATCATTGATTTTGTCCACTTCACCGTGACATGTTAGTAATGACGAGTCACCCCTTAACCTTTGTCGTGTCTACCATATTGCCTTCGAATTGTTTAGCCCTTAACTCTAGTGGTGGAGATTTGTAAACCGCCAAGCTTATGATAGAATACATGCTATGACCGCTGATTGAGTGATCACCCCGAAATTGACACTTAGAATAGTTGAGAGATTTGAGTGTTTCGCTCCCATTTCGTGAGGTGTTCGGCTTTGTTTTATTCTAGCATAAGGGATTTGTAAACTTATATTTTCCAAAGTTATGGAGATATCTTTTTAGGAATCTATCTAATAAGGTCTACTTGAGGGCAAGTAGAGTTCAAGGGGGGGGATATTTGATAACATTAAATAGTCCCTGAATATTAAGTGTCAATTTACCCCGATAATGCTTGTAATTTATATTATTTATATGGATTTACGCTTGTTTTCCATTGTTTTCCACTTTCAGTTAATTACGAGCATTGGAGCTAAAGAGACGCGGAACTGGAGAAATATCAAAAGATTTATCACAAGATGCTAGTTTGAAGAAGTTAAGGCGTAACTCATCTCTCACATTACGCCTAACTAAAGCGGACTCGAAAACCAACTCATCGGGTTACGGCGTAACTCTTCCCAAAGGCTAAGACGTAACTATATTAGGTCAAATGAGGTTCCACGCCGCTGATAACTACGCCGTAACTATTTCATCAACTACTGCGTAACTAAGTTTATTGAAGACTACGGTAACTACTAATAAGGTTACCAGAACTAGCGCATCTTGTGCAAAAATACTAAAAATTGAAGGTTACTTCTGCAATCTTATATTAGTTACGCCGTAACCGGCCGCCTATAAATACCCCACCTAATTCCAAAGCATTTCTAATCATCCTGCTCCACACACAACAAACCGTAGAGGACGTGGGAAAAGCTGCAAGGTGTCCTAGAGGAGCATAATGGCCGCTCAAGCAAGTGAGAAATCACTCCCCTACAATAAGCATTAGCATTTTATCTTTTCTTTAATTTCAATTCATGTATTTTATCTTTTAATATTGAATTGGTTTGCATGATTAATATGAGCTGCTAAGCACCTCTTGGTGCTGGCCTAGTTATGATTCCTTAATTGTTTTGTTTTTACATTACTTTTGTATAATTACTTCTAAGTGTATGCATGCATAGTTTATTGGTAGCTACCCTTGGTTCTAGAGTTTGAATGGCGGTAGAGGCCAATTGCCTAGGAGATATGACCAACTAACCCTAGGTGAGCTGACCGAGAGGCGGAAGGGTAAGATATGACCAATGATGACCCTTTCTACTTGTGCGATTTGAGCAAATCATCACCTACCGCTTGGATGAACTTAAGAATTAAGGGGTGAGTGTTTAAGTTGCTAAAGCCCGGGCACTCACTATTATAAATCTAGCATATAGCGGTACTTAATGACTTGGCTTTGGGGACCGGGAACAGTCAGACTTATGAGGGGACACTGACTTCCCCGTGGTGGCATCTTTGACGATAGGTTAGGGGCTTAATTGACCAAATGCTTTCCTCTCGACTTTGACCCCACCTGAAATAACTGGAAGTAAGTAGACGTAGAAATAACTAGCTAGGAGGAATAACTAGGTTAGCACCACTATCCTCTATTGATTTGACTTTACCTTTTATCTGACTTTATTTGCTTTATTCTGCTTTAGTAGTTTAATTAATTAATTCCTTATCGAAACCATTATTAAATCTGTGACACCTAGACTTAGTAATAATCCAACACACATAGCTCTTGGGATGACCTCGGCTTTACCAAATGCTACACTACACACGACCGCCTGCTAGTTATTGTAGGGTAGACCGTAGGTATAACGAGACTTTATAAATATTAAAACCTGGTCAGTAAAACTTGCATCAATCATCAAATCAAATAATCTAAGTAAGAAAATAACAAACACCAACCTTTGATTTACTCTATGGCAAATTAGAGAATATCCTTTCTTTGATGACCATGAAATTGAGGAAAAAGCTACAATCAAAAGATATGGTTAGTGTTTTTTGGTTATAGTCTATCACAATTATATGTTAGTACGATTGTTTAAGTTATTCCCCTTTTAGGTAACTTTATCGTAACATTGTTTTTGTACATTTTTTATACAAATGGATGAACTGGGATCCTTTAGCATGAGGTTCCATTACGAAGATACATTCAAATACTTTCCAGGTAGAATATATCAAGGAGGCAAGGAATGCCTTGTTGATTATGTGGAAATAAAAGAGGTATCCATTGATGAAATGGATGCTCTTATGACCCAAATCGGTTATGAGAATGGACAAACCAATTATTTCTACTTTCTTAAGCCTGGTTGTACATTGGATGACTATTGTTTAGTTTGAGAGAAGCTGCTAATGTTGAGTTGCTGAAAGATGTTGTCAAAGACAATAAGTTGATACATGTGTATGTGGAAATAGGTAAGACAAGATTAGAGTTGTCCAAATGTCCCACAATCTATTAAGACTGTCTTTTCGGGAGACGGATGAAAATAGCATAAAAGCCGCTAGTCTTTGTTATTCAATCTTGTTGTAGACGATTGGTTTTAGATGATCTTGATAATGAGCCCGCATAAATCCTTTTATGCAACTTACACAAGTACCTATGGACCTCAATGATATTGGTGAATCTAACCATTTTCCAAACATGAGCCTCAGATTTTCCAACCCTAGGACACATCATTTGCTAGCCAACCTGCTCATAACAAGAGCTTGCTTTAGTAATTATTGATGAGGACAATGCTATTAAGGAGCCTGATAATTTTGAGGTTAATACCCGAAAGTGATCAGGAAGCACTTAGAGAAAGTAGGAAGAACACTAGTTGATGACAATAACAAGTTTGAGGAACCTGATGTTGATGTAAATCTGTTTAATTAACTCGATAATCATTTAGGTGAAGTAGGATCGATTTGTTTATGCCAATAACATGGAAGAGGATCATGTTGTTGATGTTACTCTGTTACAAGTGAAAGTGATACTAGTGACCCAGCCAATGCAAATGATGATTCAATCAAGGAAATGAAGAGAATACTTGTCGAGAATGATGCACAACTTGCTTTGGTCCAAGTAGGTCGAACTAATGAGTTAGGTCAAGCAGAACAACCAAGAATATAAGTGATGACATGCATTTGGAAAATGATTTACCTGTGATGGTTGATGATGTCTTTAACAAGTGAGTATGTTTCTACCCACATGCACTTTTCAAATGGAGTTTATACCACATTCTTCTATTGTGGTCAGGACTTTCCTACTGCAGTGGATGTCAAAACTAAGGTAAGAGAGCATTCAATAGAAACTACAGGGGTTGTTTTTCTCAAGAATGACAAAACAAGAATAGGGTCGATGTAAGGGTTGTGTTCCACTTTTCGTGCCCAAGTGAGGGTCCTGATGGATATAGGCCCATCTAGAAGTCCATTAAGCGTAAGGGTATAAATGCATTGCTGCAAAAAGGACCCCTTCGTGAAATACTCGCCCATGGCTATTGTTTGTCAAGCGTGAATGGTGAGACGTGCACCCCACTACAAGAAAAAAGTGGTATTTGGGAGGGTGGAAAACCGTGTTAATACTTAAAAAATCCGCGCGTCAAATGCTATTTGGCAACGGATTTGGCACACTTTTGACCCGCCCTAAATATGGCTGCCAAATACATTTGGAAGTCGGTTGAAACCGCATAAATAGTATTTGGCACGGTTTTGGGACGGTTTAACTTTGGCACGAGTGGTATTTGAACGGTTGATAATCTTGCGGCCCAAAATGGGCATCCGCCACACTTTTATATCCCGCCAAATGCATATTTGGTACCAATTTTCCGTAATAATGTTTATTTGGTACAGCTTTTATTTACCGTACAAAATGTATTTGGTACCCATTTATTTCCTCACCAATGCTTATTTGCGCGGTTTTATTTACCGTGCCAAAATTAATTTGGACGGTTTTATCTACCGTGGCAAACGTATTTGGCACGGTTACCGTTGTTTTGCCAAACATATTTGGCACATTTTTATCCGCCTTGCCAAAAAACATTTGGCACGTTTTTGTGTTTGTTATAGAAGTCATTTGGCACGGTTTTTTCATTCGACAATTAGTTAGTCATCGTAGCAACCAACCATTTCAATTTTCGCAAATATAATTCAATCGAAGCCAAAAATAAATTGAGCTCAATTTTATTAATCATCAATACAATAAAGTAAAAAACAATACATCCAACATCCTTATGAACCATGGTCTTTAGAATATAAAAATCATAATTAGAACTCAATATAACTTACTAGGACGATTTATTACTAATGGAAATGAATAAAGCTCATCGGATCACGTCATCTTCATAAACCCTGCATAATATAATCCTCCATCATTAGATATATATGATACAAGAAAAAAGTTCGATATAGAACATAGCAATAGAAAAGGATTACACAAAGAGCAGTATTTAACATTTATCAAAAGTTCACACAGTAGCAGGCAACAATAAACTGCAATAGTAAAATATATAAGTTTTAATAGAAGGATCTATGATACAATCCAATATATAGCTTGTACAGGATTTCAAGGTTCATTAGTTCAAGGTTCATTAGTACTTTACCTCCATCAAAAATCAACTCGAAACAATGAAGCAACTAATTAAAAAAAAAATCATTCAGAAAATATGATGATATTTAATAAGAGGGTCTATCAATAAAAAGAATGTGCATTGAAAAAACTGTAAATTTGCAAAATATGGACCCTTGATTTGATGGTGTGCGTTGAAAGTAAAAAGGGCACATCAAGTTGCTTTTCTTATCTAGCCTAGGCACATGAATGACAAATGGGTAATAAGCATAACAAAATAACAAAAGTAATCAAAGAAAAAAAACTCAAGTAAATCTATGTAGGTATTGTCATCAACTCAAAGTTTCGTGATGACCCGACGGAGGTGGCAACTCCCTTCCTAGCAATAATTCTAGTTTCTTACACTACTCCATTTGCGCTTTTTCATAATTAGAATCATGAACTGGTAATTTGGCCATGATAAAACCTACAAAGAAATAAGAACATTTATGACTAGTGACTTGAATAAAAATCACCAATTGGTATAGCACATACTTAACAAACATCCCTTGGACTGCTTTATTTGTTCACTGAGTTCTGGTACAAGTTTTAAAGATGAGCACTTCTGATATTGGTATAACATGTACTTAAAGAATAGCGCATGTACTTCTTTGTTCTGAAACTATAATTTTTAACTAAGCAATCCTAATCAGCCTTTTAAAAATGAGAGCATATAACCACATGTAACAAAAACTAGCTGCAAATAGTATCTAAATGTTTTTTGAAATTGTGATATCATGATACAATAGATCAGCACCAATACTTATTTTAGAATAATTTCTGCACATCTTTATTAAATGTCATTATAAAACCAAGGATTGTAGATGCTAATGGTATATCCATGTGACAATTCAGGCACTATTACTGAATTTAAATTTAATTGGCTAGATCTAGCTGCACTCTCGTACTTTCAACTTAGAGATTAACCAAATTTCATTTTTTTTTTCATTTTTCAGTTATCATTCTATGAAGATGCATGAACAAAGAAAATAAGACATGCATTAATAATTTGTAACTTATACGTAAAAAGTTGTACATCATTCACTATCTAAGTAACCAAAACTCATTTTAAGATTCTGTAAAACCCACAAGCCAAAAATCCAAAATAACTATACTTGGACACTATTGTTTGACAACTAACACATGAAAGTATTTATGTGCCTAATGGTCCATAAGCATTCTACACACCATCTTTTTTTCAATCCCTTTTAAGAAAATGAACAAAAGCAATAGTGGTAATAGAGCAGCTGACAAAAATCCAACACAAGAAGCTGTCAAGCTGATGCAAGAGCATAAAGGTGAAGTACATTTCGAGCCCGGTTTTAGTTGAAGCAAAGAATGCTTCTCAGTTTGAAGAAATTGTTCAACATTACACGGGCCAAAATCCGAATGAAAAGAGCTTAGTGGCGTTTAGTCTAGTACCACGGTCGCAATAATGATAGAAGCTAATAGTCAATTTGTTGGAATTATATAACATGACTAATCAAACATAAACAATGTTGACAAGTGCGAAGTTTATAGGAACATATAATGACTAATTAATTAACTAAAGAATAAAGTATGCGTACCTTTCTTGATTCTTAATCTAACAAGAATCAAATCCACAAACTAGCAATTAGGATGAACCTAATTAGGTTTATAGGATTATGTGAATTACCCCAACCGCTTTGTAATTCAATCCAAAAATACTAACAATAATGGTAAGCATTCACGCTCTTGCATACCACGTACTTACTACCAAGTAAAAGATTATGCTAGTAATAAAAAACACAAAATAATTGACACCTAAAAAAAATTCATCACCATTAAGAAGTAGAAAAATAATCGCTTGTAATTATTGCTATTATCATGCATACATAATACATGCATGTGTAATACATACATGATATATCATAGTACCATGCAAAAGCCCAATCGTACATCAATATTTACTGTGAAGTTAAATTTGTTTTCTGTGGGTCGATCATCTTATTTTTATCCATTCGAAATTTTTATAAAAGACCAAAAGGGTGTGTATATATATAGCCTTAAACCTTGTCTAACAAGTCATTGCAAGCACCTCCTTAAGTTTCAAACTCTACACTCAAACTTCTTTCTTAGTTCTAATTTGGTAAATATTTTGTGTATATAATAATTAAATATAATATTTTATAAATAATTATTAATCATTACTTTTCATAATGAAAGCAAAGTAATCCCCGATCTCGAAGTTCGATCCTAACACACGCCTATTAATTTATCATCCATAAAACCAACAAATTCCACTTGACATATCTTAATAGAGTGATCACATCGGTTAGCCGCCTAGCAACACTTCGATGCCCTCTAGTACAACCTCGGTAAGGCTCCGAAAACCTTTTAATGATTTCCTCATTATTATTATCCTTGCTTCTAATACCATGCACAAAAGTATGGAATTAAGTCATTCTTTATTCAACCATTCTGCTTCTCGCTATGTTTCGATTGAACAAAGACACAAATCTTAAAACATATTTGTGGAGATTTTCGCTACCACACAAACATTCGCCAACCCTACGGTTCACTCAGCTATTAAACTCCAAAACAAATTTGAAGAACCATTCTCTCACCGTATCCCACTTAACTTCAAGAACACTTCAGAAAACAACCCTTATGACTACCGCCATTTGATAATAAGCAGCTTAGTTCACGCAAGCGTAATACATTCATTTATTAATTTATCCAGATCTCAAGTCAAGTGATAACTATTCATAATTTACTTATAAATAATATCCACAGTAAATTATGTAGTTTGATAAGTCCTATATTCAATTCATCATAATACCCAAATGTATGATTCTCATCAATATACTTTCAAGTATATTCTACCATATCTCGATTACTTGTTTAATGATACTCCCATATCATTAATTGACAACGACGCATTTAGAATAAATAAATTTATTCACGGATTAAAACATGCATATATAGGATACAATATTATAAAATCAATCATACAAGTATTTG
>OU343221.1:259136002-259275372 GCA_910596185.1 Chrysanthemum makinoi
GAGCTGCGCAATCAAAGCTTTGAAGTTAGGATTACCATCCCGTAATCGCGCCATTCCTTCGAAAGTAGTCACCATCCGAAGAGTTCATAACGATTAGCAAAGGTTAGGAAATAAGATGAAGATCATGAACGGAAATGACGATAATGAACCTAAAATCTACCCAAACCTCACCAATCAAATCTTAAGCTCCATCGGTTAACGCTTAGGGTCCATATGTCCTGGTCCCCGACTATAAGTCAGAACTGCTCGATAATACAATTGTAACACCCCCGATAAGGGTAGGTATCACATTTATGGAGTCAAATCGTAACAATAATGATAAACCATGCAAGCGGAAGTCTTATAAAAATCAAAAGGATAACAAGTCAACACGACTAACAAAGATAAAAGTTCCAAAGATATCCAAAGGAAATGAAACGATACAAAGTCTAAGTCTCCAAATCAAATAATAATGGAAATCAAAGTCTAAGATAACTAAGGCAAGTCCTCAAAAGCATCCTACTCTCAATCCCAAGAAAAGCCCCAACTCCTAGCTTAATAACCTCGCAGAAAAGAATGCACGAGCTTAAAAGCCCAGTGGAAGATATAACAATACAAAGCAATAATGGAACCGAAGGCAAGATAAATATGATAAGAATGATATGAAGCAATATAGAGTAGGTAAATGAAACAAGAAAGGAAGGTCGGGCTTTTCCACCACGAGCCAACAAAACAAACCAAATCAAATCATATATCATAGTATCAGAGTAACCATTGTATTCTGAGGGGTGACCTCGAATACCAAACCAATAGGAGGAGTCCTCAAGTAGCCAATGGAGTGATCACCCCAAAATGTGAGGGTGTATTGCACACACCAACCACATCACCAAAACAATATATCAATATCAATACAATACAATACAAATCTAGGATGCATCCATACCGAAACAATAGTGGCCATACAATATATCTGAAGCGCGCATAATCAATACAAAATGGGGACGGTGTGGAACATCACTCAACCACACTAAAGTCATGCCATTGGTGCATCAATGACACGGACATGGAATCCCCATGCCTAGTTAATGGCTCGTATCAATCGACAGGTCAAAGTGTATAGAGGTCAATCAATATCAAAGGTTCGTAATAGCAGTTCACAAATCAAATCAATAGTCCAATATCAATGGTTCAATTATCAAAGGTCCAAATAGCAAAGGATCAATATCAAAGGTTCATATCAATGGAGCATAGCAAAGTTATAGGGAAACCCTAATAAGGAGGCTTAGAGTAAAGCATAACAGTTCCAACGAATATCGAAGATGAAATACGAATCATGAGAAACCCTCTGAAAAGGATAGAATATATGTACCTTATTCAAAGCAATCAACAATGAAAGTAAAGTCAAGAAAGGAGATCAATCACGTCGCCCGGAACCTATATGAATTAGATAACGTTCTATAAGAATCTGAACCACTCGTATAAGACGGCTTTCCTTTTTTTAGCAAGTTTTCCATTTTAGTAATCTTTCTATTTTAAGTACTTTCTATTTTAGGAAACTTTCTATTTTAGTCAGGTTTCTATTTTTAGTAACTTTCCATAATAGCAGATTTCCATAATTAGTAACTTTCTAAAAATAGCGTGTTTCCATATTTAGATTTAGTTACTTATCTAAGTTAAATAATGCAAAATGAGTGTTATTATGATTTAAGGATCATTTATGACAAGTTACCAAAGTTTAGGGTTTAAAATGTCAATATTGTAAAGTATAGGGTTAAAAGTGTAAATATAGTAAGTTTACTCATTTTACTCATCTAATCCATTTAGTTAGTATATTAACAAGTTAATCCATCAAGTTTCACCATTTACAAAACAACCCCTTAACTTTATTAAATCATGTAATTACAACCCTAGTTTTAGGTTATGATTATCGAATCCGTTCTAAACCATACTAGCTCGATTAATACAAGATTACATGACTCCTAATGTGATAACATATTCAATTCGAGACACCCTTCCCCAAGATCACTTTTGTACCTATTTTTAATCAAAACCACTCATAGATCATTCGTTAACAATTCCATTAATCATATAACGAATCATATAATTCATAAACTTATTAAACCCTTTAACAATACATAAATGATTCGACATATAAAGAACCCAAATCAGCCAGATTCATATTCATATCTCATGTTATTCGAATTACATATGTTAGAAATCAAGGTTTTTATGTATTCATGTTTCATCATTTCATGTGACAAATATACTTATGACTTTATGTGATATCCATTTTATATTACAAGCCCTAGAAAACACATAAGTGCCACGAATTGATCAAAGGAAACAAAGAGGAAGAGATTTAAGATGACGATACGTTACCCTTGTAGCGTAAGAGACAAGAAAACAAGAATCAAACCACAAAAATCAAACCAATCCTCCTCTTGGTTATACTAACCCCACGTACACCTTTATAAACCCACGACCAAGCTTCCTTTTTGAGCCAAACACGATTACCACGTCCACCAATCGATTACCCACGATCACGAGCCTCCTAGGAACACCTTTGTTTGAATGATTTTCGAATGGAATGGTGAAAATCAATTGAATGCCGCCACTTTGATGAAAAGGGACTTAGGGTTTTAGTGTTTTGAAATGAAATGGAATGAGATAAATGAGAGTAATGTTGATTGATATGATGAGTGATTTTAGGGCCTTGATGGCCGGCCATTAGGGAGGGTCCAAGACCAATTCTCAAACTTTCCAAGTTATCATTTTACAATGTATTTAGTCCTCTTTCAAGTCTAGGTTAGTTATGTACACATTGACATGTTTTAAATGTTACTTAGACTTTAATTATTCATGTTCTTTTAATATATATCATAAGTTAATTATTTTCATAATGTGGGAATATTATTAATGATATAACTTGTTAAACGATGTTGACGTGTTTCCTGAGTTGGTAAAATTTTAAGTTGGAGGGCAAAATTGTCATTTCACGCGATTTGAGATTTTAGGGTTTTACACCTGGCTTCCCCGCCAAGCTTGAGAACGTGGGTCACTAAGCCCTAGTGGTTACCCACAATCATGGGACGCCCCCATGATCTCCAACATTCGCGCAGAAGTGCCTCTAACCCTATTTCTTCCACTATAAATAGGTTAGACGGGCAATGGATTATGGTATGCTCATTTCACACTCATCTCTTTACTTACACACACTTACACAACCATAACTCATACTTACTCACGAGGAGGTGGTTCGCAGGTCCTCCTCGCGTAATCACTTAACGAGGTTTCGATTTCTTATTCTCAAGGTGAAAGGCAAATCTTGGCGGAACATACACCCCTCATGCATTTGATCATCATCGAGCCCTGGTAGTGCAATCTTTTGTACAATCAATTAATAATGATGATTACTTGTGAAAGGTTTTATGGATATTTAAATATATGTATGTCCGGATTCGAACTCGAGACTTCAGTATTGCACACATTACGTGATGAGTTGATGTTAATAATTAATATATATAAAATGTTATTATTAATTATTAGTCACGAAATAAAACATAACGATAGTTAAATATTTAACGAGGTTTAGTTAACGGTCGTTAAATGTAAACTATGAGGGCTAAGAATGAAATTAGTGGACAAGAAGGATCCGGAATCCCTTTGGGATGGCTTGGCGTCCGTGGGCTACCCAACCCAAGGAGGGGGGATTTCTTGGTCACCAAGTTTTGAGAATGTATATATACAAACCCTTGTATTCATTATTCTCCTAATCTTGGATCACCAATAACATAATTTCTTCCTCCTCCTTCTCCTCTCTTGTCTTTGGTCGACGGTTCCAACCCTCCCATGGTTTCGATTTTCCAAACTCAAGAAACAAGTGTTTGGTTTTATTTGTGATTCAAGGAACTAGCTTTTCACATCAAATCGCTAATAGTACGTGTGTACAAGAACGAAAGACAAGCACGCTTGAGCTTGTAATCTTGGTGGTCGACTTTTGTGTGGGTCGCATTTAATAAACCCTAAAGTTGGTTTTGGATTTTAGTTCTTGTTCAATTACCGCTTTGATTCTTGAATTGCTAAAAGGCACGCGCTTTCTTATTCTTAATTACTTACATATATTATTCCTATTTACTTCTGCATGCTTTGATGATGTTATTTGATTTTATATAATTGTTATGAGTATTAAATCCCAAAAGTGGCATCACGAAATGTTAATATGATGTAATTAATTACCGAAACACATAAAAATTGAATCTTTATGATTATATGCATGCTATTTAAGGTTTCTAGGGTTTTGAATTCGAAACCCTAATTTTATTTATTATGGGTCGATTACCCTTATTTTATTTAATTTGGTTTTAATTTTGTAAAACTTGTAGAAACCCTAGGATTGCATGCTAATTTTATGTGGTTAATTAATGAATAATTGTTATGTGCCATGTAATATGCGTATCTTGGGTGATAATTGTTATGCGGAATCCATGGTGGAACATGCATGTTTTGCCATGGAGTATTGTTATGCTATAAATTGTTTAGTTGATACACACATGTTCTATTTATTTGATAATTATTGAATTGTGGAAGACCTCAATTATAACTAATAAAAATTTGTTACGTGCTAATTGGTATATTATTAACTTTATTTACGCAATCGACTTGTCGATGTATGTGGCTCATCTACCTTGTAGTTGAAAGCCCTAGTTAATGTATGCATTTATTTACACCTAGAATTGTTTATTAGAGTTTATCGAAATAATTATGCATGTGGCTAATTGTTTTTACATATGTAAAATTGTTTAGTTATATGTTTATATTATTTGAGGGTGTTTAATTTTTATTAAAATGTTTTTTTGTTTATATATTGTTTTGACATGTTAGTAAGCAAAAAGGGTTTTTATGAATAGAAAATTAAATGGACTAAATAATGGTGAAACTGATTTGTTATCTAAGAATTATTCTTGAACTTTTAATCGATTGATGCGACTATACTAAATGGTTAGAACGGCTCACCCACTAGAACAAACTGTAAAGGGTTAATTAAGTGCGCATACCGCGACTGAATGGATGTCTAAGGTTATGCTTTGCGCTTACCCGTCCTCACTCGTGTGAGTTCGATTGGAGCTACCTAGTATAACCATTCTATGTACGAAGCATCTTAGTGCAAAGTTGTAAGTTTCTCAAAGCATCGATTAAAACTTTGTAGAATTAAATCTTAGCAATTAAAATCTCATGTTTTTCAAAATTTTATGCTATAAAGTTGTATGCATGCTTCTTTATACATAAGTTTTGATTACACGTAAAAAATTGTACCCTTTAAATTTAAGTTTATGCCATCTAATGATATGAAACACTTGAAGTTGTAATTTAGTTATGTGAGACCTTGATCTAGATTACAATAACAAGGTGAATTATTTTGTTGTGTGAGACCTCAACTTAATGATTTGCAGTTTCTAAATTAGACAACTTAATTAAGTTAGTTAGTGAGACCTATGACTTAAGGCATAAGATGGGATGAAACATGCTTACGTTTTGCATTAATTGTTTTGGCAAAATTGTAAATCCCATAATTTTTGGAATTGAAAACTTGTTTGTCAATTATCGTTTTTCAACGATTACCTATTCTATACTTTTTCGCCACTAGCAGATCAACTGATGTAGTGAAACTATGATAATGAGGGTCCAAAATTCAAGGAAAATATTATGGTTAATATGAATATTGACCAAAGGGTATTTTATTTTCTTGAAAGATTTAATTATCGAAAATACTAAAAATTGAATTTTGTTAATTCTTTTGATTGTATTAATGCAACATTAAACCGTAACATGGTTTGGGCTTTGGTAAATTCATCTAGTTGCTTTTCAAACAAATGTTTGATCAAGAAAATTTTACTAAAAGACAAACATAAACTCTTTTCCATGGAAGAAGAGTGAGACTCAATCCTATTCCTTTTCATGATTGAGAAATGTATGTTAGGAACATTAGGATTATCTAAATTCTAATGTATAACTCATAGCAACTTTAATAGTTAAGAAAATTGCACACCATGCTTTCCTTAAGATAATTCATTACCCTCCGTTGGTGATTGAATTCTTATATGACATTTTGGTCAACTAGAAAACATGTTTGACATTTTATGAGTTATTAAAATTAGAAGCTAGATTATTACCGCAAAAATTGGTAAAAGACAAACTAGTAGATTTTATCTAGTTGTTTTGCTTTGACCAATTAAAGGTGCTACACACCATTGTGGGGATAGTAGACCTATTATGGAAGAAATTGCATGCTCAATTTTTCAAGTTGATAGCATGATGGATGATCCATCATTTGCAGAGTAGAATACACTCTTTTAGTACCTTAGTAATTGTTACGAATAGTCTTTGAAAGGAGTTACAACGTAATAGACGCTATTTTCAACGGTTAATGAAACACTTACGATGTTGTCAAATCAAATGGAGTATGTGGTATTAATCAATAAGACATTATTGTAACGTTGTCTAATTCAGTGGGAGTTACAAGTTATTATCTTGGTAATAACTCAGATTATTTCTAGATTTTCTTGAAATAATACATTACGTTCAAAATGTAGACATTCATATTCTCAATGATAGTCATGAACGTTTCCTTGATAAATTAAGTGCTCCTACATCTACTTGTAATGCTTATATATCTATGACACTATCATATTGCTCACATAAACAAACGAATGTCATGGTGTTTATCTACTATATGATGTTGTTCTATACACAAGTGGGAGAAGTATTTATTGTGTGCAAAGGAACAACACATACAAATATGATTAATGGATTCTCTTGAAAGTAAGGTAAGAGATTAACGTTCTAATAAGATTGTCTTGCTTAAAGAACATGTGTCAAGATTATAGCATAGACTACTTTTATGTCTTATGTCATTCAAATTATAGAAACACTTGAAGTTACATTTTAGGTTAAGTGAGATCTTGGCTAGATTGTAATCTCATGGTAAATCACCACTTGTCGATCTGGGCGTGGATGATTTGTAGTTTCTTAAGTTGAACACTCCAAAGGATGACATAATTAAAATAAAGTAATCTAATGCTACTTTAAATATTTGTGTATTGTTGGAATGACATAAATAGTTTATTAACTTGAAAATTAATTAATTGAAACCATGGTGTAGTGTTCATAATAACTTTAAATTATACATGGTTATGTGTTTCTGTATAAACTCACAAACATGAAGTCTTTTAAAGACTTATAATATAAAGAAAGATACTATAATCAGTATGTCTTTTGACTTGGTCAAAGAATACTTATGTTATAAAACATGCAATTGGCTTGGATATTCTATTATACCATTAAGTTGACTTAGTTGGAAAATAGGTAGGCCAAAAGGAATATGTTTATCTTAAATATTGTTAGATTGTCTTACAATATTAATTCTAATAAAATACTGTATGTATATGGAATGTTCAGTTAGAAGAATCAAACATTTGTTATATTGTTTGATTCAAGATAACAATATCTTCTTTTCTTCCAAAAGTTATCAAGGTTAGAAAATTGAGTATTGATTGGATATACTTAACTCAAAATCTAGAAGATTAATAAGACATCATTTTAGTATGGAATGTGATGAATCACATTGAGTCTTATATTGAAGTTCTGATTTGTTAAAACTACTTATGGAGAAGGTTATTAACGAATAAGATTTACTAACTGTTAATGTGATTTGTAATATCCCACAAGAAAACAATTTAGTGTTGTTCTAATTGCTAAAGTATTTATAGATAATCTTTAAATTACAAAAGCAAGAGGGAGTTTTGTTTAGATCTTGAAGAGATTAAATTACAATTACAAAACACATAATCTTCTATAATACACTAGTAAATATCATGATGAGGACAAATTTGATAGACCTCAAGATGATGGAATTCTCATTCATAGATCCGCAAGGATTCTCATATGATTGATTGATGTGTGAGATATTTGAGCGAGGATCATGGTAAACCCGTTAATCATGATGATGCATTTACCTAATATTGAATTGTGGTAAATTATTCATACTATGAATGATAAGATGCTGTCCATAAAGATAATCAACTCTGAAACTTGGTTTATCTTAATAAAGATGAGTTTCTTAAAAGGAAGGAAAACCCTAGTGGTTTAAATCTTTGTGTAGAAATAATATGGAAAATATTGTACATGTGTTTAATGCATGACTTGTGACAAGATTATTAATCACACTTAAGCAATTAACTGTGATTGAATATTCTTTCCTTGGCACATTAAATATATAATGATTATAATTGTCATACTTATTTTCATTGATATGAAAATGACACTTGATATTAAACTCTTTCTTGTGTGATTGCTTTTGCGAGGACGATAAGTAATACAAATGAGTTTTATGAATTCACATAATCTTTGGAAATGTACAAATTACAAGAATCCATGAATGGATATATGCATGTATCTAGGAGATGATTCTTATGTTTAACTATTAAATCCAAGTTTTGGTTTAAAAAATTAAAATAAGATAATTTCTAAGTATTTCTGAAAGCTAGTGGGAGTATTGTGTTCATTTTCTTTAAATCTTATATGTTGTGGGTAGTAACATTCCATCTAAGCTAAATGTTAAGTTTGAGTTTGGAATGGAACTTCACATGAAAGATTTAGAAAATAAGACATACAACCTTGGAATATATGTTTATTATTAATAAACATATGTGGTATTAAATAAATGAGTCTAATAGAACATGATATATCATTTGGAAAATAGATATGTAGAACATGAATGAAATCTTAGTTTGATACAAGGATTTTTCATGTACATCATGTTATTGTTGTATCATGCTTGAATGCAAGATGATTTGACAACATTGATATCTAATGAAGTTATTAGATAACTAGTGTAATGAATATTCAAATGGAATATGTTTGAATTTAGAATTACATTCCTGGATTTGCTCTCAAAATTCTATGGATGAGCAATACAAACAATTGTTGCGAATTGTCATAGCCAACAAACTTGAAAGTTTGGAAGGCATCAAACATTACACTATAGATATTGAAGTTTACGGATATTTTAAAGAGCATATTGTTGTTTATATACAATGATGCTGGTGTAATTGAGATGACACTCAATACTAGTCATGGGAGGATTTCATCCTTGTAAATGGCCATGTGAACTAGTTGTGCTCAACTAAGAGCATAGTTGCATTATACAATAAAGAATAAGAATACTTTAAACTTTAAAAATGTTTGAAAGTTTGATTGTCATAAATTGGTGCTTGAGGATGTCACACACTTTATGAAATATTATGTGGCAATATCAAGATATTTTGAATGCACACATACAAGAACTTCGCTAGTTTAATTCTTAAGTATTCTCAAAATTTCGATAGATCAAAGTTAGTTGAAATTATGCCTTGTCAACAAGTATGATTGTCATTACTTGAGACATAATTCATTAACCAGTATTATCATGCATTGATCTATTTAATATTTGGATAAGGGATGTTTTGAACAAATATTGTTTAAATGAAATAAAATATTGGTTATGTTTATTTTTCATTTTCTTAATATTATATCCTATATTTGCATGTTTAATCCGTGAATAACTTATGTTATTCTAAATAGTCCGTTGTCGATCAATGATGTGGGAATTTCATTGAATTAAGACAAATCTGAGTTTTGGTAGAATATACTTTTAAAGTATATTGATGCGTGGGACATACCAGATTCATATGATATTCAATGAATTGAATATAGGACTCATCCCAACTTTACATGATGATACTTTATGGATCTCTGTCATTAAGTATATCATGAAGTGTTTATCCTCGGACTTGAGATACTGATAACTGATATGAATGTAGTGCATTGTGTAAGATAGTCTAACGCTATCCGTGAATCGTAGTTATAAGGGCTATTTTCGGAAATGTTGCAAAGTTCATGAGTTATGTTTGTAGTCAAGAGAATTTGTTCCTTTGAATTTGTTTTAAAGCATAATACTATATTTGGGCCCCTCGTAGGGTTGACAAGATGTTTGTATGGCCATACCCAGATCTATCCGAATACCTCGATGATTTGGTAATCTTGTTCAATCGAATACAACGAGAAACAGAATATTAACTTATGAAATGACTTGATCTATATTCATAGTTAATGTAGTATTAGTAACAAAAGGATAAGTAAAAATGATGAATCATTAAGTGGTTTTTCCAGAGACCATACTCGATTTGACTTATCACGGTGAAAGCTAGACTAACTTATGTCATTACTATTTAGTAATATCCAAGTTGGAGCTGAAAGGTTTTATGGATATTTAAATATATGTATGTCCGGATTCGAACTCGAGACTTCGGGATTGCACACATTACGTATGAGAGTTGATGTTAATAATTAATATATAAAATGTTATTATTAATTATTAGTCACTAAATAAAACATAACGATAGTTAAATATTTAACGAGATTTAGTTAACTCTGTTAAATGTAAACTATGAGGACTAAGAATGAAATTAGTGGACAAGAAGGATCCGGAATCCCTTTGGGATGGCTTGGCCGGTCGTGGGCTACCCAACCCAAGGAGGGGGGATTTCTTGGTCACCAAGTTTTGAGAATGTATATATACAAACCCTTGTATTCATTATTCTCATAATCTTGGATCACCAATAACCTAATTTCTTCCTCTTCCTCTCTTTGTCTTTGGCCGACGGTTCCAACCCTCCCATAGGGTTTCGATTTTCCAAACTCAAGAAACAAGTGTTTGGTTTTATTTGTGATTCAAGGAACTAGCTTTTCACATCAAATCGCTAATAGTACGTGTGTACAAGAACAAAGGACAAGCACGCTTGAGCTTGTAATCTTGGTGGTTGACTTTTTTGTGGGTCGAATTTAATAAACCCTAAAGTTAGGGTTTTGGATTTTAGTTCTTGTTCAATTACCGTTTGATTCTTGAATTGCTAAAAGGTACGCGTTTTCTTATTCGGTTAATTACTTACATATATTATTCCTATTTACTCCCGCTGCATCCTTTGATGATGTTATTTGATTTTATATAATTGTTATGAGTATTAAATCCCAACAACTTGAACGCATGAGTTAGTCGAATTTTATGCATTAAATTCGTATGTTATATGTGATTTATAAATATGATGTATGAAATTGCATGAATTAATTTGTAAATTAATTATAGCCGAAACTTCAAGGGTTTAAATTTTGCATGCATTGTTTTGATTAATAACTTGGTACACGTAAGATCCGTTAAATTAAAGGTTAATATTATATAGTCATATGTTTATACGCTTCCGCGTGATCAAAGATGATAAATTGTTAATCACTTGTTATGACCTATTTTTAGTGTGTTGCATGAAATTTAATCACCTTCCATTAGGTTCATCGCTAAAAGTCTTGTCTCTATAGTGAAATACACCATTTGTTCGACGCCTTTGTTATCTACCAATTAACATCCGAATCGAAATCATACTTCTTCGAATATTTCTAGTACTCCATCTTAATCACACATTATAATCATAAGTTACAGTACTTTCTACATCATCCCATACGTACTGCGGATACTATTCGATTCAAGGTACATTTACATCATTCAATATAATAATACTGTGGAATATACTTCAATAAAAATAATCTATTTCCATTAATAACCGAAACCCTATTGTAATGGACTATTACTATTTTGAGAGCTTTTTATCAATTTATGGTGCGTATGTCTTGTTAAGCAAAGAAGCGAACTTGTATATATGACCATTAGATTAGATTGAAAAACGCTCCAGTTAAATATTGCCTTGACGTGTGGGATATAAATTTTTCTACATCTTTTATTCCGAAAATAGCCCTTCTTAAGAGAAAGAAGTTTCAAAGGAATATACGATGAAAATATTTCTAGTACTCCATCTTAATCACACATTATAATCATAAGTTACAGTATTAAGTTAATCTTTTTGGTGATTTAAATGGAAGTGTATTGCCAATCTCATAACCTGTGTTAAAGCTAACCAAACCAATTAAGTACACTAAAATCAATAACATATTAAAATCTATGATACTTGAACCTATACATTGTAGATGCATATTAACCACCCCCAAATTAAAAAAAAAAAAAAAAAAAAAAAAGCTATCTTGGAATGTAAAGCTGTAAACTTAAAAACAACTATCTTGCGACGGATTCTGAAGTAAAGGACTTTTATACGTACAGGTTCATCATTAAAATTAAAAAAATAAAAAAGTTGATCTGTGTATAACAACTTTCTTCATCATCCCATATGTATTGCGGATACTGTTCGATCCAAGGTACATTTACATCATTCAAAATAATAATACTGCGGAATATACTTCAAAAAAAATAATCTACTTCCATTAATAACCGAAACCCTATTGTAATGGACTATTACTATTTTGATAGCTTTTTATCAATTTATGGTGCGTGTGTCTTGTTAAGCAAAGAAGCGAACTTCTATATGACCATTAGATTAGATTGAAAAATGCTCCAGTTAAATATTGCCTTGACGTGTGGGATATAAATTTTTCTACATCTTTTTTTATTCCGAAAAATTGGCCTTCTTAAGAGAAAGAAGTTTCAAAGGAATATACGATGAAAATATCATAGCGTACGTAGTTTATATAACTATATGTAGATGTAGAAATATGTTGGAATTTTGTAAAAATATATAGACTGCTCATAATGTAAGCGTTAAAAAGAGATTTATTGGCCAGTCGCTTCATTTTATAGCAACAAGCTTAATTTTGCTAAATAATTTACATGAAATCATAATCCGTGTTTTATGCAATCAATGTTATTGCCGCTAATGATATCAATGAATTTATTGTTATTATTGATTCATCTTATATATCATCGGTGATTCTTTAGGTGTTATCTTTTTTTCTTTTGAACAACCTTGAGATGTTATCTTATTGACAAGTTTTAGTAGTTTTTGCCCTTTTGGTAACCCTTTTCTTAACTTGAAGAACTTTATTTAGATATCTGAGCTACAAGAATAAAGCATTTTAGCGACGTTTTTTGCGACATATACACTCAAGTCGCAATTTAATGACATGTTACCGACACTTAGCGACTCCAAATACGTATAATGTCATAAATTTTGTTGCAAAGTAAGTCGCAATCTGTTTTCAAATGATGTTGTCGCAAATTGTGTCACAAATTACATCGTTATTTTTGCGATATTTAAGATCATATCGCAAACCAAGTCGCTAATTGAGCGATATCCAAATTGACGTGACTAAATGAGTCGCTGACTTGTTTTCCATAAACAAGTTGCTATTTATGTCACAACTTAATGGCTTCACATATGTTTATATACCTCCATAACATGTATAAAAGAAATGTGAAACCATAATATTCCTTGCACAAATATCCAATAAATGAATAAAGTAAAGATAAAATGACAACGTAGATTCCATTATAAGTTACTAGCAGGGTACCCGCGCGTTACAGGGGCGGGTACTCTGAGATAAAAAAAATCGATAAATAATGTATTTTAGTTTATTTTGTTCTTTTTAACAATAAATTTACGGATATCAAGAATTTCGTATAGCCCGTGCCCGTTCGGGCTCGAACCCGTTGGCCCGTGTCTGCTCGAGCTCGTTTGGGCTTGAATATTTCTATAATGTGCTTTATTATTTGTAGTAGTGAAATTTTATAAAGGATTTGTGTTTAATTTGGTTGTACAATATGCTTGATAATTGTATATTTTATGTATGGGTGTTTTAATAATCAGATAATTATATTTATCGACAGTTAAATAATTGACTACATTAAATAGCATTAATGTGGTGTTTTGGTATATTATGCCTTTGTCTTGTACATCCGAAAATTATGTGCATTAAAGTGTTGTACACTATGTTTTTTTCTTGTAAATAGTAGTCATTATAGTCATTAATAACATTGACCACTTTAATAGCATTAATTTAGTAGTTCAAAATTACATCATGCTTATTTTGTTTACACTATGCTTATTTTGTTGTAAATCTAAAATTTGTCAGCTATTGTACGCTTAAATGGTTGTAATTTTTGGTGAAGGGGTGTTTTTAATATCATTAATGTTGTTTGATAGAATTTTGGTCTTAAAATGACACACACGCTTTATTTTGTTGTACAATATGCTTACTTTGTTGTAATTATGAAAATTGGGTGCATTAAAGTGTTGTAAACCATGCTTAATTTCTTATACGTCTTAAAATTAAGAGTGAGGTGCATTCGTGCATTATAAGTAGTATAGATATGTAGAAAATGGATGCTCGCAAATAATCTATGGGTAATTTACGTAACTCTTGTTTTAATTGGGCTATATATGACTCCTCTCAGTTTGAGAACTCCATTACAACATCATTCAAGGTTGTAAAACTCGCTAGGCGCTAGTGAGGCGGTCGGGTATGGCCTAACGATTAAACGGTTAAGTGATGATTAATCGGATTGGAATTTTTATGCACAAAATTGTAATTTTAGATATTACTATAAAGCATTTGGGACTTCCTATTAAAGGAAGTCTTAAAATTTTAAGACTAAAAACATTACTATAAAAGGAGAATTAGAAAATTAATGTAAAATTTGAAAATTTAAGTCTCATTCAAACCATATAGTAACCCCTCCAATAATGATATATTTTAATAAAATTGTTTATAATAAAAGCTCACTAAACTTATAACCAACAATTTAATCCTAAAATTTGAAAAATAAATAATTTAGACGTTCCACTTTTGAAAAACATATATCTACTACGTTATAAAGTATTTAGGACATGCTAAACAAGGAAGGTTTAAAATGAAAAACATTTGTTCGCTAACAATAGATAGACCGGATACCGCACAAGATTGCGCATTCTCAAGTATATATTATATGTATAAGATAAGTATAGTGCATCAAAGTTCAAATATTTCAAGTGTTAAAATATAAACATAATACATAATTCTTCAAAGTTCAAAGTCAAACATAGATATTACTTGGTTTGTTGACCATTTTAAGCAATTTGTGACCGATTTTGTCCGATTAATCGGTTTATTGACCGATTTTTAAGCGATTTTGTCTGATTTTTAAGCGATTTTATTGACCGGTTTTTAAGCGATTTTGTCTGATTAATCCAATTAGACCTATTTTGTCCGATTAATCAGTTTGTTGACCCATTTTTAAGCGTTCTTTGACCAAACCGATTAAATAGGCCGATTATGATAAATCAATGTGCGTAGTGAGCGATCGGCGGTTATGCGGGGATTAATCGGCCGCTTGAGCCGATTTTTACAACAAAGACACAATCACCAATAATTTTGGTAGCTTCGTTTCAAATGATGGTTCCCTAAACACCATCACCACAACCAACTACCGCAGCAATTCCGCAAGTCCATTGCAGCAACCGCTACACCACCGCGACTCCGCTGATATTCACGTCTTTAATAGATTATTAGGTCAAATTTACTTTAATTTGATGCTTTAGTCTCGAGTTTTATTGATATATCTACAATGATTTGCTTTGTAGGTGTTCAATTTGCTTTGTGTGACGTGTTTATTTTGAGGAGATTGATCTTTTTGCTTGCATAAGGTAATCACGCTCTAAATTGTGTGTATCCATGTTTATTATTTAGTTTGTAATGATATAAATCGACTTATTCATATAAATTTTGATATCAGTAGTGCTAGATTAGATTATACATTTGCCGTTAAGAACTTTTTAAGCGCAAAAATTGATTTAATAATATTGTTCTATTGGGTTGAGACGCCTAATAATAGCGATATTTTGTAGGAGCAATATTTTGTACATTTGCTAGGAGCGATATTATGGCCTTAGAGTGCAATATTGGGTTGAGACGTCCAGTGATAGCAATATTGTTTATTAGAACTTTTAGGAGACATACTTACACAAACAGCGATGACATGAAACATAATAGCGACCTATAAACATTTGTCGCTAATTTAAATGGCGACATATGGATAGATGTAATTATTGATGTCGCTAAATTTTTTACTTATGTTTACGTGTCGCAAAATTTTGCGAAAATATGTCGCAAACTTTTGCGACACATTTCTAGCAACATCTTTTTTTCTGTCCTTAGCATTAAATGCGTCGCTAAACATGTCGCTACATAAGTCACTAAAAGGCCTTTTTGGCTAATATATGCTACTTTAACATTTGGCTTTTAGTAGCATGCCAGTGTATATCAACTACAAGATACCAAGTATTGCCTATAAATAACTCCACAGTTCACTTAATTCGCTAAACTTATTGATTAACGTGCTGATTAACTAATCTATACTACTATATATTTAGGGATTCATCAAAAATTAAAATAAAAAGCTTTATGAAGTGACACATGTCACTTATCAACTAAAATCATACGGAGTATTTATTTTTAAATTGAAATATCTTTTTATTTATTTTATTAATGATTTAATTTCACTATATTTTCTTAAATTTTGTGCTCTTTAATTCAACATCCATTTTGATATACTTTTTTGAGTTTTTTATTTAATTATTACACCGTTCGTTTTATGGTTTGCCCAAAATAACACCAGTCCCTTTGTTTTCATTTTGTCATGAGTCCTTAATGAAGTTTGGTAACACCATCACCCCTATCTCTAACGACGTTAGCTTTCGCGTCCGTTTCTTATGTTTTATCCGCTTTCTCGCGATACGCTTCGTTATTAATAAGCGGCCCATTTTTAACTTTTTTTTATATTTTCGCTGTTTTATTTTTAATTTACCTGCCTTTTATACGTTTTTATACGATTTTATCATTTTATAGATTTTTATCGATTACGGTTATCATCTATATGCGATATCGCTGTTTTTTAGCGTATAGCGTCCATTTTATAGGCATCTCGTTACATACTTACTAATGCCATGCATAAGGTTGTAACATCTATTTCGTCCGTTCTTATACGTTTTCGTCTGCTTTCATCCATGTTTATACGTTTTCGCCCATTTTTGTCTATTTTTATATGTTTTCGTCCATTGTTTACTGGCGATCCGCATAACGTTTACGCTATCCGCCCGTTATACCGTTAGTGTTCATCGTTTTACAATGCGTCACGCTTCGTTTGACGTTTATCCGCGCTGTTCGGCTAGTTATCCGTTTATACGTTTCTATTGTCCGTTTTTATAGTTTTCTTGCGTTTTTATCAATTTTCGACTGTTTTTATACATTCTCATCCGTTTTCTTACGTTGTCACACGTTTTAATCCGTTTTCGTCTGTTTTTATACGTTTTCATCCATTTTACAGGTTTTCATCCGTATTAATATGTTTTCGTCCAAATTTTTACGTTTTTTATCCATTGTTGTCTGTTTTTACTCGCTTTCGTCCCTTTTTTTAGGTTTTCATACGCTTCTATACGTTTTTTTCCATTTTCAAAAATAGGCGAAAACAGATAAAAACGTAAGAAAATGGATGAAAACATATAAAAATGAAGAAACAACAGATATTTAAATAACGGTGTGGTTATTAGTACCTCAAAAAGCCATTTATACCAATTGTTGAAAAAAAATTAAAACATATAAAAAACGCATGAAAACTCATAACGGACGAACGATAATGGACGAAACGATAATGGACTAAAACGATAACTGAGATAAAAACCGAATGGAACGTATAAAACATAGGAAACTTAAATGGAACGGAACGAAAAAACAGATGAAATGGATAAAATAAAAGGAATGAGGAATGGATAAAATGGAATGGATGAAATGGATAAACTGATGAAACGGATGAAATTGTATGGAAATGAAAACGAATAAAATGGATGGACGTATAAAATGGAATGGAATAAAACGGACGAATGAAAATGAAAACGGACGGAGAAATGAAACGTAGAAAAAATAAAAAACCAAAACCTATAAAACGGATAAAATGGACGAAAACGATACAAACTAATTTAAAACGGATAAAAACGTAAGAAAACGAACGAAAACGTATAAAAATGGACGAAAACGTATGAAAACGGATAAAAACGTAAGAAAATGGACGAGTTAACTGAGAAAGCTAACGATCGTTAGAGATAGGGACTGATGGTGTTACCAAACTTCATTATAAGGACTTGAAGCAAAAATGAAAACAAAGGGACTTGCAGTGTTATTTTGGGCAAACCACAGGGATGAACGGTGTAATTTACTCTTTTTTATGGTTTATTTTGATTCAAATTTTTACAACTTTAACCTTTATTTGAGTCAATATAAACTTGATTCGTCAAAATTATAACTTTTGAAAGGAGTGTTTGACAGGTAAAAAATTGTTAGGGTCTTTTATATATGCTAGAATAATGATGTAACGAAAAAGTTATGAGAAACCCAAACAAACCCCTACAATGAACACATATACATTCAGAGTGTTGTGTAACAAATTCATTAAGCGGGTACTAAATTGTGAGAGAGTTGAATTAGCTATTCATTCACTTTATTTATAATACTAGGCTAGTACCCGTGCCTAGCGGCAGCGGTTTCTAGCGGCATACAATTAACGAAATGCGATATTGTGATAAGTGTTTCGTATAACGTGAAAAGATCAAAATGTAATTGCAAACGGTTGTAACATGTGGTAATTCAACTCTAGCAAAATTTCATAACATATAAACGACATATAAAAATATTTAATGAGACTGAAAAAGAAAACATTACATCAATTATGAGATACTAACTAACAATGCATGTTACTCGTTGCGTAAAACTTCTTGGTAGACGACATTTGAGGTGTAGACTCCTCTTTGACCGAACTATTTGACTGGCTTCATTGATACCTTTGTAGTTCTACGTGATACCCGTGCATAGCAACGGGAAACTCTAGCAACAAATAATTATAGTTAACGAGGTGGCGAAGTCACGCCGCGTTGCGGCGGGGCGTCGTTTCACGTCTTTGGTAATTGCACGGTAATTTTTTTAAGTAGAAAGTCGGCCGTTTTGTGTGACTAAGGAGCAGTATTGCTCAACTCGCTTCATCTCTATTTATGTAACAAAGAGGTGTAACTAAGGAGCAAGTTCATATGTAGGAAACCAAATTTCATATAAAGTATAATTGAAGATTACTGAAATTATCCTTTAGCAAAAAGCATACGCATGATTACTATATTGAAAGAATGAACAACCGCAAAGCTTTTCCTAGCTTCCTGTTCGCTCTGTAACCTGAGAAAGGCAGATAGGATTGCATGATACAATATATGTGTAAGCCAATCCTCCAAAAACCCATGCCCGGCACATTAATCAAAAGGTTCAACCATCATTATTTATTTATTATAAACCTAAAACATTTATAAATGGTTCTGTTAGACTTGTGTAACCTATTATCTGTTTTTCGACTACATTACAATAAGCAATCCAAAAACCATTTCCTGAAGTGCTAAGATTAAAGGAAAAGTTATCAACGTGCCCAAACTGGAAATCCCTAACTCTAACCATTTGGAGCAAAACCATACTGGTTGTTGCCCAAAATCATTCTCAGCAGCATGTTTCATTGCAGCAATTGTCACATACTCAGTATAAGAACCTGAAATGATAAAATGAAGAAACGCTTAGATATCTGAATGAAGAGTGAAAGATGCTGAATGAGAATAAAGTGCGATACGTATCATTCTGGGTGTGTTTGAGGAGCTTGCTACATAAACATAATTACCTAATCGAAAAATAACAAACCGACAACTTCATGAACTTTTCCAGCATCACAACATCAGCACCCTGCTCACCTTCTTTAGATTGACCTTGATCACGAACCATGAGGAAAATTTACAGTTCAGCAAGTTCATAGTGTCTAACTATAGGTGGCATTATGGGTGGATCGGCCAAGTAAAGACGGGTAGGTTTTTTTTACCAATTCAAACAGCTGCAGCTGAGTTGACATCACCTCCGTAAGCGTAACCCCTGTGCATTTCTAAAAAGAAAAAAAGGACGTGTAAGTTCATTTCAGAATACGGACCAATAATATGGCTAAAGCAAGCATGCGAGTTGACATCACCTCCGTAAGCGTAACCCCTGTGCATTTCTAAAAAGAAAAAAAGGACGTGTAAGTTCATTTCAGAATACGGACCAATAATATGGCTAAAGAAAGCATGCGAGTAGCGTGTTAAAGCAGGTAATTTATAACTGCGGGTCAAAATGGGTGACGCCAATCCGCAAACACAATCTATACCTTAATAAAATATGACTGTTTGTACTTTTTATATAGAAAACACATTAAAAGCATGTTAGGACCAGATGCAGTTTTGCAAACACGTAATTTGCTTTACAAACATAGTCCCAAACACCCGATAAGTGATGCAATTATGTTAGTGGACATTAACACGAATGGTGAAAGGAAAAAGCAAAAGCATGTATTCCTAAACACCTTTATAAGGTAAAAGCATTATGCATGAATAACTCAGATAATAGAACATAGCAAATAAAATTGGAACAAAGAGTGAAAACTGATACCTTGAATATAAGGCTCTTAAAAAACTCATTAAAACTTATTTATAAACTTAGTATAAATTTCATCCAAAGGGTTAAAGGTATGGATCGATATACTTTTAGTGAAACTGAAAAAATTTGGTCTTTATGTGTGCTGAACTGCAAACATACTCTACACACCATATACACAAAATCAACTTAGCATCATGTGATGGATAAATAAGACTCAAATGCATCTTTGACTGTTAAATATGCACCAATGATCAACTACAACGGAGCTTACATACCTGTCAGAAATATACTTAAGAACATTATCATTAGCGAAATCCACAAGGGTGATGTCAACCAATTGACCTTGGCTTCTATCCACAGCTCTCATACACATCTCCCGAAGTTGGGGTCTTGTGGGTTAAGAATGTAATTTTTGCTGTTAAGAAACATTAGCCAACACCTTTCGCTTCGTGACATTGTCCTGATACTTCAGCAAAACACAAAGCGAACACTTTTGTTAACTGCCAAATCCCAGTTCTTACTTACTACTATAAATCAAGTAGAAGCATTGAAGAGGATCAAGGATCGGGACCTAGACAGACATTGACATAAAAGGAACTATTACAGTCAGTTGAGTCTAAAAATGGTTAATTATTATTGTTATTATGGGATGCCTTAGCCGTATATTTGATGCTATGAAAACAAGCCTAAGTGGGTGCAGAAAAGAAATAAAGATTTTAAAGATAGTACCATAATTTTGGATCCCACACGGAGATTATTTAGTAGAAAAAAATCTAAGCAACAGCACAGGGAAAAAATGTCAAAGCTAGGGTTTCATAACAAAAAGGGTAGTAAAGACCATACGAGATTATGATTAGGAAGCTACTTGTACAGTATACGTACAATTGAATTCCAGTGACTGTATTTATCGTCAATGACTGAGACACTCGTGTCTTCCCGCGCCTAGAATATGAGTCATGTAAAAAGAAACAAATGTAAAATAAGAGCTTATCAAAATCCCCTAAACAAGCTCATAAGCCTAAACAAAAAAGTTAATCCAAACACTAAAATAAGCTTATTTTTTGCTATAAGCTAGTACGGCAAAAATATACGCTAAAAAGACAGACCGACTAAAAGCAAAAAGCTTTCAACTTTCATTCAATTACATCAACCAAACCATTACATCTAAATTTTACATGTCAAGCAAGTAAACAAACAAAAAAACTACCTTAATATCCTAATTCAGACGTCGTAAGATGTCAGCAACGGCAGCAATATTCTACAAAAAAATGTGAAGAATATTATAACTCATATATAAACATTAAAGAATTAAAAATAATAATAATAATAATAATAAATAAATAAATAAATAAATAACTTCAATACTTCAAAATAATAGATCTTAAAAAAAACTTTCAAAACATGAAGAAGAAGAAAAAGTCTTCAAAAAGAAAACATCAAAACTTGAAAAACCTCAAGAAATGTAGGGTGGTGGTGGGTATCGGTCGTGTGTTTTTTGGCGACACAACAATTAATTACGGCGGTAGCAGATATTTCCGGTGACCATATCGGCGGCATAAACTATTTCTGGTGGCTATGGAGAACCGCAACCACTAATAACAACAAAAACCCAGCCCCGACTACCTCAAACTACCTAAACCATCGAAAGGTGGTGGCAATTTCGGCAGATGGTGGCTGAGATAAGGTTATGATGGCGGCGGCGGCAGCTGCTGGTGGTTTAAGGAGAGAGATGCGTGTGTTTTAGGTTAGAAAATATGTGACATCCGGTGTGTGTTTATTTGTGTGTTGGTTTTTCTCTCTCTCATTTGACTTTCAATTTCAATTTTCAACTTTTCACATTTTCCCTTTGACCCTTTTTCCATTTTAGATAGTAAAGATAATTATATTTTTTTCGCCGCCATTTTGCACGAGCATCCCAACTGGTTTGAGAAAACAAATACGGAGTACCTCCTAAGATGTGAATATTATTAAGTGCGGATATTTGTTTGATTCTCTATGTTTAAAAGGAAATACAACAAAATAGAAAATATTGGCTTTGCCAGCTTAGATAGCGGATTTGGGTTTCACAGTCTGGACCAAACCACTTATATAACGAGCTTTTCATGGATATGCAACTCGCTCTTTAGCTACATTGCATAAGTTACGTCAGTCGTTTTTCTCATGTAAGTCATACTCTCACTAATCCATAAACATGTCCATCTCAGTATGCTTTTCATGAATTCATGTTATCTTTTTAACGAAACTATGCTTTGTGGTTGTTTGCAGATTGTTGCGAACTTGCAGATAAGCTTTGCTCTGGTATCCATTGCTTGCTAGTTTTCAAGCTTCTGGTTAAGTTGTGAAGTGGCTGTCGCAGCGTGTTTAACAACTACTTCTTTAATTCTTTGTAAGACTTTCATGATTCTTTCCAAGGCATCTCTGAATTTCCATTTAGGTTGTAATATCTTAATTACTTTTCGACAGTTCTGGTTGTGTTTAATATATGGATATCCATATATAGATCATAGGAGGGTACGATAAAGTAAGAACATGGCTAGATTTGTTCTAAAGAGTACAATAAAAACTCTTAACTCTGCAACTTAAAAAGTTTTAAATACAATTTGTCAAATTTTCATTGAGCTCCAAATTCATCAGAAGTCAACACTGAATTTAGTCACAAACCAATGTTTAGATACATCATAAATACTAATGGAACAAACAGTTAGTTAAGTCTATGTTTTGTTCAGATCAAAAGAATGTTAATAACCATTCATGTTACAATTACAATTACAATTACGATATATATTTGTATATATACCACTAATATAATCATATCTGTTTTTCTAGTGTAGATTAAAACTTGGTTAATTGAACGTGGCCATGGGTGAATTCGTGACTAAGTTTGTGAAGAAGATTCAATCATTTTTTGAGCACAATCATTATGGCGTCGTAAGTGAAGCTCTTTAAACGTTTTATTGAATTATATTGATCGACTATCATTTGATGATAATCAATATGTTTTTATCTTATTTGGTGTAGAGAGTTGACGACACTATAATTGAACGAAGGATCGCAAGATACAAGGCTTGCCTTAAAATTGGGCTGATCATTTTGGTGGTTCTAGTACTCCTTCTAGTAATGTTGTTTATTACCTACATCTCATTGGCTGAGTATAAGTTAACAAACGAGCATCCATATGTTAAAGCTATAAGCATTCCATATACGAATGTAGCATCAAATGTAAATGAAAAAACACTCTTTGGAAAAGTGAAGCTTCAAATGAGCTTCAAAAATACAAACAAAATAAAGGCATACCCGGAACTTGGGACGTACTTCTTAAGTACAAGCCTAAACCGAAGTCACGCCCTTTGTGTCGCTGCTCATAGCACATTCAAGATCTCCGAAAAACAACAATTTATAGTAATAAAATTTGAGGCGAATCAAACTCGCCTGCAAGAGCAACCCCCTGGGGAGTTTGAGAAGGAGTTGGGTAACGGACAGAAACGGGTACGACTCCATGGAGACTTCAAGATACATTTGAAGGTGTTAAAGAAAATAGCTATTCCTGATTCTCACATCCATATATATTTTGATTGTAAGGTTTTGTATAAAAATCTATCCCGTAACAAAATTAAGTCGCAAAAATGTGAACTTCTGTAAAACCTTTGGCGTGATATATATTATATTTGTATTTATATGATAATAATCAATGTTTTGTTTATATATAGCGTTTGAGTATCTGAGTTTTTATATTTCTACGTTTAAACAGTTTTTTTATTTTTAATTGAGTCTCAATGTTTAACATGTGAAAATATAAAACAAAATCATAGTATAAACACTAAAGTTGTGTATATGAAACTACTATGTCTTTAAGCATTAAAAGAAGAAAACAATGCTGATGAATTAAAAAATGAAAACAAGCAAAAGAATGTTTACTGATTCAAACATTTATCAACAAAATAAGGCTAGGCTTTACGTGTTTCAATACTATAAATACTATAAATGTATATATAGATAATGTCACATAATTTTTATAAATAGAAAAAAAAGCTTTACGTGTTTCAATTACTCTTTACCTTCTATCAAAAGTAACTTAATATTGAATCAATTGCAAAAAGTAGTAATGCCAAAGGCTAAAAATGAACACGTTTTAAAATAGAATGCTGATAATACTGTCCAGCTAAATTACATAAAAATCATTGTATAAATAACTAAATTGCACTAAATTACACTAAAAATCATTGTATAAACAATGCTATTGAATTTAAAATGGGCTAGCGGCAGCTAGTTGCTTATTTGCATTGCAAATCTATGTAAATAGAAAGAATATATGTATAAAAAATAGTAATGTTAATTGATCGAAGTATATATCAAACCCGCACTTCTAGTATCAATATTAAGGAGCTTTACCACTCTAACTACAGAACAGTTGTCGTTATGTTTTCGCCGATATTGTATGTAAAAGCAAAATACTTATGAAAAGAAAACTAAATATTGCTTTTTAGACAGAAGACTCGAATGCAGGCCACATTTGTCAAGTAAAAAACAGTTTATCATTATGCCACCAAAAATAAGTTGTGGGCTCCACAAAAAATTAAGATAAGGAGCTTCAATCATTGAGTGACATGTGTCACTTCTCTAACTAAAAAATAACAAAAATTGAGGAGCTCCAATAATGAGGTGACACATGTCACTTCTTAACTAATTAATCACCTTTATTTTTAAATTTAAATATATTTTAATTCTTTTAATTTTTTTATGATCTAATTTCACCATATTTTTAAAAATTTTGTGTTCTTTAATTTAACAACCATTTTAATATATTTTTATGAGTTTTTAGTTTTTACATTTTTAGTAGGTTTATTTTATTTTGATTCAAATTTTTATAACTTTAACCTTTATTTCAATCAATACAAACTTTATTTATCAAAATCACTTACTTTTGAGAAAGTGTTTGACGGGTAAGAGATTGCATGTGAAGGTCTTTTTATATGCGGGAATAATGATGTCACGGGAAAGATACGGAAAACCCAAACAAACACATACAACTAACACATATACATTTGGAGTGTTGTGAAATGAATTCACTAAGCGGGTAGGGAATTGCGAAGAGAGTTAGGTTAGCAATTCATTTACTATATTTATCGCCGCCGCTGTGCGCGGATATCCAACTAGTATTAATAAAATAAGCTTATTAACTTAGTTGAACTAAATGATGTAGTTAACTTCAGTAAATGTATGTATAGATAATGTCACACGATTATATGATGAATACGAGTACCTAATTTCTTATAAAAACAAAAGCTTTACGTGTTTAAATCATTCTTTACCTTTATCAAAAGTTACTTAATATTGAATCAAATGCAAAAATTAGTAATGCCACTATGCAAGGCTAAAAATGGAAAAGTTTTAAAATAAATTGCAAACAATAGCGTCCAACTAAGTTACAGTAAAAGTTACTTTAGCTAATGAACGGTCATTTGAATACTGGAATAAAAAATTAAACTGACTTCTGATACGCCAACTCCTCGTTCAAGGGATTCATTATATCATGTATTCATGTTCAGGTACAGAACTAGGACTTGGTCTGAGCAGGTGCACTTGAAATAAACTAAACAATACTTTAAACACAATTTTTAAGGACCAGGTGCATTTAAGAAAAATCGATATTTTTTAACAAAATTAACACTAAACACTCCCTGGTTCCGTCACTTTTCATGTTTGGCGTCCATGCATTGGCGGACCCAGAAAAGTTGAGGACGGGGGGCAAAAAAAAAAATTTTTTACAAAAGTCGTTGAGCACAAAAAAGTAAAGATAAAGATATAAGGTTTTTACATTGTTTGGCTTCAAGGTGGGGGTTTTTGCATTGTTTGGCTTCAAGGTGAGGGGCAATTTAATTTTGTGAGAGGGTGCACTTTAAAAAAAAGGTCCCAATAAAAATTTTTACACTAAAATCTGATATGTTTTGACGAATCGTGGAGGGCACCGCCCCCCATAATATGTATGTAGTTCCGCCAATGCGTACATGTATAATAAAGCTCACTGCATACGGTACGTTGAAAGTAAATTTTTACACATTGGTGGCGTGCATCCAAATTGTATAACCATATCAGTGGCTATATAAATATAGTGGGTAGTTCAAATTATATTCTACATATCATCATAAGCAAAAGTGCAAAACCAAAGTGCAACTTGTAGCAAAATTAGAGGTGTCAAAACGGGTGAATGACGTGTTCAAGTTAATTAGCGGGATGATTTATGGATTAGTTGGCTTAGCCCAACGATTATTTATATTGCATTGTACTTGTTTTGTAGCCCATTAGCACATTACTTATACTCTTGATTATACACATTATGAATCAACGAAACAGACGACTTTGCATGTTTACATGGTATCGGGCCTAATAGCAAGGACGGAGGATGCCCCCAAGATTTTAGTTTGTAATTAGTAAATTTTAGTAGGAGAGATTTCAAAGAAATATTATTATACAATATGGCTCCTCTGATAATTTGTCACAACTTATGAAACCTTATTGAAAGTCAAAATGAAAAAAGATGCCCACTAGATGTCAGTCTCTCTATGGGAGATGAAGGCGTCTGTTACTTTTTTCTTTTCTAAATAAATCATTGACGGTTCAAGAAATTAGTAGTTAAATGATGACTTTGTTATTTTATGGTTTATATCGATATAACACCATGCTAAATTGTCTTTCGAAGTATTAAAATGTCTACAAACTGGTGTTTGAATTAATAGTTTTTGTTGTTTGAGACTTATCGATCATAATTTATATCTCATTCTTTAACTCTTACTGGTCATACTTAAAAATAATGCTCGACTGTAAACTATGTATATATTTCCTCAGTATAACAAGTTACTACACTTTTTGTTAGAATGATTTCGGCCCCCCCAAGTAAAGAGGCCAAGCTCCGTCACTGCCTAATAGCCAAACTCGTCCTCAAACCCTGAATCTCAAAACAGTCGACTTCTCATTCACTCAAACTCTAAAAATCACCATCATAATGACTAATGGTGATCACCCTCCACTACCTCCAACACTAACACTCGTTGAAAAACTCTATGCCGTTCACAATATCAATAACCTAGTTCCCATTAAACTCAACATAGACGAATCTAACTACTCGTCTTGGTGCTATTTTTTCAAAATTCATTGCAACAACTTTGGTGTTCTAAAGCACATCCAAAGTGATACGGCCCTCTTCATCTCCACCAATGAACGAATGGTTAACTGCTAATTCCACCGTAAAGTCATGGATCATTCTTACCCTCGCTCCGACTCTTCAAGGTAGGCTAATCAAAGCTAATCCTCCCACGGCTAAGGATGCTTAGGATCAAGTTGAGAAATATTTTCTTAACAAACGTACACGAACAATCGCTTTAAAAGGTGAGTTACGTGTTATTCAAATGGGTGAACTTATTGCCGACGCTTATTTTAGTAAAATATAATCTATTGTTATTTTGTTGAATGACCTTGGTTCACATATGTTGGGCACTAGAGCCACTCTACCTGGTTTTGGGCCGCAAATGGGTCAGCAGTCCGTTAATACTCCAACAGGTACTATATTGCCACAGCAGGTTAATTCACAAGCTTTATTTGCTCAGTCCGGGTATGGTTATGGTCAGGAACGCTCACACTTCAAGATCCGGCCAATGCTAATTGGAACATGGACACTGGTGCGTTATCTCACCTTAACTCCTCTGCTAATAATCTTAGTATTGTTTTTAATTCATTTATTTATCCATCTATCTTTGTTGGTGACGAAAAATCTATTCCCGTCACCAACACGGGCCATAACACTTTGTCAACTCCTCACCAAACCCTCCAATTAAATAATGTCCTCATTACACCTAGTATTGTAAAAAAATTAATATTGGTCCATCAATTTGTTCGTGATAATAAATGTACCATTGAATTTGATGAGTTTGGTTTTTCTATGAAATATTTTTGGACCCATCAAATTCTACTCATATGTGACAAAGACGGGTGATTTGTATCCGGTTACATCCTCGTCAACCCCTCAAGTTTTTTTGGTTAGTCAGCATACGTGGCACCAACGTCTTGGTCATCATGGAAGTGACATGTTATGTTCTTTAGTTTCTAATAATTTCATTTCATCATGGAAGTCTCCTTTTGATATTATTCATTCGGATTTGTGGGCCTCTCCACTTTCGAGTATTACGGATATTAAATACTATGTTTCATTTCTAGATCATTTTTCATATTATTTATAGGTGTATCCTTTACGAAACAAGTCTGATGCTTTGTCTAAATTTATTCATTTCCGTGCTTTTGTTAAGAATCAATTTAATTGTGATATTAGGTCTTTGCAATGTGATCATGGGGGCGAGTTTGACAACAATACCTAATGCAGGATTTCTGACCAGGTTTTAATATTTATAATCTCGTCTACCTAAGGTCTACCTAATGCACTAACAGGTAGTGTACTTGGTCATGTGTAGTGTAGTAATCGGTAAAGTCGAGGTCGTCCCAAGAGCTATGAGTGCGGATCCTATTTTGTTAGAATCACTCCAAACTATATTTCAAGTGTTAGTAATTAATATGTAATAGTTAGCTTAATATGGCTTTTATGTTAGTTATCATGCCAAGGCTTATGTAGAAAGCCCATGAGCCTTGGCCCAAGCCCATAAAGGAAAGGAAGGGAACTTGCATGTTGCCCTAGTTCCTTCCTATAAATACTCTTGTAAACCCTCACTTGAGGGTTGGTTGTTCAATTCACACATTTACTCTCTACGTATAACTCTTCAATATTCATACGTGTGTGTGTGTGTTTGTTCATCCGATCACTTCTTATCTATCTCTTATATTGATGCTTGTGTTACAAACATGGTGACCTAACAGTGGTATCATTCGCCAAATAGTTGGGTGAAAATGTTTTGTTTTTTAAGTTGGTTTTAGTCTAACGCGTAACTCACGGTTCTCAAACTTTGTCACGCTTAAAAACTCATTTTTTACACTTTTCAATCCAAGATTCTTGTTCTTTCAACGTTTTTAGGTGTTAAAATATCTGTTTTTGGCAAAAAGTTTCGAACTTTACGTGTATTTCATTGATTTTAGACTAAACTCCAAAATACATCCTTGTGGTTTACCCCGTTTCGCACTATACATCCCTCTCGCAAAAGTTTCAACATATACATCACTCCGTTAGTAAAAGTTAACTTATATACATCCCTCAGTTAAAATAAGGACTAACGGTGCAAATTATTTATCCGTTATCTCCTAACTAGATAGATTATGTTTACACCATTGATCCTCTGGGTTAACGGTATTTGCACCGTTAGTCCTTCTTTACGTTTACTTTTTTCTTTTATGTTCTTTTCCATTTTTTTACGTTTTCGCCCATTTTTTTATGTTTTTGCCCGGTTTTTTACGTTTTCATCCGTTTTTTTTTACGCTGCTTCGTTTTTAAGTCTTTATCCGTTTTTAACGTTTTTTGCCTTTTTTACGTTTTCGTCTTTTTTTTACGTTTTCGGCTGTTTTTTTTATGTTTTCGTATGTTTTTTTATGTTTTCGTCTGTATTTTTACATTTTCGTCCTTTTTCCACGTTTTCATAAGTTTTTATCCACTTTTATTGGTTTCCGTCTATTATTCTACGTTTTCTTCCGTTTTTCTTATGCTTTTATCCGTTTTCATTCATTATTATACCTATAATATGTATGAAAACAGATAAAAATGTATGAAATGGATAAAAATGTTTATGTATCGATTTTAAATAACGGTTTTGACCCATTTTTGGTCCGAATCATCAAAAGTGTAAAACACGAAAGTTGTCCGGAATGATGTTTTACATCAAGACTCGCGAGATTTTAACCTGAAAATTCAAAATAACGGACGAAAACGTAAAATAGGACGAAAAAGTAAAAAAAGCGAAAACGAAAAAAAAAAACAGAAACACGAAAACATATGAAAACGTAAAAAACGGTAAAACATAAAAACGGGCTAAAACGTGAAAAGGACGAAAATAAACTTAAAACGAAAAAACCGGAAAACGTAAAAATAAACTGAAGAAAACGTAAAAAATGACTAACGGTGCAAGTACCGTTAACCTAGAGGACTAACGGTGTAAACATTATCTATCTCGTTAGGAGATAACGGTAAAATAATTTGCACCGTTAGTCCTTATTTTAACTGAGGGATGTATATAGGTTAACTTTTACTAACGTAGTGATGTATCTGTTGAAAGTTTTTGAGGGATGTATGGTGTGAAAGAGGGTAAACCACAGGGATGTATTTTGGAGTTTACTCTTGATTTTAAGCTTGTTTTTATACGTGTATGCTTTTCTACGCGTAAGGTGTTTCTAAGTTTTGGATCATCAAGTTTCAAACTTTTGTGCTATTTTGGTGATATTGAAGCTGTTTCATCACAAAAATCTGGTTTAGAATCACTTTGGGCTAAAAATCAGTTTTGGTTAAGTTTTACGCGTAACAAAACCCTAAAGTTACGCATAACTTTTCCTTGGATCGATCTTCAGGTGGTTTACTCAGTGTTTTCTTGCTTGGATAAGCCAGAAAACACTTCGACTTTGGATATCCTTTACACTGTGATAGTGTAAAAGATTTTTTGGGCAAAACCCTATTTTTACGCATAAGCTCAATCTTACGCGTAGAACTCTTTTACGCCTTAGCTTAATATTACGCCTAAGCCTTGTCTTACGCATAAGTTTTCTACGCCTAACTTTCAGTTTACGCCTAATCTTAGTGTTAATACAATTATCGTCATTAAACGTTATTTATATTTTTGATCTTTACCTAAGTTTTGTTAACGACAAAAGTAAATTTAATTTGTATAAAAGCTTAAAGCTTGTCAAGTTTAATAGATATTAAAACAAGCTTTCTCAAACAATATCTTCATCATTCAAGCATTTACATTTGTGATTAGTCATATCTTAATATGACTCTAATCATTATGTATGATAGTAGTTTTAGAATGTGTTAGGTTCTTAAAACCAAACACTACTTAAGTACTTGCATATTTCTAAAAATAGAAATACAACATATGACATGCATCATGGAAATCATTGAAAGATTTCATTAGATATTTTGTGTGGATTTGTACTCTTCATATCTTACACAATCTTATATATATATATGGTTGACTTTGGCAAGATCTTGATATCTTGCTGTCAGACCTGGCGGCACCAAAATCCACAACGGGCGGAACCCTTTAAGGGGTCCGCGGTCCGTGGATGCTACTGATGGTTTTGGCTATAAATAGCAAAGCCAAACCAAGTAGTTTTGTATCCCTTTCTATCATACTCTCTTATATATCTTCTCTCTAACCTTTCTAACTCAGTTTCATATCATATTAGTGATCTCTTTTGTAGCAAAGAAGATCAAGTCACATTCAAGCTTCAAACGAGAAGTTGGAAGTCTTGTTTGTTTAGTGTTGTATGATCTTGTGTTGATTCATACTTCATTGTTGTATTAAACCATCATAATCTTGTGAGTGTGAGTGGTTAGTATTTTAGTCCTCAAAATACATTGTGTGTGGGAGTGGTTGTACCCTTGGAAAGAACTCGACATCTAGCTTAGTGTCGGAAATAGTGTAAGCGAAGTGTAAAGGTTTTCTCCACCCGTGAAAGGAGCTTGTTGACTAGTGAAGTTAAACTCTCGAGTGTGAGACTCGGGGAGTGGAGTAGGGCAAGGAAAAAGAGTCCTTGTAGACCGAACCACTATAAAAAACTTGTTATGGTTTGATCATTTCTTTCCTTATTTACTCTTTACATATTGCTTGCATATTTCATTAACATATCTAAGATCAATATCAATTGATCTTTCAATAAGTTTCAAAACAAAGTTTTTAATTTGTCAACTATTCAACCGCCCTTCTAGTTTTCTACACTTAGTATTTCTCAATTCTTACGCGTAAGCTAATCCTACGCGTAAATATCACTTTTACGAGTAAGTTTGGTGTTTTTACGCCTAAGTATTGCTTTGCCTAAACTTGGTTTTCTACGCCTAAGGATACTTCATTAACAACGTTTCATTCGACTACAAAGATCCATTTTACAACACAAGTTTTCAACATGTCTCAACCGCCATACTCTAGCTATTTTCCTTACACGTATCCTCAACAACAACAACAACTAAGTCCACAACATCAACAATTTAATCAACAACAACAAATTTATCAACAACAATTTAATCAACAACATTATCCACAACAAGGAGCAATTCAACCTCAAATGGTTCAACCACCACCTAGTCTTCAAGTACAACCTTACACAAACATTTACAATCAACATCCATCCAGGAACACTATGAAGGAACCGTCTTGGTTTGCAAAGATGTGTGAAGCTTTAAGTAGCCATCAATCAATTCATGAGGCAGGATCACTTGATAGACCTCCAATGCTCACTCCCGGAAACTATGATCAATGGGTAATTAGGTTCTTTAGGTTTTGTGATCTAAAGAAGCCACATGGAAAGTTCTTAAAGAAGGTTATATTTGAAGGTCCATTCCAGATGCCTATTGTCGTTACACGGAGATCCGATCTTTCCACCAAGAGATGATCTCACAAACATTGCAACTCTTACTAACCTTTCTGGTGATGAACTTCTACACTACGAAGCTGATGAGCTAGCAATGCAATATATCCTTTTAGGATTACCAAACCCAATTCTTCGAAGTGTTGATGCTCAAAAGACTACAAAAGCAATGTGGGAACATATTCATCTTCTCATGGAAGGCACTGAACTCAATCAAGAGGATACGAAATCCAAAATTTACTTGGCTTATGAACACTTCATGATTGAACCAGGAGAGACATTAGAGTCTTATCATCATCGATTCTCAGACATCATCAATGATTTGGATAAACACAACATCATCATGCCAAGAATTGCAGTCAATACTAAGTTCCTAAGTAGTCTTGGTCCTGATTGGGAGAAGTATGTCATTTTCATCCGTCAAGCTAAGAATCTTCATCATGCTACATACGGATTGTTGTACGACTATTTGAAGCCTTACCAAAAAGAAGTTGACAAAGAAAGGGCTATCCGTGGACTACCAGCTCCAACGTCACTTTCGGACAATCAACAACTTGCTTTGTGGGCTCAAACTAGTTATCCTCCTCAACCAGCTCCTCAACCAACTGCCACAATTACACCATATGATCCATCACAACAACAATCTCAACAAACTCAATTGGTTCCATACAACAACAACAATGATCAAGCACTCTACAGTGAAGCTAATGAGGACTCAGATGCTTTCGATGCATTGCAACAAGGATTTGTTATGATTGCTAAAGCTTTTGGCCGTTACACAAACAAATCCAACAATCGCATCCGTTCCTCATCAAACACAAGGAATCGTTTGTGAACAATGGACGAGTTGAAGTTCGAATCATGGTTATGGTCGCCGATGGGCGGTGGTCAAGGGTTTAATGCTATGGGTAGGAATAACATGAGTGCTCCACAACAACAGAGAGCTCAAGTGGTTGAACAGGTAATGCCTTCGAATGGGATAAATGGTCTTCGTTGCTACAATTGTAATGAGAAGGGACACTGGCTAATGCATGCCCAAAGCCGAGGACTAGGGGCAGTGCTTATCACAAGGAGGCTCTACTTTTGGCTCTTAAGGATGAAGCTTGTGGAACTCTCACAGACAAAGAACAGAGCTTTATGGCGGATGCGACTCGGATGATGATATGGAGGACTTGTAGGCTAATGAAGCAGTTATGTTGATGGCTAATATGCACGAACTCCACATTAGTGACACAGGCCCGGTGTATGACACGATGGCTGTCTCGTACCGAACAAACCATAGTCATCTCGATCTACTATGTCGCCAACATCTCGAATCCGACGAGGCTTAGAATGTTCAACATGAGTCGTCCACATCTCATTTTGATGATTCTCAACTAGACCCCGTAGTTACATTTGATGATCAAGATGATCTTATGGTTACCTTTGATACTCAAATTGACTCCGTGGTTATACTTGAGGATCTGAATAGTGATCATGTTGTGACTCACGTTGAACACGCTGAACCTTTGCCTAATCCAGATATTGACCTCTTACTTAAAGATTATCAATCCCAAATGGATGAATGTCGTTCATTAAATCAGCAATTACACAGTAAAAATGCACTGTTAACCAGGGATATTGAATGCTTAAAACGGCAACTCAATTTTTTCAAAACTCAAGAAAAACGTGAAAAAGGTTTTGAAGTCGCTTTTGCTAAATCACACCAAAACGAAAAATCTTTAGAATGACAGATTTGTGATCTAGCCGCATCGAAGAATGCTTTGTTGTCTCAAATAGAACAACTGAAACATGAACATAAAAAACAACTTAACGCTCTTAATTTGGAAACTCAAAAGCCAAAGGCCGAGTTGTTAACTTGTCAAAAACAGTTCTCTGGCATACAAAAGCATTCAACGAAACGAATAGATGACCATCTTGAAGAAATTGTCCGCTTACAAAACAAACTCAAAGAGTTTCAAATGTTGTTTACAAACATGGTGAGTCAATCACAACTATTCAAAAGTTTACTTTAAAACCCAATCCAATTGGATATGGACCGAATCTTGCTGATTACAAACCAAAGCTTTCAAACAAAGTATTCAAACCAAATCCGAAGTTTCGGTCGCAGAATACAAAATTGATGATTCTGTTGTGAGTGTTGTTGAATATCATCGTCAAGAGGAATTCGATGCAGAAGATGAGAGTCGATCAAAATTAGAAAATGTTGTTTATAACAAACCATTTAACTATTCTAAAGCCGTCACTTTCGTCACACAAAAGGATTCTTCTAACACACCTAGGATTATCACAAATACGTCTGAGTCTTCTAATGCTGCTCCCCAACCAAATTATGCACAAATTTATGGTCCTTTACCTTCCCACAGTGAAGTAAATTCAAAACTCGAAAATCTTCAAATTCTTAGATATTTTGACATTTTCACGTTCGACCTCAAACTTTTAGAACGTGAGATTGAATTTCATTCTGAAATAAAAGTTGAACATTTTCAATCGCCTCAGGCGCGAGTACAAAGAGATATTTTTCAGAAAAGAATTTTACCCCATGTTAAAATTTTGAAAAATTGTGCATTGTATTGGGAAAGGGAATTTCATAAGGAACTTGGATTAATGAAAATCGTTTTTGAGAAAACAGAAACATCTATTTCGAATACAAAACGCAAAAAGAAAATGTTACGAAAAGATGTTGATCGACTCTTGGAAGATGTTATCCGTGCTGATATCCATAATGTTGTGTTATTGCATTCTTTGCCATATGCATCGATTATATCTCTCCGATATCTATTGATTCGTTGAAATTGTTGAGAATCTGCGATAATGTGCCTCGGATCGAGTCTTTAAAGTTGAAAATGAATGATCATTAACGAGCTTTCAAATGCAAAACGTCGTCTTCAATGGTGTCAAAAAGATTGTCACAATCGTGAACTTGCTTTGCAAAACAAAATCGACCAGTTGCATTCCAAAACTTTTAATCCAAAATTTGAGCAATTGGATGAACAAACCGCGTCTTTGAAATGTCAAATCTCAAAATATGAACAAGAACTTGCAAAAGTTAAAAAGGAATATGGTGTCATATTTGATTTACTCAAACAGACTCGTGATGAAGCATCAAACGAACTTGATCATTATCTTGCACACACTAAAGAAGTCCTGAATTTTTCTGGAAATATCCGTTTTGAAAATCAAGATTTGGTGCACACTATCATTAAGTTAAGAGAGATGTTAGGAAAGTATGAAAAAGTTCAGCCTAGCATCATTAAGAAACTTGCACCTGTAACACTTAGCAAACGTGACCCCGAATGCCTCTTGACAAACCACAAGATACTAATGTGCTTCCCTCTACTGAAACAGGAATATTTGCCTCTTTTCCAAAGCGTCCGCATTTCACACCTAGGAGCAATACAAGGAAGAATAGGAAGTTGCGACCTAAGAAAAGAACAATAAAGAATTTTGAAGTAGAAGAACACCCTAGGACTTTGAATAAGACTCAAGTTGCACCGGCCACTTTAGATATTGTGTAAAACAAATGTAATAGAAAAAGTGTTGTAACGAATGCTGAACCTTTAAGTACTTTTGATATCAATTCTGAAGCTTCTTGTGTTATATGTCGTAAAAGTATGCTTTCGATTGTCATGATAAATGTGTTGCTAAAGCTATCTTGTCTCGTTTACGAATCCTAAGAAACCGGAATACCTCTAGGCCCACTAATGCTTCTAAGTCCATTGCTTGGTAAACCGCCCTTTTTAGATTCTAAGAAACGCATTGATGTCCCTCAGAGTTTCTGTATCACCTCCAAGGAATGTAGTACCACCTAGTGCATTCACTAAGACTAAAGCAAAGACTAGTTGGAGATGGCATAAATGGATACATAATACACTAGGATTTAAATGGATGCCTAAAATCATTGATGTGTGTATTTCGACTATAGCTGCTTCGGAACCCTCTAACTCTTCGGGTTCCACATCTACTTCTATTCCATCCGTGTCGTCTGCATTGTAATGCAGGTGATCAGATCATCCTTTGGATTGTTGATAGCGGATGTTCCCGACACATGACAGGCAATCTCAAACTATTATCAAACTTTATTGCAAAGTTCATTGGCACTGTCCGATTCGGGAATGATCACTTCGCAGCTATCATGGGCTACGGAGATTACATCAATGGAAACATCGAAATTAGCAGGGTTTATTATGTGGAAGGCCTCGGTCACAATCTGCTTTTGTTGGTCAATTCTGTGATGGAGATTTGGAAGTTGCTTTTTGGGAGAAAACTTGTTTCATTCGTGGTCTACAAGGAAACGATCTTATGTCTGGCTCTCGCAATTCTAGTCTGTACACAATCTCAATTCAAGACATGATTGCCTCATCTCCCATCTGTCTACTTTCAAAGGCAACATCAACAAAATCTTAGCTATGGCACCGTCGTCTCTCATATTTAAAATTTCAAACCATAACAAACCTTGCTCGATACAAACTTGTTGAAGGTCTCCCGAGATTCCGGTATTCTAAAGATCACCTTTGCCCAGCTTGTGAACAATGGAAAAGCACTCATGCTCATTTTCCTTCAAAGGTGGAACACGACTCGGCATGCTTCATCTTCTTCACATGGATTTGTGTGGCCCGATGCGGCGTCTGCAACGATTAATGGCACTACATCTTGGTAATTGTAGATGACTACTCGGATGGACTTGGGTCTATTTTCTTGAAGCAAAGATCAAGCTCCACGGATGATCATCTCCTTTCTCACGAAAATTCAAGTTCACTCGGAATACGGTCCACAAATCGTAAACAGCGGACAAAGGAACTGAATTTGTCAATCAAACTCTTCGGGAATTTTATGAGAAAGTGGGAATTGAGAATCAAACATCTATTGCACGCATACACCGAACAAAACGGAGTTGTTGAAAGAGCCGGCAAATGCGTTAGTGGAAGTTTCAAGAACAATGTTAATCAATGCTAAACTTCCAGATTACTTGTGGGTCGGCCGTATCAACCGCATGCTACACCCAAAATCGCTCAATGATTACTAAACGCCACAACAAAACACCTTTTGAGCTTATCCACAATATAAAACCGAATCTCAAACACTTTCATGTATTTGGATCCCTTTGCTACCCAAATAATGATCGTGATGACTTTGGAAAGCTCAATGCCAAAGCTGACATTGGAATCTTTATTGGATATTGTGATAATTCTAAAGGTTACGGATCGGAATCGTCGCACAAAGCGGGTTATGGAAACGATTCATGCCAATTTCGATGAGCTTACGAAATGGCTTACGAGCATAACTTGACTTGGAACCGGTCATAACCGCTTTAAACTTCCCAAACCCCATCATCCATGAACAAGCTCCCAACTTACTCGTCAACAAATGGAAAAGCTATTTGCTCCTCTGTTTAGTGATGACATTGATGAAGCGTGCTCGGGTGTATCCAATGTTTTCATTTGCTCAACCCGATCATATTCCAATACCTGATACACCTGCTACAACAACTACTGTTGAGGAAGCACCACCAGTTGACTCTACAACAACAATTGAACAAACTGCATCCAATGACGCTAACCCAGCTGATGATGTTCTTATTAATGAAGTACCCCCACCGGTAGATTTTGATCCAAATGCGTTCTTTAACCCGTTTGCTAATGAAACTGCCACATCTGATGTTGTGGAATCATACACAAGCCATTTGAATCCTCCCAATCTGCAAAATGTATATCAACATCAACCTTCCACACATCGTTGGACAAAAGATCATCCTCTAGAAAATATTATTGGAAACCCGAATCAACCGGTCGTAGCAGCGACAACGTCTTCACCTGACGGTGAACATTGCATTTATGCACTCACTATCTGCCAATCTGAACCTAAAAACATTAAAGATGCAATGACCAAAGACAACTAGATTGAATCCATGCAAGAAGAACTCAATCAATTCAAACGTCTTGAAGTATGGAAACAGGTTGAAAGACCAACAGGGTCTCGCTATTGGTCTCAAATGGATTTGGAAGAACAAATTGGATGCTGAAGGGAACGTCGAGAAACAAGTCACGCTCACGGTGGCTAAGGGTTATAGACAGGAAGAGGGTATTGACTTTGAAGAATCATTCGCTTTGGTTGCTCGTCTTGAGGTCGTTTGGATCTTTCTACGTTCGCGGCTCATATGAATATAACGGTCTTTCGGATGGACGTCAAAACCGCTTTTCGAATGGTCAAGAAAGAAACGGTTTATGTCGACCGGCCGACGAAGGATTCGTTGATTCCAAGTTCCCGAACCATGTCTACAAAGCGAACAAAGCTCGTATGGACTCAAACAAGCTCCTCGGGCATGGTACGATAAGTTATCATCCTTCCTCATTGCCAATAATTTCACCAAAGGTTCGGTCGACCCGACTCTTTTCATACAATATCACGGGGCACACATCTTAATTGTTCAAATTTACGTGGATGACATCATTTTGGGTCAACACATAAAAAGTACTCAATCGCTTTTGCAAAACTAATGAAAAACATTTTGAAATGTCCATGATGGGTGAACTTACGTTCTTTTTAGGAGTGCAAGTTCATCAATCACCCGTGGTATTTTGCAGGTCAGGTCAAATATGCCCTTGAACTTTTAAACAAATTTGGAATGCAAAACCGTGACACCTATGCCACACCAATGGCTCATACCAAGAAGCTAGACGCTGATTTACATGGGAAATTAGTTGACCCTACCAAATACCGTCGTATCATTGGGTCTCTCATGTATCTAACACTAGCGAGGCGACATTATTTTTGCCATATATCTTTGCTCCCATTATCGATCGAGACCAAGCTGAAACCCACCTCTCGAGGCTAAAAGAATCCTCGATACATCAAGGGAACCATTAATTTGGGGATCCGGTATCCAAGGATTCGGTTTTGAACTAATAGCTTTTCAGATCGATCACGCGGGATGCTTAGATTCACGGAAAAGTACTTGTGGGCATTACAATTTCTTGGTGATAAAGCGGTTTCATGGCAATCGAAGAAGCGGGGATTGTACATCGCGTCCTCAACCGAAGCGAGAATATGTAGCCATGTCGTCGTATTGTGCTCAAGTCATTTGGATGAGAACACAACTCAAAGACTATGGTTATGTATTTGACGAATCGATGTACTGCGACAATCGAGTGCTATTGTGATCTCGTGCAACTCGCGTTCAACATTGAAATCAAAGCACATCGATCTTCGATATCATTTCATCAAGGATCACGTGGAATGGTGCTGTTGAATTATACTTTGTAGGTACTGAATACCAACCGGCGAATCTTCTCACCAAAGCCTTAGCTCTGCTAGGTTTAATGAGTTGGTCCACCGGATTGGTATGCGGTGTTTGACTCCAGAAGAACTGGATGAACTTTTAAAACATTCTTAAAACCAGTCAAACACCAAAACCTCTTTTGTAAATATTTTTCAAAAACAAAATACAAAATTAAAAATATGATAAAACAATAAAAATATTCTTCTTTCTATATTTCTTTTAACATGGCAAGTACAAATCTTCTGTCAACACTTTAATCTTTCAAAATTCAGTATTTTCTCAATCAAGTGTTGAGGGGGAGAAAGCAAATATTTTTCGGTTTCATAAAACCTTGTACTTGCATGTTACCTTATCATGGTTGTTTCTTTAATAATGGTGGTCACATTTCGGTTTCTCGACACTCCTGGGACTAAAATTTATAAAATTTCATTATTTCTTAAGTCAAGGGGGAGTGTCGTCAAACTTCTTTCCAAATATCATTCGTTTAGTAACCAAAATGGAAGTTATGGGCATTGGATGTAAATGATAAAGGTGGAGGGACTAATTGTGTCAAAATATCAAAGTATTTTTAACAAAATACACCACCTAACTCATTAATTCATCACATTTAATATCCACCAACCTCATCCTACGCCTAACATACAATCTGCAAATCCGTCTGTTTGATCATCAATTTGTAAGTGGAAAATCATTCTTTGTAACTTTCTAAGCATAGGTTTTAAATCGTTTTGAAATCCAACAGCTAGATTTTTATCTAGAAGTGATTTTGTGTTCTAGATAAGTATGAACACATAATCAAGTGTGAGTGTTTTTTTTGGTTAAAATGATAGAGTCAAAATGTTTATCTAATCACATTGAAACCATTTTTATCAATAAAACTCACCCAGATACACGAATTGATTGATTTTGAGAATTAGGGTTTATGCGTAAGTTTGGGTATTTTCACATGTGAATGTTTCTGGTTAAAAAGATAGTTGTTTGATGGTGTTTTTATGTTGAATTGATCATATCTCGGCTCAGAACTTACCCAGAAACACTAATTGCATATAAATTGAAAGTTAGGGTTTATATTCTTGATATTTGGGTATTTTTGATTCGCTTAGATTCTGATGTTAAAACTTGTATAGAACAACTCATTAGGCTTCTTAGACTTACGGGTAACAAGTTTTGTGCAATTCCTATGGCTAGAACATTTACTCGTAGAAATTAAGCTTTAGGGTTTTAAGTTTACAGTAATCGTTTCTACGCATAACCGCTTGAATGTGTATCCATGTTTAAAACTGATAAAGATTGAATGTATGTGTTAATATTGGTATCATGATGAACTTATTTCAGGTTTTCTACGCGTGAAAATTCATAATCCAGGTTACTTGAACATCTACGCATAAGGATCATCTTACGCGTAGAATGTTATCGCGTAAGAAAGCTTACGCGTAACCTTTTACGCTGGCGTAGGTTCTACAATGGGGACTACGCGTATCACGTGAAGGATATGCGTAAAGCATTAACCTCTACGCATAAGGTTCACTCTTACGAGTAAGCCTTCGGCGTAGGTTCCATATACGCTACTGGCGTAAGCTTTACGCATAAGGCCCTCTTTTCCTACGCGTAATATTTCTTGCAGCGTAAGTCAAGATCCTACGCATAAGCTTACGTTTACGCGTATAATCACTCCTTTTTACGCATAAGCTTGCAAAATCTACGCCTAAGCCTATTGTTAACCAAAATTATGAATTGTTACGCGTACAAACTTGTAAATAAATAAATCATAACGCCACGAAACCAAAACGTCACTTATAAGCTTAAACGTTTAATAAGTTATGAAAAATAAGTGAAAACTTGAACTTTAAAACTCAAAGTTAACCAACTCACGAAACTTATCACGACATCTTTGGACTATTGGACTAACAAGTGACATTGGACTCATAACAATCATCGACATATCACATTCAAATAATAGACAATAAAATCAATTGTTGACTAACGTAATGTCTTTCGATGTGTTGGTTCTTTTGGCTAAATATCTTTGCATCACGACATGGACGCCAAATGCAAAATGTGGAAGCACTAAACGTTCTCAGCGTTGAAGATATCTTCCTCATGGTTTTCCAATGAAGATAGGAAAGAATAACCTTCGTGTTGATTTTGATAGTCTCACCACCGTCGAGTCTTCTTGTCTCGTTCTTTGTGGACATTCGAAGAATCACCCTTATCATAACATGCTCACCAACTCTCGCTATAGTGCGGAGATCTACATTCACCGTTCGGCATACAATGCGAAAGATCAAAGGTTAAAATCTTTGTGACGGTGATGCTCAACCACAAACAAGTCACCATCACACCGGCCAGAGACTTAAGAGTTGTTCTTCTCATTCACGTGTCATCGAGCCAACCGAATACAATGCCACACCAACTGAAGAGGTCGTTGCGCAATTCATGATCGACATTGGTTATGACGAAGCTTCAGGGGTAATCACAAAGCATTCATACGTGGATCTTAAGAATATTCCTCAACCATGGAGAACCCTCTACATTTTCATCACCAAATCCGTTTCGGGCGTGATAGTGGTTATGAGCATCCCAAGCTCATGGAACTACAGATCTTTTAGGCTTTGGTCAACATGAAACACATTGAAGTTGAAGCTCTGATATGGGACGACATGATGACTTTCCTCAAAAAGCTTGGCTCCAAAATTCCATATATCAGATATACTAAATTGTTGATTCAAAGAGCTCTAGGGAATAACCCTGATATCCCCTTGAGAATCAATGACCCCAAAAATCACTCCATGTTGTATGAGCCTACACTCACAGTCAGATTTAAGGAATCTACAACAAAGAAATAGGGTGCAGTGTTGCCAGATCACCTTCTAACTGATGCAATCAAACAACTCTATTCATACAAAAGGTATCTGGTAGCGGTTGATGAAGGCAAAGTAGGTTTTATTGATGAAAAGTCCTTCGGTACACCTACTAGGAAAACCGGAGAGGCACGTCAAGGGAAGTATTACAAGCACCGAGAGTCGTGAAAGTTTCCTAAGAGATCACATACTCTCAAAAGGAAAGTTCCCTCTAAGGAAGCTATTCATATTCCTATTCCCAAGCACGAACATAGCGCAAAAGCTACTTGGATGAAAGCTCGAGGCTGATGGGGCGAAGAGGTTACCTACTCAAACCGCAATTGATGACACTCTAACAAACGGAGCTAAACCTCCCACCAATAGGCGAAAAAGGCAAAAGAAAAACTCTGTACGTAAGTGAGCATGATAAGGAAAGTTCAAGAAGAAGAACCATTTGATGAGGAAAGAGAATATCAAAAGAAGTTGAAGAACCTCGGACTCAAATACCTTGCCGATGAATTCGTAAAAGAACAAACTCGTGGCCCGGAGGTCAAGTGGTGGAACTCAAGCCACACCGGAGTTTCGATCGTTAATCAATCCGATAAAGGAAGCGGTACCACCATCACCCAGAACAACAAAGCAGGCATATTGAGGATTCCATCAACTTTGACAAAGAGGAACCGTACTGGAAAAGACCGAGAAAACTTCTCGTGAAGATACTAAAGTGATGAAACGGCTAAGTCTAGAAATGATGAAGATACTGATTATGATAATTTTCTTCTAGATAGTCCCGCATGCTCCAAGGAGGAAACTTGAGCCACCAAAGGACCCGAGCCACCTGGCGTCTCCTCATCATCAGACTCGTCTTCTCACTCATCACCTCCACCATCCAAAGGAACAACCAGATCCACATCTAAATCAGTGAAGAAACCAACAGACTCTTGGATATCCGAGCTAAGACAAAGATTGTCAAAGCTATCAAGCAAGTCAAGAAGAAAGACGTGATCAAAAAAGGCTGAATCAACTTGCTGACAGAATCAACTTTCTTCAAAACGGGATAAACGAGTTGTTGAAAGAAGGGAGCATATCCAGAAGTTTATCAAAGGAGATTTCCAAAAGGAAATGGAGCAGACGGCAAGAGAATATACTCATAAGTTTCTTCTCGACAATGTTCCTGGAGTTACAAGGGAGATGTTCACCAGACAGCTCTATCCAAATCTCATGAAATTGGTCAAGCAAACAATGCAAACCACCCCGGTTACAATGATGATCAATCCAATTGAGCTGCCGGTACTCTTCGATGATGCAGAGTTGATTTCCAAGCGGTGCTACAATTGTCTCAACGATCTGCAAATTTCACTACTCGATTTAAAGTAAACTATTTGAGGCATTACGGAATATCAACTCAAGATTTCATGCAAAGAGCAAGCCGAAGGCCTAAGCGTCAAGAGCGATGATGATAAGGATAAGGAAAAGATACTGAGCCTAGCGTCCGAAGAAGAATCATCCTCCATGCAACCACCACCCCAAAGAACTCCAACCGAAAGAAGATCTCCACCAAGTTCATCTTTGTGATAAACCTCGGGACTATGAGTTACCACCTCAGGAGAGAAACCGGTGATCACTTCGAGTACACCGGTGGTAACAATGAAGAGATACTGAGCCCCACAACAACCCACCTCTCCCGGCAACAAAGAAACCAAAGCATCCTCATCTAGGCCAAAGAAGAAGAAGAAGCGCCTAAAGTGATGTAGATCTCATGGCTAGGCGAAGATGACACCGAGTTTGAATGGTTCTCTACACTTGTTGATGCTACTCCCTCCCTAACTGATGATCAAGATATGGTAGAAGGTCGAACATTGGAGCATGCTAAGTTACTTCAAGAGAAGTTTCGGGTGAAGAAGATGACTAAGTCAGAGTTAAAACGCATCAAGAATGAAGCTTTTCAATTGCTCAAGGATAGCTCGGAAAGTGCTATCGAAGTTGAATACCATCTTGAAAACATAGCACGAGCCATGTCTAACAACATCGATTGGCTCAACCCTGAAGCTAACATTGACTTCACATGAAAAGACAATGCTCCATACTACACCGACTGGACCAGACCTCTACCAACGATTGGCCAACCATATCAACCTAAGATTCCATTTCGCTACTTTTTCAACAAAGACCTGGAATTTCTTCTACACGGTAGCGATGGTTCAAAGAAATACGCTACATCACTTACACTTCCGTTCCCGGCAACCATATACTCCAACGCATAGCCATCGAGGAAAAGGCTACTCACATGTTTGCCAACGTGGAGCAGTATGACATTGATGCAATGTATGGGATTCACCATTGGCCGGAACGCCGAAGAATATACTACAAAAGTTGCCGGTTCGGAAGTCTAAACAGGAAGTGTACAGTGATAAAGGGATCGTTGCTGTCAAGCATGTAGCTCTCTTGTCTAAATGGAACTACACTTTCCTCCAGAAAATCGTGGTCAAAAGACAAGACAAAAGGGACTATGATTTACGTGAAGCGGACTTTCGAATTTTCTCTCACGACATTGAAGATCGTATCTTGCCAAGGTGCACGGGGAAGAATGAGACAATTCTCATGAAATCCAACGTGAATACATCAAGTCCTTGCTAATTTTCATCGAAGCATAGTGATCCAAGAGCGTGTAGAAGACTTGCAACTTGCCGTTGAATCGTATCGGACACGTGTTAACCTCACAAACCTCTTCGACCTCACAGGACATCAATCATCTTCCTCAATACACTCTCATCAAAGAACCATTTTGAGTAGTTTACCATAGTGAACTACATCATGGCTCTTGATGGCATGTAGAGATCTTCATAAGTTTGGAGATCTCACACTGGAATCGAGGGGCGGCTTAGCTTATCAGTTAAAGGCGATACAACAAGGAATTGGGTCACAAAAGAGATGGAATTCTCGAGGAGGCGGGATGTGAAGAGAATCATCACGCGGATTGATGAAAGGTTGTTTAGAAGGGACTAGTTCAGAACTTTGGAGAGCTTCAGTAGGTGGTCGCCCCATCGGGATTTCTCTTCCAGGATATCAACGCCTGGTTGCATTCCTCGGAGTTATTCTGGACTACACAGATCTCCTGGTACCCCTTAACCTGTTTCATTTTCTATATTGATTTGGATGTGTGATCAATTAATTAAAATGGCTTGTGCACACATAACAGTGTACAACCCTGATGTGCTACGTGTGGTGCAAGTTTTAAAAATTTATAAACACGATTTAACTGTCTAACCTATTAACACATACGAGCATGTATACTCGTCCGTGATAGCAAAGTTTGGTAAGTCGGGATCGTCCAAAGGGATTTTTTTGATTGAAATTATTTTTGATGAAAAGATTCCAACAAGAAAGCTTGTCAAGGCTTCCTCAAATAGTTATGTTATAGCGAAGTTCAATAATAAGAAATATATATACTTGTGTGTAGTCTATAATCAATCACAGATAATGTTCATGAAGGTTTGGTGTATACTCTTGATGTGATGCACAAATCATAAGCAAATGATCTCCAACCATGGTATATGTTTGTAAAAATCATTCTAAGAACAAAAACATTTAGGTAATCCTTTTGGTCCTTATCCTAATGATTATTCTTAAGAAATCCCATTTGTTTGCAACATGTTCTTATTAAATTTGTTCTTACGAATCTTTCGACCCTTTCGTGATGAAAATGTTCCTAGTCTTGTTTTAATAAGCAAACATGGTGGTTGTCAATCACTATATCCCCATACTAGTTTGTCACTCAACTTTTTGGAATAAAACACAAGAGAAATCCTTTCGGTCCTTTTTCTTAAAACATGTTTTATCAACAAATCAAACCAAGACTAGTATTTTTCCAACAAACTCATTTAAACAAGATCATATATACATGCATCACATTTTGAGAACACTAATATGATTAACTACATCCTAACACACAAGTATATCCCAAAACTACTCCATGATAATAATAATAACTAAACACAAATCATAACAAAGTAACTCAAATAATTCAAGAGAATAGAAATCCATAACAAAGTTCATAGAATACCTAAACTTTTGTGATTACAAGAATTAGAATTCGTGGATTGTAGCAACCGCGTGCCTCCAATCACCTAGATTCACCGTATAACTCCAAACTACCAAAACTATGGATGAGAGTTGTTCCCTCCTTGCTTCGGGACGTTTTGCCAGTACTAGACTTTTGGGCTTGATAAAAATGATTGGTATTAGTTTTGAAGTAAACTAATAAACTTTTGGTTGTGTCACACCTAGTAAACTAGGACTAGGTGCATTATATAGCCTCAAATGCTTGCTCAACTGATAAAAAACGTTCCCAACAAGTTATTATCAAGAAATGATCGGACTCCAATGATTATGGGAAGTTAAGGCAACCATAAATGCAACTTTGTGTAAGCTGCGGTGTATGAAACCGGATCGGTTCACGATGGCAACCGAATCGGTTTGCGTTGACAAATGCCCAAAGGATTCGGTTACTGGTTGTGACCGACCAACGGCTGGGTAATCTTTTTGACTTTTGTTGACTTTGCTCATACGCTTCATTCTTTGCTTTACGTGATGATTTCCAAGGCAAAACTTGATCTTCCTTCTGTGTAGATACTTAGAAATCATTGTGCTTCCCAATCATTGAGTCCAAAAGCTTTCTTGCTCGACTTCCTTCCTCGAGAATCTTCCAAATGTGCATAAAAACTTCATTTATTCATCATTCGTGATACCTGGCTACATATATATACACAATACGCATCTATTGCACTTTTGCAACAGTTATGAGTAAATATAGCCGATTATCATGCACAAAACCAATAATAACGCTACTAAAAACATGTTCATTTTAGGCGTTATCAAATTCCCCCGCACTTAAGCTCTACTAAGCCCTCAGTAGGTCTAATATTTGCAAAGATTGATTTCAATGGTCTTGACACCATGGTTCCAAAAATGTAACAATCATCCCAAAAGAGATAATCATTGTTTTTCTTTTAATATGTGAAAACTTTTAAACATGAACCAAACACTTTAGATAACATAACTACAACACCTCACGAATGATTTTAAGAATTCACTCAACACTCATATATTGATGGGTATATGTAAATCACTCATTGCCTAGTCATGATCAATGCTTTTTACCATAAGCTTGTACAAGTATCAAAACAAAGAAAATAAATTCATCAAAGAGGGCTTTTATTCGGGTTATATCGTTAAGGTTAATGGTTCATAAAAGGTATGGATACGGCATGAGATAGTTTATGAAATTGGTGTTAAAAGAAAAATAAAATCAAGTCTAAACCTCCATGTTGCTAGCCATCATACAAACCACAATCCCGAAAATGATTATTTCACCTCTTCAAATATCGATCTCCGCAAATATGTATAACTCAATTTAGCTCATTGGCTAATCAATATCCTCAATATAGCTCATTGGCTATAACCATTTTTTTTTCACAACATAACAAAGTTCCCCCACACTTAGTGTAAGCATACCCCACAAAAAAAATCGAGAAAGACGTCTCTTTCATCCATGATGGATAATGGTACATACTACAAACAAAGTGTAGCTTCTTCATAATCATCAAAAACAATCCAACATTCCAAACAACTAGCAACAAACCATTAGACAAGACAAGGGTTAGCTAAAGTTTAAAGTGTAAAATCTTTTTGTATTTTTTTCCTGGATGTAACAAATGAAAAGGTTGGCTCAGAAGGTGTACTAAGGGTATCTAGTGCTAAAGATGAGTACTAACAAATGGGTCCATATAAAGGTGGTTAACTAACCGATGTGGTTAGCTAATATATCATTAGGTGTAAAATGGAATGCCATTTGGGTTAAATCCTAAGATGCCTCTTATCATTTGAACATATTTATATCACTCGAAAGTGATTTTAACCGTAATGCATAACTAGTACAAGTTCTAGAATCGACATAATCACCGGCACACTCATAGCAAATATAAAACAAAAGATGTGTTTTATACAAAAAGAAACCTCACAATTAAGTGGAAAAAGGCTATTATGCATGCTAGAAAATGCTATCGAATCCAAAATGAATTACTTCCGTAATTTGGTTCAAATCCAAAAATTTTCAAAAACCTCATTTTACCATTGAAATTCCCAAGTTATATTTTTAATATTTATCCATAATGTGCGAAAACAACTAGACCATCAAGGGCGAATTCCTTCAAATCACTTGTATCCAAAAGTTATCTAAAAAAAAATAAAAATGCGTATCATTTTTCCTATTTTCTTCCTTCCCCCATACTTAAGTTTTGCATTGTCCTCAATGTAATACAATGAACTTCAAAGTAAAGAAAATGGGAAAAGAAATAGTTAAAAAGATACCACGGGATAGAATATGCAACATGCAGATATTGGTCATAAGAAAGCATGAGTTATCCAACTCCAAACATTTGACCATCAATAAGCTTCCAACACATCCCCTCCAGTGAAACAAAAACGCAAAACACAATACACAAACAAAACAAAACAAATGCTACTAAAACAAAATAAAACCAAGCAAAATATAATAATATCCTAAAGAAATAGTTTAAAAAGATAGAAATAACATTGTTTTAACACATCATAACCATTGTCTTTGAAACCATAATTCACGAATGATCCACAATCACTCGTCATCCTCGCTCATATCGTCTCCTTCTTCATCATCATACTCATCATCATCATCACTTTCGTTCACGTAGTTTTCGTCTATAATCTCCGAACGAACTCTCCTCTCTTCTTCTTTCCTCCAACTCGATGACGATCCTCCAACATCGTAGCTTGCTCCACCTAACCTCGTAATCGACCATATAGGGTCTTGGATCAGAAATGGTGCACACCCAGGGATATGGATACGGATAGGTTCCAGGATAAGAAGTGTATGGGAAAGGATATGGTGGAACATTGGGTGGATTGTAGGGTGGTAACTCATAATCGGCGTCACGAGCCATGTGTTGAAAGATAGGCATTGAATAATCATTAATGTAGTTGTTTCTTAACATCATTGAGTCTTTCCACACATCCCTACATTGAATCTCATCTAAATGTTGGTTCCACTCTCCCCAACCTGAATCAAATCACTTGGGCGTTATTCAGCACGCACGTTCTCCATTGGTATACTCTCCTGGCTTTGTTGTTGTTGTTGTTGTTGTTGTTGTTGTTGAGGCTCAATCCATAACCCCAAGGTTTTCAATCTCCTATTCAAAGCATTCCCAAAACCTTGTGCAGTCCATGTATCACTATACTTTGGCTCTTCACACTTAGCCAATTCATCATCAACATAATACCCAAGATTCTTTGCTAACTTCGTCACAAAATGTCCTCCACAAATGTTGCTATTGCTCTTGATTCCCGGGTCCTCCTAGACAAATACTCGGCTATCTCCAAAGCGCATTACCGTCCTTAGTTTCTTCCAATAACATCACAATCCATAAGTCCGGTTTCTGACATTTGTCCCTACTTCCAAACCTATTAAATGGCCCGGTCACTATCAACTTGTGAAGTATCCTCATTAATGGATTCCTGATGGTCGAGGCATTCCTCCTAGCGTAAGAAGGATCTCCCACTGATTCCAAAGCGAATACTAGGATAGTCTTTTTCAAAACCTAAGCCTCGAAAAATGAGCTTCAAACAACCGATGATTAACCTCATGTGGCTCATACAAACCAAGAGCCACGCCAAAAGCCGACAAAGTGTAAGCATGATCCCTTCCACAAAGCCTAAACCAAACACAAACTTCTTTCATCAAGTTTCGAACATTCACCTTTCTTTCAAAATACATGGTTGAAAAGAACTCCATACACCATTCTCGATAGACCTCTTCATTGACGCTAAATGCTCTTTCCCATGACAAATCATTGAACGAATCACCATCCCTGAATACATAAGATGTCATCATTCTCTCAACTCATCTTCACAATCACATTCACAAACAAATCCCAATCAATCACCTCGGAACCAAACATGTCCTTTTTGCAATTTTGATAACCTTTAAAGCATGTTTCTCCTCATTGGTGAGATCTTTGAACTTTAAGTTGGCATTTGCTTCCGTCTTCAGGCTATACTTGACTTTCTTCTTCTCGTTCCTTTGACAAAACTTCGTAACAACGGGTTCATTGGAATCACCTCCTCGCTTGAGCTACCTACAACAATTCTCTGTAGAAATCATAAATATAAGACCATATAAGAGTGTTAGAACAAACAAGAAGGTTCATGGACTCCTCTAAGATCTACTTCAAAATTTCAAAAATTCAAACACAGAAACCGTAACCGGATTCGGTTGCATAGCAGCCGAATCGGTTATTCTTTTGCCCAAATCCAACCGCTTCGGTTGCTCACAAGAACCGGATCGGTTATCTGCATCTGCATAAGGCTTTGCCTTTTAAATCCCTTATACACTCGAATTTCTAAGTCCAATCCACTCCTAGATCGCATTCTATCAACCTCAATAATTTCTACATCCTTGATTTACTCTAAATTCGCTTTCCAAACCTCAAGTCATCACTCATTCATCATCTTAGAACTCAACTTGATAAAACCTATATCCTTCAATCATCAGTTCTAATCAATAATGTGGCATCTATTATTCACAAAAACACATCATCTACCATTAGGAATCACCAATTGCATCTTAACTTGATTCACTTGCACAACTTAATCAAATCCGAAAATTCAATCATCTAATACTCATTCCATGGTGAATCAATCACTATAATTCTTTTTGCAATGCATTCCTATATCAATTACCCACTCAATCCAAAAATATTACAACTTAATTCGAATTATAACAAAAACCCCCAAATTAGTGACCTAATATGCAATTCGAATCAAATGCTCTAATTAAACCTTAATTGAGTTAATTGAATGTAGATGCTTACTTGTTTGGGTGTCATGATGTCTTCCTACAACTTAAACAATCTTCAATTAGCTTCTCTTGGACGATTTTTGCAAAACCCAACTGGGAATTAGTGTGTGTGTGTGTTTTTCTGGAAAAGTGAATTTTTGGTATATATACTTGTATGCAACCGGTTCAGTCATGGACACAACCGTTTCGGTTTGCATTTTGCCAACTTTTGCATTTTTCTATGTTACTTAGGCATTTACCTTCCAAGCAACAAAATTTTTACTCAAAAATCCTGTTAAAGATTCACACAACATTCATCCACCATTTGGAAATTTCAACAATCATCCAATCTTAAAACTCAAATCATCATTCTTATGAACTAAACCAAAACTCAACTAAAACTCATAGTCATAATGCATTAACCAAATAACCTAAATCATAGAAATAAAATGAAAGTAAATGAAATAAGAAATAAAAATCCTAAATGCATCAAATCAAAAAGAAATAAATAGTTCATGAAGTTCAAGCAAATAATTGCTTGTTTATTACGGTCCCTTGTCTTCTCCTTAGAATTCCTCAAAATACTCTTGTCTTAGGATGTCCTCGCTTTGAAATTTTCCGGTTAACTCACGGTAGGTTTCAAAAGTTTTGAACTTCCTCATGAATCTTCTTCCGTCCGGACAAAGTATATCGAACTTAACATGCCAATCTCCATCTCCAGGTTGTCTCTTGTAAATACCGACCCTTCGGTTTCCACTCAAATTCTTAAGTTGCACCGAAAAAGAACCTAAAAAGTCGGTCAACTTCTTGTAGACTAGTATGTTTTTGAATGGGTTATAGAAAGCTTCTACCGCCAATGCACGTTCCATTTCGTCCTCGATATCAAAATAAGGCGGAGCTGATGGTCCAAACATTTGGTTTCCTTGGTTATCACGTCCCACTTCAAAACACGTCAAATCATCATTTGCTTCCATGAACTCCAAATCCTCCATAAATTCCAAAGTTGGGCCTCTTGGTTTTGGATAGTATGTTTGCTTTGAAATACCATCATCAATAGTCATAGTGCCTCTTCCCATGTCTATAATTGCACCACAAGTTCGTAGAAATGGTCTCCCCAATAGTAGTGGTAAACTTTTGTCCAACGGAATATCTAGGACAAGAAAATCGGCCAAATACGGTTGATAGCCAATTTGCACTCTCACATTCTTCACCTCGCCCATTGCTTTGGCTTGAGAATTATCCGCCATAGTAAGCTTTGAATGATTAGGTTGCGGATTACTTAGACCTAAAGTCATAAACAATGGATAGGGCATCACATTAACACTTGACCCCGTATCGGCTAAAGCATAAACCGGTGTAGTCCCATTCACTTTTATTAGTAACACAAAATTTCGGATCCTTTTCCTTCCTTGGCATGCCTCTAAACAAAATTCGATCTCGCTCCTCCTCCGTTAGATTCTTATCTTCCAATCAAGCCCTCGCTAGCATTACGCATCAATTTCTTACGGTAGAGCACATAATCTTGGAGTACCTCTATCACCGGTTTCTTTTCATTTAGCTCAAGAAACTTTTGTTCTAGGTTTTCTAAAATAGCTTCTTTTTGTTTGTCGGTTAAGGGTTTGAAAGTGTTTGTAGTGGGAGGTGATGATGGTGTGTAATCATTTTTGGTGGTGGTTGTTGTTGGGGTTAATTTGTTTGATGAAGTTTTCTTCCGATTTGCTTTTCCCATTTTAACTACTTCCACATCTTTCTCCTCCATGTTTGCACATACTTCCACTAACATTTCGTTTACTCCTTTTCCTTCTCCCAATGCAAAATCAAGCTTACACTTGGTAGTTACAAGAAAATCCCTACCAAAACACAAATTGGGTTCATCCGAATTCCCTTCTTCTAACACAACAAAATCTGTTTCAAAAATGTGACCATGAATATTGACTTTAAGATTTTTAACCATCCTTCTTCCATATGCTTCATAGTCCAAACGTACATGACTAATTTCGTCAAGAACCTTCTCCAAAATGTAATTCTCTCCATAAGCCATATTAAGTTGCGCGTCCCAGGCACTTACTCCTTCTACGTTGCACGTGCATACCAAACCTCATGAATGGTGAATCATACACCGTCAAAGGTGCTTGTGTGAACACTACGACCCTTTCCTTCTTGGGAATTTGAACTTTGTTTTCACCCGTTTCCTCCATATTGACCGTATCAATCCCCAATTCTTTCTTACTCTCTTCCAAGATACCTCCAATCTTTTCCAACGAACTTCCGGTATCCTTGAACATTTCGTCCAAGTTACGAAGGTATTCCGAGATTCCACTCAAACTATCCATACTAACTAGACAAACTAAAACAAAACAAAATCCGAACTATTAGCGTTAGAGTTAGTAAAAAACAAGAACAACTATAGAAACATATACTAAACAAGTTAAGATACTACACAAAACTAAAAACATAGGTTAAAACTCAAAATCTAAAAATGATAAAAACTAACACAAAAACTCCAACCGGATTCGGTTGGCTCACCAACCGAATCGGTTGGTTGAAATAAACAGACCAAGTGATCAAACCGGATCCGGTTGCGGGTTGCAACCGATCGGCTGGATCGACACCAAAATTTTTTATTTTTTTATTTTTTTTATTATTAAAAACAGAATTTAAATGCAATTAAGGAATCATAAAGATGTACTAAACTCTAATTAATAAAAACTCTTCATAAACCAATAATTTAATAACTTAATAACAAAACCATTAAACTAAAAATTAAATTAACCACCAATTAAAATCTACCATTAAGATAATTAAACATATAACTGAAAAGTTACTATAAAAACTGAAATTAATCTAAAACTTAATAACTAATAAACATCAAATGTAAAGAAAGTATAAATAAATCTAAGAAATCATTAAATTATAAGACATAATCTGCAAATAAAATCTAAAATGACAAGAATTACTCTAGGAACTATAACACAAATAACTAAGTAAACTAGAACAATAAAATCGAAACTAAAATTACTCCAGAAAGTCTAACCGGATTCGGTTGGATCATCAACCGAATCGGTTAGCTTTTTACCAAAACCCTTTTTTTTTTTTTACCAAATTCAATTCCAATACTACCAATTTTAAAGAAAATCAAAGAAAATTAAAAAAAATCCCCGGCAGCGGCGCCAAAAACTTGATGTGCTACGTGTGGTGCAAGTTTTAAAATTTATAAACACGATTTAACCGTCTAACCTATTAACACATACGAGCAAGTATACTCGTCCGTGATAGCAAAGTTTGGTAAGTCGAGATCGTCCCAAGGGATTTTTTTTATTGAAATTGTTTTTGATGAAAAGATTCCAACAAGAAAGCTTGTCAAGGCTTCCTCAAATAGTTATGTTATAGCGAAATTCAATAATAAGAAATATATATACTTGTGTGTAGTCTATAATCAATCAGAAATAATGTTCATGAATGTTTGGTGTATACTCTTGATGTGATGCACAAATCATAAGCAAATGATCTCCAACCATGGTATATGTTTGTAAAAATCATTCTAAGAACAAAAACATTTAGGTAATCCTTTTGGTCCTTATCCTAATGATTATTCTTAAGAAATCCCATTTGTTTGCAACATGTTCTTATTAAATTTGTTCTTACGAATCTTTCGACCCTTTCTTGATGAAAATGTTCTAGTCTTGTTTTAATAAGCAAACATGGTGGTTGTCAATCACCATATCCCCATACTAGTTTGTCACTCAACTTTTTGGAATAAAACACAAAAGAAATCCTTTCGGTCCTTTTTCTTAAAACATGTTTTATCAACAAATCAAACCAAGACTAGTATTTTTCCAACAAACTCATTTAAACAAGATCATATATACATGCATCACATTTTGAGAACACTAATATGATTAACTACATCCCAACACACAAGTATATCCCAAAACTACTCCATGATAATAATAATAACTAAACACAAATCATAACAAAGTAACTCAAATAATTCAAGAGAATAGAAATCCATAACAAAGTTCATAGAATACCTAAACTTTTGTGATTACAAGAATTAGAATTCGTGGATTGTAGCAACCACGTGCCTCCAATCACCTAGATTCACCGTATAACTCCAAACCACCAAAACTATGGATGAGAATTGTTCCCTCCTTGCTTCGGGCGTTTTACAGGTACTAGACTTTTGGGCTTGATAAAAATGATTGGTATTGGTTTTGAAGTAAACTAATAAACTTTTGGTTGTGTCACCCCTAGTAAACTAGGACTAGGTGCATTATATAGCCTCAAATGCTTGCTCAACTGATAAAAACGTTCCCAACAAGTTATTATCAAGAAATGATCGGACTCCAATGATTATGGGGAGTTAAGGCAACAATAAATGCAACTTTGTGTAACTGCAGTGTATGAAACCGGATCGGTTGCGTTTTGACCAAATGCCCATCCGGATCGGTTAAGGGTTGTGACCGAACGGTGGGTAATCTGTTTTGACTTTTGTTGACTTTCGCTCATACGCTTCATTCTTTGCTTTCATTGATGATTTCCAAGGCAAAACTTGATCTTCCCTTGTTGTAGATACTTAGAAATCATTGTGCTTCCCAATCATTGAGTCCAAAAGCTTCCTTGCTCGACTTCCTTCCTCGAGAATCTTCCTAATGTGCATAAAAAACTTCATTTCTTCATCATTCGTGATACCTTGCTACATATACATACACAATACGCATCTATTGCACTTTTGCAACAGTTATGAGTAAATATAGCCGATTATCATGCACAAAACCAATAATAACGCTACTAAAAACAAGTTCATTTTAGGCGTTATCAAACCCGTTCTTGTAATGAAAGGACCCTGTGGTACGCTTCAGTGCCACAATCCTTATAAAAGGAGCGAAAGCTTCTTACTTTTGAGTAAAACTTATCAAACCTTTCACTTTTAAAAGGTTTTCCTCAAAAGAACAAGTACTTCCCCTTATAATTTTCAAAACCTCAAAAGTTTACATCACTTGTTGAGGGGGAGTATTTGATTAAAACTTTGTTCACAAATTGTTCTTCGTAGAAATCTTCCCACAAAACTTCCTAAAATGGTCATATTCGATATTAAAATTTCATCAAAATAACATTTATGCCATTTTGGGGAAAAAATTATGTGATAAGAAATATGTTGTATTGCAAATAAATCTTTGTGTACTCTGAGACTTAACCAATGAATTGACGAGATCTTAAATGTTAGTAACTTCGAAAAAGACTTATCCGGGATGGGTAATAATTTCAAGCTAGTTCGCTAGTGATGTAGCGTGTCTCATGAAAGGACTTGTCCGAGTAGAATGTACCATTAGAAACTCTTAGACATGAACTTTGGCGGGTTTGACAACCTTTCGAGGCTTATCCACACCTTCAAGATAGTTACTAGAGCTAGTTGTCACCTAAAAGCCGACAATGTAACTCTTTAACTATGCAAGCGTAACTTGTGTCGCGGGGGATTGTCTATCTTGAGTTGATCAATTCAAAAGTGCGTGCTCTTCTTTCACCGCCGCTTTCTTTCAAAATACTTAAGCACGCGTGTGGAGGGGAGTATTTCAAGCAAAATCTTAAACTCTCACAATTGGTATTAAAATGTTTCTTAATCATAACCACTTTGAGAGATTTTCATGAAAATGGTTTTATGGCAATGGAGTTATAAGGTGACTAAGGTTAGGAATAAGCGTCCTATGATCCGCCAGAGCTGGGAGGATCTACCCAAGGACACCACCAATAGTTAGAATTAGAAGTCCTTAGGTATGATCATAAAAAGGAGAAAATGAGAATCGGAGAAAGAATGAGTTGAAGAATTAAAAAGAAAAGGGTGAAAAGAAATAGCCCTCCAGTTATTCAACTTAGAAGCGAACACCGGGTTCAATTCATAAGCTATCTTGGTTGTCACTTGATGACACCGGTATTGAAGATCAAAGTCGTCATAGACCCAAAGGATGGCGCATGCACTAAACCTTCTTAGCCACTCAAGTTTCTCAACGAAGCTTGTTTCATTCTCACAAGGAACCCTACGTAAACTATCGGCTTTCTCTTAGAGATTGCTTGTATTGAAGCAAGGAGACCCTCTCCACAGTCTCATTTCAGAAAACCAAAGCGCACTATTGAGTCTAGAGCCACGAGATTCATCAAAAGGTCTCATAGGTACACTTGACATTTTATCACTTGTAATTCAACAATAAGAACGCAAGTGATACATTATCGTCCTTCACAGATCTTAGCAATCTGTCGAGAACATTTATGAGAGGTTCACAATTGTGATCCTCGGTGATTGAATGAAAACTCCTGCCAGGGTCAACATCAAACATCCCTGACAGCAGGTCACTTCGGTAACTCCCCGTGGATTACGCTTAGTGTGTCTCAAACGGTCTACAGTCGTGAGGTGATACTTCGGTGTACCTCGGCAACTCATCGAGCGTCAGAGATGTACATTTTGATACATCGCGTTATCTCACTTGTGGGACTCCAGTTCAGAAACGGCCTTTGTGATAATTAGAGAAGTGTTTTCACACTATTCTATTAGCACCCTCGAAATTCAAACTTGTAAGTGCCGGAATCCGCTTATTACTAACCGATGTTTTTTGTTTTCTTCTTATGGACTGCTTCCGAGCGGACTGATCATGCATATTCTTACATGCTCATACCAACAACATCACTAATGGAAGTTCTCTCAAAAGGCAACACAAAGTCAGAATGATTCTTCATCAATGTCGAAGAATCTACAAAGTTTAAAGACTAAGAGAACTACATTAGTATGAAATCAACGCGTTAAAAGGCGTGTGAGCATGTTGAAGAAAGGCATTGAGACACTTGAGCAATGAAGCAGACCTAATGCAGACAACAACAACATACTATCACTACCATCACAAAGAACAAAGATCAAAGAACAAAGAAAATGATGACGTCAAAGCAGAACTTTTCAAAGGAAACAATTTCTCTACACTGGGGAGATTGTTCGAATCAAGGCAATTCTTCTCACAAGAAAGAAGAATGTCAGAAGACGTCAAAGCTACTATTACATTAGCATCTTCAACGTTTATATTATCAATCACTAACACTTAGGGGGAGATTGTTGGAATCACTCCTAAACTATATTTCAAGTGTTAGTAATTAATATGTAATAGTTAGCTTAATATGGCTTTTATGTTAGTTATCATGACAAGGCTTATGTAAAAAGCCCATGAGCCTTGGCCCAAGCCCATAAAGGAAAGGAAGGGAACTTGCATGTTGCCCTAGTTCCTTCCTATAAATACTCTTGTAAACCCTCACTTGAGGGTTGGTTGTTCAATTCACACATTTACTCTCTACGCATAACTCTTCAATATTCATACGTGTATGTGTGTGTGTTTGTTCATCCGATCACTTCTTATCTATCTCTTATATTGATGCTTATGTTACAAACATGGTGACCTAACATATTTTAAAGACTAATGTCACTGATTTTAAAGGTGGGTTTGAGTTTGATTTATAATAAACTAAATAAACGAAATGAAATTCAAGTAAATAAAAGATGTGAGCAATCAGTAGAGAGAAATATGCTAGCCTAGTTACAAATCTTGTTACGCCATAATCCACTTTTCCTATATATGCCTTCTATCGCTCCATGTGGGGGTAAATGTCACTAGACTTCTTTGGGTAAATTCGTCTAACCTATGTTCCATAAGTTTCTATTCCATAACCATGAGATTACAAGAGTTCATGGGTTAACCTACTTTGAGTCATTAAGTACCCGCTACAATCTAGACTTATTCGTATGGAGACCCAACCTCTCAGAACTTAGGCCTCCCCTTAACTTCTTAAGTGTATCCGTTTGGAAGGTGATCCTATGGTCAATTCACACACAAGATAGTGATAGTCATATGGTCAATAGGAAAGCCGACCTCTCAGATCTTAGATTCCCCGTCAACCTCTTACCCGTACTTGCAATCTATTTGTCTAGGGTCATACGGTCAATTCTCCTAGCTTCATAGATACTACCAAACATCAATACTACTGAAATGAAGGTGTCCACGCAAAGAAAATATGCACATAAAGCGATACGAAAATGAGAAAACTAAATCATGACAATAACAATTTCATAACTAGGCTAACACCAAAGGTGTTTAGCCGATCATATTAAATAATGCAGAGAATTCAATGTTTAGAATCATAATGAAAGACATTGAATCAAATACAAAAGTTTGATATGAAATACTAAAACTTATGTAAGTAATGGCGTGAATTCTCCCTTAGAAATGGTCGAGATTCTGATATATAGTCTCTCTCAGAGGCCCTTTCTCCCTTGGTGTTGTGTATTGGGAAGATGATGTGAAAATGCAGAATTAGAGCTTGTATTTATAGCCTCGTTTAATTTACGGCGTAACCTCATGAATTGGTTACACCGTAACCATCAAATCTCAGACGATCTCATCCTTAGTAATATTTCTACAGCGTAACTTAAGACTAAGTTACGATCGTAGAAATCTCGGTAAATTAATCACCACTTCTACGTCGTAACCTTGTAGATTGGTTACGACGTAAGTGTCTTGACCACCAAATTCATGTAAGTCTTGAAATATATACGACGTAACTATGCTGAAAAGTTACGACGTAACCTTGAACTGCGTTGAATTTGGTCTTCATAGTGTAAATCCTAGTTACGGCGAAGGTGGAGTATGGAACTACGTCGTAACCTTTGTCTGGCCAGCATACTCTTGTATTTCTCTTTTATTAACCTTCCAAATCCGCATCTCTTTGTTCTTATGTTCATTAATAACCTGAAAATGAAATATTAACAAATAAGAGTATATATTCAAGTAAAATGATATAAATGATGAGCATATTAGGGAGAAATTAACAAAAAAATATCAGGACTATTTGATGTTATCAATACCCTACACCAATTATTTGCTAACAATGAAATTACCATTCGCTTCTCTTGTCCAAAAACATATCAACAAAATGGTAAATCGGAATGGATGATACGAACCATTAACAACCTCATTCGCACACTTTTATTTCAAACACACTAGCCACCCACTTTTTGGGTTGAAGCACTTCACGTGGCAACCTACCTTTTAAATCTTTTACCCTCCACAGCAATAAATAATGAGATTACCCATACACGGCTTTATAAGGCCACACCCAACTACACGGATCTTCGTGTTTGGTTGCCTTCGCCATCCTCACATATACGCCAATCACAAGCTTGAACCACGTGCCACACTGACTATTTTTTGGGGTATCCTACAAACCATCGTGGCTATCGGTGTCTCGATCTACACACCAACAAAATAATCCTCTCTCTTCATGTTACTTTTGACGTGACGGTTTTTCCCTATGGATCTATGACACCTAACACCTCGCCTCCATACACCTTCCTTGAAACTTCACCTAACTATCATTCAAGAACATCTAATTAACACTCCTCTCACACAATATATACCCACTCCTGCTCTGCATACTACACCTCTTCCGGTTCAGCCCAATCTCATGCAGCCCACTCACCTTCCATTGCCACGAATCATGGACCTGATCCGTCTAGCCCATTTCAAACCCCAGCCCACTACGCCAACCCCACATCCATAGCCCACCTCCTCACAAAATCCCTCTACTTCATATGGTTTGCCTCCAACCACTGGTGTTGTTTCACCAGCACCACCTCCCAATCCCAACCCTGTGTCGACTCACCCCATGGTCACTCGCTTTTGTGTTGGTTCTAAACTTCCTACTCAATGTTTCACCTTAAATGTGTCCACCATTTCCCAAGTCCTACACACATGCTTTCAATGACCTAATTGGTATAGTGCCATGATATATGAATATAATGCATTAATTAAAAATAATACTTGGATTCTTGTGCGTTGACCACAAGACGCGAACATTGTTCGTTCTATGTGGCTTTTTAGTCACAAAAATAATGCAGATGGTAGTCTTAGTCGCTACAAGGCTCGCCTTGTGGCGAATGGCAGCACACAGCTTACAGGTATTGATGTTGATGAGACCTTTAGTGTGGTTGTCAAACAGTCAAAACTATACACATTGTTTTGATCCTTGATATATCTCGACATTGGCCTGTTCATCAGCTCGATGTCAAGAATGCATTTTTGCATGGTCACCTATCTGAGACTGTTTATATGCATCAGCCCTTTGGTTTTCGAGATCCTCGTCATTTCGATCATGTTTGTATTTTGTAGCGCTCTTTATATGGACTTAAGCATGCACCTCGGGTCTAGTTTCAGCGGTCTGCGGCTTATGCTTCTCGTGTTGGTTTTCATCACAGTCGGTGTGAGTCCTCGCTGTTTATTTATCGACAGGGCTTGGATGTTTCTTATTTATTGTTATATGTTGATGATATAGTTTTGACAACATCATCACCCACTCTTCTACAACATGTTATTACTTCTCTTCATGCAGAGTTTTCCATGACTGATCTTGGACCTCTTATTTATTTCCTGGGCATTTATGTGACACGCAATAATGCAGGGATGCTTCTTTCTCAATCCAAGTATGCCACTGAGGTTCTTGAGCGTGCTAATATAACCCTTGTCGGACTCCTGTTGACACAAACACCAAACTTGCGGTTGATGGTGATCCTGTCTCCGACCCTACTTTGTATTGCATTCTTGCAGGTTCTCTACAATATCTTACATTTACTAGACCCAGATATATCTTATGTTGTGCAACATGTTTGTCTTTTTATGCATGATCCTCGGGAGCCGCGTTTCTCTGCTCTTAAGCGGATCTTACGTTATGTTCAAATGGTCTTCGTCCGAATGGGCACGGATCGAACGGTTCTAGGTGAAAACGGCCACAGATCAAACGGGCCTATTTTAATTTCGAAAGAAACATGTTTGGATTTGAGTTTGGGTCATATGAGTGAGTCATATCCTAGCACTACTTAGAACTTAATATAATAAGCTATCAGTTATTACTAGCTTACAACACAAAATATAGATAGATGAGAATTTTAAACCAGGTTAAAAAATTTAGAAAAAATTACACGTTTGGTCCCTATGATTTGCTCAGATTTCATGTTTAGTCCCTAATTCGTTTTAATTACACCAGATATACCTATTTTTGAAACCTTGCACTCATTTAGTCCCAATTATGGATGGGTCGTTAATTTATCCGTTAAGTGTTAAAATATTATGTGCCCGTTAGTACATCCGTTAAGATTTTTTACACCGTTAGTCCTCATTTTTTTAAATGAATTAAAAACTCGTTTTTATTCGTTTACGTCCATCTTTTTTACGTCTTTATTACGTTTTCGTCCGTTGTTTACGTGTTCGCCCATTGGTTTATGTTCTCGTCTGTTTTTTTACGTTTCCGTCCGTTTTTAAACGTTTTCATCTGGTTTTTACGTTTTTGCCTTTTTTTTTATTTTTCATCTGTTTTTTTACGTTTTCGTTTGTCTTTATACGCTTTTGTCATTTTTTTACGTTTTCGTCCGTTTTAAACGTTTTCATCCATTTTATTTATGTTTTCGTTCGTTTTTTTACGTTTTCATCCAATTTTATGTTTTCGTCTGTTTGTTTAACGCTTTTGTCAGTCTTATACGTTTTTTACGTTTTCATCCGTTTTTTACGTTTTTGTCCATTTTTTTACGTTTTCGTCCATTTTTTAAACGTTTTCATCTGATTTTTTTATGTTTTCGTCATTTTTTTTACGTTTTCGTCCTTTTTTTTACGTGTTCGTCCATTTTTTTTACGTTTTCATCATTTTTTACGTTTTTGTCATTTTTTTACGTTTTCATCCGTTTGTGTTTATACGTTTTAGTCTGTTTTTTTGTGTGTTATTTTTACGTTTTTGTTTGTTTTTATACGTTTTAGTCTGTTTTTTTACGTCTTCGTCCATTTTTATCCGTTTTCGTATGTTTCTCACATTTTAGTCTGTTTTTTTATGTTTTCGTCCGTTTTAGTCATTTTTTTACATTTTCGTCCATTTTTAAACGTTTTTATCTTTTTTACGTTTTCGTCCGTTACTTTACGTGTTCGCCTATTTTTTTTACGTTTTTGTCAATTTTTTACGGTAATTGTCTACCTTTTTTTTACATTTTCGTCCATTTTTATCCGTTTTCATCATTTTTTACGTTTTAGCCCCCTTTTTAACGTTTTTGTCCATTCTCGTCCATTTTTAAACGGACGAAAATGTAAAAATGGACAAAAACATATAAAATCAAATGAAAACGTAAAAAAACATACGAAAACGTTAAAAAAATGGACAAAAACGTAAAAAAATAATGTGCTAAAACGTAAAAAAATAACGAAAACGTAAAAAAAAATGAACGAACACGCAAAAAAAGTACTAAAAGTATAAAAACAAACAAAAACGTAAAAACATATAAAAACGTTTAAAACGGACGAAAACGTAAATAAAGACGAAAACATAAAAATGGACAAAAATGTAAAAAAAAGACGAAAACATAAAAAATAAAAGGATGAAAATGTTTAAAAACGGACGAAAACTTAAAATGACAAAACGTGAAAACATGAAACATAAAAAACATGCGAACATGTAAAACGGAAAGCGTAAAAATATACTAAAACATTAAATAAATAAATAAATAAATAAATAAAAAAAAAAAAAGAAGATGAAAACGTAAAAAAATGGCAAAACTTAAAAAACGAACAAAATCGTAAAAAAACGAATGAAAACGTAAAAAACTGACAAAAACGTATAAAAACAAATGAAAACTTAAGAAAAACAAATGAAAACGTTTAAAAACGGACGAAAACATAAAAATAAAAAAAATGGACGAAATGTAAAAAAAACTGACAAAAACGTAAAAAACAGATAAAAACATATAAAACAAACGAAAGCTTAAAAAACAGATGAAAACGTTTAAGTGGACGAAAACGTAAAAAAATGACAAAAAACATAAATAAATAAATAAAAATAAAAATAAAATAGACGAAAACGTAAAAAAAAATAGACGAACAAGTAAAAAACGGACGAAAACGTACAAAAGATGGACGAAACGGATAAAAACGAGTTTTAAATTCATTTTAAAAAATCAGGACTATCGGTGCAAAAAATCTTAACGGAGAGACTAACGGGCACATATTATTTTAACACTTAATAGATAAACTAACGGCCCATTCAAAATATGGACTAAATGAGTATAAGGTTTCAAAAATAAGTATTTTTGGTGTAATTAAAATGACTTAGTGTTTAAACATGAAATCTGAGAATAGCACAAGGACCAAACATGTAATATTTTCAAAAACTTATATGTATCACTTTTTAAAAGTTCAATACAGAAATAAAGAATGATAAAAAGGAGAACTCTAATAAATGTAAAGATTAAGAATTTAAAATTAGAAACTAACAAAAATTAGGGTGCGCTTGATCCAAAGAAGGTAATGGAAATAGCAAAGGTAAATGATATATAATGTAATATAAAGGAATGGAATTGGGATTATCATTATCTTTGATAGTGCTTGGTTTAAGAAAAACACATTAACTTCCAAAGTGGTGGTGGTGGTGGTTGCTGGTGGTGGTGGCGGTAGCAGTGGTGGCTGGTGGTGGTGGTGGTGGTGGCTGGTGGTAGTTGTGATGGTGGTTGTAGGTAATAATTATCATTCTTCCCAATTTATTGGGTAATGACTCATTACCTTCTATTGAGTAATGAGTCATTGTATTATAGTCAACCAAACACATTTTTTTTTATTACCTTACCTCATAACCACCAATCAAGCATGCCCTTAATGTACTTGTGGATAAACACTTATGTAATTTTCCAAACGAGATGATTATCACGTAGCTGTAACGGACATATAGTTTTCCATAAAATTTGGTTGCGCCAGTTTTTGCGTACGTTATTTATATATTCTTGAATTTGTTAGTGTAGTTTAAATGTAACAGTCCTATCCTGTGCAGTGTGTGCGTTTTTCTTTTTATGTAGATAAGCTATTATGACAACAGTTAACAGATTATCGTTAGTCATGGTTTGGCTTGTCGGTGGTTCAACAAAAATTTAAAAATTTAGTTGTAATAGTTCGATGCAAATAGATGTGTGTTTATTTTTCATTTTTTTGTATGATATTAACATAGATGTTTTAAAAAAATAATAAAAAAGACAGTATTGGTAAATGCTAAAATAATCTTCCAAATAGCCCATTATTGTGTATATGGGTGGCATGGATAAAAAGAATGTGGCTCATATATAAAGTTATTGACCATTTTCTATTGGGCTTAATTGTTCAAGAAATTGGACCTAAGCCTGGAAGGCTACCTAACTTCCTATTCGGTGTTGATAATGGTTAGACCTTACATATACCTCACGAATGACATTTATAGTTTACGTACAGTGATTATACGAGCTAATAATAACTGATGATTTCATACATAGACAAAGACAGATTATGTATATTTTTCAATGCAAACAGAATGATTATTTGCAGGCTTGCAGCATTAGAAGGAAAAGAAAATGAGAAGATGTAACAATTTTAGATAGCGTTTAGTTGTAAGAAATTTTTTTTTTCTTTTTTTGTTTTTAAATTGCTTGAGAAGGGAATGATTTTTTTTTTCTAGATGAGAGTTTGAGAATTTTAGAAAACCTGTTTATATGAAGTTATATTTTTTTCTTTTTACAAAAAAAGGTTACATCGGATTGCGACGGTGATCGGCGATGACGAGGATGGAAGGTGGCGATGTTACAAATGATGATTAGGATTAAAATGAGATAGTTGAATGATAGATTGAGAATTCTGTCTTTTTCTTTGTTAGAGAGAAGCAAGTGAAGAAGTGTAAATTGTGTTTTCACTAGTCTAGTTAAAATTAGAAAAGTGAGACTTTTTATTTTTTTATTTTTTATTTTTTAAGTTTTCCTATAAAAAAATATTTCTTACCAACTAAAGACATTATATTACGGTGTTATAAGGTTTTCAAGATCGGGATCCTATCTAGGATTGTTTTTCTCTTTGCAAGATCGTGATCGTAAGATTGGATCAGGATCTTAAAATCCTACTATAATGTTATTTCTTAATAGTTTTTGTAATATTATACAAATTCACAAATTATTATACATTATAAACACAAAATATTCTGAATGTTTCATAGAAATGTTATCCTAAATTATAATTATAAAATGTTTAAAAAGGTTAATATGTTGTTTTTGAATTATACAAAAAAACAAGTCTTAAATTTGAATTTTTTAGTTGACTAAAATACACGGTTGGTCCATAAACTTGTACCTGCGCATCACATTGGGACAAACCTTGCTTTTTTCATCGTTGCGAGTCCAAAACTTGGGTGTTATACTCTAGACAAGTCCCTTGACCAATTTTCTGTTAGTCAACGTCTGTTATTTTCCCCAGCTGCCTTGCACATGAGGGCAAAATGGGTATTTCATTGTTTTGGTTAATTATTTTGGTGGTAAGACTGGTACAACCTTAGGGACTAACGGTGTATTTAATCAATAAAATTATACCATCACTACCACCACCGTCCCTTTATCTCTTCATCATGCTTCTCTCTCTAAATTTCTGCTTCTCTCTCTAAAATTACCACCATCACTATTCTCAAATCTTATAAACTCCTCCACAAAAAAACATAATCTCAATCAAACACCATCACCATTCTCTTTCTAAAATTAATATCATCACCATTTTCAAATCATGTAGGTTAGATTAAACACCCGAAAATGGTAACTCATTTTCAAATCATGTAGGTTAGATTAAACACCCAAAAATGGTAACTCTTTTCACAATATGTTTATGTCTCGATTCATTTCTTAAAATGATTTTTTCTGTATATCTTTGTGTCTGTATGAACACTTTTTCATCTGTTTTTAAATTGCGGATCGCGAAGCTGACTAATACATGCGGCAAAAAGAGTGTCGACCAGACCGTGGAACTAGCGCTGGGCCGGCGTGCGGGCAGAAAAATGTAAGAATGTTCGAAGGCGTGTCAGCGTAAATAACACGCATACAAATGTTATTTAAGATTTTCTCTCGCTATGAGCATGTACGGTTCGCCATCAAGCTTAGCAAACAAACAACAAAAACCTAAGTCAGCTGGTAACATACAAAGATATATCAAGACACCTCCGCCGCAACACGACGGGTTCAAATTACTTGTTTCGTACAAAAGACATTCAAGGGATTAAAACATTTTTTAATGTACCTTATTAGTTACTAATGTAACTTATTAGTTATTTAAAATAAAAATAACAATGAAATTAAACTTCAAAGGTATAAACTATAAATTAATTATTTAAAAAAAAGGAAAAAAAAAGTTTACAAATACCTTGCATCTTTTTCAAACAAAACCTGCAGATCCACACACACAAATCGCATTCGACCTAAATCCACACATGCAAATCACACGAAAAAAAAAAAAACCGGACGTTGTCCGACATACGCACATCAATCGCGGACCCAAATTTAGAGCCTTGAGTAGGTCGACCGACAACCGCGGTGCGATTAGCGACTTTATTTGGTTTAAGATTTTGATAGAAGGAAAGGTTTGAAAAAAAGATTATAACAAATCATAGATCATGATATAGTGGTTGTCGTCTCTCATTTCTTTTCTTCAGGAACTTTTCCTCGTAGTTGTAATGCCTCGTTTCTTATGTTAATTCCAAAGATACAAGATGCTAAAATTGTTAAAGATTTACATCCTATTAGCTTAATTGGAAGTGTGTATAAAATTATTGCTAAGGTGTTGGTGATTATATTTATTGGGAATTAAAACACTTAACAAGTTTGTACTGCTGCAAATTACACTAACAGTACTAACTGAGTTAGTACTGCCAGAAGAAACTTTGTATTGCTGAGTCTGAAGAATGAAGATTTGTACTGCAGTGTTAAAAGACGTGTAAAGTGATATGTATAGAATATATTTAGGATATACTTATATAGTTAGACTTATACGAATATTCTGCATGTTTAGAATATTGACAGTTATCTTGTAAAGGACTCCTTGTACCTATAAAAGGAGATCATAGGTTAAGGTGTTACAATATCTTTACATACGTTTTGTTTCAAGGTTGTAAACTCTAGTGATATTCAGATCACTCGTATTATTTGCTTAATAATATTGAAGTATTTGGTGTTAACTATTTGTTCTAGTATTGTCTCATACATTAAGTATCAAGTAGTAGATTCCGCATACTATTTGGTAATACTCAAAGTATCTTAGCTCAAGGCTCAAGTATGTTATAGATCCTCATAAGTGGTATCAGATCACGGGGCTCTAGATCTAGGATCTACAAGGCTTTCTTGATGAAGAAGAAAAAATTTGAATTAGGTCAAAATTCGTATCTTTCTGCAGGGCTGTTTTCACAAGGCGATAACCCATTCGTTAACCATTGGATCGGGCTGAAATTTTTGTTGTAGGTTCTTGGCATCTCAAGGTAGATTCTCACAGGAGGGATATTTAATATGAGCTTTCGATCAAAAGATATAAGTTCATGAAGTCTGATGCAGAAAAAGGTTGTAGTAAGTCGAATTTTTAGGGTTTTTATGCTTCGAATTCATTAGGGTTTCTATATGAAATTTGAATAAGGTTTATTTGATAACCCTAATATTGATCGATATTGGTGGTATGTTGCTGCTATACGTGATTTATTGTGTTTACATTAGCGATCATGGAGCATAAAACAGGTTAGTGACACTAAAAAGTGTCACTAAAGATGCTGAATGTTAGGTTTTTGCTATGGAGGCTGTTAATGATGCTGATGATACGTTTAGGGTTCTGATCTGATGCATAGTGTTTAATGAATTATGTTCATGGGTAATAAAAGAGAGGGATAACCTCTGTTGATGCTGAAGCAAACCCTAAGCATTATCGTTGCTATTACTATCATATTGCTTGAATGAGGTTACTGCTAGAATTGGAAGTCATGATACGTTTAATATTACTAGTACCTCTACTTTTTATATTTTTAAGGTTACTGTTAGACATACAAAGAAGGACTGAGGTTACTGGTATACATGCTTCCTTTGAGACGTATTTTTGTAGGCAAACCCTAGCTCACATATTAATACTGATGCGTATCAAATGGTTAGTACTGCTCCATTTGCACTTGGTACTGTTGTCGTTAGTTTGTACTATTTTCACTGACTTTGTATTGCTGGTCGTTACACTTTGTACTGCTCTCTCAAGTTTGTACCGCTAGTTCCATATCGGTTAGTACTGCTTGTGTAAGTTGTTTATACTGGTGCCTATATTCGATACTTTGAACTGCTATTATATTCGAAGTTATAGCTTCTGTTTTGTGCAAAGTTAATATTGACGTGGTTTTTAAAGCTTCTTGGATAAGTTTTTGGCATGAGTTACGTGAAGTCAGGGGAAGTCAAGATGGTTTCTTGTTTTGTTTGATATCCGATATAATATATTTTGGTTCTCGGACAGTTTGTTATGTGATGACACACGCAAGAATATTTTTGGTTTTTGTTTATTTGTTTGTAAAAGGTTCAAAGCTCGTATTTATTGGAATAATTGATTATGAAGAAGGTTATTTATCGCTAATTTAAAGTTGAAGTGGAGTTTCACAGGTTTGTGCTCTTATCATATCTTAAAGTGGGTATTACACTTTAAAGATAACTTGTTCATGCATTCAAGTGGTGACGAAGATTTGACAAGTCTAGCAAAGGTGTGTGATCTAACTTATGGTGCTCAATGCTCACATTTGCTATCACTTTGATTATGTGTCTCATGGATGATGAGGATTATTGTCAAGAGATTGCGGTCTCCTTATACATAAGTTTTGGGTATACGTTTGGAGTCACGTGGATAGTACAAGACATAAGACGCAAGTTTGGGTTGTTCTAATTCAGCATCAAGTTCGTTATACTTGGTTTTCATCATCAATAATCATTACATAGAGCCGACATTCAAGAGATGGTTAACATATGGGTTTCACGGAAAGCTTAATGTTAAAAATGTTTATCCATTTACATGCGCCATTCGAGGGGAAGATTTTACTACTGCTTATTTGGTATTATTATTGTTGGTTCAAATTTCAATTGCCTTAATTTCATTTATAGTAAGCTTTTTGGTGTTCTTAATGGTGGGTATTTTGAGGCATTAGAAGGATGGATTAGAAGTGTGATATTGGTTCATGGTGGTCGAAATTAAAGTTGCATCTACTTAGATTCTCCTAGTAGATAATGACAAAAAGGGGAAGATGTACTTAGAAGTTTTACAACTTGAAGATCCTTGGTGGTACATGTTATTTAAGTTCACGAGGTGAGCTTAAGGGGAAGATTGTTTCATTCATGGAAGATTAAGACGAAGATTTTGTAATTATCAACTAGGGGAAGATTGTTGGGATTTATATTTGAGTTGATAAATACAAAACAATAAGTGAAGAATGAAGACAATGCAAAACACAAGGGACTTAAAGACCAAGAAGAATTTACTTATTAGTTCTTTGTAAACCTAATTCTCTATTATATAAAGAGATACATGTTATTAGGTTTTAGGTGTGTCAAGATGTAAACACCAGTAAATGTGTGTGTGTGTGTGTAACTAGGCGTAGGGAAAAACGTCTAGGGTTAGAGTCGTTAGAGTTTTGTTCAGCCTCAAGGATCCTTGTGATTCCTGTTATTGTTGAGTAACCGTCCTACACTTGATCAAGTAGGACTGGGGCTGATGTGTTTGTAATTGTTTAGAGTAGAGATGATGACAAGAAACCTTTATACAATAACATTGTTCTTTGATTATTCCGTTGTTTATGTTAATCTTTGTTATTGTTAAATCCTAGATAAAAGGTCTAAACAACCTGAGTTCTCAACGATCTTATATAAGTTTTATCAATACTCTCTTTTGGGAAGAAACTTGGTTAGGGGAGAAAGAGTTGAGATTTCAATTTTCTAGACTCTACGCCTTGGAATCTTGTAAGCAGTTGTAAGTGGATGAAAAGATTCGGCATGCTTCTTTATCCTCTTCTTTTCGTCATCCTTTAAGGGGTAGGGCTGAAGACAAACAATTTCGCCTTCTCCATTCTTGTCTTTTTTATTTGATCCTTACTCAAGTGAATGATCGTTGGTATTGGTCTCAAGATGGTTCGGGTGAGTTCTCAGTTAAATCGGTTCATAATCTTATTGATGATTTTGTTACCTGTGGAGGATGTGCCTACTAGATGAGTGATGGGTAAACTTATTTCGATAAAGATAAACATTTTTTGCTTGGAGAGTGTTCTTGAATAAATTACCTACCCGGATGAATCTTTCTCTAAGAGGTGTGGATATCTCATCTATTCTTTGCCCTATAGGTAATGCTTCGGTTGAATCCTCTTCTCATTTTCTCTTCTCGTGTCCCTTAGCTCGTCAAGTGAGAAGGAAGGTGTTGCATTGGTAGGAGCTCGATGACCATGATTTTTGTTCATATGATGAGCGGCTTCTTTGGTTAATAGCATCCGTATGTCTTCAAGTTTAAAGGTTGTGTTTGAAGGTGTTTGCTACGTGATGTGGTGGGCTATATGGAGATTTAGAAACCGTCTCTTTTTTTATAAGAGTCCTCCCCGTAAGGATCTCCTTTTTGATGATATAGTTCAAAGGACTTTTGCTTGGTGTTATAGTTGTTGTAGTTCTTCTTTTAATTGGGTTAGTTGGATGCAAAATCCTAACCTTATTTCTTTGTAATTCTTCTAGCTCCTTGCTAGTTTTCTAATAATACCCGTCGTTCAAAAAAATTTGTAACACTATCTAAAGTTCTAACATATGTTTACTACTTGATAAAAAATGCATCACATATTGATTGAATGTTAACACAAATATCAAGGATTATTATTATTTTTAGTTGTTAAGATCTCGATTTTGATCTTAAAATCTTACGATTTACGATACTATAATGCAAAATGGATCATGATCCTATGTAGGATCTTTGAGAGATAGTAGTATCTTAATAGGATCCCGATTTTGACCATTAAATCTTAAGCTCTCGATAGATTTGAGCTTACTTTTCTCGAAGGCATCTGATATTTACACGGAATGAAATGATTAGTACACAGAAAAATAGGATGAAATGACAATTATACCCTTACTTGCTTTTACCAAGCTATTTTGTTCTATCTTTCTCACTCATCATAAACCCATTCAAGTTTCCTTCTTCTTCACAGAGGAAAGCAACAATTAAATCGTCAAGACATGTCTACTAAAGATAATCACGCTTTAACTTTTATTGTGTGTATCTATGTTTATTATATACTTTGCAATGATGTAAATCGACTTATTCATATGAATTTTGATATCAGTAGTGATAGATTAGATTGTATACATTTGGTGTTAAGAACAGTTTAGGCTCAAAAATTGATTTAATAATATTGTTCTATTGGGTTGAGACGCCTAATAATAGCGATATTTGGTAGGAGTGATATTTTGTACATTTGGGAGGAGCGATATCTTAGTCTTAGAGTGCAAATAAGGGTTGAGACATTTAGTAATAGCAATATTGTTTATTATAACTTCTTGAAAACATACTTACACAAACAACGATGTAGTTAACGACGCAAGCAGCGACATGGCACATAATAGCGACATACGAACCGTTGTCGCTAATTTAAATGGTTACATATGGGTAGATGTCATTATTGATGTCGCTAGTTTTGCGACTTATATTTACATGTCGCAAAATTTTGCGACTCGTTTCTAGCGACATCTTCTTTTGTGTCGCTAGCATTAAATTTGTCGCTAAAGATGTCGCTACACAAGTCACTAAAAGGCCTTTTTGGCTAATACATGATACTCCCTCCGTCCCTAAATAAATGTCTACTATTGACTTTTGAAGTCTTTTTATCCCAATTTTGACCTTAAATTATTTCATTTGTGTTATGTAATACTCGATGAAAATTATACCAATGAAAGTACATTTAAAATCCAATCTATTCATATGTTTTGCATCAAGTAATACATAATATAAATAAAATACTCCCTCCGTCTCATATTTATTGTCCATATTTCTTTTTATGGATGTCTCAAATTAATTGTCCACTTTCTATATTTAGTAAGAAAAAGAGAATATAATTGAGGAATATTCCATTTGAGTGGTTGAAATTTATAGGGGTCCCACTTTTATTAAACTTTGTGATTCTTGTCCCCTGACAATAATTTTGAGACGGAGGGAGTAATTTAAGTCAAAATTAAAAAAGAAAAACTTTAAAAGTCAATAGTGGATATTTATTTAGGAACGGAGGGAGTACTTTAACATTTGGCTTTTAATAGCGTGCTAGTGTATATCAACTACAAGATACCTATAAATAAGTCCATACTTCACTTAATTTGCTAAACTTGATTAACGTTCTGATTAACTAATGCATATTAAAACTTGGTTAATTGAAGATTGTGGCCATGGGTGAATTCGTGACTAAGCTTGTGAAGAAGATACAATTATTTTGTCAGCACAGTCATTATGGCGTCGTAAGTGAAGCTCTTTAAATGTTTAATTGAATTATATTGATCGACTATCATTTGATGATAATCATTACTCGGTAATATGTTTTATCTTATTTGGTGTAGAGAGTTGACGACACTATAATTGAACGAGAGGATCGCAAGATACAAGGCTTGCCTTAAAATTGGCTAGATTATTTTACTTGTTTTAGTAATCCTTCTAGTAATGATATTTATTAGCTATGTCTCTCGCTGATTATAAGTTAAACCACAAACATCCATATGTTAAGGATATAAGCATTCCATATACGAATGTAACATCCAATTTAAATAGAAAGACACTCTCAGGACAAGTGAAGCTTCAAGTGAGTTTCTGAAATTCAAAGAATATAAAGGCATACCTAGAACTACTTCTTAAGCACAAGCCTAAACAGAAGTCACACATTTTGTGTCGCTACTCGAAGCACATTCAAGATCTTCGAAAACAACATTTAATTGTAATAAAATTTGAGGTAAATCAAACTCGCATGCAAGAGCAACTGCTTGAGGAGGAGTTGGGTAACGAACAAAAGTGGGTGCGACCCCTAAGTCACAAAATTTCATTTTTAGTAGAATTGGTTTTGCTATTCAAAAGGGGGTTGCGGCACAACTTGTTGCGTTCTTTGCCTGCCATCTTATTGTAATCCGTTATTACAAGTAATAATAGAAATACCTAATTAAAAAAAAAAATTGAAGGTAACAAGGAAAGATTCTCACATACGTATATTTGATTGTAAGGTTTTGTTTTAACATGTATCCCGTAACAAAATTAAGTGGCAAAGATGTGAAACCTCTGTAAAACCTTTTATTAAAGGTGAGCATTGGGCGGTTTGGCATGGTTTTTTGCTAAAACCAAACCCTGAATCAAAAGTTCGTTTTTAAGTTTGTAAAACCAAACCCCGCACCAAAAGTTTGGTTTGGTTTTTCTATTTTGATTTTTTGCGGTTTGGTTTTCGGTTTTTTTCATTGGAGGGTCATCTTTCTACAACTTTGAAATCACTTTCGCAAACAGTTACCGCTATTAGACAAAGTTATCTAAAAAGACAAAGATCTGTCACAGAGGTAAATATGATTATGAAAGCATTAGAGTCGTCTCACGGTTTTTTTAGGCCTAAATTGAATATATGATACATGCATTTTCGAAAATAATTTTTTGTTGTTAATTTAAATAACTTAAATGACTTGTCAATAACTAGTTATATCACAAATTTTGATATCCAAAATTTGTGATTATGGTTTTATGTTAGACCCACTATTTTAGCTAAGTTGTTTAAATTCGGATATCTGAAATTTTGAATTACAGTTTTATATATTCAAATATCAAAATACCTATAACTTTTGTAAAACTTTATATGAGTTCGAAAACTGCCATTTCATAAAACCCAACTTTTTCAATAAACTCTGATCAAATTTTCGGATATCCGTATACACATAGTTTTTTAACAACCACAAACTAAATCAAGAAATTATAGAAAACAAGTTGAATATTCTATCAAAAAATAATAAGATAACATAACAATGTATATAAAGATGAGATGTGCGAACATATATAAAATAAAGAAAACTAACTTTACAAATATATTGTAGTGTTAGCTCAATAACTATTTTTACGAATATCTAATACACGTGTCTTTTAATTTTTGGACTTTGGTGATTACTTGTATCAAAACTAATATGTATATTTTTTTTATTAGTTTTATGAATATTAAGTATGAGGCGATTTAATTTTTCCGGTTTAGGTTTTTGTATAAAACAAAAAACCAAATCAAAACTTGCACCATCAATTTCAGAATTGGTTGTTTTATTTTTATTTATTTTTATTATTTTTTTTACTCTGCCTTACCTTTTACGTGATATATATAATAATTTATATTTATACGATAATCATGTTTTGTTTATAGCGTTTGAGTATCTGAATTTTTATATTTCTACATTTAATATTAAGTCTTTTCATTTTAATTGACTCTCAATGTTTAAAAAGAAGTAATTCAAAAGCCGCACGCTACACCTGCACAAAAATAAAAAGTTAAATTAACACATAAAAATATAGGAGAATTTTCAAATGCTTACTCTTATTTTGGTAATTACCAATTGACAAATTCTCACCATCCATCTAGTTTGATCCAATTGTTGGGATAAACTTAAGATTTAATATGGAAACCTAAGTCCATATTTTTTTATCCTTTTTCTTTGTCTTTTTGTTACTATTATTTATTAACTTCTTTTTTCTTTCTTTTTTTAAATTACGTTACTGTTTGAAATTCATGTTTTTTTTTTTTTTTTTTTGGAATTGACTTTTTTTTAGTTCACCTTTTTTTCATTATTATTTTTTTAATTTTAAATTCAAGTTTTTTTTTCCCCCGCTTTCATACGTTTTCATCTATATTTATACTTTTTCGTTCGTTTTTATACGTTTTCGTTCGTGTTCATATGTTTTCGTCATTTTTTTTACGTTTTCGTCTGATTTCAGACGTTTTCGTCTGTTTTCATCCGTTTTCGTACGTTTACATCCGTTTTCTGACGTTTCCGTACGTTTTAGTACGTTTTCATACGTTTATATACATTTTTAGACGTTTTTTTCCGTTTTCATACATTTCGTTCGTTTTTAGACATTTTCGTCTGTTTTAAGACGTTTTCGTCCGTTTATATACGTTTTTGTCTGTTTTCCTACGTTTTCGTATGTTTTCTTACGTTTTCGCCCGTTTACATCCTTTTTCATACGTTTTCGTTTGTTTTCTTACGTTTTCGTCCGTTTTCATTCTTTTTCATATGTTTTCGTCCGTTTTCGTCCATTTTTCATACGTTTTTAGACGTGCTTTTACGCTTTTATAAGTTTTCGTCTGTTTTCGTCCGTTTTCTAACGTTTTCGGCCATTTTCATCCATTTTCATACGTTTTTGTCTGTTTTTCTAGGTTTTCATGTATTTTACGTCCGTTTTAGACTTTTTGTGCGTATTTTTTACGTTTTCATGTATTTTTCGTCCGTTTTCGTCCATTTTCAGAGCGTTTTATCGTTGTCATCCGCTTTTACGTTTCATCCATTTTTGGCGTTTCGTGATGCTTTCACACGTTTAGTATGTTTTCTTACGTTTCGCCCGTTTACGTCGACATACGTTTCATTTTTTCATACGTTTTCATTCGTTTTCATACGTTTTTGTCCGTTTTCTTTAGTTTTCGTCCATTTTCATCACGTTTTTAGACGCGGCTTTTACGCTTTCATGCGTTTTTTCTGTTTTCGTCCGTTTTCTTACGTTGACCATTTTCATACGTTTTTTACGCTTTTTTTAGGTTTTCATGTATTTTCGTCCGTTTTTAGACCTTTTTGTCTGTATTTTTACGTTTTCATGTATTTTCGTCCGTTTTATACGTTTTCGTCCATTTTCAGACGTTTTCATACGTTGTCATCCGTTTTTTTACGTTTTCATCCATTTTAGGCGTTTTCGTGCGTTTTAAACGTTTCATCTGTTTTACACGTTTTAGAGTCCGTTTTCATCACGTTTTCTTCCTTTTTATTCGTTTTGTCTATTTTAGTACGTTTTGTTCGTTTTCAGACGTTTTAGTCCGTTTTCATACGTTTTTCATTCGGTTTTATACTTTTTTGTCCGTTTTCAGACGGTTTCCTTTTGATATTTGTAAGTGACACTTATTTATCTTTTGTACTATAACACTGTAAATAAGATGAAAAGTATTACATTCTTCATCATGTATGTGTTATCAGTTGTGATACTCAACTAAGAATGTGATGGTTGTGTTTTTGAAAATATTTAGGAATATTTTTGTGTTTTATGATATTATGAAATATTATAAAAGTTGTTCAACGGAAAACAAGAGATGTTATGATACTTTTGTTGGACTTGTGGTGGATTTTTCTATTTAATGGATACATTGTGCATGTTTCGATAGGTTTTATAGCGGGATTTAAAAATATCTATGGTTTAATCAGCAAACTAAATAGTATGGTTGAAGATAGCAGCATCTTTATAAACAAATTGAGGAAGCTCAAAGCGGTTGTGATATCACGGGTGATATCACTCACTCAATGATATCACACGTGATATCATGTGTGATAACACCATTGATATCACCTGTGATATCATGTGTAATATTACCGGTGATAGCATGTGTGATATCATAGTTTATATCACTTGTGATATCATGTGATATCACCTGTGATATCATGTGTGATATCACATGTGTTTGAGCTTACTCAATTTGTTTATAAAGATGTGTGCTTTCTTCAACCATAACTTTTTTAGTTTGCTGATTCAACCATTGATATTTTAAATTCATATAAAACCTATCGAACATGCACAATGTATCCATTAAATAGAAAAATCCACCACAAGTCTAACAAAAGTTTCATAACATATTTTGCTTTCAGTTAAACACATTTTCTAATATTTCATTTTATCATAAAACACAAAAATCTTCCTAAATATTTTCAAAAACACAAATAAAAATGAAACGAGATCATCAAGTAATATAATAAGTGATGTTTATTATCATTTCTTTCATATATACTTGGTAAAATACTAAATTATTATCACATTTGGTATGAATTTAATATTTTACATTATTAGTTGAGTATCACAACTGATAACACATATATGATGAATAGTGTAATATTCTTCATATTTCTTACAGTGTTATATCACAAGATATAAATTAGTGTCACATAAAAATATCAAAATGAATAAAAAGGAAGCAAACTATGAAAATAAAGCCTTGACATATTCTCAAAATCAAACAAGTGTTGCATTATATTAGCATTTTTTGAACAAAATAAGAATTCACCTAAAGAGACTTTAACCCTTTTATTTCTACTAAGAGTATAATACATTGATTTCATTAACAAAATATGCGCTTGTCAACTGCGATGAAAGGCACAAAAACTATCTGAATCGAAAATTATAAAAATATTAGAAAACACATAGGTGATAATATATAAAAATATACAGAGCAATGAAATATCTCAGGTGATATTAAAGGTTAAAAACATACTTGTTTGTTTATGAAATATCACGCGATATTAGACATTAACTTTTTATAATAAAATATCACAATTGATATTAGACATGTAATATAATAAAGTTTAATAATAAGCTTGAAAATATATGAAAATAGACGAAAACGTATAAAAACTGCAAAAATAAGCGAAAACGTATGAAAAACGAACAAAAACGTGATAAAATGAATGAAAACATATAAAAAGTATGAAAAAGCGGAAGAAAAAAAGTGTCTGACAACGGACGAAAACGTATAAAAACGGATGAAAATGTCTAAAAACATTCGAAAGCGTCTAAAAATGGACGAAAACGTAAAAAAAACGGACGAAAGCGTACATAAACCTATGAAAAACGATGAAAATGTAAGAAAACGAACAAAAAGCGTAAGAAAAGCGGCGAATACGTATTAAAGCGGACACGTAAGAAAAGCGATTTAAAAGGTATGAAAACGGACAAAACGTAAGAAAATGGACGAAAACGTAAGAAAACGTACGAAAAATAGGAAAACGGGGACGAAAAAGTAAGCGGCGAAAATGTATGAAAGCGGACAAAAGCGTAAGAAAACGGACGAAAACATATGGCGGGACGAAACGTATGAAAATGGACGAAACGTAAGAAAACGGACGAAAACATAAGAAAACGGACAAAACGTAAGAAACATAAGAAAAGGTAAGAAAACAAACGAAAACGTAAGAAAACAGACAAAAACGTATGAAAATGGACGAAAATGTAAGAAAACAGACGAAAACATAAGAAAAAGGATGAAAACGGACTAAAACGTATGAAAACGGACAAAAACGTATGAAAACGGACAAAAACGTAAGAAAACGGACTAAAATGTAAGAAAACGGACGAAAACGTAAGAAAACGGACGAAACCGTAAGAAAAGCATTTAAAACGTAAGAAAACAGAAAACGTAAGAAAACGACGCGTGAAAGCAGACGAAAACGTAAGAAAACAGAGAAAGCGATAAAAAGCGGTAAAACCGACAAAAACGTATGAAAACCGCCAACGAAAGCTAAAAAATACAAAAAACAAAAAAGCGTGAAATTAAAAAAGTGATTAAAATTACAAATAATGAGAAAATAAATAAGATAAAAAGACAAGAAAAACATGGACTTAGGTTTAGACATATTAAATCTTAGGTTAATCCCCACCATTAGATCAAACTAGATGGAAGGTGGGGATTTATCCCTTAGTATGCAAGGATTTTTGAGTATGCAAAATAAAGTGCCTCATATAATATAAATTATAAAACAAAATCATAGTATAAATAGGAAAGTGGAAAAAGAAAGTGGCAACATAACAAAATTTGTATTTGACGTATAATTATAAAATCCATAAAGTTGTGTATATGAAACTAAATCTTTAAGCATTAAAAAAGGAAACACTGCTATTTAATTTAAAATTAAAAACAGTAAAACATTGTTTATTGATTGAAGTATCGGACCCGCACTTCTAGTATCAATTCTAAGGAGCTTCACCCTTATTGTATGTAAACGCAAAATACTTTGGAAAGAAAACTTACACAATGCTTTTTAGACACTCGAATACAGGCCACATTTGTTAAGTAAAAAAACGCAAAATACTTTGAAAGAAAACTAAACAATGCTTTTTAGACAGTAGACTCAAATACAGACCACATTTGTCAAGTAAAAAACATTTAACTTGTGTAAGTGCATGTATAGAACTATAGATAATGTCACATGATTATATGAATACGAGTAACTAATTATATATTATTATATATACTAAACAGCAGGGAGGAAAACAGTACCCAACCCAAGCATTAAATGCAATCTTTTCCAAGTTGGCGAAACAGTACTTGAAGTGCAAGCCTGCTGGGCTGCGAGTAAGAATTCAAACATTAAATGCAGAGTTTCACAACTTGGCAAAATAGTCCCTCGAGGTTTAAGTGTCGCAAAAGTAAGTCCAAACATTAAATGCAAAGTTTCACAACTTGGCAAAAATAGCCCATGAGGTTTAAGTGTCGCTACAAAGTAAGTCCTTTGAGGCCAATCCCGCTGCATCGCGCGGGTTTTCGACACTCGTATATACTAAACATCGGGGAGTAACAAGCACGCATTAAATGCAAACTTTCCCAACTTGGCAGAAATAGTCCCTGAGGTTCAAGTGGCGTTGCAAAATAAGTCCTGCATCATTAATTGCTAACTATAGCAATCCGCAAAAATAGTCCCTAAAGTTTTAAGAGGGCGCAGGTAAGTCCCAGAATTAATTGCTAACTATAGCAACTTGGCAAAATTAGTCCCTAATGTTTAAGTGTCGCTACAAAGTAAGTCCTTGCAATCCCACATTGTCGCAGCGGGTTTCCCACACTTTCTTATAAAAACAAAGCTTTACGTGTTTTAATCAAACAGACGAGTTTCAAACGGGCAAAGTTAAATTTTGGATCGAACGGGTCCGGATCAAACAGCCGCGGGTAAAAAATGGCACGGATCTAATGGGCCAAGATTGAATTTGAATATGGGTCATATGAGTGAGGAGGAATTTTCATTTGCTTACTTTTATTTTGATGCTTACCAATGGACAAATCCCCACCATTCATTTATTTTGATCTAATGGTGGGGATTAACCTAAGATTTAATATGTTTAACCTTAATTCTCCCAACTATATAAAGCCATTTCTTCTTCTTTTTTTTCATTCGTTTATTTTTCCAACCATATTCTTGTGTTTTTCTCTCAACCTTCTCTCATCATTTCCCTCCAAAAGTAGTTATTCGAATCAACTATTACCGTTTGATCATCACCGTTGGATCACCATCACCATCACCATTCCAATCACCATCACCATTCTGATCATCATCTCATCATCAACTCCGATCATATCATCCTTTTTTATGACTTCTTTTGATTTGAATGAACCCTTTGTTTTAGTTGATTTGGTTGATGTTGTTGCAGTTGATAATGTTGTTGATCGATTGTTAATTATGTGGATCAAGTTGTTAACATTCTTTCTTATTAAGTTGCACACCAAGTGTATGATGAAATGTATGAATGAAAAATATTTGATAATTTTGTTATTTGCTCATGTGATTACGCTTATTAATTAAGTTGTTAGTTGAATTTTTGTTTTTAACGCATTTGAATGTTGTTTTATGTTTGATTGTTGTTTTGAATCTGCTATTTATAAACGCGGTAGTATCACCATGATATTTGAAGTTGAATCAGACTGTATTACCACTAGTGATATTTATATTATCACTTGTGAAATTTGTTTATTTGATACTTTAGTTTATATTTTAAATTGTGAGTAGCATTGGTTTTAGTATGATATCATTTTAGGATGGGTGAATTGATGGAAATTTGATGCATGGAAGGTGTTTGACAAAATGCCTAAGAGAAGGATGCACAAGTTGAGAAGAAATTACATGTTCATGTTTGTCCATCATTTCATATATAACCAAATCAAAAATATTTATTTGAATAAACAAGCTTTAGGAAATTAATCAAAGTGCATTGTAGTTATTGTAAATGAGTAATCATATCCTATGTTGCATTAGTTGATGTTTATTTTCATTTCTGAATGCGTTTTTTGAATTATTTTAGTGCGTTTTATATTTTGCTTTCTCCATTACTCTATATTTGAGGTGATGCACATTTGATGTATTGTTTGATAATTGCGCAGTGACCTAGAGCTTAAGCCACAAGGACTACACTTTAACAATCGTGAAGGCGGATAATTTGAAAAACATAGAAATGATTGGGAAGTCTGATCCTTATATGATTGCATATATTCGCCACTTGAAAAGTTCAAAAGAAAGGTTGTTGATTACAACTTAAACCCTGTTTGGAATCATGTAATTCAGTTAATTGCAGAAGATAAGAAGACCCAGTGTGTTGTATTTGAGGTTACGCTTTTCTCTTTTGTGTCAGTATTGTTGGTTTCTTAGTTGTATCACGTGTGTGTCGACTTTCTTTTATTTTGTTGAATCAATTGTGGTAATGGATGATCTTATGATATCACAGGTGATATCAAAGTTGTTTGAGCTTCTTCAATTTGTTTTGTGGAGCTGTTGTGCTTTTTTGAACCACAAATGCCGTTGTTGTTGATTCTTTCGTTTGATGGAGCCGTTTTTTTGCAAATCGCAATCACAAATAATTTGGTGATATCGTCTCTTTTTATGCCACATACAAAACAAACAAGTGCTTTTTAATTTGTAATATCTCCTGTGAGATTTCATTGTTTTTTGTACATTTTGTATATATTATCACCGAGATATTTCTCTTCCGTACATGATGGTTTTGTGCCTTTACTGCGGATTGACAATCACATGAGACGTGTTACTGTTGGTTTTGGTCCGCTTAAGGATGAAACTACTGAATCTTGTATATGGTTATTCCAAGCATTCAAGAAAGCTTCTGTGCGTTATCCGAATATCATTATAACTGGTCAAGATGGTGCTATGCGAAAAGCAATTGCATCTGAGCTTCTGGTTCCAAGCCCCGTCTTTGTCATAAATTAGAAGTTATGTATCTTTTGTGATAAATAGTTAAAGTTAATTTTTATAAGGTCTTTGTGAGTTTATGAAATATTTTGTCATTTTATCACTTATGATAAAGCATGAAAATGATGAAATGTTTACATCATTTATGTGTTTACTTGTTTTTACTTGTTCTTTGTATCCTGTATCACTTGTGATATTCTGTTAAAAATGATGCAACACTTGTTTTTGATTTGATGTTTGTATCACTTGTGATATTCTGTTAAATTTGATGTAACACTTTCTTTGATTTTTAGAATATGTCAAGTTTTTTATTTTTGTAATTTTCTTTCTTGTTTTTATACATATTTTGTATATGTAATATGCGTTGTTATATCTCTTGTGATATGAAACATTTATTGTAACACAAAATGCTAAGAGTACACATGTGATAAATAAATAAAATGCTACATTAATACTTTTCCATAAAATTGATCATACAAGTCACTTAGTGATTCCCAAATGTAACAAACTCGGCACCATGCAATGTGGCTCGGGACCTAATAGAGCACACCCTTCTTAGGTTACCCCTAACTCGCATTGCATTTTTAAACTAAGCAACATAAGGATTGCTTCTTGCTTCAACTGCTCCTTTTCCAGTCATCTTTGTTTCATCTATGATTCTCTTTATCTAGTCATCTTTATTTTTTGTAGCAATCTTTTTGCATAATCGACATCATCTCCTTTTTTTGTTTACTTGATGTAGAATTATCTTTGCTGCTATTATTCATAAAGTTTCATATGGATTATTTATCATCATGTGCCTCGCAAGCACGTCAATCTGTAAATATAATGGTCATGATTAGAGACCAATATATACTCGTTTATCACTTGTGATATTATACTGCACTTAAAAAAATTCGCAACATGTTGTTTGGCTTTTGGAGGAACCTGCGATATTGTGATATCATAGGTGATATCACAGGTGTATCATATGTGATATCATATGTGATATCACAGGCATGTCGACTTATTCTATTTGTTGAATCAGTGGTGGTGATGGAGGAACATGTGATACAGTGTTAAACCTATCGAAACATGCACACTTTATCAATTAAGAAAATAAATACATTACAAATCTAACAGAAGCATGTTACAAGCTCAACATCTATTGTGATTTCTCATATTATCACAACATTCATCACATTATCATAACAATCCATCAATAACTACTAACTACCACACTTTTATTTGCTAATTTGTCGTGTATCTCATTCTAATCCTGTTCAACTTTTTGGAGGAGAATTTGATATCACAGGTGACATCATAGATATGTCGGCTTCTTCTTTTTGTTGAATCACGTGTGATATCAAAGGTGATATCACGTATGATATCACTTGTGATATCCAGGTAATATCTAATATTACCGTGATTTCACGATGATATCGTTGTGATATCACATGATATAACATGTGTTTGAGCTTCTTTAGTTTGTTATGAAAATCCCGTTGTAACTTCTTTAATTTGCTGATTCAACCATAGATATTGTCAAACTTTGTAAAACCTATTGAAATACGCATAATGTATCCATTAAAATAAACAAATCCAATCACAACTTAACTAATAAGCAAAATTACACTAAATAACTATGTGTTTGAAGCAAAATCAAACCTTTTATTTTATTTAATCTAATTACTTAAATGATAAGTAATATTGCACTATAATAAATAGTTTATCAGTAACTAAAGCACCATCCACAAAAGCACATAAAACATCAAAATTATGATATAAAACAAAGATGATAAAACACACGGTAAATAGCATATCATCAAAACTTTAAATAAAAATAAAAACGAATAACTATTTATAATTATAAAACAATAACAACGAAATATCAAAAGTGTACTATACATTACATATAATAAAACTTAACAAATAAACAAAAAACCTATCAAATAAATAAAATTTCAGAAGTGATAATACAAATATCACTAGTGATAATACGACAGTTCAACTTCAAATATCACCGGTGATACTACACGTATGATACTTTTCACTCACACATTTCATCAAACACTTGGTGTGCATCCATGTATACAAAGCTAACAGAAAGATCATAATATCTCTTGTTTTCAATTAGATCTAACCTGTAATATCTCATATTATCTTAAAAACACAAAATCTTCAAAAATTCTCATAAATATCTTTCAAAACACAAATAAAATTCAGATTCAAGAACAAAATCATCACAATCATCCCATCATCACATTAATCTATCAATTAACGACTAAAAAACACAAAAATCTTTATATAAACAACAAAATCATAAATAAAACCACAACAAATTGTAAAATAACAACTAAATAAAGAATTGGAAGCACCGTATGATCATCTTGAGTATGAATCGGTTCATTTTGAACCCTTTTTTTCTCAGATCTGGTTCTACATGCATTGATTGTTTCATTTTTGTGTTTTTCTTTTTACTTTTAATGGTTAAAATTGGTTGATTTGAAATTTTTATGCTAGTTTTTTATTTTGGTTAGAGAGAGAAGTGGAGTTTTTTTACAGGAATTTGTGAAAAGTGAGATGTCTGGTATGGGTTTGGTGGTGGGTTTGGTGGGAGTAAGTTTGTTGAATTTACACAAATGATCCATCCGTGTTTTTTAATCTTAAAAAATGTTTTTGATCCAATGGTCCAGATATGTCCATTGGTAAGTAGTGGATGTTGGGTTTCTAAAATAAAGTGTCTCTATGAGTGAGTCATATCATATCCTAGCACTAGTTAGAACTTAATATAAATGATAATTTCCAAAAGCTACATGGATCTCATATTCGTTCAATAAATATATCTACGAAGCTATCAAAAATTCAAAATTATGCGTAGTAGTTGCCGTCAAAAAGCAACAAGATTATAAAAATTATGGAATACAATGATGTAAGGAAAACTATCCAAAATGTACATAGAATCAACTATTGTCCTTATCGTGGGGAGTATGGGTCAAAATAATATCAGCTCATATATGAAGTTAGTGGACCATTTTTCTATTGGGCTTAAGATGTTCAAAAAATTGGAACTCAGCCTGGAAGGCTATCTAACATCCTATTCGGTGTTTATAATGCTTACGTAGTGTTTGGTATGTCGTAATCAAAGCAGGAATTGAATAGATTATTACGATGTAATGAAAAATGTTGTTTGCTTACATTTATAAAATGTAATGATTCATTGCAAGGAATGACCTATTACACCAAAACCATTCTTTAGAGGTCCCTATTTTTTTCTTCATTACATCTTGTAATGGAATCAAAATTACATAAAACTCCATCGTTAACTAACCACATTAAATAAACTTCATATCATCAATGGGTATTTTAGTCTTTTTATTATCGATTCCATTACGTCTTATCATAAAAACCAAACATGATTAATAACTACAATGAATAATTACATTACGCTATTTATTTCATTACATCGTTTATTCCATTTAGTTAACATTTCATCTCGTCCTACTAAACGAACCCTTAGACTTTAAATATACCTCACGAAGGACTTTTATAGTTCACGTCCAGTGATTGTTACGAGCTAATAATAACTGATGAATTCAGACATAGACAAACACACATTATATATTTTTTTTCATATGTAAATAGAATGATTATTTGAAGCCTTAGAAGGAAAAGAAAATGAGAAGATGGAACAACTTTTATGTAGCGTTTAGTTGTAGATTATTATTATTATTATTATTATTATTATTATTATTATTTTTTTTAAGGGAATTGTTTTTCTTTTTGAGAATTTTATTAAATATGTTTAGATTAAGTTATATATATCTTTTTTAAAAAGATTACATCGGATTGCGACGGTGAGCAGTGACGACAATAATGGAAGGTGGTGTTGTTACAAAAGGGGATAACCGTTAGATAGAGATACTTGAATGATAGACAAGAAATCTCGTTTTTCTTGTTAGAGAGAAAGAAGGATAAATTGGATTTTCACTAGTTTATTTAAAATTAGGAATGTTGGAATTTTATTTTTTAATTAATGAAAAAAGGTGTGATTTTTTATTTTTATTTATTTATTATTATTTTTTTTTGATAAAAAATTTCCCGGACAAATAAAATACTTTTTAACGAAAAAACACATTATATTAGGGTGTTATATCATTGTACGCAGTTATGGAACATTTCACCCATATTGTGTTTGAATCGGTATATGTAAAGTGTTACAGGCAGTTTTTTTTTTTTTTTTTTTAATCCATTTACCACTAAGTTGCTCCCCCTAATTTGACTTTCGCTCGGTTAAAATTTTGATAAAAGGCAAGGTTTGAAAAAAGATTATAATAGAACGTAACACTATCTAAAGTTCTAACATATGCTTACTACTTAAAAAAAATAAAAAAAAAAATAAATAAAAAGCATCACATATTGATTGAATGTTAACACCAATATTAATGATTGTTTATTTTTTCATAGCCGTTAAAATTTTCGATTTTGATTCTTGTATCTTACGATTTATAATATTATAATATTAAATCGATCTCGATCTTACATAGAATCTTTGTTAAATAGAATTTTAATAGAATCTCGATCTTAACCCTATGATTTCAAGATTTCGATCGATTCGAGCTTACTTTTCTCAAAATAAGCTAAAAAGAACTTTAAATTATGTGTTAAGTTATATGAAAAACAATAGGCTAATTATATTAAACACTTAATAATCATAATTTTGACTTACTTTTTTATGATATATAGGGTGTGTTTGGTAGCGAGAATTGGGGCAAGAGAATTGGAAATGGTTCCATTTCTCTTGTTTGGTAGAGAGAAATTGAAAAAACGGAGAATTTGATAGAGAAATTGAGAGAAATTGAGAGACTTGGGTAGTGTAATTTGGCTAGCTCAATTTCCCTTATTTTGGTGGAGAAATTGGAGAAATGGATTATTATTATTTTGAAAAAGTTTTTTTAATTAAAAAAATATATTTAAAAAAAATAATTTTTTTTAAATAAATACATTTTCAAAAAATAGTTTTTAAAAAAAACAAGTTTTTTTTTTAAATACATTTTTAAAAATAATTTTTTTTTAAATATTTTTTTTAAAAAAATAAGTTTTTTTTTTTTAAATAAATACATTTTTAAAAAACATTTTTTTTTAAAAAAACAAGTTTTTTTTTAAATAAATATATTTTTTAAAAAAATATTTTTAAAGAAAGTACATAAATTTTTAAAAAATAAATTTAAAAAAAAGAAATATTTTTTTAAATATTTTAAATAATTTTTAAAAATTGTTATTTAGAAAAATAAAAAATATTTAAAAAAATCAACAAACAAATATATGCGAGCCTTATATGACAAAATGTTATTTAAATAATTTTTTTTTTCATTTCTCGTCAAGTCTCTGTTGTTACAAAGATTAGAATTGAACAAAATTTCACTTGATTTCTATTATCCGAGATTCTATTCTCTACTTCATTTCTTTTCTCTGATTTCTCTACCAACGCACCCTTAGGGTTTTTAACTTGTGCCCTATGACAATGTGTTTAAGTTGACACCAAGACACAGAGACCAACTGTAATATAGAGATGTCCACATAAAAGTACAGACAAGTGTACTTTTATGTAGGTTCTTGTGTACTTTCAGTGTACTTTTCGTGTGATTAATTTGTGCCCCTAGGAACAAGTTAGAAAAACCCACGATATTATTGTATATGATATATGATATATAAAAATTTACACGATCTTAATATTTCAATCACGATTTCTCGAAAACAAAAACCATTTTAAGTATGAAACCAATCTTAAAAACCTTGATTTTTCTACTTCATCGTCGTTATTCCGGCCATTTCTACTTCATCGTCGTTAATTCCTTTAGTTAAATACCAAGTTGGACAAGATCACATGCCTTAATTTAAAGAGTAAACTACACCATTCGTCCTTGTGTTATACGTTGACCATCAAGTTTCGTCCTTTGACCAAAAAAATTGCATCGTTGGTCCTTAACTGCGAAACGTTAGTCATCGTTGGTCCCTCACACTAACTGGTTGGACTAACGGGCGTTAAGCCTTGTTAAGTGGAGGGTATATTTGTCTTTTCCCACCCACACCACCCACACCAACACTTAAAACCATCTCCGTCTTTTCTCGATTCTTCCTTTTGCTTTTCCCCGCTTCTCTCTCCTCTCTCTTAGAAATAATCCCCAAACTTGCAAATCAAAATCAAACTCAAACACCAACACCATCTCGTCATCATCTCCTCATCTAAACTACCAACCAAATTGAAGTACCATCAGTAATCAAGTACCCACCAACAAAAAAATAAATCCCACCAGATAAACCTTTTAAACCCACTTGTAGCAAAACCCCATATGAAAAAATCATCCAAACCAATTAAACCACCAAACAAAAACAAAACTTGATTGTATTAAATATTGTACTACCGATGGAAAGGAAGGTGACTGTTGGCACGGATGTGGATGGTTTTGAGCTCGGTGGATGGAATTTGCTTATCTTTTTTATTCTTATGGCTTATTTAGTTTTGTTCTGCTCTCGGTCAAAAGAGAGAACCCAAAGTTGGTTTATGTTTGTTGTTTCAGTTAGCTAGGGGTTGTTTATTTAGCCCACATCAGCCACCCATGAGGGCGCGTTTAACTTGTTTATTTCTGCTCACCGAGAGCCCGAGAAGGTGCGAATACTTCTATCTTTTTTGTCTGGGTTTTTCTTGAAAATGTCTTTCCATCTCTTGGAAGCTGTTAAAGGTGCAGCTTTTAAGTCCGATCCGTTGATATTCTCATCTGGGTTTATGGGTTGTGTGTTTTTTGGTTCAAAGGTGTCATCTTTATGATCTTTTTGATCTGGGTTTTGTGTGTTTGTGGGTTCTTGATGATCTTTGTCATCTGGGTATGTGGGTACTGTGTTTTTAGTGAAATCTTGATGATGGTTTTTATCAGGTGGGTGGTTTTGATGGTGGAAGGGGAGGAGGATGCCCGGAGGAGAAATGGCTGTGCGTGGTGGGTGGTGGAGCTGGGGTTGGGTTGTCCAGTGGGTTGAGTTTGAGAGAGTTGTGTGTGTGTTTTTAAGTGTGTGAAAGAGATGTTGAGTTGTGTTTATTGTTATTTCAGGGGACATGGATAACATGGAGATGAAGATGAAGATAAGGAAGAGAGAATGAGATTTGATTTTTTTTTGTTGTAGGTGTGGGTGGGAAAAGACAAATATACCCTCCACTTAACAAGGCTTAACGCCCGTTAGTCCAACCAGTTAGTGTGAGGGACCAACGATGACTAACGTTTCGCAGTTAAGGACCAACGATGCAATTTTTTTGGTCAAAGGACGAAACTTGATGGTCAACGTATAACACAAGGACGAATGGTGTAGTTTACTCTAATTTAAATCTCAATAGTTGATTGACGTAATTATATATATACTAAAAGGTGTTGGGAGGGTGGGACAAAACAAGTGGATTATATGGTAATTAGTATCATAATCTCACATTCTATTGGTTGGTTCATTGTCATTAGAAGCATTTGTTATACATGGCAGCCTATGATTGGCTACCATGGTTGCTGCTACCAACTACAATGAACAGTACACGTTTTCTAAGGCTTCTTTTGTAGTACATCTCTCATCTCTATCTCTCCAGAACTTTCATTATGTTGTGAACAAGAATTGAGGGAATGAAAAGTATTCTTCAATTAATTATAATGTAAGAGATACAAAGGATATATATAGATAAAATAGTAGGGTAAAAACCCTAATAACTAATTGGGCCATGGGCTTCTTATGGGTTAATATGGGCATCCACATAATATTATTCATAACACTCCCTCTTGGATGTCCATATTATTAATACGCTTTAAGAATGCTGCCTCATTAAAAACCTTGTCAGGAAAACCCAGTGGGACAAAACCATGACTAAGGACAAAAAGAGTGCAGCGCGTATTGTCTCCCTCTGATGACTATATCACTTGAGCTCTTTGAGTCGTCGCATTCCAATGTTGTAACTTAGTTTCCTAAATGTTGATGTAGGAAGTGACTTGGTAAATAGATCCGCCAAATTGCCGCTTGAAAGAACTTGTTAATATCACCATCCTTCTGAAAGTCATGAGTGAAGAAGAATTTTGGTAAAATATATTTCGTCCTATCGCCCTTGATATAACCTTCTTTAAGTTGAGCAATGCATGTTGCGTTATCTTAATGCAAAATTGTTTGTGCCTACTTGAAAAAATTTCACATGATCTACGTATGTGTTGTATCATACTTCTTAGCAAAACACATTCTCGACTTGCTTCATGTATCGCTAGAATTTCTGCATGGTTGGATGAAATCGCTGAGATCGTCTGCTTAACTGAACGCCATGAATTTGCGGTTCCTCCACTTGTAAATGCATATCCATTTTAAGATCGACCATTGTGATGGTCATACATTATGGAAGATATGTAATCTTCTAATATAACTCAAATACCTCTAATCAGTATCCTATAAGATATGGACATCCATATTATAATTATCCATGATACTCCCCTTTGGATGTCCATTTGAGGATTATGCCTTGTTAAAACCTTACTAGACAAAACCCGAGGGACAAAAATCTAGTGAAGGAGAAAAAATACATAATTCCTTTATAATTTCGGGGATGTTGCCTCATTAAAAACCTTTCCGGAAAACCCTATGGGGACAAAACCATGGTCGAGGGAAAAAAGAGTTACGTATCTTCTCTCCCCTTGATGATCACGTCACTTAAATCTCTTAGTTGGTGCAATCCAATATAATAAACTAACTTCTTTAATGTCAATATAGTAGGTGTCTTGATAGAATATATATTTGATTCTCATATAAACAAGTGTTCTCCACTTAACCTTCACATATCAAGAAGGATTAAACTTATGTCATACTTATCATTATGCGAGTACATCCTCGTACTTCACAAGTTATATAGTATCAACGAATGCAAAGTAAATGATACATTATTTCATTTATGACCACTAGTGAGAACAATCAATGTTTATAACTATGACACCCATAAATCGATATTGTGATCATCATCTTTATAAGTAAAGGGGTCTTTCATCAATTGACCTCATGAACGTGAGCGTCGTTTATCCATATAAAGATATATACCATCTTTCTTTAGCTTTCATTATGAACAATGATTTCATATTTAAGATGCTTAATTCATAAAACAAGACCAAACTTTGTATTTCATTTCAAAGTATTCAACCGTCTTGAAAATCTCCTCACGAGTTCCATTCACATTTACCTCATCAAACCATATGTAACTTATACCATATTCAAATACAAATATCTTTAAAACTAACATGGGTAAATTTTGTTATTTCAATGGCTCATTTTTTAACCAATATCATATTTCCTTTCACCTATATAGTGATTTATTCAACTTGATCAAGTGTTATTCCTGAAAACTTTCTTATATGTTTTCAGCATTTTAAATCACGAGACATGCTTCATGCATTTTATATCCCTCATGGAATCTCAACTTCAAATGAGCTTTATTCATTTTCTTTTAGACGCATATTAATTATTTTACACATTGCCAGACTTATACAACATTAAAATACATTATTGGATCCACCACATGTGAACATGCATCTGCATGATCATTTATAAGTCTTTGAGAAAGTACGTGTGTGCCATCACTTATAACTTATGCATAATTTAATTTCGCTTTATCATAAAGACAGTTGCATATCCAATAAGTTTACATATTCATTTGTACGGACTTTAAGTCCCAGTAACCATGTCTCATTACAAGAGACTTCACTCTTTTCATTACTTCTTTGCGTCTTTACATCTTTTGGCCATTCATTATACATCGCATTTCATGCGGTATCCATTATCCTCACCACGATTATAGCGCTATCTTACTTATTTACATAATCATTACCATATGTATTATTGTATACAATATCACCATCGACATCGATTCATTTATATTTTCGATTCCACACTTTACTATAAATTGCATTATATCCTTTACTGAGATCTCATAACTTTTCACATATCCGGGGTTTTTCAATTACGTTCATGTCTAGTGTCTCTTTTGGAGACTATCATGGGGTCTTTAGTACCTCGATTTGACCATCTTAATTTTCTTGCTCCATTTTATTTATTCATTCGAGGACTTTTATTTGGAATCGATTAGTCATCATGCAGACCATGCTATAGACTCACTACCAATCATTGGTTTTATTTTGGGACATACATTATAATTGAGCACTAGCAGTATATATGATCTAGTCCTTTCTTTAAGTCACTAAACATGTCTGGCAATTACTAGATCATGAATATAAATTGTCCCTTGAACTTTAAGTTCATATTCATTAGTGTGAGGATCAACATTTATATCATAATTCATTTCATATCTCTTACTGCTCATTCTCTCCCCTTGAATGAATTATCAATTTCAATATCCCATTGTTGTGTGTTGTGGTGGATTTACAAGAAACATATATCGCACATTTACAAAATTCTTATATGGGAAACATATGGTTCGTGACCATAAACCATTTTATTGGGGAGTATTCGTTATATCTTGTTGGCATGATGCGAATTCTTGTTAAATCTTCGAAATAAACATGCCCCATTGTAGTTATAGTTTTGTTCTCACAATTATTGGCTTTGCAATCAATGAAGACGTTTATAAACGTTTCAACAAAAGCAATTCGCGTATGAACATGGGCTACTTTTAAGTTCAACACTTATTCCAATAATCACCCAACATATGAAAGTATTCACCACCATTTCCAAAGATACAATTTGGAAAACCATGCTCGCATTTTATAATTCGAGCCACTAATTACGCCAACCTTAAGGCGTATTTGATGATCATTTTGACGATGCATCGATTTTAAAACTCAAAATGATCCACCTGGCAGATGTATAGGCCTACATACATCCCCTTTATATTTTCAATTTATAGGACAAAGTCCTTACTTAACTTAATGGTGATACATAAACAATGCACTTTCATTTAGAACAATAAAAATAATCAAATCATAAAGAACTCATGGTTCTTGTATATAGTTCGCATCATCCTTGATCCGGTATGGTCCAACCGGTCATGCCAATAAATAATATTGGCTCATAAACTCTAGTTTATGACCACATGTGCTTCGATTGCACTTGGCTTATTTCTAAAAATCGAAAAATATGGAGAACATATATATGAGCTCTCTCATAGCTTTTACATACTAATAATATGATACTCCATTGGCCTATAGCATCATTAAATAAGAAACACGTTTTTTGTACAAGTGCACTTACACAATTTTCTAAGCGAGATCTACAGTTAATTATTCATTAAAAGGTCTCGCAAGCAAATAAAACCACTTAATTAATGATGCACACATTTATTACAACTCAATGACATTATTAAAGTGGTGTTATTTTATTTAATGAGACAAAGTTAATAATACTTCTTATATAAGCAAGAGATATCAATTCAATATAAAAATATCCTCATAAGTAACCTTATCTTCACATAAATGAATTACTAAGTAACCAATTGGTCTAGCTTATTCATCAACTTAAAATCTTGGAGCAATAGGTGATATCATTCATGTTAATTATCACAAATAAACAACTTAGCGCTTGTTTTGCTAGATGCATTAATTATTTACTTTGTTAATTATGTGTTAATGACTATTTTCACATATGTAAGATTTTATATTTGTGGAATCAACTCAAATACCACCAACTTCGATTAGCACACCGGTATAAGCAAACCATATATCACTTTAATGCATATCAACGTAAATAATAGATGCTAATTGTGTCGGACTTCATACGAATAAATTAAGATTGTTGATCATGAATCAACATCATAAGACATGTAATTGCATAGTTATATCAGAAGTGCCATTGTCATAATAACACTCTAATTATGAAAAAATAGACACCACGTACAGCAATACACTATTATATAGTAGCAAGTTATACGTCATTTAATATTAACAAACTTCGATAAACGTATTGGCGTTAAATATTTTCCAACTAGTAATCAAACATATTAATAAATAGAGAAAGTTATATGTAAATTATGGCAAAATCGCATAAAACATATATTATATGCAAAAACATCAATCGCGAAACAACATGTTATAAACCATTATAACTCACCCATGCATGTTTATCCGTCACTTTATAAAATTAATAATACTTATGCATACAGTCAAACCTTGAATCAATAATTAAAATTACATAAACTAAAGAGTGCAAACATAAATATAAGTATAAAAATCTTAGTGATATCGCCACCGGCTTCATGAATGAATGGACCCGCTTTTTATGCCATGATTTTCTTTTTCAGTAGTAACTAATGTTCAAACCATGTTAACATCTCAAATCATACAATGTTTAATTATAATGAAAATCTCTTTTAGAGCGTGCTGATAACGTGTTGTGAACAAGAATTGATGGAATGAAAAGTATTCTTCAATTAATTATAATGTAGGAGATACAAATGATATATATAGATAAAATAGTAGGGTAAAAACCCTAATAACTAATTGGGCCATGAGATTCTTATGGGTTAATATGGGCATCCACATAATATTATTCATAACACATTATTACTATAACTGAAACCAATAATAAATTTTTCTGTGCCTTCTTCGTATATTTAGAGAAAGACAAATCACGTATCTTAAGGGACAACCAAAATATTTTATTTTTGGTTCTTTCAGACAGAAAGCCGAATTGCTTATATGTTTTTTCCATATTCAACAAATCATTGTTTATTTTCTTTCTACAACTATTATATTATATTCATCAATATTTTCATGTTGTTGATATTTTATTTGACCATGTTTAGCATCTATATTGACTTGGACGTACACTCCTATCTATCTATAAAGATTGTCGTCTAGTACATAAAGTCGAAGACTTGGAATTTAAGAAACTATTGAAAGTACTTTGGTAGCTCTAAGGAATTTAATAAGTGTTCAAACTTAATTTAAGTTCAAGTGTAGTTTTTGGTAGCTCACACTTATTGAAGTTTGTTCACTTGTCTTTTAAGTCTTTTCAACGGCATTTTCAATTCAGATGGCTTTCTTCGTTTATTGAGAGAACCCTTTTTTAGTTAAAGAAATCTATCTAAAACTGTAGCGCATCTATTACTCTGTGTGCTTTCTTAGTTTCTTTTGGGAAATTTGCATTTCCGTGACTCAAGATGACACTTATTTCTAACATGATTCAACTTTATGTCATATTGTATAATCTAAGGGGGCGTTTGGTTCACAGAATGTTTTTGAAGGAATTGTGATCTTTGGAAAAAATTGTAATTTGATTTAATTGTAATTTAAAGAATTGAAATGTGTTGTAATTGTAATTGATGAAATCTGTCAATGTATTTGGTGATTCGCAATGTAATGTAATTCAATTTTTTTATTATCATTATTAATAATATTATTATTATTATCATTATTATTATTTATTATTTATTATTATTATTATTATTATTATTATTATTATTATTATTATTATTATTAAATAATAATAATAATAATAATAATAATAATGTATTATTATTATTATTTATTATTATTTTATTATTTATTTTTAATATTATTATTATTAATTATTAATTATTAATTATTAATTATCATTTATTATTATTATTATTATTATTATTTATTATATTATTATTATTATTATTTTATTTATTATTTTTTTTATTATTATTGTTATTATTATTATTATTTTATTATTATATTATTATAATTTTATTATATTATTAATAATATATTATTATTGTTATTATTATTATTATTATTATTATTATTATTATTATTATTATTTATTATTATTATTATTATTATTTTTATTTTTATTTTTATTTTTATTATTACTTTTTTATTATTATATTATTATTATTATTATTTATTAGTTTTATTATTATTATCAAAATAAACAAATTCTGAATTACGACGTAATTCAAAACTTTCCATCAAACTTTCTATGTAATCTAGATTCCCTCACTTGATGTAATTGTAATGACTAATTACATATTACATGCAAACCAAACAGTATCGGTAATGTATCTGAATTACAATTCCTTTCATCTTGCCAACCAAACATGATTAAATGTAATTCAGATTACAATTACAACGAATTACAGCGAACCAAACGCTCTATGAACTCACAAAAACGCTCTCACTTTTGAAAATTAAATGTTCTTTGTACTTTTTTTTGCTTTGAATATTGTGAGGTTTTAGCTTGTACTTTTTCTTCAACTTTACTATTCGGTATTTAGTTGTTTATTGAGTTTTTTGTTGAAACAGTCTAATATTTACTTATGACTTTTGCAATAAGAGTTAATGTTTATGCATTGAGAAGAATCGCGAAGTAAAACTACGTGGCAAAAGTGTTGCAAAAAGGTATCCTTAGCATTTAAGGAAAAATCATAGTTTTAGCAATATACCATAAAAATGAGTCAAGTTAGAAATAAGTGTAATCCTATCTTACAAAAATGCAAATTTCCCTTTCTTTTATTCTTATACAATATATTTTTAGTTAAATTCAGAAACACCTGGGAAGATGACTATACCAATCAATGTGATCCTATATCCTTTTTGAAAAATGATTGAAAAAATTAAATATAGTGCATAAATTTATGTACCAAAAGTTAACTGTTTTGTAAAGAAATGTGTCCTTTTAGTGCAACTACCTTATTATAGATTTTTTCGTAAAGTTATACTTTTAGGTCTACCAATATTTTTTCATTTAATTTAGACCATATAAGAATTCATATGCATATTTAACCTTTTCAATAAATCTCATCTTCATCCTATAAAGTAATACATATTCAACTATAGTCCTAATTAATAGATTTAACCGATATAAAACATGGTTAAAAGTTAAAACTTAAAACAAATACTTTCATTCTTTCATCCATAAGTAATGTCAACCATAAGCTATAATTAGTAAAAAAGAATAAGAGTGATCTAAAAACTTAATTCCTGCACCATTTGGTCAGCAAAATCACTTGAAGAAAAACCATCGAACGGGTACATCCATCCATCAACCGAGTCCACGACCATAAATTTAGCCGACGATCCCGGTAGTCGCGAGTCCAAATCTTCTAACCTCGGTAACTCAATAATCTGACCTAGCTCATCACTCGAACCACATTCATTTTCGACTAAATCCTCGACCACCTCATCGTAAAACTCCACGTTCAATTCACGCATGGTAGCCGCCTTAACAGCCGCAGCTCGAATATCATGTGGATCAAGAGACACAGCTCGAGGCAACAAGTCCTTAAGCTGAGGAAAATTTAGTACCGCGGCTTTACCTTTGATAGATAAAGCCGCGACGTCGTGTGCTCTAGCTGCCATTTCGGCTGTAGAGAATGTTCCTAGCCAAATACGTGACTTTTTACGTGGTTGGCGTATTTCTGATACCCATTTGCCCCAGCTACGCATTCGTACTCCACGATATACTTGTGGACGTTGCTTCTTGGAGATTATCGGTTTCGGACGTGTTTTGGAGTTGAGAGATTGATTGGTTTCTGCCATTGTGGTTTGAGGGAATTGAATATGGTGGAAATGGGTAGTTATATATAGAAGGTGTGATATGAAGTGTGCCGTTAGGAGTGCATGTTGACTATTTATAGTGACCTTTAACCTACCGGGAGTAAATGTGCACACTCGTTAGTTTTTGTTTTTTTGTCCTTTTTTTAATAGGTAAGAACATGAATCAATTAGTTTAATCTAATTTTTTATGGATAAAGCACAAGTGTATGTTTTCTTTTGTTCTTAAACATAAGGGATTGGTTATACATACGGGTTATATTATGTACCTCTATCACGCTAAAAGTACAAATGTTTTGTATTTTCCATCTTCTTTTGATTCATTTTTTAAAGTATAACACAGTTTTTTATCAATTTTTGTTTCGTGCTTTTTGACAGTTTGTACTTTTTACTTATTAAATTTTATATTTTTTCCAGCACTTTTCATTTAACAGTTTTATAATAGGTTTTAAATAGCTCCCAAAAAATACAGGTGATACCCATAGTTTTTTAGTTTTGTTAGTTTCATGTTAGGTGTAAAGCTGTCGATATCTAGATATATTTATTGTTTGTTTGGGCTTATGTCCTTTTTGTTGTATCTTTTGTTGTATATTTGCTTGAGTTTTAATGAAATTGCCTTGTTCGAAAGAGAAAGATAAATTATGATTGTACTTTAAAAAACCTAAAAAGAATACTAGCTATATGACAACTTTTAGGAAGGTTTAAAATGCCCTTATGGCATGATTCTATCAAACACAAATCAACCTTATACCCATAAAACTAGTTTTCTTTTGAGAACGATATAAAATAGTACGATTTTATAAAATGATTGTGGTTTTGATAATATTGCTTAGACTACTACGTTCAACTATTCTGATAATAATAAGTATTTTTAAAGAAAACTATTATCAAATTTTAAGATATTTTTGTAATTAAACTCTAAAAACTTAGTTGTAATTGTGAATCTCAAGGCTCTATTCCAAGCTTAACACAACACCACTTGTAGCATCGTCTAGTGGTTTTATAACTTTTTTTTTTTTGAACAAGGGTTTTATAACTTCATACTATCTTTTTTTTTAAAAAGAAATTGATAGATTCCACAAGACCACAAGGTCATACTATAATGGGATTGTCTAATGCTTGCTGAAATTGGTTGAAAGTATGGACTCACAAAAAAAGACTAAAAAAACATTTTTTAATTTGAAAAGTGTACTTTGTATGTGGGTTCCTGAGTTAAAAAACGTTTTTTTAGACAATCCCTACTATAATATCTTGTTGATTCTAGATACATTTTGAATTTTATTGGAAACTACGACCACACGAGTGTGATGTAACAGAGGTTTTGTGGCTGTATAGGTTCCGTCAATATAGCCGTTAATTAGGATAATGTGGACTTATAAAATACTACTAAGATAAATCCATAATAAATTTCAAAGTATGCCGCCCCCTATAATATAAACTACAAAGTGCGCCACTAAAACCGGTTTGATCTTTAACGGTAATTGCCTTTTTTTCATCCTTGTTTCTTTTCATGTAATGTAAAAGTTGATCAGATTTCTTAACTTTTTAAAGTTGGTATCTCCTCACTTTCTTTTTGGTAAATAGATTATTGTTAAAAACTACATTTCGAAAAGTTACTCCTCCTTCCGTCTTAAATTAATAGTCTAAATTTACTTTTCAGGATATTTCATTTTAATTAATCATTACTAAAAATAGATATGAAAGTTTAATGTTATTTACAATATTACCTTTTGTAAATTTAATATTACAAACTTTAAAAAAGTAGCTAAAAAATAAAAAAGAAAAAACAATAATAATTATGTTTTTTTAAATTGTGTGTTTTTTGTCGGGAGCAAATTGTTTTTTCTTTTGTATTGAAGTTTGTTAAGCTAAGAGAGCTAGGTGCAGTTAGGGACGAATAACACTTATTTGTTTGTCACTTCAACGCCACCTTAAGGCTAGCCCCAGTAAGGACCAATCCCCATCGATCGAGAGCGATCGAGTGCATGTCGATCGTGCTGCTGTGGACCAAATCGATCGCCTCCCATTTTAGCCAATTCAATCGCTTGGCCGATCGACTCATGTTAACGTTTAAAAATGTTAACGTTGCAATCCAAACAAAAAAAAACATTACCCTATAAATACAACTAAATTCTCACAATCCTCACAAATCTCACAACATATTTACACACTAAACTCGCAAATCTCACAATCCTCTCTATCAAAAATCTCACAATCCTCTTTATCAAAATGTCTAGAAACACCACCAACCAAAGGCGAAAATCCCGTTTGGCAAATGCCCATATATTTTAACACCAAATCGAATTTCCGTTTAGGTGTCCACCAAAATCAATTTCCAACCCCCACTTTTGAATATCAATCGGCAAGCTCACACAACAACAAGCTAACAATCCATTTTTTGAATCGTCCATTTGTTCCACCGTATCAAAACATCCAACAACAACAACAACAAAACAACTCCGGTCGAAACAACAATCTATGTATGGGTCACCCGAATCTATGTACCGTCCAACAATGGATTCATCAACGTCTTCATATTCAAATTATCAAGAATATTCTCGGTTAACCGTATCAATCTTGAGGGTTTTGATTTGAAGACCAATTGTACTAACAATCCTAATTTTTATCTTTGAACCGGATCGGGTTATCCGGCTCAAAAGTATCCGCGGTTGGTGCGGTTCGGCTCATGGATCGTATCACGATTCGGTTAACCTTGATGACGTAGAAGAAGAATAATGTCGAGAAGAGACATATCACGGTCAAACCAAAGAAAGAGCTACTAAGGCGAAAAGGTAGTAGAAGAAGGCAAGAATGATTCGGCGCTTTGGTCAAAAGAAGAAGAGATCGCCTTGTGCAACGCTTGGTGTGATGTATCCGAGAATAGTGTAACCGGAAACAACCAAAATGCTAAAGGATTTTGGTAGAAAGTCATTACATACTTTGAGAAGGAGGTTCTTGCGAGAAAGAGCGTGCAACTCTATCATTACAAAGTGGAAAAATAGGATTAGATCCTAGAGTTGGTCAATTTTGTGCCATTTACAACAATCTTGTCGGGAATTACGGAAGTGGTGAGAATGACCTCACCATTTATACACTGCGTGTGATGAATACCAACTAGTGTGTGGTCATCCGTTTGTTTTGGAGCATTGTTGAAAGATTTTGAGGGACCATTCTGCTTGGAAGGATAATGAGATGCTTGGCTTTTAAGCCAGATGAGGGTCGCAAAAAGCAAGGACTTCAACCGACTTCGGATGTGCACTGCTAAACCAGGTTGGTCGAAGAATAAAAAATCTTCGAGAGTTTTAATTTGTGATTATGGAAGGTGTTGCCGAAATGGGCAAGATCAAGTCCGCGACATTGAGAGAAGAAGGGTATGAGACACGCACTATGGTTTGAAGAAGAAGAAGCGGAACAACGGAAAATCGAGTTGGAGATAGAGCAAAGAGAGAAGCAAGGGAAGACAAAAATTGGCACTAGAAGAACGAAAGATTAGAGGTGAAAAGAAATATGATGCAGATCTCATGTTCTATTGCCATGTCGACGAATCTTTGCCCGCAGTACAACAACAAACAATCACGAGAAACTCAAAGAGATCAAGGCCGCCACAACCTAGATTTTTAATAAGTGTTGTAATGTTTTAATAAGTTTAAGTAATGTTTTAATTTTATTTGAATTATTATGTAGCGTTTTAATTATTAATGAAATTTTATTTTGTGTTAAAAATGTTTTTTTTTTAAATTGAACTTGGTCGCTCTTTGGGGCACCTAATCGCTGAAAGTCGCCGGAGAGAAAGGCGGCGTGGCGGGAAAATGAGGGGTTGAATCCCCTACTGAAGCGACTAATATCTTCCCAATAACACACCAATAACTAAAACACATTCACAACAAAAAAAAAATCAATAACATTTATTGGTGTGAACACATTTTTCTTTTTCATTTTATTTTATACAAACACATTTTAAAATAAAATTCAAATGCAATATATTAAAAATATGATATATTTAAAAAACGATATGAATTTCAAATACATATAAACTAAAAAATACGATAATACAAATACTAATTTGAGCCAAAATGTTTTGCTCGGATCGTTTTTTGATTTTTCCGATACCCGCCGCATCTTTTGGACTCATCCCGTTGGTGTTAACGTAAGAAACTACAATTCTTCCGCTTGTGTCCAACGGGTAGGTATGACATCAGTTTTATTTGGTCTCGGATACTTTCCTTTTCCTTTTTCGACGGGATACGATTCGTTTGTGAAGAATTAGCGACGAAGACGACGGATGAAATTATTGTTGGTGTTTTGTTGTGACATCGAAGATAAAATGAAATTGTATGTAAAAGTGTAGTTAAATTGTGATTTTGGTTGAATGTTTGAAAAAATGGGGTATTTGTTTTAGCCATTGAGCAACGTTTTTTTGAAAAAATAAAAAATAAAAAATAAAATAAGAAACAAAAACGCTTCGTTGGAGGGTTGGCTGAGGGACGAATGACGTTGGAATGGGGTGCAATTCGACATCGGTTGGTGCCATCATTGGTCTGAAAAACACCCAACAGCAGGCTGCACCGTACTCTCTAAAAGCATCTTCAATATAAATAAGTACTGATGACGTATAGTATGTATAACAGGCCTACTAGACCCAATACATACTATACACACACGCTGCTCACGGCTTGATTACAAACCACGGGCACAGTAAGCCCAATAACGAAATTGGCTATGGTCAGACCTCAAGACGCGCAAGATACATAGCGGGTTGAACCTTCAACGTTAGACCTCTTATATCCGCGTCCAGTTAATTCGAACCTTGTCGCCAAGGGTCGGCTCGATGACTAACTACTACATGCGAGAATCTAGGGAACCCTAGCGGTAAACCTCGCCTATAAAAGGGGCTCTAATCCCCATACAAGGTACAACTTTCTCTCTCATAATCACACACACATACTCTTGTTCCCTCTCAAGAATCGTGCTTACTCTCACGCCGGAGTCTAATCGTGGGGTCCGTCCCCACGATAAGACTAACGGTTTACCTTTCTTGTGTAGGGATCTCATTCAAACTACTTGGATTAGTACAAGAAAGCCCGTTAGAAGCTTGTTGATCCGATAAAATTTGTATTCACATCTATTACAACCCGTCACACAAATTGTACTAACAAGTTGAAGTCATCAGAACCCGATACACAAGCTGCGTTTGAAAAGAAAAATGCTTACAAAAAGCTCGCTTCGATCCTACCTTTGTATACGTGAGGGTGCGGAACAAGGAAAGAAAAACACGATAGACCTAGAAGGATCGATGGGTCGCATCCAATGCGACCATCAGAAATCTGCGACAAGTACTCTGAACGGATCTTACCTATTGTGAGAGAGAAAGCGAGGAAGGAAGAATCAAGGCTAGAGCGGTGAAAACCGGTTAGACTTTAGTGAAGCATTACGGCAATCGAATCCGAAAGCGGCGCAAAGGAAGGATCGAGAAAGAAGATCGAATCTCAGCTCCGGAACACGAGGAAAACTCCGAGCTGGCGCAGCCGATCGGATCACGCGGAAAAACGGCGAAAGGGAAGAAGTGTTCAAAGGTTGGCATAAAAGCGTTCCATAGGCTTAAACGAGAGAAAAGTATCTCCATGTGTTAGCACATAGGGAACTAACCGTCGCAGTCCGAAGAAGAGACAGACACTCACCATTCTTCTTCCAAAGAACGGAACCCTACTCGGAGGATCTGAAGGTAGTCGAACATACTCACGGAGGACCGATCGGCACTCGAGGCGAAGACATGAAACAAACAGACTCGAGTCAAAGAAGAGGCAAAATTCGGATGTCGAGCGGCGACTTAGCTAGGCCATGGGTGTGCAAGGAGGGCAGGCCGTTCACTCCACGCATTCACTATTTCGACATGCCTAAGAAGACGCGAATGCCTACCAATGTGAAGACATACGACGGAAGTGAAGATCCAGAAGACCACCTAAACATTTTTCAAGCAGCGGCAAAGGTAGAACGCTGGGCTATGCCAACATGGTGCCACATGTTCAAATCTACCCTCACCGGATCCGCTAGGGTGTGGTTCGACGATCTCCCATCGGAATAGGTAGACAGTTATGACGAATTGAAGGAAGTTTTTCTATCCAACTTCCTTCAGCAAAAGAAGTGCATAAAGGATCCGGTGGAACTTAATCATATCAAACAGAAGGAATGAGAAACCATAGAAGACTTTGAGAAAAGATTCAAGGTGGAAAGTAGGGATGTCAAAGGAGCTCCGGAAGTCATGAAGGTTTCCAGCTTCATGCATGGAATCACTAACCCCAAGTTAATTAAGAGGTTACATGATAATATACCCAAATCGGTGGACGAGATTATGATGGTAACCGCATCTTTCCTCCGTGGAAAGAAGCTGTGGCAATCACGAAAAAGGGAGGGGCTACCCCAAGTGCAATGGAGAGCGCATGAGTCGGACGAAGCAAGGCTTCAAGAGAGATACATCAACTCCGGACGGACCGGAAGCAAGATAGGTTCACCCTTCTTTCCAAAACACCCAAAGAAATATTGGCGTTGGAAAAGGCGAAATTCAAAACCCTCCACCATGCTTACAGATTGAGAAAAGCGTAACAAATATTGTGAGTTCCACGGAGAAGTAGGACACAACACGGACAAATGCATGCACCTAAAATGTGAGGGGAGAAGAAAGGCGTCAAGCGTGATAAAGGAACTTAAACAAAATAGTGGCAAGGATCAGTCAAAGCACCTAAAAAGCGTCGGAAAAGATAAGCCTCTTGCAATCGATGGTGCAATCCCGAAGCGGGTGATAAGACAAAAATTACACAAAGTTTTTCCCCAAACGAACATTTCGTTCCCATCACTTCACGGAAGAAGAAGGGAATGGCGGACCAATGGTCATCGAGGCGAATAGGTGGACACTTTATACACGAATGTATGTCGATGGAGGCTCCGCATCGAGAAGTCCTATACAAGCATTGCTTGAAGGCTCGGCCGAAATAAAAATGCAAATGGTGCCCACCACAACCCCCTTATGGGATTGGTGGAGAAGTAATATGGCCGTGGTGATATATTGTTAACTAAAATCGGGGCGGCGAGCATTAGAGCATGGAAATGCCGGGATGAACTTTGTGGTGGTAAGGTCCCAATCGCCATATACGGGATTATAGGAAGGTCGGGGTGCGAAACTACAGTGCGTGCCTTCTGTACGCCGCAGAGAATGATAAAATCGGTAGAAGCGGTGCTCACGATTCAAGTAGCGAATGGTCTCGTTAGAATGTACTATGGTTTCCGAACCAACGCCACATCCCGTGATGGAAAAGCAAATTGAAGCGAATACCGTGGCAATACATTGAACATCGGAGAACAAACAATAGCCATTGGGTCAACCCTATCACCGGAGACGAAAGAAGCTATGTGACACCTAAATGAACTTGGATATATTAGCCTAATGTCAGTAGACATGACGGTGTCCCAAGATACATAGCAGAACATAACTTAAACATACGAGAAGGGTATACTCCAATAAGGCAAAAGAAAAGAGGTCAAGCACCGGAAAGGAACAAGGCGATACAAGAAGAAGTAGAAAAACTTGTGGATGCAAAAATCATGAAGGAACTACATTATCCACAGTGGTTAGCCAACCGGTAATGGTAGCAAAGCATGTGAAAGGCGGAGAATGTCGTTAACTTCAAGGACCTTAATAAAGCCTGTCAGAAAGATGGTTACCGTTACGAGAGATAGATTGGAAAGTTGAGTCACTCTACGGATACCCTTTCAAATGTTTCCTGGACGCATACAAAAGCTATCACCAAATACAAATGGCAAAAGAAGATGAGGAAAAAACAGCCTTCATTACAAATCAAGGAATATTTTGCTACACTAAGATGCCATTCGGACTAAAAAAGGGCGACATACCAGCGGCTAGTAGACAAAGCTTTCCACAAACAAATTGGTAGAAACCTAGAAGTATATGTCGATGACTTAGTAATCAAAATCCGCTCAGAGGAAGAAATACTAAGGGATATTGCGGAAACTTTCAAAACATTAAGGGAAATAAACATGAAGCTAAATCCCAAGAAGTGCACTTTCGGAATGGAAGAAGGAATGTTCTTAGGGCATACAGTAAACACTAAAGGAATAAAAGTATGCCGAGACAAGCGGAGGCCATTACTAAACCTTCCATCTCCGAAATGCCTCAAAGAAGTTCAAAGACTGAATGGGAAGCTAGCAAGTTTGAATAGATTCTTGGCTAAATCATTTGAAAAGTCACTACCATTCTTTAAAACACTCAAAAATGTACAAAAAGTGACTTTCAATGGACGAAAGAAGCGGAGGAAGCTTTTAAGCAGATGAAGAAGATGATAGCAAACCTCCCCAACACCTCGGAAAAAGAAGAACTCATAATATACAGTGTGTGATTAAGCGGTCGGTGCGGTCACGGTGACGAAGAGAAGGAAAAAGAACCAGATATACTTTGTGAGCCGAGCCTGCGAGGACACGAAATAAATTACACCCAATGGAAAAGCTATTGTTGTCTCGTGCACGCTACAAAATGCACGAAGAGGTATTTTCAAGCACATACGGTAGTAGTCATCATGGACTAGCCAATCAAGCATATACTATCAAGGCCGAAGTTGAGGATTACAAAAATGGAGCATTGAATTGGGGAGTATGACATACGAGTGCGACCAAGAACATCCATCAAAGGGCCGATTCTAGCGGACTTCATAGTAGAGCGTCAAAAGGGCGATGGAAAGATGAAACCAATAGAAGAACTTCACGACCATGGATCTCATTCACAAGCGGCTCATCTTGCATAGACGGTTGGGCTGAACCTCATCTTAAGCGGACCCTCGGGGGCGGAGTTTACTTACGCTTTAAGGTTGGTTTTAACACAACAATGAAGAATATGAAGCCTTGATAGTGGGTTACGGATAGCGAGAACAAATGGGAGTCAAGAATTTGCAAGCAGCGTAGACTCAAAGTGGCAAATCAAGTCAATGGAACATTACATTGCAAAGAATGGGAATGATTCAATACGGAGAAAGTAAAGGAACTTCTAAAAACTTTCGGATGTTCTCAATCAAACAAGTGCCCGGGCGAAACAAAGGCGCAGGACGCCCTAAGCAAAATGGCTTCTACTAGCTTAGCACATCTAAAAAGCAAGTATTAGTGGAAGAGCTCACTCAAAGTCAATAGAAGAACACCGCGTGGCAATCGGAAGAAGAAGAATGACGCATGGATGACACGATATATGAATACCTCAAAAGAGACACTCCCGGCCGAGAAAGAGAGCCGAGAAGTTAAAATAAAATCACAAAGATTTGCGATAGTCAATGTGATACTTTACAAGAAATCTTTTCTTGGACCATGGTTACTGTCGCGTCGGGCCCCTTCAAGCTAACTATGTGTCAAGAGAAATTCATGAAGGGTCTTGCGGCATGCACGCATGGACAAGGTCCGGTGGTGGCCGAAGCCTGCGTACCGGATACTATACGGCCTACCATGCACGGCGATGCCGGAAGCTAATCAAACATTCAAAAGGGTGCAAAGGCAGTTCAAATCCAAGAAAGCTAACGCTTATTACTTCTAATGGTTGTTCTATAGATGAAATTGACATCATAAGACCTTTGCCGAAGAGTAGGGAGAGTCGATTCCTCATAGTAGCAATAGACTACTTCACAAAATGGATAGAAGCAAAGCCGGTAGCCACCATAACAGAAACGGATCAAAAAATTTGTGTGGGAGAATATCGTATGTAGGTTGGACTCGGGAGAAATAATATCCGACAGGAAAACAATTCGAGACAACCCATTTAAAGAATGGGGTGAAAAAATGAATATAAAACAACACTTTGCTTCAGTCAAACACACACAAGCAAGCGGACGGTGTAGAAAGAGCAAGCGAAGCCTAGGGGAAGGAATAAAGGCCGGTTGGAAGAAAAGCAAAATTGGCTAGATGAACTATCCTTGCGTCTATGGGCACACCACACAATGATTAAATCTAGCAACAGAGACACTCCATTCTCATTAACATATGGAACGGAAGTTGTCATACCGGTGAGATAGGGATGCCCTGGAGGAGGACAGTGAGCTAACATAGAAGAAAAGCAGCGAAGCAAATGAACTTAGACCTCCTTGAAGAAAGAAGAGAACAAACGGCAATACGCGAAGCAAAAAGCAAGGCACAAATGGAGAAATATTATAACTCAAGAGTCCATAATACAAGTTTCAAGCCAGGAGACCTAGTATACAGAAACAATGATGCAAGCCATGCCGAGGAAGGAAGGAAGCTAGGACCCAAATGGGAAGGACCCTCACGAAGTCCGGAGCTCTAGGAAAAGGCATACAAAATGCGAGAAGACGTCGCGGGAAATCAATCCCAGGACATGGAATGTTTGCAATCTTAAGAGATGTTACATACATAAAGTGTAAGCAACCCGTTCCTCATGATTCCGTGAAGGAGGGTTAATGTCACAATCTATCTTTTATATTGTAATGTTTTTATGATTGAATGAAAAAAGGTGAAGCTTAGCTACCTTCAGACTTTTACTTTAAAAATTCTTAATCATTTAATTTAAACAACAAAAAATATTAACATATGTTAGTAAAACGCATACAATGTTATTCCGAATAACAAAAGGCTGAGTAACCTCCAAATTAACTCAAGTTACGTAAGAGATGTTGCAAGTCAAGTATCGGGTGAATAACCCACAAGTATTCGAGAAAGACTATTATAATAGGCACATCATCATTGAAGATTAAATAGCAAAAAACTAAAAAGTTTCAAAACAACGAAATATGCATACGATAGACTGTCTACACAAAAAAAACAAAAGTGCCGCGCTTCGGCAGGCCAAACAATAGAAAACATAGAGTACCATTACAATGAGCTACACTTGACCGGAAGGGTTCACAAATGGGTCCGTCCCAGACTGTGAACAGACATCCGCACCAAAGTCACTTGCATCACCACCATGCTCAAGCACATCCGATACTTGAAGCGGACAATGCCGGGATTCCACTAAAGGCTCCATACATGAAGGACTAGTCAAAGAAAACCAAGTATCCGTAAGAGCCAACCAATCATGCAAGGAACCTTCCCTCATTTTTTTAGCTCTATAAAAAAAACCTTGGATTGAAGCAGAAAAGGGAGACTCGCTCATCGAAGGACTTCCAGAAAGACAAGCAGGAACGACCAGCTACTCCAAGTAAAACTGCTTATTAACAATGGACGAATCACCATAGGATACCTCAAGACGAAGTAAACGCATGAAGTTCTCAATAGAAGAATCCTTAAGAGTCTCTAAGGAGGATAGCAAAGGAAACTGGACACCGCTGAGCACTTGAAGAGCATTTTCATAATTAGCCTCGGCAGAAGGGTTAAGAGCCGCAACACGGGAAAGAGATGTACCAGCTGTACCAAGAAAATGCCCGGCGACAACCCTTCTTGCATTCCTTTATCAACGGCACAACTAAAAGCATCACTCAGTGCAACCAGGTAACCTTGCCAACGCCAACATCCAGACACAGCAAGTTTGAGGCCTTCGGACAATAACCAACGGCGAACCGACATAGCGGTAAGCAAGCACGGATAAAGTCTTTCCTCCAAATGCAAGGCAACCTTTAGGAAGAGCTCCTTTAAACAAACAAGTTCTGAAGCACCGGGGCAGAGGTCCAAACATTCACTTTCCAAAACTTGTACCTAAAAATGACAAATTTCGGAGGTCATAAAAAAAGAGAGGGAAGAAAGAGCGGAGAATAGAAAAAAGAACAAAAGAGAAAACCTGTTCAACAAGCTCAGTGTTGCGGGATTCAAGAGCAGAGTTAGCACACCGTAACCGCTCAAGCTCGAAGTCCTTACTAACAGCCAGAAGATTCGACTCTTTGATTTTGGCACGAACACTTCATTTTCTTTCGTCGGCCGCTCCTAAAGATGATACTTGGCCACGAAGAGACAACATCTCGAAGCATCCGATTGACCCGTGCCAATTGGGACTCCAACCCATGAATCAAGTCGACTTGAACACCACACGGCGGATACTTTCTCCTTCTTGCGGATAGCGCTCACGCACAAATCCGAACTTCGTAACCAAAGCACAAATGGCGAGCCGACAAGACGTCAAAACCCGAAAGCAAATGATTGTGGCTCATTTCATGAAGTAAGGAGGAAAGCCTCGGAGGAGCAACCCAGTCAACAATCTCACGACAGTCCAAGGGATTGTCAAGAAGAGATCCTTTCAACACTTTCCAATCCAGAAGATGGCGCCCTGTGGAGCGGGGTTAAACCAATGAGAAGCCGGGCATCACCGGTCAAAAGGCGACCAGCGGAAGGACCAACAAGATCTTCGGCACCTGATTAGCCCCTCCACGAAAGATGAGCTGAAGAAAGGAGGCATTCTTCAATCAGGATAGCAACTGAAGCGATTGCGGCAGCGATGTAGACTTACCCAAAACATTCGGACTCGGTACAAGAAGTAACCTCGGCTCCAGGCAGCGGTACTAGAATCGAAGAAATAACCAACCTTTCGGAGAACCAATATCGGTGAAGCGAGGGAAGAACAACGAAAAGCGAACTCACGCTCAGGAGTTGTGGAAATAGAAGAAGTAATGAAAGGCCCAGTGTGGGGGGCCGTATAGCCTAGCTCAGCTTCCAAAACATTACTATTCAATAAATCCTGATAGCCATCAACAGGAATGTTACTGCTAGATGGACCCGGTTGAAAGTCAGAACGAAGTCTCTTGGCGGGACTAGAAGGTACCGGGACACTCGGCAAAGGACCCTCTTTTCTCTTCAAAGGACCAGAGGTAGAAGGGTCAGCATCAGAACCTGTAGCCTCAAAAGATGATCCACCACTAATATTAACACTAGCACCTTCTCTCAAAAGAAGATTAACATCACCTCCAACTCACCCTCGGCGGGAGGAGCAATGGGATAAGTGGCATGCGGTGAACAACAACTTCAATAATGGATGGCTCTCTCCTCATGGCGTAGGCGTGTAGCCATCGTGGCCTTCATAGGCTCCGGAGACTGAATATACTCGGGCCAACTCATCACTGCACAAGAAAAAGGATATATATATATATATATATATATATATAGCATAAGCGAAACTCACCGATTCGATCATTATGAAGAAACTCGGTACACGTCCTCATCCAAAGTATAATATGGCTCAAGCCAACCCGACAAAAATGGCTCGGGGAATGCCCGGAAGGGATAAGGGTTGGCGAGAGAACACGAAAACGGTCAGCGACATACTGCGTCGGCGGGGAGAACGGGATCTTTAAAGATGTTCTTCCTCGAATGCCATGGGAACAAGACAAGACAAGCAAAGGCATCGACCCAGAAAAATCGGTCGTTCCAATTCTTGACAGAATCAAGAGTCTTAGTGTAAAGTGCAGGAACACCATCGTGTTTACTAAAGGAAAACCACCCTCTAAATTTTGAATTAACATAAAAGCAACGAAACAAAGCAATAGTTGGGGTAATACCATGAGCGCGGCACAAGATCTCAAAGTGAGAAACCCTGCACGCGTCGAGAACCGAAAGCTGGGAAATATTAATAAGATAATGCCTAATCAAGTCAACAAGGAAAACAGACAGGGGCAGGCGAAAATTGGCAAGATCAAAAAAGCGGGTATACAAGCCAATTTTCCTAGAGGACACTCATGCATCGTACACTTGCGATCAGGAAGCTCCGGATGAACCTCCAAAGGAAAATGGTAAGTCGTAAGGAAGGAACCAAATGTCTCTGGAGGAGTATTACACTTTATATCAACAATCAAAGCCATAGCGAGCGGATCAAGGGCGGACGGATGAAGAATTTTTCTTTTTTTTTTCAAAAGAGATGCAACAAAACGACGATGGTGATACGCGCCAAAGAAAGATGGAATGAACGGCCAAGATCAAGAATAAAAAAGAGGCGTGAAACGATGGTCAAATCAAAGCGAAAAAACAAAGAGTGCGACAAAGCGCCCGCATCGCAACGCTTCCCAAAGAAAAAGAAAGGCCAGAAAGACGCGTGAAAAAGCGTGGGGAAAATAAAACGTCCCCGTCAAACCTAAATTCTAGAAAATACCTACCGTTCGCGACAACATCTGCATGCAGTAAATATACTAGACTAGGGGGGACTGGATGACGTAACAATCCTCAAAAAAGAAGAGAACACCAGAAAAACATCTCAAAAAGGAAAAAACGCACGGAATGGGAAATCGTTTGGTCAACCCAAGTCTAGTAGCATCCACCGCACGTGACAATATCCGCATGCAATAAACATACTAGACTGAGGGGACTTGATGATGTATAGTATGTATAACAGGCCTACTAGACCCAATACATACTATACACACTCTGGACTATGGCCCAATGATTACAAACCTTGGGCCTACTGATGAAGCAATGACCGAAATTGGCAATGGTGGAACCTCAAGACGCACGCGCATAAGATACATAGCGGGTTGAACCTTCAACCGTTAGACCTCTTATGTCAGCGTCGCTTAATTAATTCGAACCTTGTCCGCCAAGGGTCGCTCCGTGACTAACTACTACTTGCGAGAATCTAGGGAACCTAGCGGTAAACCTCGCCTATAAAGGGGCTCTAATCCCCATACAAGGTACAACTTTCTCTCTCATAATTACACACACATGCTCTTGTTCCCCTCTCAAGAATGCGTGCTTACTCTTACGCCTGAGTCTAATCGTGGGGTCTGTCCCCACGATAAGACTAACGGTTTACCTTTCTTGTGCAGGGATCTCATTCAAACTACTTGGATTAGTACAAGATCAGCCCGTTAGAAGCTTGTTTGCCGAGTCCGATAAGCTGTATTCACATCTATTACAACCCGTCACAAAAATTGTACTAACAAGTACTTAAAGTTTTAAACTCGTTACCGACCTATAATTCCAACAGTAAAAATATTTTTAGAAAAATGATTGTTGAACCTACTAATCATGCCTACAAATGAACCTAATGATTTGATTGGTTGATTTAAAAAATTGATTGATGGGAATTTAGATAGAGAAAATGCTTAATGCAATTGTACAGGTGATTTATGCATTAGGTATATTTTTAGGCTTGTGTTGTAGGTCTAAATAGCATAACTCATATTTTTAAGTCATTTGCAATTGTTCGTAATAATGGTATGAATTGTAATTGATTAAATTGATTTGATTGATGTCATATGCAAATACACGTACAAATATATACAAACATAGAAGGTTCTAGGCTCGGGCTTGAGCCCGTTACACATTTACAATACGGGCTAACACTCCCCCACAATCGAAGCGGGAGGACACCGGACGCTTAGACTGGAGCGAAATTCTTCAAACAGAGCGGATGGTAAGCCTTTAAGTAAAATATGCATACTGGTAACGTGAAGGAACATGAAGAACCCGAACCTGACCAGTAGCAACCAAGTCTCGAACAAAATGAATATCAATCTCAATGTGCTTCGTACGCTGATGTTGAACCAGATTACAAGATAAGTAAACAACACTAACATTGTCACAGTAGACTAGCGTAGCGGAAGATAATGGTGTGTGTAAGTCACAAAGTAAATTCCGTAACCAACAAGTCTCAGCAACAGCATTGGCAACACCACGGTACTCTGCTTCTGCACTAGAGCGGGAAAACGTCGGTTGATGCTTAGAGGACCACGAGAGTAAGTTGTTGCCAAGAAATACACAATAGCCTGAAGTCGATCTCCTAGTGGTAGGGCACCCAGCCCAATCCGCATCAGAATATACAACCAATGATGAACTAAACGAAGGAAATAAATGTAACCCATAATCTAAGTTACCCCGAACATACCGCAAAATTTGTTTGAGAGCTGAGAAATGGGGCTCTCGAGGGTCATGCATATGAAGGCAAACCGGTTGAACTGCATAAGATATATATGGGCGAGTAAAGGTAAGATATTTGTAACACCCCCAAAATATCGCAGCGGAAGATTGTGTCATTGGGGTGCTACTTCATAATACAAAGTACAGTTTATAGAAAACGACCTTTAAATGAGACCGTTTGAAAAGTTACCATTCGATTTATGAAATCCGAGTTACAAACAATGAGGTCCCAAAGTATAATATATAAATGTTTACAAAATGTTTCGAATGGTAAATACGAATGCATAATGTCTTCAAAATATGTAGATGCGACTCTATGCTTCAAACTCTAGCTATCGCCTTAAGACCTGAGATAAACATGCTAAAAAGTGTCAACACAAAGGTTGGTGAGTTCATAGAGTTTGTTTTTAATAAGTTGAAAAGCCTTTAAAGAATTTTCACACAGCAAAGGCATTGTAAATCCACTCAGTTCCAAGTTCCGCCCATACAAAACTTGCAACCTGTGTGTTTACAACCCACTGCTAAAATATATCACGTCAATCATGTATGCATGTATCATAGTAGTTAAAAGTATATATGTTTTAAGTATGTAACTAGTATATTGATCACGTACACGTGCATCAAAACCTATGCAATTAGCCATGAGTCTCCACTTCATCTCCAGAAACCTCATGTGGGTACGTTGCTCACAAGGAGTGTAATAGCATTGGTTCTACTTCATCTCCGAAACCCAATGCATGTGTTGTCCAAGGAGACTTATCATGCGAACGAGGGGACTGCTCCGTGTATGTTGGGAGACTTATCATGCAGGGGACTGCTCCGTGTATGTTGGGAGACTTATGATCGACTTATCAAGTATAACGCAATCAAGTATAATGCAATCATTTATAATGCAATCAAGTATAATGTTTTGAGTATTTGTAAAAAGTATAAAGTAAATGTTTGAGCATGTATCTCCCCCAAAAGAGTTTGTAAAACAATTAAGTGAGTAAAAGTGGGGCTACGAACTCACGGTAATCCTTAAAAGTTTAGAGTACTTGTGAAAGTAAATGAAAATATTTTGAGCATGTATCTCCCCCAAAGTAATTCAAAATGTATAAAAGTAGGGGCTATGAAACTCACCTTTATAAATGATATCACAACGTATAATGGAATCGATGGATAAGCCTGGAAGTCTCTACGTATAACCTAGAATATGATGTCAACTCTTAGGTTCGGAATAACGACGCGAAATTATAAACATGCCTATAGACGTCCTTATATTGGTCGGGGCGTAGTATTTGTATGTTTGTTTATAGAAATGGTTTAGTTTGTATATCTCATTACTACGTTCGGGCCATCATAATTGAGAGGTCATGCGATAAGCGTTAGAGAGCTAGGACACTTTAAATCGTAAATCCAGCAACTCGTCGATCCGTTTACCTAAATGAACCCCTCACATGAAGTTCCCTAGTGTTGTAGTACTCAATACGTAAAACATGTATTTTGATTACTTGATTATATTATATAATAAGATTTTATGAATACAATAAATAAACTAACAAAGTTTATAAGTATTTAAATAAGTTTGAATTTTATAAATACTTACCTTAATATAGAATGCTTGAGTATTATGGAAAAAGAAATATAAGCGGAGCTTCGACGTAGACTTTGCAATCTTTGAAAACCCACGACTATTAGAAGATTATAACAACGCCTTCTTGAGAACCCGAAGAAGAAAAGAAGATTATAACGACGTCTTTTTGGAGACTTGAAGTTATTTGAAGATTATAACGACTCTTTCTTGAAAACTTCCAAGAACGAAGATCAAACGCTAGTTTTCTTCAAGAACACATGAATGTTCTTACAAGATCTATAAGAAATGCCTTAGGTTTAGGACTTTAGATGATAATAAGGGGTGGTTCAAGAATAAATGAAGTGATTTGCTTGGTATTTATAGGCTAGAGATTATGGTTAACTATATATTGGGTTAAAAACTAACCATGGTTAAGTTGTATACTTGTAATGATCTAATGAATGATCAAATATCATCCCTAAATGTGTTTTACACGTTTCATATGAGGTGGTGGTGATAATATTGGAATTTTCTTGATATTATCTTGTTTTTACGGAGTGTAGTTCGGTTCCGAAAATTGGTAACGGTAAGTATTTAATTCATGAAGCGTAAAACCGGTGTCGTAAAAAATATAAAACTTATAGGAATGATTAAACTCATCAATATACTCCACCTAAAAATATAAAATGGGTGATAAGTCTCATTGGGTGCAAAAACGTTGCCTAAAGCTGGAAATACGGGTCTAAAACGCATAATTCGCAGTTTATCAGAAAAGAACGAAATTTAAGGGAAATGACCGTTAATTTATTTAGAGTAGACTAAAATTAGTCTAAAAGTGATATGAGATGTCAAACTTTGGTTCTTGTCGTACGTGGGATAACTTAACAGTTATACGAGAAGTTTAAAAGTTACGCTTTTTAAGCAAAAACGTAGAACGTACGAGGTTAATTTCTTTATGGTCAAAGGAGGAGGGAAATATGTTTGACTTTTCCAAAAATGTAAAAGTGTCAAAAACATATTAGAAACACTGTCTGAGAATCGTTAAGTCTGGATGTAAGTAGAATTGTTTAAAATGTAAGTTTAGTTTCGTTTAGCGCAGGGTTTATTTGGTAACATAAAAATAAATCTTAAAAATTCTCAAATTAATCATGAGTGATCTAAAAATTAATATAAGGCAAGGAAAATTGTCAGAGGCGGTTTTTGTTATGCGCGGGATGTTAAAATGGTGTTCCGATCAAAATGAAACTTTAAAACGATGTTTTCTTAATAACTTTTGCGAAAATGATCTAACGATTGTCCGAACTCTCGGTCATTACTAAAATAATTTATCTTACGAGAATGTGAAATAAAAATTTCAGGAGTGAATATTAAAAAGTAAATAGTATGATGAATAGTAAAATGAATAGTGACCAAAATTGCGAATTGTTACAGTTTCTACCACTTAAAAGGAACTTCGTCCGAAGTTACGTGATGTTCACTACTTACAGTGTGCATAGTCTAAAGGATTACGTCAAAGCTCATGTATATGGGTTTCTTATCTACTTAGGTACGTTCTTGTGACTATCGCGATTATTGCCCGTTCTAAAGACATACTCTCTTATGGCTAGGTTTGATGAGACAAACTTTCCCATTCTCGAGCAAAACCGTCAAAAGACTTTTAGGTACGATTTTTACTTAATTCACAACTCATCAAACAAAAGCATCATACGATTAGGCTAAATCGGTTTAAGTAACAACTTGTTTCTAGCTTGATCTTTGCAACTCATCAAACAAGAACTGTCACTCGGATCAAACTGGAAACAAGTGGTTTGAAGAAAATCTTTTGAAAATTTGGCTCGATTACGGAATTGCTTACACATATGAGACTACTACTCCCTTCATTGCATGATTCTTCCTGAATTAGACATAGGTGATCAGGCTATGTATAATTTAGGAGTAACTATGCAATGCTTAGACTAATTGACTCATATGATGCTCGGTGTTTCATTCAGTTCATAGAAATCTCTCTTAGGTGAAAAAGTCTAAAGTGTGCAAGGCGATAGGGAGGAAGGTAACGTATATAGTAGTTATAGTCTAGGCTCTAAATGCAACCTAGTTCTCTATAACCAATTCTCTGATACCAATCTGTAACACCCCCAAAATATCGCAGCGGAAGATTGTGTCATTGGGGTGCTATTTCATAATACAAAGTCAGTTTATAGAAAGCGACCTTTAAATGAGCGTTTTGAAAAGTTACCATTCGATTTATGAAATCCGAGTTACAAACAATGAGGTCCCAAAGTATAATATATAAATGTTTACAAAATGTTTGAATGGTAAATCACGATGCATAAAGTCTTCAAAATATGTCGATGCGACTCTATGCTTCAAACTCTAGCTATCAGCCTTAAGACGAGATAAACATGCTAAAAGTATCAACACAAAGGTTGGTGAGTTCATAGAGTTTGTTTTTAATAAGTTGAAAAGCCTTTAAAGAATTTTCACACAGCAAAGGCATTGTAAATCCACTTCGGTTCCAAGTTCCACCATACAAAACTTTAACCCGTGTGTTTACAACCTCTGCTAAAATATATCACGTCAATCATGTATGCATGTATCATAGTAGTTAAAAGTATATATGTTTTAAGTATGTAACTAGTATATTGATACGCATTTGCATCAAAACCTATGCAATTAGCCATGAGTCTCCACTTCATCTCCGAAACCTCATAGTGATGCGTTGCTCACAAGGAGTGTAATAGCATTGGTTCTACTTCATCTCCGAAACCCAATGCATGTGTTGTCCAAGGAGACTTATCATGCGAACGAGGGGACTGCTCCGTGTATGTTGGGAGACTTATCATCTGAACGAGGGGACTGCTCCGTGTATGTTGGGAGACTTATGATCAACTTATCAAGTATAACGCAATCAAGTATAATGCAATCAAGTATAATGCAATCATTTATAATGCAATCAAGTATAATGTTTTGAGTACTTGTAAAAAGTATAAAGTAAATGTTTGAGCATGTATCTCCCCCAAAAGAGTTTGTAAAACAATTAAGTGAGTAAAAGTGGGGCTACGAACTCACGGTAATCCTTAAAAGTTTAGTATGAAACTCACCTTAATAAATGATATCACAACGTATAACGGAATCGATGGATAAGCCTGGAAGTCTCTACGTATAACCTAGAATATGATGTTAACTCTTAGGTTCGGAATAACGACGCGAAATTATAAACATGCCTATAGACGTCCTTATATTGGTCATGACGTAGTATTTGTATGTTTGTTTGTAGAAATGGTTTTAGTTTGTATATCTCGTACTACCGTTCGGGCCATCATAATTTAGAGGTCATGCAGTAAACGTTCGAGGAGCTAGGACACTTTAAATCGTAAATCCAGCAACTCGTCGATCCGTTTACCCAAATGAACCCCTCACATGAAGTTCCCTAGTGTTGTAGTGCTCAATATGTAAAACATGTATTTTGATTACTTGATTATATTATATAATAAGAGTTTATGAATACAATAAATAAACTAACAAAGTTTATAAGTATTTAAATAAGTTTGAATTTTATAAATACTTACCTTAATATAGAATGATTGAGTATTATGGAAAAAGAAATATAAGTGGAGCTTCGACGTTGACTTTGCAATCTTTGAAAACCCACGACTATTAGAAGATTATAACAACGCCTTCTTGAGAACCCGAAGAAGAAAAGAAGATTATAACGACGTCTTTTTGGAGACTTGAAGTTATTTGAAGATTATAACGACTCTTTCTTGAAAACTTCCAAGAACGAAAATCAAACGCTAGTTTTCTTCAAGAACACATGAATATTCTTACAAGATCTATAAGAAATGCCTTAGGTTTAGGACTTTAGATGATAAGAAGGGGTGGTGCAAGAATAAATGAAGTGATTTGCTTGGTATTTATAGGCTAGAGATTATGGTTAACTATATATTGGGTTAAAAACTAACCATGGTTAAGTTGTATACTTGTAATGATCTAAGGAATGATCAAATATCATCCCTAAATGTGTTTTACACGTTTCATATGAGGTGGTGGTGATAAGATTGGAATTTTCTTGATATTATCTTGTTTTTACGGAGTGTAGTTCGGTTCCGAAAATTGCTAACGGTAAGTATTTAATTCATGAAACGTAAAACCGGGTGTCGTAAAAATATAAAACTTATAGGAATGATTAAACTCATCAATATACTCCACCTAAAAATATAAAATGGGTGATAAGTCTCATTGGGTGCAAAAACGTTGCCTAAAAGTTGGAAATACGGTCTAAAAGCATAATTCGCGGTTTATCAGAAAAGAAACGAAATTTCGAAATGACCGTTAATTTATTTAGAGTAGACTAAAATTAGTCTAAAAGTGATATGAGATGTCAAACTTTGGTTCTTGTCATACGTGGGATAACTTAACAGTTATACGAGAAGTTTAAAAGTTACGCTTTTAAGCAAAACGTAGAACGTCTAGGTTAATTTCTTTATGGTCAAGGAGGAGGAAATATGTTTGACTTTTCCAAAAATGTAAAAGTGTCAAAACATATTAGAAACACAAAGGAATGAGGAATCGTTAAGTGCGGATGTAAGTAGAATTGTTTAAAATGTAAGTTTAGTTTCGTTTAGCGCAGGGTTTATTTGGTAACATAAAAATAAATCTTAAAAATTCTCAAATTAATCATGAGTGATCTAAAAATTAATATAAGGCAAGGAAAATTGTCAGAGGCGGTTTTCGTTATGCGCGGGATGTTGAAATGGTGTTCCAATTAAAATGAAACTTTAAAACGATGTTTTCTTAATAACTTTTGGAAAATGATCTAACGATTGTCGAACTCTCAGGTCATTACTAAAATAATTTATCTTACGATAATGTGAAATAAAAATTTCGGGAGTGAATAGTAAAAAGTAAATAGTAACAGTGAATAGTAAAAATGAATAGTGACCCGAAATTGCGAATTGTTACAATATTGAAGAGAACCTGCAACACTCATATATAAAGAAGGATCAGATACAGGATTACCATCATCCCCCAGTTTAGACTCAGTGTCAATAGGAGTCCGACTAGGATTACAATTAACCATATGTGCCATCTCTAAAACCTCAATAACATACTTTTTATGGGATAAGAACAACCCTGAAGAATCACGAGTGATAGAGATACCCAAAAAAGTAATTAAGAGGACCCAAATCTGTCATAGTAAACTTCTGATGTAAGGAACCAATAATTCGCTGCAACAAACTCTCAGAAGAAGTCGTAAGAACAATATCATCAACATATAATACCGAGATAAGCATGTCCGTCCCAATACGTAGATAAATAAAGATGAGTCACAACGACTATTAGAGAACCCAACCCGAGTAATATAAGAAGCAAATTGCTGAAACCAAGCTCACGGGGCTGTTTGAGCCCATATAAAGATCGATCGCAAGATAAACATACATAATCGGGATGCCGCAGAGTCCCAAAATCGGTGATGCATATAAGCGATCTCGGATAAATCCCCATGAAGAAAAGCATTCTTGACATCAAGATGATGAATCGGCCGGATGTCGAAAGTAGCTAAGCTCAGAACAGTCCAAATAGTGCCCGGTTTAACCACCAGACTAAATGTCTCATCTACATCAATCCCCTCAATTTTTATACTGCCATTTGCTACAAGCCTAGCCTTGTAGCGACTGAGAGTGCCATCAGCCAAATACTTGTGGCGAAATAGCCAAATGCAGTGAATGATGTTGGTATCCTTGGGTCGAGGCACCAAAGTCCAAGTTCCATTTTTAATAAGAGCAATGTATTCATCACGTATAGTATTTTGCCAATTTGAGTCATTAAACGCATCACGATAAGTTTTTGGTAAAAGAGACACGGACGAAACAAGCATGTTGAGACACTGAGTGGGACGATTAGCCCCGACACGAAATCGTGTGACCATAGAGTGAGTGGAGGTGGGGTTTGGATTGTGTGGGGGATCTGGAATGATTATCGGATTCGGGGGTTGTTGTTGGTTTGTTGTGACAGGTGGTGGAGTTGGTGGTCTGGGGAGGGGGTTGTTGGTTGAGGTTGTTCATCATGTTGAGTTGTGGGTTTAATAATTGGTGGAGATTCTGTTTGTTCTACTGTTTGGTGAGTGGGTGAAATGAAGGGAGGTATGATGTCGGGTGTTTCGTCTAAAAAGTTGTATGTATGTGTTGGCGTTGGTGGAGATTGTCCATAGGGGAAGACAGTTTCATCGAAGGTGACGTGTCGAGAAATGATGATTTTATTGGTGTGTAATGTAAGGCAACAGTACCCACGATGATTACATGCTTGGCCTAAGTAAATTGCGGGTGTGGCACGAGGTTCTAGTTTGTGATTAGGGTATGAGTGAGGATAACATAGGCACCCAAAAGTGCGTAAAAGGCTATAATATGGGTTTTGTTTAAACATGCGGGTATAAGGAATTTCGTTGGCAATGGCTGTGGAAGGTAAGATGTTGATTAAATGAGCAGCCATATTTAAGGCTTCAACCCAAGAAGTTGGTGGAAGGTTGGCTTGGAAAAGTAGGGTTAACAACAATTCTCAATTTATTTTTACTGGCACAATCAATTTTTCAATAGGTAAAGCTATAAATTGATGTACGCAAGTAAATAATTTGTAAGCTTTTACACCAATGCATTAAATTTTTTTGGAGTTTTTTTCAACTCGTCTTTAACCTCTCCAGTGATACTTAGAACGCTCGGTATGATAACTTGGCAACAACGTTGAGGCCTATGTGGCTCGCGTTGCCAAGGCGTTATCATACCCCTTTGTCTTGCGTTGGTGGGGCGTTTTGATTTACGTTGGTATATAAACGTAAGTTACAACGAAGAAGTTGACAAAAAAAATATTTTAAGCTAGACGACTATAATTTTAAATTTCAAAAAATGCCTCCTTGGGGTTTAACAATATGTTTTCTTTATTTTTTTGTTTTTTTGTTTTTTTTGTGTTAAATTCAAACTACCCTATAAATACCCACTTTCACAAATTATTTTTACACACTTCTAATAGATTTAGCCCAAATCACAATTTCAATACACTTTTTTTCTTTCCAAAACCATGGCTTGTAATCTCTCACACATTGTTAAAGAAGTCAATGAAGGCGTTTAGAAACTGATTGACGACGATAAAATTCGCAAGGAAAAAGTTTACGAGTTATCCGAGATGTTTAGCCAAGCAAGAACCTCGAAGGAGGATATGAGGAAACAATACGCTAAGTGCAAAGATATTTCGTCTGAAAGACGTGATGTCATTGAAAAATTTTAGCTGAGGAAGGTTGGAAAGATTACGAGCTAAAGAAAACATTGGGGGACATGTGTGTCTCAAATACAAGATAACATAAGTCACAAGATCCGTTTGATGCATAAGGAAAACACTATAGGTGGTTCTTCATCACAATAAGCAACGCACGAACCCATGCCTCTCATTTCTTCATTTCCATCAGCAGAGGAACCAGTCGATGAGCATGGATTTACTACGAGATAGCATTATAATTGGATACGAGATGAGGAGATTTTAAGAGAAATAGAGGAAGAGCAAGCAAGGGTTGATGCAGAAAACGCAAGCCGTCAACAAGAGTTGTATGATGATTATCCTGAATATGATTTTCCATGCATAGAGTCTCCTGAATATGATTTTGCATGTGGGGAGCATTCAGATTAATCTATTTCTGAAAAACTTATCGTATTGTATTTTAGTTCGTATGTTATTTTAGTATCGTATTTCGTATTGTAATGTTTTTGTTATATTTATGTAATGTTTTATTCCGTAACCTATGTTTATGTAATGTTTTATTTTTATTAATCAAAGTTTATGTAATGTATGTAATAGTTTTAAATTTTTCGCAACTTTTTAAAATCTAAGTATGTTTTTAAAGTATTTGTAATTTATAATAGTATTTAATGAATGGAATATTAGTTAAGGGTTTATTTAAGGATTGAAATATTAGTTAAGGGGTTAATTTGTAATTTGTATATTTTTTTTAAAAAGGTGAATCACAAAAAATGATGTTATTTGGTGTTATGATAAGGGGTGTTTTTTTGGTAATAAATAGTTTGGTGTTGAAATAATATAACGCTAGCGTGATGAGATTTTTTGTGTTAAATTGTGTTACCACGCCTTGGCCTCTTAAATATTATTCGTATGGTTTACATGAATTTTTTTATGGTTTGCCTTGTATACTCATATTATTGCCTCCAAAATATTGCAATATTTTTTTTTCTTTCAAAGTTACTTTAGTGTAGTAAGATTAAGATTTTTTATAACGAAAATAGCGCAAAAAGATATTTAACTTAAGGGTCATTTCTAATTAAGGTTGTTAGCCTTAATAGTTTTTATCAGAAGTGATGGTCATTCACATTTAGGAACTTTGTAACGTGTGTCAGATATCATGATAGAATAGTCAACGGGCTCGTGGATTGGACTAAGCTAAATGGGTACTAGTTATGATAAGCTTGCCAAATATCCAATCCAACCCATGTCCAAGCCCACGAAGCCCATAGAAAGCCTTTTAGGGCATCATGTTACTTGTACTATATAAACCCCTCAAAGTCTCATTTGAGGGGTGTGCTGAAAGTGTGTGTGTGTGTGTGTTTTCATATGAATATTGTTTTCATCTTCTTTCCTTTATCTCTCTAAACATACACGATCCATATACATCAAGTCACCAAGTTCTTCTCTTCATCTTTCTATTCTTATTTATGCGTAACTCTTGTGGTTTACGCATAACGTGTGTTTGTGTCTAAGTTGTGATAAGGTATACGTGATAAAAGGGGTTTTACAATTGGTATCAATCTCCTAACAATGGTTTAGGAGTGTTTGTGTTACGTTTTTGGTTAAAGCTTTTCATAAAAGTTGCGTTTTTTACATAAAACGAGACCTTTTTGTCATAAAGTTTTGATTTTACACGTGGTTTGAAGCTTAAAGTTGTAGACTTTATTGATTTTTAAGTGTTTTTGAAGAAGTTTGTGCAAAAGAAATCAGTTGAAAACGTGTTTTGGGTGAAAAATTGTGTTTTTCATTGATGGGCATTCCTACGCGTAAGCCACTTTTTGGTCAAAACCCTATTCTTACGCGTAAGAAAAGTCAAAACCCTAATCCTATGCGTAAGTTTCTACGCATAACTTTTTGGTGCAGATTCTTCGAGCTTCAACGGTTACTCAATGCTTCCCTCACTTGGATAAGTGTGTGGAACACTTCGACTTTTGGATATCTTTTACTGTGGATGGTGTAAAGGATTTTGGTTTTAACCTAAGTTTACGCATAAGCATAAGCGCCACGAGTAACACTCTACGCATAAGCTCACACTTACGCATAAGGTGTTTACGACTAAGTCTTTTTGTTTACGCATAAGCCTAAGGTTACGCGTAAGATACTTTCTACGCATAAGGAATCTCTACGCCTAAGCTTTCTACGCGATAAGGAATCCTACGCCTAAAGCTTTACCAGCACCTACGACAGACCAACCATTGATTATTGCAACCAATTAAATAATTAATCAATATGAACTTAGGTTTGATTTTTTTACCGAATTTCAAATTTTGGGAGAGAAAATTTTACGCTTTCGAAAGCGGTGTTTACGTAGTAAGATTCTTCAAAAACTTCTTACACGGCCATCAACACAACTCCTTTATCGTTGAATCGATCCTACATCAACTTTATCATCACATACCTTCATCAATGGAAACTATGCAAGATCGTTATTAACCGTCACTACAACTGCTAGTATTGCTCTATTCGCCAATAATGCATTAAACATCAGTGGTTACTCTACATCGAATAACAACAACCCATGGATTTCATCGCACAATACGCAGTCAACCAAGTATTCATATGAGTCAAGAAGGACACATGGGAGATGTTATCGGGGAATCAGCAAGAATTTTCTACGGGTATACAAATGGGGAATCGATGTATATGTGGCACATGGACATCGAGAGTCGAGTTGTGAATCGAATATGGAAATCAAAATGGGAATAAGCGTTTTATGACTTCGTTTAGAATGCTACTTCGAACATCAAAGCCAAAATTCAGTTATTTTGATTCGAATCTAGGGTCAAACGACCCGTGAAGCTTGAAAGGCTCAAGTACATGTTGATGTTAGCACAGAAAGAGGGAATTGAATTGATCGATGCGAATAACGAATTCATGAATCCAGACGGCGATAAAGCAATCAATACTACTAACTCAGTCATAAAATCAATCACCGGACACAACATCAAGTGGTACTTTTGACACACCTCCTGTCTACCTACAGATTCACTCAATGAGGTACCAAATTATTGTAATGTTGCTAATTCGTTTACTCATGAGAAGCCACATTCGTCTCCGAACCTTATTATGACACATATATGGGAGAGCAAGTTAATAGCAATGTTAACTCTGAAACTCCATATATGGATCCTAATGGAGGTCAAGGTGAACAGAATGGTGCTAATGATGAGGAAACACGTGCTTATTTTGAATCGTTAATCAATAATTGTGGTATTGAGATTGAGAAAGTTAGAACTGTCAATCATGGTTAAGGCGTGAATGCTAAATTGACCGAGCTTGAGAGTTACAAAGAGAACGCTAAGAGCCTTTGAATTTCATACAAACACATGATCGAATTAGAAATTGGTTATCGAGATTCTTTTTTAAGAAAAACAATTGCAACAAGTATAGACACTTGATGTGAATTTGAACTTTGAAATCTTTAAACAAAAGAAATTTGAACTAAATGACCAACTTTCTAAACAAAAGAACTGTTTTCGATCTTGAAAAGAGAAGAAACAGTTGATTTCAGACTTTATAAAACGAGAAGATTCTCTTCTTGATGAAATTCTTGATAAAAATGAGAAGATCAAAAATTGGAAAATTTGCTTGTTACAACAGGTCATTCACCAAATCAACCAATATCTTTGATTAATCAAGTAAATCCGTATTTTCATACAACTCAAAACGGCTCTTGGTAACACACCTCCTTGTTTCCTCAAGAAAGCCTGAAAAGAAGAATGTTTTGATCAATGGACAAGCGTTGCATGAACCCTTCAATGTTCATGAATCTCTTGAAACGTTAGAACTATCTGATGAGAGTAGATAAAAAATGAAACAAAAGAATCCAGATCTTAAACCAATTGATTATAACAAATGGAACAAAATTAATGGAATTACTTTTGTTAATCAAAAAGTAAAGTCAAAGTTTTCCATCACACCAAGTGTTTCAAACAAAGTGTCAACATCAGTTTCAAAATCAGTTTCAAAACCAGTTGTAGTTTCCAAATCTCTTTCGAAAATCGAACAAATGTCTTCAAACAATCCTTTTAACACAAGTGATGCTAGAAGCATTTTAGATGACGTTAAAACTAGAATTGGGTATCTTCAAGAGACTGTTAAATCTAAAACCAATATCACAACTAACATCTGGTTTAATAGTTTTGATAATGAAAATAAAAAGTTTTTTGAAACTCAAATTGAACCTCCGATAAGCGGCATCGTCATGCAGGGTAATTCATTTCGAACAAGCGTTTTTGAAAGAAACAACTGACTTTGTCAAGGACCATAAATCCCTGGTAAAGCAAGCTAATGAATGTTTTGAACACATCAAAGTTTTAGAAAATTTGAATGATTCTCTCTTCGAAGATGTTATGACCACCGATATCATGTCCATTATCTTACAAACATATTCTGTTGAAGATCATGACAGACTCCAGCCTGAGACCTCCGAAATTATTTCAAAGTATGAAAAAGCTCTTGAGAAACTTGAAAAAGAAAATGTCTCATATTTTAAACAACTTGATCGAAAAATTGAGGAATGCAAGTATGACAAACTGTCGTATGAGCCTGCCTACAATGACATGAAAGCAAAAAATGATCTTTTGAGGGCTCATTGGAAAGTCAAAAAGAAAGGCAGTGGATACTAAGTTTGCAAAACCATTGTGAGGAGAAAACAACGTTCCCAAACCGCTTTCAAACCAAAAATGTCTATTTCTCGTTTGCTCCAAAGTCAATGAGAAAATGATTTGTCAAAATACCCACAGTCCCTGCCTATTAAAAAGAGAATTATCAAAGGTTTTGAAAAATAAAATGCAGTTGTTGAAAAACCAAAAGTGATTACACCTAGCCTTTCTAGGAATAGCACACGGAATGTGACCAAAAATCATGTTAAAGAATCTGTTGGTTCTAACGAAATGGTCCGAAATCACTATCTAGAAGAAGCTAGGAAAAGGCATGAGACCGAAAAGACGAATTTTAGGTGAAACATCTAGGGTGATGAATTCTATAAGATTTCAAGGCATCTAGTAGTAGTAGTAAACCATTACCTAGGAACACTCTACAAAAGACTAGGGATTGGCTTGCATCTAAGAGTAGTTGCGCAAAAAAGAAAATGCTATGCCCTTAGAAAACAACACTAGGAATTCTCGGTCTTTTTAGAACAAGAATCAATTTCCAAAAGACTGTAGTGACAAAGTTAAAGCCGCTGTTTTAAACAAGAATATTGAATTTGTGCGTACTATATGTAAAAAATGTGTCTTTTCAACTAATCATGATGCATGTGTCTCACAATATCTCAAGAAAGATAATTCTCGTGCCAAGGCACAATCCACTAAGACACCAAATAGAAACAAGCCCGTTGATAAAAAGACAAACAAAAAGACACCTAATAGAAAGATCTCTTCAGGATGTAGTTTTTCCAAAAATGAGTCTTCCACTGCATCTGATAATAAAACAACTCCTCGATCTTACCTTAGGTGGAAACCTACGGGAAAAGTTTTCAACCAAGTTGGTCTTAGATGGATCCCCACAGGAAAGATTTTTGATACTTACACCAACATAGATAATAGTGAAACTCATCAAGTTAAGGAAGTCAAAACCACTACAACCGTTGATAGTGATCACCCTCACCGTGAGGAATCTTGTACTTCTAACACTGTTATTTGTGAAAACTCTTCTTATTTGGTTGTAGGTGCTTCAAATATCTCAGAACCCAGCTCATCAGAGGGTTCCAATTTCAAACTCTTCTTCATCATTCTTTCTATCTTCTATTATTGATTTTCCATTTCTTTTATAAAACCAACAAAAAACAAAATACAAAAATAAAAAAATTTCAAAAAATACAAAAACATTATAAAATTTCAAAAAATCCAAAAACATTCTTCTCACGACATGTCTCTCGTATAATCGATATTCTGTACGTTTCTAGAAATGTCATTCAACAATGATACGGACATGTACAGATGCTTGAGCGAGAGTTCTTTCAAAGTTTTCTAAAACATGTCGTTTCTCAAAATTTCTTCATAAAATGGCTTTCAGTATACTTCATGCAAACCGGAGTTCAAAATAATGGCTTGGACACATCATCAGGACCAGGCCAAAGAAAAGAAAGTGCTTATCAAAATCAAAGGTTTTTAAATATTTTTTCAAGCACTATTCATTAAAACATAATGGCTTGTAAGTATTTCAACTTGCAACCCGATCTTTAAAGAAAGGAAAGTGCTACGCAAAATCGATTTTTTAAATAGCGAGCTCTTATCCTAAAACAAATGAAGATAATTCTTCTAATTATCTTCAAAAGATTTTCAAAAATTCATCATCTTGAGTACCATTGATTGAAATATTTCAAAAGATTTTTCAAAATCTCTCACATTTGGTACGAAGATAACTCCCTCTAAACCCTTAATTGATTCTAAATTTTACGTATGAAAAATATGCTTTAGTTAAGGGGAGTATAAAACAAAAAAATTGTTCCAAAATTCATGCTAAATCAGTTTCTCTCCAAATGTTTTTCGAAAAACATATCTTTTAATCATTTTGTTTCAAAAACATCATGGATATGCTATTTTTGAGGGGGAAAACGTGATTAAAATGTGATTAAAAAGTTTAATGATCGTTGTTTGAATCTCATAATGAGCTCGATTCAGACGGAACCAATGAATTGACGGGAATCAAAGTCAGTAAATGTACCATCTCGAGAAAATTGTGATAGATATGCACCTTCATGGGTCTAACCTCCTTTTCAAGGAGTGTTTACAACTTCAAGTTAGTTACTAGAACTAGTTGTCACCTAAAAATTGACAATGGAACTCTTTAACTAGGCAACGTAACCGTGTCTCGTGGAGAATTGTTTATCATAAGCCGATCAATTGAAAAGTGCACGAACTCTACCCTCTATGTGCGATTTCTCAAAACTTATAAGCACATGTGAAGGGGAGTGTTTCAAAATATAAAACTCTGGAGTGTTTCAAACATGTTTTCTATCATAAACACTCTGTGAGATTTTCAAGAAAAATGGTTTTATGGCAACAATAGGACAGTCATGGAGTTATAAGGTGTCTAAGGATAGGAAATTCGTTCTATGATCCGCCAGAGCCGGAGGGATCTACCCAAGGACATCACAAATAGTTAGTATTAGAAGTCCTTAGGAATGATTGAAAAAAAGGAGTAATGTGAGAAAGGAGAAAGAAGGGGTTGAAGAATTAAAAAGAAATGTAATGAAGAAGGGTGAAAAGAAATAGCCCTCCATATTCAACCTTAGGGCAGAAACGGGGTTCAATTCATCTCATTCTGGTTGTCACTAGATGACACTGGTATTGAAGACCAGGACGTCATGGACCCAGTGGCGACCGCATTAAACCTTCTAGCCACTCAATTCCTCTCAAAAGGGATTTGTTTCATTCTCACTGGGAACCCTACATAATATATCGACTTTCTCTTAGAGATGGTTGATATTGAAGAAGGAGACCCTCTCCCTAGTCTCCGCTCAGGAAAACCAAAATGTTCTAATCGAGTCTAGAGCCACGAGATTCATCAAAAGATCTCATAGGAACACATGACATGACATCGCTTGTTGTTCATCAATAAGAACACAAGTGATATATTCTAGAGTCCTACGCAGATCTTAGCAACTGCCGAACATTTATGAGAAGTTTCACTTCGTGATCTTCAATGATTGAATGGAAACTCCGCCAGGTCAACATCAAGCGACACGATAGCAGTCACCGGTAACTCCCCGTGAATTACGCTAGTGTCTCAAACGGTCTATGGTGGGGTGATGCTTCGTTGTGCCTCTCGACTCATCGAACTGTAGATGTATTTCGTATATCAGCGTTATCTCACTTGTGGGACTCGGCCAGAACGGCCTTGTGAGAATTAGAGACGTTTTCACACTATCGTCGATAACACCCTCGAAATTCAAACTTGTAAGTACCGGAATCCGCTTATTACTAACCTGTTTTATGTTTTCTTCTTGTGGAAGCCCGGGCGGATTGATCGTGCGCGCTTCGCCACATGCTCATACCAACAACACATGAAAGTTCTCATCAAAATCAAAGGCTACTCAAAGATAAAGATGATTCTTCGTCAATGTCAAAGAATCTACAAAGTTTAAAGACTCGAGAACCACATCATTGGTAACCAAAAGACAAATAGAAGTGTGAGCATGGTGGAGAAAGACGTGGAGATACCTAACCAACGAAGTTGAAAATGGCAGACAACCACATTATCTGATCACAAAGCATGAAGGAACAATGAATTAAGACTATTCTATATCTACACACAAAGTTCAAGCTCGAGAAAAGTAAAGACCTAATCAAGTGGAGCATCATTTGAATGACCACCCCTTAGGGGGAGATTGTTAGCCTTAATAGTTTTTATTAGAAGTGATGGTCATTCACATTTAGGAACTTTGTAACGTGTGTTAGATATCATGATAGAATAGTCAACGGGCTCGTGGATTGGACTAAGCTAAATGGGTACTAGTTATGATAAGCTTGCCAAATATCCAATCCAACCCATGTCCAAGCCCACGAAGCCCATAGAAATCCTTTTAGGGCATCATGTTACTTGTACTATATAAACCCCTCAAAGTCTCATTTGAGGGGTGTGCTTGAGTGTGTGTGTGTGTTTTCTTTGGAATAAAGTTTCCTTTCTTATCTCTATCTCTCTAAACATACACGATCCATATACATCAAGTCACCAAGTTCTTCTCTTCATCTTTCTATTCTTATTTATGCGTAACTGTTGTGGTTTATGCATAAAGCGTGTTTGTGTCTAAAGTTGTGATAAGGTATACGTTATAAAAGGGGCTTTACAAAGGTATTACATTTTTTATGATATAAAAAAGTATCCAACTTATTTTTGTTAAATATTTAACGATCATCCGTGAAATTTTACATTTTAAGTCCACTGACGCTGCCGCTATCACCAATCATTGTCGCCACCACCACTACCAAGCAACCCTCTACAACCAACCTCACCCACAACCGCCGAAAGCCACCAACCTTAACCACCACCGCCAACCATCGAGGGTGGTGATGGCTGGGTATGGTGGTGATGACGACAGTGGGTTAGGTTGGTAATGACAATGGTGCTACTTAACCCTCCACAACCAACCTCACCCACAATCGCCGAAAGCCACCAACCTTAACCACCACTGCCAACCATCAAGGGGGGGGGGTGATGGTTGGGTGAAGGTGATGACGATAGTGGGTTAGGTTGGTAATGACAATGGTGCTAGTTAAGCGGTGATAGTGGTGGTGAAAAACAGTGTTTAGTGGTTTTGGGGTAAAACGATGATGGGTGGGGTTGGTGGTGGCGACGGTGGTTGGTGGTGGTATTGGTTGGTGGGTGGGGTTGGTGGTGGTGATGATGGTCGGTGGTGATGGTGGGTAAGGTTGGTGGTTTGCGGCGGCGGCGGTGGTTTGCGGCGAAGTTGGGTGGTGTTTGTAGTGGAGGCGGTGTTTAGTAGTGATGGTGGTGGGCATGGTTGGTGGTGACGATGGTGATTGGTGGTGGTGGCAGCAGCGGTGGACTTTAAATGTAAAACTTAATGGATGGTCGTTAAATATTTAACGAAAATAGCTAAAATGACTAAAAAAATAAGTTAGGTACCTTTTTATACTACAAAAGAAATAATGCGATAACTTGATTGGAAATAGCCTTTAAATTTGATATTTTTTTGTGCCATTTGCTTTTTTTATATCATGAATGTCAATTACTCCGTGAGTCAGTTAGTATACACTAGAGTGAATCAAGGCTTGGCGACGGGCGGTACTCGAAATAAAATTTTCCGGTGAATTATGTATTTTAGTTTATTATGTTTTTTCTGACAATAAATTTACGGATATCAAGAATTTCGTTTAACCTGCGTTTCGTTCGGCTCGAGCCCGTTGCCCGTGCCTATTTGGCTCATGCCCGTTCGCTCGAGCCCGTTTGCCCGCATTGCCGGGCTTAAGCCCATTTTGCTCGCCGATCGCTCGGGCGAATATCTCGTATAATGTGCTTTATTATTTGTATTAGTGACATTTAATGCAGGTTCCAGGCCAAGGCACGACGGATACCCCGAAATAAAAATTTCGTGAATCATGTATTTTAGTTTATTTATTTTTTTTGATAATAAATTTACGGATTTCAAGAATTTCGTTTAGCTCACGCTCGAGCCCGTTATTCGCATCGTATCCCATTGGACCAAGGTTCCGCTTCATTAATATTTGTATAATGTTCTTTATTATTTGTATTAGTGACATTTTAATGCAGGAATTATGTTTAAGTTGGTTTTACAATATGCTTGATAATTTGTATTTCTTGTGTAAGGGGTGTTTTAATAATCTGTATAATTGTATTTATTGACCAGTTAATTAATTAACTACATTAAATATTTTGACCACATTAATAGTGCTTTGTATTTTGTACATTAAGCTTTAAGGACTTGTAAGTCTTAAAATTAAGATTGATGAGAAAGTTCATTAATAGTGCATTATGTATTGTACAATAGGCTTTGTATTTTAAGTCTTAATTTTAAGACCATGAGAAGAGAGATTCATTCTTCTATTATAAATAATATAGATTGTTAAACTTTGTGATTCTAGTTTTTGTAGACCTTATCATTTTAGAGAGACTAAAATAAAAAAAACGTAGATTTTCAGTCATTTTACCAAGCAAGAGATAACACCAACTTGAACACATTTCGAACGACTAACAATGAGTATTAAAACATGTCTCTTGATATGAAGAAAAACAAATGTAATTACGTTGCTAGTCGACTAGTAGTTTTTCGTCCAAATTGATTGAACGTTTGTCGTTGATTGAAGACTCATAAGTTAATCTAATCCAAATTGGTGCTGTATATACAGCTATTAAAAGAAAAACAATGATCAAGTCTTTTAGGGAGTGAGAAGCATGCATTGCGTATAACAAGACAAATTAGACAGAAACTTGTATAGATAGTACTTTAAAATGTTAAATGATTGATTATCTACAGTTAATTTATAAGACAGATGATTAACAAGTTAATTTGGAGTTGAAAGGCTGGTTCCAGTAATATACAACGATCGACTATGTCGATCGATTGTATATGGATATCTTTTCTGTGCATACTCAATCGTGGGCAGCTTTTTATCTATGTTGGTCATCTACACGATCGAATGAGAAATGTGGTTTGTGTGTGTATTAAATGAATATAAAAGATATATTTGTGAGGTATGTTTTTTGTAGTGTGGTACCGTCTTATCTTAAGATCCAATCGCCGAAAGCTTTGGAGGAGTAGGTAATGACAGAGAAAATAGGAGGGATTAACTCTCCTTACTGGAGGCAGCCTTATATACTTTATGTTCGACAAATCCAAAAATAGTAATTATGGAATTCGGAGTCGACATGTTCCAAATCTTTATTTATTCTATATTTTCTATTTTTGTGTAGTTTGGGGCTCACATTATAACCAATTTATAATTTATATTAATGATAAAATCAACTTTTGTTCATTTTGTTTATCAAAATCTAGCTACTTAAGTGCCATTTGACAGAGTACGTAATCATTGAATCTCCACATAAATTTTTTGATCATTAGAAGTTGAAAGTAATAAGGATTAAAAAAAAATCGTATAAGTTTCTCTTTTATAAAACGTTGTAAAACGAACTCATGACTTTAGGTATAATAATAATATGAGAGGTGATTTGTATATTCAATTAATTGATTAGGATATTTAAAAATATTGTATCTTGACGTTTATACTTTTGCAGGAGTGAACATGAGTACAAATGATTTAAGGATATATATATGTCAATACATAATATTTTTGAGTGTCCCTCATCAGTTAATAAATGTGCAAATCATCTCCCTAATAATATACTCTCAACTAACACACAAATAATACACCACTTGAGCATTAGTACAATGGTTGGAGACTTGGAGCGCTTGTGCTTGAGTCAATTGACTCAGGTTCAAGTCTCATCCTTGACATTTGCTTCAGATAAGTACCCACTTCCGCAAAACCTATGGGCACACTGGAGAGATTTTGTGGAATAAGAGCTCAGGGGTCCGAGTCTTGGCTCGTGCTCACTCTAGTTGGTGCCCCACTAGGTCAGGAGAAGTTTCGGGTTTATTCCTCGTGGAAAATGACACCTATAAAAGACACCCAGGATCAGGGTGTTCCCGCCAACCTACATTTTTTTGTGGAACACACAAATAATACAAAGTAGTTGAAGATGATAAAATCACAAAAGAAAATTTTGGTAAATTTTATTAAGAAAAAAAATATGTTTACATAATTTTAAATACAAAGTCCAAATTTAGAAAAGGTTAAAAGGGGTTTTTGTAAATATGTAATGAATAGTGATTTTTTTTTATAATTGATATTAAGGGAATATAAAGTAGCTATAAGATAGATGGATTGGTGAAGAATCTGAATCCAAAAGCCGGAAAAATAGCTCGAAGGTCGGAACTTGAACGTTTTTGTTGGAAGAGTCAATTTGTAAAGTATTTATTTTAAGAGGGCGATATACACAACGTTAAAATTTTTGTATTAAAAATGACTAAAACCAGAAATAAAAAGGTTTAAAATGTATATTAAGGTCAAAAATTTTAAAAAGGGCCACAACCCCGCCCCTTATATGTTCCGTTCATGAAGGTCGTATTGATCTCATTAAGTGATGGGCAAATAGGTCTTTGTTGATTATAGTTGACGAGCTCTAACCCTCATACCGCGTATTTTGTATGTGTGAATCAAAACAGGTTCGGCCGGTTTTATCTACTAACATATTTGTAGTAATCAACTACGTTACATTTGTAAGAATCTCAAATGCTTTATCCCCTACTGCTCTCGAACATATAGTTACATGATTACACGACCCGGCTCATCTTGCAACCGTGTTCCAACTATCGTGCAGGCTTGTGTCCCTTCAACATTCCAGAAGCAAAATATAATGCATTAAATTTCTCAAAGATTTCCGCAGTGTTTTTCAAACATGTCAGTGACATAAGTGCAAACTTGGACCTGTCGATCGTTTTTTATAGTTAAATTCCTTAGTTTCAAGATCTTCTTCGATATTTGCCTAAAAATCATATGGTCAAATTCATTTCCTCGTTAGGGGTGAATCCAAAAGAATAGTATATAGAGTTGGGTGACCTAAAATTTGGGTATAAAACATGTTGAAGGTTGACTCACATCCCACTAGCTACCCGTTTACCATGCAATATCCTTGTTTTTTGGGTTGGTTTTTCTTCATGACAATTATGATATAACTTTTTTTATTGACATGGTTTTGAGGGTTTTGCATATACTACTATTTTGTACTATTTCAATCAAAAAATCAAAATTAAGTTGCAAGATACTATCTGTAAATCCTAAAAATGAATAACGTTATATTGAGAAATATCAGACGCGTATTACTAGAACCTAGAGACGTTTGATGAACGAGTTAGTTACATGAATTTGTTTACAAAAAGGAAAGAGCATGTATAGAATCATGATAGAAATATTATTAAATGAACGACATGTTTTTTTATATTAACATAAAAATCATACACAAAATAAATGACACTATGTACGTATACAACACATATGATATAAGTACAAAATAACATAAGAATAATATTTGATTAAACAAAAACACTATATGATATTTACATTTAATCATTATGTTGATTTAGTTATTGTAAGAACAAATATATAATTGTCATGTTGATTAGTTTATACTTTATATAATTAACCACTATATATATATATATATATATATATATATATATATATATATATATATATATATATATATATATATATATATATATATATATATATATATATATATATATATATATATACATATATATATATATATTTAGTAAAAGTGCAAATTAAAAGTTAGAGATCTTTTAAAGCTATTACACCTTTTAAATGATTTTACATAAATAAACTTTTTAAGTATGTAAAAATTGCATATTTATATAAGGCTCTATTTATATTCTATTAGTTGCGACAAAAAAGACGAAATTAATGAATATAATTTTGCATATTAAAATACTGAATCATTATGCTTTGCATACGTTTATGTCATTTGTTATTATATTTCAATTATGATTAACATTGAAAGCTTAATAGTTAAAGTGTTTGAAGTAAAAAAAAATGTGAACCATTTTAGAAATGTAAATAAAAATCATATTTCTAATTATATCCACATTCACTGTATTCATTTTTTTCATTTTGACATTTCAATTGATGCAATTTTGTCACGTCACATTTAACGTCATTATTTAAAAATCTTGTTTTATATAGGTTTAGATTTTACTTTACGTGACAAGTTATTATATTAGCGGATATCTAAAACATAAGAAAACACAAGGTATGGTGAATATGTCACTCACAATAACTCATTTCTGGTCCTACAAGACTAAAGGGTGTTATATGCGTTTTAAATTGATTATTTGATTATCATATTGAAAACACAAATAAGCTAAATTTAGTGTTTGGCAAATAAAAGTTGAAAAGTGATTATTTGCGATTTGAAGGGTTAAAAAAGTGCGTTGAAAAAGTAATAGGGGAGTAGCAGTTTGAAAACGCAGTTTTGTAAACTGCTTTTGGGAAAAGTGAATTTAAATAATCAATAACAAACACCCCTAAATTGTGAGAAAATTAAGGGTGCGTTTAGTTAGTGAAAAACGCTTCACTTTCTTAAGAAAATTTTCAAACGAATAATAAAAGATAAAAAGCTTTTTTAGTCCCAACCTTTTAAAACAATAATGCTTTGCATATCCTTTACACTTTTCACTATTCAATAAATTAACGTCTAAACACGTTTTCTAAAAAACTTAAAACAATTTTTAACGATAAAAATACCCCTTCTTTTTTTTCTTTTTTTTTTTCTTTTTCTTTTGAAAAATCAAAAAAATGTATATATATAATAAAAAATAAATAAAAACTTTTCCACAACTCAACACACCCTAAACCTCTCATACAACCTAAGTTGTGTACTATTAATACCTTTCACGTTTTTTAGTTGCAAATTAAAGTGTGTAAGGCAAAGGCTAATTACTTCTACGATTTTTAGTTGAAACCAAAATGTCTAGGTTGCAAATTAAAAAGGGTGAGATAAGAGTCGGTACTTTCACGGTTTAGTCAATCTAGTTTCACTAAAATGCAATAAGCATATGATTTGAGATTTTGAGCAATTCAAAAATCACCCTAGCTAGGTTTACGTCTTTGAGGGTGTACAGCGACCAACGGGGATCTTATTGGAAGTGTACTAAAAAAGACAAGTCAATTCCACTTTGTTTGCGTCATCATTTCTTGGCATACGCTCCATTTTGTTGACTATTCTGTTTAAGTTTGATGGCATCAAGTTGCTAAAAATATCTCAAGGTCATCAAGCATGGTCCTAAATGGGAATAAGAGCTCAAAGCAACGGAAACACACATTAAACTTGATCATACCCAAAGACTTCCCCCAAAGACCACTTAAACTATACTTTTAATACCATCTGTTAAGGGTT
>OU343221.1:259275472-259388060 GCA_910596185.1 Chrysanthemum makinoi
GTTTCTTTAATTTTGTTGGTAGATCCTCGTATGTTCCAAAATGTAATTGGCGTGGTCATGAGTTGGAACACAATGATGAGAATAGAACTTTTTACACGAAGTTTTATTGCTATGTGTTTGAGCAACACCATCTTGTAAGTTTTTTTGAAACATTCCTTCTTTTATCAATTTCTTTTTGAAATGATTTGTTAATTAAGACGGTATTAACTAATAATGTTATATCAGATTAATGTAGACAATACCCGAGGGATTTGTGAAAGCACACAAGCTATCCAATTATCCTCATGCATTGCTTCGACACAAGACATTTGCATTCAGGATGTTTCTGCACCAAGATATCCACTCAGAAAGGCCAGATCGGACAACTCATATTTCTTTTAAAGGTAATTGGAGGCAACTTGCTCGAGATTGGAATTTGCATCAGAATCAGACATTAAGGCTTAAGTATGTGGCGGATGTTCCAGATGAGCAGGAGTTTATATTTTTTGGTGAAGAGCCAATATATATGTCTGTCTTTGATGTTTGTTGAAATATGATTGTTTAATGGATTATTATGCTCTAGAGGTTTTGTTTGGAATGATTATTTTATGTTGTAGATGTTAAGTGTTAGAAGTATGATAGGGGTTATGGTCACAATAAAATGTACTTATGATGGCGATAAACGTTTGTAGTTTATGTATTGTGTATGAAAAATATAATCACTATGGTTTTGTATTTTTGTTTTGTTTGGTATTGTAAATTTTAATCTTCATTTGCAAGTGTTTTGTGTGTTTTTTTGTTTTGGTAATTTTTATAGCTTATTTTTTGTACAAATTTTTTTTATTAATGTTAGTTTATGATATATCTTTTTATGTTATATACATTTTGATTGACAAAAAGTTTGATTTTGATTTACAACTTTTTATCTTGTAATGATATATACATTGTGATGACAAAAATGTTTGATTAGAGGTTTTGGTATGATTGTTCTTATGAGGTCAAAGTATATAAGTGTTTTAGTTAAGGTTTTATTGAATTTGTTGATAAGTATGCATGTTGATTGACATTAAAGACGGCTTTACAGTCACTTAATGTAAGTACTATAAACGATGCAATATTCAGTGCTACTAGAAGTAATACTCATTGCTACTATCACTATTGATAAATCAAAACAAAAAATTTGACTAATTGCACAATTGAATCATAAGTCATCTTTAATCAGGTATTTTTTTTGTCTTTGCATTTGTTACTGTCATTCATAGTTGATCTGTTAGTTTTCATTTTGAATGCAGTTATTAATGTTATTTAGTAAATGTGATTATGATTTTTGTAAGATATAATATTTCACAAACACATCAAACCATAATCATAAGAGGCGTATACAATGTTTAGAGAGAGAAAGTTCTAGAGAGAGAAAGGGAAGAGAGTTGGGAACTATGTGAAACAAAAAAAATGGTATTGAAGCTCCAACCCTCTACCTTGGGAGGTAGAGGGTATTTATAGTGTCTTACAATTAACGCCACCTACGGGCTGTGGATCAGGCATACAGTGGGTAAAGACCCGTCCGTCCTCCACGGTGTTACTAAACTAACTACTTATTAACATAACTTGACTACGACTACGAGCTTTCTAACGAATACATATACTTTAGGTGACCGACTCTTTAACGACTGGATTTTCTAAATCCTAACAATCTCCCCCTAAGGGAGGTCACCTCAAATTACACAGAATACAAACAGATATTACATTAAGATAGTTCTTGGATTCTTGTTTAAGTTCATTGCTCAGTAGCTCATAGTCTTTTGATTCTTCATGTTCTGCATGTTTTGTTATCTCAAGTGGAGGTCTTTAACTGATCCACATGATAATGAGTTTTGAGCCAGCTTTGAGATCATCAGCTACCATAAATCTCTGACTCATCCATTGTTGTGTTGCCATCATGTGAAATTGTGACTTTTGGACCGACATGCTCACATTTTGGATCATGATATCTTCTCATCAGAGTTGCGGAAGCTTTTGATGATTCAGAATATTTCCAGTAGCGTAGCAGAAGCAAGGTTTGAAAATATCAGAGCCAGTTGATGAAGATATGCGCATATCATGATTTCTTTAGACGTGAATGTGATTGTGTGAGCATGCGGCTATGGATTGACTCCTCAATTCTGATCAGCTGCAATCGTCGGGGTGTACCTGCATACGACAGTTAGCAATAAAGAGCACGAAAGTGTCTTTGATCACTTTCTTTGAATTGAGGTACACGGCCCACGGTTCCCCATTGATCAGTACAAGTACTGCCTGTGATCAGGTATAATTCCGAAGAATCTCCTTGACAGGGTTTCGCAGCTGTTCTAGCCGTTCTCAAACCGGAGCGTCTCAAAGAAGACAACACGGAGTGAGTGAACCAGCGAATTGAGATTCACTGATTGATGAAAAATGATTTGAAAAATAATCGAGTACTGCTCAAAATAAAGTGTTTTTGCAATACAACGAAGGTTTTAAGGAAAATCAATTATCAATCATAAACACTTTTTATTTTTGCAATATTAATACACAGTCGATGTGCTAGAGAAAAGAATTTTAAGCACAACGACCAGTTTTTTCAAATGTATCAGTCAATCCGTAACCTGAACCAGGATTGATTCAAAATTTTGAATCGCCCCATTGTTTCTGTTCAATTGTCACATGGTTGATCTATTGGATAGATCTCACATGCCACCTACCAAGAGCTTGTTTGATGTTGGCTCTAGAAGGCTTTCCATCTTCATTGTGAATATGTTTGCATATCACTCAGATGTTCTGGCATTACCACAAGGATAATGCGTAGGACTCTTAAAATATATTCTCTCTTTCCACATTGTGTGAAACAGAGAGTCTTCATTGATTGTGTCCTTAATGAGATTTATTGATGATCTCGTGGCTCTAGACTCAATTGTGCACATTTGGTTCCTATGCCGAAGACTAGGGAGAGGGTCTCCTTCTTCAATATCAACCATCTCTAAGAGAAAGTCGATAAATAATGTAGGTTCCCCTGTAAGAATGAAACAAGTCCTTTTACGAGGAACTTGAGTAGCTTGGGAAGATGTAGTGCAGTGCGTCACTGGGTCCATGACGTCTTGTCTTCAATACCGGTGTTACCTTGGTAACCACCAGTAGCATATGAATTGAACCCGGTTACTGCCCCAAGGTTGAAATAATAGAGGGCTATTTCTTTTCACCCTTTTCACATTTATTTTCTTTTTCATTCTTCAACCCCTTCTGTGTTTACCGAGACTTCATTACTATAACCTTGTTGGGTTTATTCCAGTTCTAGCTCAATCTCAGTCCGCACTCTTCCCATATCTCACTTTACTCCTTTTTTCATCATACCTAAGGACTCTACACTATCTAGTGGATTGTCCCTGGGTAGATCCCTCTGGCTCTGGCGGGATCGTGGGAACGAATACCTAACCTAACCATCCTTATATCACCATAAATAAAGTAAATTTGGTCGGTCTTTTTGGTATTGTTCATCAGCCATTGGAACCAATTGAAAACCATTTGAAAATCAATCCAGGTACTTGTGATATATTATCAAAGCATTTTCTACCTGAATCGTTTTTGATATTTTAGAAAACGGCTCCCCCTCAACATATGCATCGAATATTTTGAAATTGTTTAGCACATATTAGGGAAAACCTGCACTTAGAGACAAATCAATCACGTTTCAGTCCATTTTGGTTTATATAAATGCTCCCCCTTAACATGTGCATGAAAAATTCGAAATCGTTTGGCACAGTAGGAGGAGAGGGGAGAGTAGTAATCACGTATAAAACCATTTCTCGAATTATCAGCTTAAATCTAATTTAAATCATAAATTCTCCCCCCCCGATCACAATTTTCAAGTCCTTTGAAATTGTGATCTCTATTGATTTAAATTAAATTTTGAGAGCTTTTGAGGAGAATTGTGACTTGATTTAAAAAAAAACATTTCAACTGATAAGGATTAGATTTTTGAGACTTTAAACTCCATTGATCAATCATGCATAAATATCTTTTGAAAACATAACATTAGCCAAGGTCTTGAATCAATTGTATAAAACATTGTTCTTTTTGATTTTCCAAAAGTAGACATTGCTCTTTTACGTGCCAATTGTTTGAAAAATAACCTTTTTTGATTGAATTGAAATCATTATCCCCCTCAATCAATGACATGAGTTGTTGATTGAGAGTTAGAGATTTTGACAAAGATAAGCCCGGATGATTTTCAAAAATAGAGTCCGAGGTATTTTCAAAACAATTTTGTCTTCAGTATATGACAAATATTTTTCAGAAGAATCATTAGACGGAAAAATATTTGGAAAGGAACATTCGCCTTTTTGTGACAAACATTTGTTTTAAGAATCAGAGCATGAGATTTGAAAAAAAATAAAGCATGGCTCTGTTCTTTCTTTTTAAAACGGGTTACTGCCTGAAATGACAATAAACCACCATTTTCTCCGTCTCATTTTTTTTATTTTTTAAAGCAATTTATGTACATTCGAAGAACATCTAAAAACCCGTGACATTCTTTGAATGTCAACACAAAGTCCGGAGATGATATCAAATTAAGAAAAGCATGACAAAATAACAATATTTTTGGAATTTTTCGAGTTTTTCAATTTTTTATGGATTTTTGAAGTTTTATATTTTCTATTTTTCTTTTGTGGGTTTTATAATTTGTATTTTGCTTGTTTGAAAAATATATATACAAGAGATAGATGAAGAAAGACCCTTACTCCTCGTCTTCCTCTTGAAGACGTTTGAGTGTTTCCGGTTGTAGACTCTTTAGACCAAGTCGTGGAAGGATAAAAACGTTCTCTAGGAAGAGCTTTGGTGAAGATGTCTGCTAACTGGTATTCAGACCTCAAAATAGAGTTCTACCACACCTTTTTCCACTTGTTCCGAATGAAATGATGTCGAATGTCGATGTGCTTTGCTCTTGAATGTTGAACGTTGTTGCAAGAGAGAGCAATGGCACTTTTGTTATCACAATACAGAGGAATTTTGTTGAATTCAAAGCCATAATCAGATAATTGGGATCTCATCCATAGGATTTGAGCACAACAAGATGACATGGCTATGTATTCAGCCTCTGTAGAGGATATAGAAGTACTCATTTATTTCTTTGAAGACCAGCTCACAAGCTTATCACCCAAAAACTGAGCACCTCCAGACGTACTTCGACGTGTATCTTGACATCCTGCATGGTCAGCATCTGCATAGGCTGTTAGTGACATACCGGTGTCCTTCGGGTACCAAAGTCCCATGTTGATGGTTCCTTGGAGATACCGAAAGACCCGTTTAACCGCTTCAAGGTGCTTTTTGGTAGGCTTAGCCTGGTATCTAGCACACATGCATACAGCGAACAGAATATCTGGTCTACTGGCTGTGAGGTACATCAGGGATCCAATCATACTTCCATATTTTGTTTGATCTACCATGATCCCTGAGTGGTCCTCATCCAGTTTGGTACGTTCCACCATGGGAGTGTCAACGGTGTCACAAGTGTCAAATCCAAATTTCTTTAAAATTCATTTGCATATTTAGATTGATTAATAAAAATGCCTCCGGGACTTTGTGAAATTTGTAATCCCAAGAAAATGACATTTGTCCCATCATTGACATTTGAAATTTGGAGCCCATTTCCTTAGAAAAACGGTCACATTCATTGGGGTCAGTCGAGGCAAAAATAATATCATCAACATAGATTTGAACGTGAATTAAGTGTTTGCCTGACTTTCTGGTGAACAATGTCGGATCAACTGCTCCTTTGTTGAATCCAGTAGATAGAAGAAACTTTGAAAGCGTATCATATCATGCCCTTGGAGCTTGCTTCAAACCGTAAAGAGCCTTCTTCAAGCGATAGAAATGAGTAGGATGCTCTGGATTCACAAAACCTTCAGGTTGGCTGACGTATATGACTTCTTTAAGATCTCCATTAGAAAAGCCGTCTTTACATCCATTTGATAGACTACCATGTTCTTACTTGCAGCATTAGCCAAGAAGATTCTGATTGCTTCGATACGTGCAACTGGAGCAAATTATTCTTCAAAGTCGATACCCTCCTCTTGACGGTATCCTTTTGCAACCGATCGAGCCTTGTTCTTTAATACATCACCATGCTCATCAAGTTTTACTTTGAAGATCCACTTTAGAGCAATGATCATAGCACAGTCAAGAGCATGTACTAATTCCCATACATCTAGTTGATCGAACTCATGAATTTCTTCTTGCATGGCATTAAACCAACTGTCTTCATTCATTGCAATTTTAACGTCTTTTGGTTCGACCTTGGACATTACAGAGTTGAAGAAGCACCATAAAGCATCAGTTGCAAGTTGTTTACGTGTGGATACTGGACGAGAGGGATTTCCAATGATGTTGTCCAATGGATGATCATGTGTCCATTTTCTAAGGTGTTCGTGTGGTTGTTGTTGAGGAACTGAAGTAGCAGAGTCGTTTTCTCCTGATGAAGATGGTTCTGATGATGGTTCAGGAGCAAATATGTTCTCAAATGGAGCAACTTCAGGAGTAGTAAAGGGGTTATCTCCATCATAGGTGCCCGAAAAAATTCCATGATGTACACTCGATGATTGATGAATTGAAGATGAGACAGAGTGATCAGCAGCAGGCGCTTCTTGACTCCATGACATAGAAACTGAAAGGTTATCTACGTTGACAGGGATAGGAGCAGCCTTTGTTGATGGATTTGACAGATCATTAGCAATTGGCTCATAGTGTTCATCAAACATTGGATCAAATAATTTCTTCAAATCAGCTTTTGAAGGTGGTACATATGGAGTTGGTGGTGAGGAATTGTGTACAAGAGTAGAACTGATGGGGCTACTTGATGAAGGTAGTGATGCGGGTCCAGAACTGGGTTGTCCTGGAGCCATTTGACTGGTCAGCTCATCGAACGTACCGTGAATTGTTTCCATGATATTTCGGGTTCTTATGTTGTAGATTCGGTATCCTTTTCTGCTTGGTGCATTTCCTACAAATACTCCAATGTCCGCTTTACCTTTAAGTTTGCCTAAGTCTTGACCCTCATTAGTTGGATAACACAATGCACCAAACACAGGAAGGAATGAAAGATTAGGTTTTCGATTGTGGACAAGTTCATATGGAGTTTTTTCATGAGAAGTGTGAATTAGGGATCGATTTTGAGTGTAGCATGCAGTGGCAATGGCTTCAACCCAGAGAAACATTGAAACCTTTGAGTAAATCAGCATTGTTCTTGCGGCTTCCACAAGAGTTCGATTTCGTCTTTCAACTACACCGTTCTGTTGAGGAGTTCGTGGAACACTTCTTTGATGACTGATTCCAACACTTTCATATAACTCACTAAGTTTTTTATTAACAAACTCAGTTCCATTGTCTGTTCGGATGATTTTGACAGTTTTGTTAAGTCAAACCTGCAGCTGTTTGATAAGTTTAATTATGATATCTGGAGTTTCATCCTTTGTCCTTAAGAACTTAACCCAAGTAAATCGAGAGTAATCATCAACCACAACTAACACATATTTCTTCCCGAAAATATTCTGCACTCTCATGGGTCCACATAAATCCATGTGAATGGTATGAAGAACTTCCATGACTGAGTTTGTAGGTTTGGGTTTGTGGGCATACTTCTTGCTTTTTCCCAGTTGGCATGCTGAACAAAGATGATCCTTTTCATACTTTAATCAAGGTAAGCCTATTACTAAGTCCTTTCTGGAAAGATCATTTATGGTGCCGAAGTTCAAGTGATTGAGACGACGATGCCATAACCATGACTTTGTTTTTGAAGCCTTTGACAACAAGCAAATTGGAGAAGACTTCATCATATCTCCGATAGAGATGGTGTATAGGTTTGAACCCCGTGTTCCTTTTAAAAGTTCCACACCATCAAGATCTCTAACAAAACAAGTATGTTTTCTAAAAGCCACCTCTAGATCGGAATCACAGAATTGACCAACAGAAAACAGATTATGACCAAGACCTTCTACATAATATACCCTGGAGATTACACTATCACCAACAACATAGTCTCCATAACCCATAATTGCACCGAAATGATCGTTCCCGAATCTAACAGTTCCGATGAATTTACTCACGAAGTTCATGAGCCGCGACCGGTCTCCAGTCATATGCTTGGAACAGCCTGAGTCCAGGTACCACAGAACGATTTGAACGATCTGCAGTTGAACACAGACAAGAATGGATAACTGGATAATTGGGATCCCCATGCAAGAATGGGTTCCATTTGGTTAGTAACAATGATTGGAACATCCACATCGGAAGTAGAAACAATGAAATCATTAGGGGTAGTTGCTGAGCTAGTGTGTGTATTAGACCTATTCAAAGTATATTCACTTCTTAAAGGAATAGTTCTACCAGTAGGCATCCATTTCCTAACGGGAATTGGTCTAGATAATTTAGGGCATAACTCTTTAAGATTGAATTTATGGCCAGTAGGTATCCATTGATAACCTACATTACTAAATTTTCTTCCTGTGGGTTTCCAATGTTTTCTAACCTTCTTCCACCATTGCTTTCTTGCCTTCTTAACCTGTTTGATAGCATTAACATTCTTAACTGGGTATTTAACCCCATTACTCACATCATTCACAACACATTCATGATTAACACTAGAAATCAAACATTCATTACATGTTTTGCAAGTAGTAGTAGAATTTGAATTAATTACAGTACGCTTAAAGCTAATACTAGAATCAACACGATTCGTTTTATTCAATTCCAACTTAAAGTTCCTAGGGTGGTCTTCTACTTTCCTCCATTGATTACCCTTAGCTTGCAAGGTCCTATCTTGCTCTGTATTGCCTTGAGGCTTTGACCTGCTCGCTTTGGTGTCATTTTTTACTCCTGTAGAGGGAATGGGAACATTAGTTGGTTTTGCTACCTTTTGCATTTTAGGTTTAGAAGTGCTGGGATCTGAACTACTTGAAGGCACATTGAAGCTTACATGCTTAACTTTAGGTGCTGAGTGAGGCATGTTAAGATTGGCATTCTTAAAATCAAGCATAGAACAAGGCACAACTATTTTATCCTTCTTACCATCGGGTTTAGGGCATGTTGCTCTTAAGCATTCTAACAGCTCTTGAGATCGTTTGGCTTGAATGCAAGCAAACCTAATTTCACTATCAAGGGGCTTATTAATGAAATCCTCCTCTACAATTTCACAGAGACCAGCCAGCTGTGGTGATGAAACCTTTGGAGAGACCATTGGTGAAATGCTCGCCATGAAGATGGTTTGGGTAGTTGGTTCATCATCAACATCTGAGTCATATGCATCACAATCAGCTACCTGAAATGCATTAGGATAATTCTGACCCATGTCCTGCACTGGTTGTTCATCCACATCAGCATCATAAGTCTTAGCATTTCCCTCAGCAAGAAACAGCAATTGCTCTTCATCCAAAGCAGCTCCATTATCCTGAGCTTGTACCAGCAACATCTTCTCCCTGAAATACTCAGCATTTTGTGGGCGTTTTGGAGACGTGCAGTTCCTAGCAATATGTCCTTCACCACCACAGTTGTAGCACTTGATTGGCTTTCCCTGTCCTTGATTTGCATTCCTTCACCATAAACAGTTCTGATTAGCTGCATACCCTCCACCAGCTCCTATATTTCCATAACCTGCTCCAACCATCCCTTGTTCGTTCCTTCTTCCTTGAACATTTTGTACTACTATCTTACCATCTCTGACAGTAGCTTGATTGTGTGAATTGGATGATGTCTGAGTTATTGTTGGTGTATGGAGTGGAATTCATATTTTGACTAACCATGAGAGACAGTTGATTGATGAAGTTTTCCATGAGTGTGTTAGAATCTGGAGGCTTATATGCTGGATCAGGAATGAGCTTTTAATTACCATTACCCGTGGGTATGACTTGAGAAGCTTTGGTGGTAATTCCTACATTGGTGTAGAATGATGTTGAGTCATTAGATGAGCTTGTCTCTCCCTGATTAGATTTGAACTGTTCAAGAATCATTCGTTCAAACACAGCATGTCTCTCATTCTGAAGCAGGAATGCATACAATTGCTCATAGTTAGTGTTCCTCAACCCCTTAGTTAACTTGACTGAAGTGACAAATTTGTGCCATTCGGGGTTCATGTTATTCACAAAATTTTGAGTTTAGCTGAATATTTGGATAGTCATCTAATATTCCTCAGTCATCACAAGCTTGTGGAACCTCACGTAATATTCAGTGACACTTTCTCCTGGTTTCATCTTAAAGTGCTCAAATTCATCATACAGTTGTGATTCTCTGTCTTCTTTAGTTAATTCAGAACCAGAGAGAAGCATCTTGACATTATCCCAAAATGCCTTGGCTTCAGTGTTGTGATTGATCAACTTGTAGATGTCTTTTGGAAGATCCTGAAGTATAATGTTGAAGCCATTGTCACAGCATAAGATCTCTTCTCTCCTTATCACTGAGCTCATCATACGTCTTTGGTCGTCCAATCCTAGGTCACTGTACCATCTGCAGCAGTTTCAAGAACATCTCTGGGTCTCGATTTGATAAGGTCCTTCATCAATTGACTTGAGAATGTTAACTCCATTTTTCTTTCCCAAGCAATACAACCTAATTCGTTGAGCCCATGAGTCATAATCAGTTCTGTCAAGCATAGGTGGATGAGTATCTGATCCAGCTGCTTGAACGTCCTCAGCTACAGTAGAAACGATAGTAGGTACGTTGTTAGACATGATTGCATATTCTACGGGATTTTACTATTCTTTGATTAAACTGGGAAATTGATTCTTTCACGGGATTTTACTAAACCAACAGAACAACCATAAAAATGTAGCACGAAGAAGTGACAAGTCTCAATAGACAAGTAGCTAAACAGTCAACTCGCTTTAGTATCAACTCGCCAAACAGTCAACTCGCTTCAAAGACAAGTCGCTTAAAACCAAGTCGCTTAAGAAAAACTGCTAAAACCCAAGTCGCATAAAGAGTCAACTCGCTAAATAGCCAAGTCGCATAAACCAACTCGCTGCCAATACAACTTGCTTAATAGCCAAGTCGCTTTAGAACTCAAGTCGCTTGAAGAATCAACTCGCTTAATAGCCAAGTCGCATAAACCAACTCGCTTCCAATAACAAAGCAAATCGCTTCCAAGAAACGTTTTACCGTGGCTCAACTCGCTTAGTACAATATTCAAAAACAACCACTTTAACAATCAAAAACAGCCCAACCACGATGATTCAATCCTTCCAATTCAAAAAACCTAAGCAATATGATGATCCTAACACAAAAGTACTATCAAAATTCAAACTTTAACACAAGAAATTGACCAAATGATTCAAACTCTTCTAAACACTTATAACCCAAAAAACTTTATGAAATCCACCAAAACAAAGAACATGAAAGATGAGTGATCAAACCATGGCTCTTAATACCAATTGTAAGATATAGGATTTCACAAACACATCAAACCATAATCATAAAGAGGGTATACAATGTTAGAGAGAGAAAGTTCTAGAGAGAGAAAGGGAAGAGAGTTGGGAACTATGTGAAACAAAGAAAAAATGGTATTGAAGCTCCAACCCTCTACCTTGGGAGGTAGAGGGTATTTATAGTGTCTTACAATAAACGCCACCTACGGGCTGTGGATCAGGCATACAGTGGGTCAAGACCCGTCCGTCCTCCACGGTGTTACTAAACTAACTACTTATTAACATAACTTGAATACGACTACGAACTTTCTAACGGATACATATACTTGAGGTGACCGACTCTTTAACGACTGGATTTTCTAAATCCTAACAATTTTGTTCATATTTAGGGTTTTAATACTTGATTGATAATCAAATACTACATGATATATGAAATATTGTTTTGCCCTGTTTTTGACCAAATACTGTTTCCATAATAATAATAATAGATCTAAGTGAAAGTTTGTTTTGTTTACAGGAAAATGACAACACAATTCTTGGTTGATTATAATCATGGGGAACATTTGGGTATTTTGGTATGTATTTTATTTCTGTTAATTGGTATATATGTGTGTTTGATATTTGATTTTTATTTATTGTTTCTATTTGTTTTTGCAGATGCTTCCAGACTACTTTCACATAAACTATATAATAATAAAATTATGTTTATCGATTAACAACAACATGATGAAAAGAAAAGTTTATATGAATCGTGTAAGTGGTAGTGACGAATGGTATTTTTCTGGGGATTCATGGAATAATTTCATTTGAATATAAGAATGATACATTTCATTAAGGGGGTTGCGACACATTCTATGTTACGGCTTATGAGGAAGATGGAACAGAGTTCGGTGGTTATGGTATTATTCACACATGTAACAGAAGAGTTAAATGTGTTGGTGAAGTTGGAAATGATGCTAATCTATCTCCTGTAATAATCTGTTTTGTAGTTTTCCTCTGTTTTGTTTTAATTTTAGTTATAGTTTATAATTTCATAAATATACTTATATATATATATATTTTTTATTCAAGTGGTTTCCGCTAGAGTTTCTGCAAGATGTTGATAGGAATGAGTTTGTGATATGTTTTTCTGACATTGAAATACTCGTTGAGGCAAGGCAAGGTATTATTCCTGGAACAGATGATACCATTGGATTTCAATTCAATGTGCATTGGAATACAATTGTGCGTCATGTGAATCTGATGGTTGGCGAACGCGTTGTGCTTACTAAGACAAATAGGAATGATATTCGGATTTCTTTAATGAGGTTTGATGATGATGGATTCCAACTTATTCATGAAGCAACTCCCCACCGGCTTGCCTTTTGCAAGGGCATGATGAAAATGAAGCAGGTGATAAATTATAATGGGTATTGCAATGAAATAAGTATGTGTTTGAAATAGACGGTTCAATAGTTATGTGTTATTCTTTATTTGACTTGTATTTCTTGTTTTTAAGATGAGAGGTTGATTCATGGTTGTAATTGGATAGACCATGCTGGACATTTAACTGAAGAAATCACATTTACCAACCACTTTTCCGTTTGTGCTTGATTATGGTAGATTGGTAAGGATATTTTCTTTATTCAAATTCAAAATCTTGTATGTTTGACATATAGTTATTACTCTATAAGTTTGAAGATATCTTCTTTGTATATTTTTAAAAAAACATGTTGCTCCTATTCAGGATATACCGGCTCGTTTTGTGGATGCTAATCAACTTCAAGGTTTTCAAATGCAATTTTAAGAAGGATGGATACAGAAAGGCGTGTAGTTTTGAAATTTGAATTTCATCCAGAAAGTCCATAGAGAAATGGTGACATGACATTGAGGACTAATTGGAAGATTCTTTGCTGCAGATTTAACTTTCCAATGAACAAAATGATTCGGTTTCAGCTTGTTAGAACCACACTTGATCCTGATTTTGAAGTCGAGCTGTTCAATGGTCCTATTCCGTTGGTTCCTATATTTGATGTTTGCTGAGATGATGTGAGGTTCGTTCTTGATGTTGTGATGTGTTTAAGAACATGCTTTGTTTGGTATATGTGATAGATGTGTCGTGAAATAGAACTTGGTAGTTCATAGTTTGTTGTGGTTGATGCTGTTTCTTTTGGCATGTTTATGATGGATATTAGTACTAACGTTATGCGCAGGGTAATAGCGTAGGAACTAACGAATGTATTTCGTAACTCTTTTTTTTACTATGTATAATGTCGATGTGGTTATGCATTAGGTTTCATGGTATGTGAAATGTTACTATGTTTTATGTGTAAATATGTTGTTTATATATTTTCTGTCGTTGTGATTTGTAACTTCTTAAATCATTAATTTAGAAGCCAACAAATTAGTTTTTCCAGTATAGATTTTATTCACTTTGTTGAGACTCATGTAGTCTCAACAACCACAATTAAAATGACAATATCTATCTCTCCAATGTTGCCTAGAACAATGGTTCCAAAATGACTTGCAAATAGAACTTTCAAACTAAAACACAATATTCAGCATAAATAAATAATCCAAACAAAAAAAAATTTTAAAAATATACAAAACATTGTATTTACATTCCAACTAAAAACTATCTACTAAAGTGTTTCGTATAAATTTTTTTGTGAGTTGTTTTGACCATCCAAATCTTGTATTCCAGTTTTTAATTATTCATCCGCATCACGTGCTATTTTTTTCACACTTCTTGATTGATTCTCACTTGTTGAAAGAAAAAATAATCAATGACTTATAAGCAAATTATAGATCATATAATCAAAAACATACCTTCCGAATATCATAAACTTTTACAACGATTTTTTATTAATGAAATAAAATCAATACATTTAAACAATATACAATAACTTATATAACAATCATATATAAATTAATCATCAACAACATACCTTATGAATATCGTATACAAAATTAAAAATATGGATCATATATATATATATATATATTAATAAAAAAAAATAACTTCTGCATCTCCTAAGTCTTTGTGGCTGCATAACAATACAAACAATATAAACAATATGGATCATATATATAATAATAAAAAACATAACTTCTGAACCTCCTAAACTTTTACCATGATTATTTACTAATGGAATAGAATCAATACAAATAAACATTATACAATAACTTACAAAAACAATCATATATAAATTAATCAATTAACAATATGGATCATATATATATATATAATAATCAGAAACATACCTTCTAAATCTCCTAAATGCCTTTGTGGCTGCAACATACCTTCTGAATATATAAATTAATCAATAAACAATATGGGAAAAAATAATCAATGACTTATAAACACAATATATATCATATAATCAAAAATATACATTCTGAATATCATAAACTCTGAATCTCCTAAACGTCTTTGTGGCTGCAACATACCTTTTGAATATATAAATTAATGAATAACAATATGGGAAAAAATAATCAATGATTTATAAACACAATATAGATCATATAATAAAAAACATACCTTCTGAATATCATAAACTCCGAATCTCCTAAACGTCTTTGTAGCTGCATAACAATACAAACAATATAAACAATATGGATCATATATATATAATAATAATAAAAAACATAACTTCTGAATCTTCTAAACTTTAAACATGATTATTTACTAATGGAATAGAATCAATACAAATAAGCATAGATTATATAATCAAAAACATACCTTATGTATATCATAAACTCTACATCTCCTAAACGTCTTTGTGGCTGCATAACAATACAAACAATATGGATCATATATATATATAATAATCAAAAACATTTATACAATAACTTACAAAAACAATCATATATAAATTAATCAATAAACAATATGGATCATATATATATATATATATATATACGTATATATATATATATATATATATATATATATATATATATATATAATAATCAGAAACATACCTTCTAAATCTCCTAAACGTCTTTGTGGCTGCAACATACCTTTTGAATATATAAATTAATCAATAACAATATGAGAAAAAAATAATCAATGACTTATAAACACAATATAGATCATATAATCAAAAATATACCTTCTGAATATCATAAACTCCGAATCTCTTAAACATCTTTGTAGCTGCATAACAATACAAACAATATAAACAATATGGATCATATATATAATAATAATAAAAAACATAACTTCTGAATCTCCTAAACTTTTTGTAACATATTGGATTTCACAAAAACATCAAACCATTATCAAATGGGGCGTACACTTTGAGGTTTTTAGAGAGAGAAAGAGTTAGAGATTTAGGAACTTAGTGAGAGAAAGTGAAAGTATTGTTATGAACTCCAACCCTCTACCTTGGGAGGTAGAGGGTATTTATAGTATCTTACATAAACGCCACATACGGGCTGTGGATCAGGCATACAGTGGGTAAAGACCCGTCCGTCCTCCACGGTATTACTTAACTAAATACTACCTAACAATAAATGACTACGACTACGAGCTTTCTAACGATTACATATGCTTGAGGTGACCAACACTTTAATAACTGGATTTATTAAATCCTAACAATCTCCCCCTAAGGGAGGTCACCTCAAATTACATTGAATACAAAACAGATATTACATTAAGCTTGTTCTTGGATTCTTGTTAATGTTCCTTGCTCTGTAGCCAGTAGTCTTTGATTCTTCATTTTTGCATGTTTGGTTAATCCAAGTGGAGGTCTTTAACTAATCCACGTGATAATGAGTTTTGATCCAGCTTTGAGATCATCCGCCACAATATATCTCTGACCCATCCTTTGTTGTGCTGCCTTTATGTGAAGTTGTGACTTTAGGACCGACATGCTCACATTTTGGATCATAATATCTTCTCATCAGAGTTGCGGAAGCTTTTGTTGTTTCAGAATATTTCCAGCAGTGTAGCAGAAGCATGGTTTGAAAATATCAGAGCCTGTTGATGAAGATATGTACTTATCATGATTTCTTTAATTTTGAACGTGATTGTGTGAGCATGCGGCTATGGATTGACTCCTCAATTCTGATCAGCTGCAATCGTCGGGGCGTACCTGCATAAAACAGTTAGCAATAAAGCGCACGAAAGTGTCTTTGATCACTTTCGTTGAATTGAGGTACACGGCCCACGGTTCCCCGTTGATCAGTACAAGTACTGCCTGTGATCAGGTATAATTCCGAAGAATCTCCTTGACAGGGTTTCGCAGCTGCTCCAGCCGTTCTCAAACCGGAACGTCTCAAAGAAGACAACTCGGAGTGAGTGAACCAGCGAATTTGAGATTCACTGATTGATGAAAAGAGATTTGAAAAACAATCGTGTACTGCTCAATAAAGTGTTTTTGCAATACAACGAAGGTTTTGAGAAAAATCAATTATCAATCATAAACACCTTTTATTTTTGAAATCTTAACACACAGTCGATGTGCTAGAGAAAATAATTTTAAGCACAACGACCGGTTTTCCAAAGGTATCCGTCAATCCATAACCTGAACCAGGATTGATTCATAATTATGAATCCCCCCATCGTTTCTATCCAGTTGTCACAAGCTTGATCTTTAGAAAAGATCTCACATGTCACCCACCAAGAGCTTGTTTGATGTTGGCTCTAGAAGGATTTCCATCTTCATCGTGAATACTTTTACATATCACTCGGATGTTCTGGCACTACCACAAGGATAATGCGTAGGACTCTTAATATATATCTTCTCTTTTCACATTGTGTGAAACAGAGAGTCTTCATTGACAGTGTCCTAATGAGATTTATTTGATGATCTCGTGGCTCTAGACTCAATTGTGCACATTTGGTTCCTATGCCGGAGACTAGGGAGAGGGTCTCCTTCTTCTATATCAACAATCTCTAAGAGAATGTCAAAAGATTATGTAGGTTCCCCGTGAGAATGAAACAAGTCCTTTTAAGAGGAACTTGAGTGGCTTGCGATGTTGTAGTGCAGTGCGTCACTGGGTCCATGATGTCTTGTCTTCAATACCGGCGTCACCTTAGTAACCACCAGTAGCATATGTATTGAACCCGTTTTCTGCCCTAAGGTTGAATAAATTGAGGGCTATTTCTTTTCACCCTTTTCTCATTTCATTTCTTTTTCATTCTTTAACCCCTTCAGTGCTTACCGAGACTTCATTACTAGAACCTTGTTGGGTTTATTCCAGTTCTAGTTCTATCTCAGTCCGCACTCTTCCCATATCTCACTTTTCTCCTTTTTTCATCATACCTAAGGACTTCTACACTAAATAGTGGATTGCCCCTGGGTAGATCCCTCCGGTTCTGGTGGATCGTGGGAACGAATACCTAACTTAACCATCCTTATAAATCCGTACTTAAAGTAAATTTGGTCAGTTTTTTGGTATTGTTCTTCTTCCATTGGAGCCAATTGAAAACCTTTTGAAAATCAATCCAAGTACCTGTGATACATGATCAAAACATTTTGTACCTGAATTGTTTTTGATATTTTTAGAAAAAGCTCCCCCTCAACATGTGCATCATATGTATTTGAAACGGTTTTAGCACATGGAGGCAAGAGGACTTGAAAATCTCATATTTAAGAATGAGAGATTCGATTCTTTGATCAAAAATTTCTAAAAGTTATCAACATCACTTTCCCGATCAAAATTAGTATTTTTTATACTTTGTTAAAGATATTTTATGGGAAAGGATGTGGTTTTCAAAAAGTTGCTCCCCCTCAACTTGTGCATGTGAATTTTGAAATTGTTTTGCACGAAGAGGAAAGAGTTCTTAGAAGCACATTCATGATCATACATCCATAATGGAACCATTAGAAAAAAAACACTCAAGGTACTTTTTGTTGAAACTTTGAAAATTTTGTTTTGTACCTTGAAAGTTTATTTTCTTTATGAAATGCTCCTCCTCAGTATGTGCTTCGAGATTCGAAAAAAATTTAGCACATATTCGATGGAGCTTGCACTTTTAGACAAATCATCACGTTTTAACTCTTTATGGTATGAGAACGATGCTCCCCCTTAACATATGCATGTAAAATTTGAAATCGTTTGTCATATGTAGGAGGGACGTTTTGTTAAACACTTTTTACTACCATTTATTGAGTTATCAGTTTAAATCCAATTTAAATCACAAATTCTCCCCCGATCACAATTTTTAAGTTATTTGAGATTTGTGATCTCTATAGATTTAAATTGTTTTTGAAACCTTTTGAGGGGAATTGTGACTTGATTATGAAAATATTTAACCGATACGGATCAAATATGAGACTTTAACCTTCAAAGAATAAACACGCTTAAGTATCTTTTGAAAACATGACAGAAGCTTTGGTCTGAACAAATTGTATGACAAATAACATTTTGATTTAGTTGAAATCATTCTCCCCTCAATCAATGACATATGTTGTTGATTGAGAGATAGAGATTTTGACACATGTCAAGTCCAGATGATTTGCAAAAAATTGAGTCCAAGTTATTTTTCAAAGCTGTTAGTTTTCATTAGATAACAAATATTTTTCAGAAGAATATTTAGAAGGAAAAATATTTGTGAAGGAAACATATGTCTTTTTGGCGACAAACATTTGTTTTTAGAATCAGAGCATGAGATTAAAAACATTTAGATTAAGCATGGCTCTATTCTTTCTTTAAAGACTGGTTACTATCTGAAATGACAGTAAACATTTCACTTTCTCTCAAATTTTATTTATTTATTTATTTATTTATTTATTTTTTAATTTATTTTATTTTTTTTTGGTTAAGAAAAATATGTACATTCGAAGAACATCAAAAAACCCGTGACATTCTTTGAATGTCAACACAAAGTCCGTAGATGAAATCGAACCAAAGAAAGACATAACAAAAATATTTTTGGAATTTTTCAAAATTTTCTAATTTTTATGGATTTTTAAGATTTTATATTTTTCTATTTTTCTTTTTGTTGGTTTTATATTTTTGTATTTTGTTTTTGAAAAAATATGTACAAGAGATAGATGAAGAAAGACCTTTACTCCTCGTCTTCCTCTTGAAGACGTTTGAGTGTTTCTGGTTGTAGACTCTTTAGACCAAGTCGTGGAAGGATAAACTCAAAACGTTCTCTAGGAAGAGCTTTGGTGAAGATGTCTGCTAACTGGTATTCAGTTCTCACGAAGTATAGCTCAACCACACCTTTTTCCACTTGTTCCCAAATGAAATGATGTCGAATGTCGATGTGCTTTGCTCTTGAATGTTGAACGTTGTTGCAGGAGAGAGCAATGGAACTTTTGTTATCATAATACATAGGGATTTTATTGAATACAAAGCCATAGTCAGATAATTGGGATCTCATCCATAGGATTTGAGCACAACAAGATAACATGGCTATGTATTCAGCCTCTGTAGAGGATATAGATGTACTCATTTGTTTCTTTGAAGACCAGCTCACAAGCTTATCACCCAAAAACTGAGCACCTCCTGACGTGCTTCGACGTGTATCTTGACATCCTGCATGATCAGCATCTGCATAGGCTATTAGTGACATACCGGTGTCCTTCGGGTACCAAAGTCCCATATTGATGGTTCCTTGGAGATACCGAAAGACCCGTTTAACCGCTTCAATATGCTTTTTGGTAGGCTTAGCCTGGTATCTAGCACACATGCATACAACGAACAGAATATCAGGTCTACTGGATGTGAGGTACATCAGGGATCCAATCATACTACGATATTTCGTTTGATCTACCATGATCCCTGAGTGGTCCTCATCCAGTTTAGCACGCTCTATCATGGGAGTGTCAACAGGGTCACAAGAATCAAATCCAAATTTCTTTAAAATCTCATTTGCATATTTAGATTGATTTATAAAAATGCCTCCGGGACTTTGTGAAATTTGTAATCCTAAGAAAAATGACATTTGTCCCATCATTGACATTTGAAATTTGGAGCCCGTGTCCTTAGAAAAACGGGCACATTCATTGGGGTCGGTCGAGGCAAAAATAATATCATCAACATAGATTTGAACGTGAATTAAATGTTTGCCTGACTTTCTTGTGAACAATGTCGGATCAACTGCTTCTTTGCTGAATCCAGTAGATAGAAGAAATTTTGACAGCGTATCATACCATGCCCTTGGAGCTTGCTTCAAACCGTAAAGAGCCTTCTTCAATCGATAGACATGAGTAGGATGCTCTGGATTCACAAAACCATCAGGTTGGCTGACGTATACGACTTCTTTAAGATCTCCGTTAAGAAAAGCCGTTTTTACATCCATCTGATAGACTACCATATTTTTACTTGCAGCATTAGCAAGAAAGATTCTGATTGCCTCGATACGTGCAACTAGAGCAAATGATTCTTCAAAGTCAATACCCTCCTCTTGACGGTATCCTTTTGCAACCAATCGAGCCTTGTTCTTTAATACATCACCATGCTCATCAAGTTTTACTTTGAAGATCCACTTTAGAGCAATGATCATAGCACAGTCAGGAACAGGTACTAATTCCCATACATCTAGTCGATCGAACTCATGAATTTCTTCTTGCATGGCATTGAACCAGCTGTCTTCATTCATTGCAGTTTTAACGTCTTTTGGTTCGACCTTGGACAGTACAGAGTTGAAGAAGCACCATAAGGCATCAGTTGCAAGTTGTTTACGTGTGGATACTGGACGAGAGGGGTTTCCAATGATGTTGTCCAATGGATGGTCATGTGTCCATTTTCTAAAGTGTTCGTGTGGTTGTTGTTGAGGAACTGAAGTAGCAGATTCGGTTTCTCCTGATGAAGATGGTTCTGATGATGGTTCAGGAGCAAATATGTTCTCAAAGGGAGCATCTTCGGGAGTAGCAAAGGGGTTATCTCCATCATAGGTGCCAGAAACATTTCCATGATGTACACTCGATGATTGAGGGTCTGATGATGAGAGTGAGTGATCTGCAGCAGGAGCTTCTTGACTCAATGACATAGATACTGAAGGGTTAACTTCATTGACAGGGATAGGAGCAGCCTCTGATGATGGATTAGACAGATCATTTGCAATTGGCTCATAGTGTTCATCAAACATTGGATCAAACAGTTTCTTCAAATCATCTTCTGAGGGAGGTACATAAGGAGTTGCTGGTGAGAGATTTTGTATAAGAGTAGAACTGATGGAACTACTTGATGAAGGTTGTGATGCGGGTCCAGAACTGGGTTGTCCTGGAGCCATATGACTGGTCAGCTCATCGAACGTAACGTGAATTGTTTCCATGAAATTTCGGGTTCTTTTGTTGTAGATTAAGTATCCTTTTCTGCTTGGTGCATAACCTACAAATAGTCCAATGTCCGCTTTAGCTATAAGTTTGCCTAAGTCTTGACCCTCATTAGTTGGATAACACAATGCACCGAACACACGAAGGAATGAAAGATTAGGTTTTCGATTGTGGACAAGTTCATATGGATTTTTTCCATGAGATGTGTGAATTAGGGTTCGATTTTGAGTGTAGCATGCAGTGGCAATGGCTTCAGCCCAGAGAAACATTGGAACCTTTGAGTAAATCAACATTGTTCTTGCGACTTCCACAAGAGTTCGATTTCGTCTTTCAACTACGCCGATCTGTTGAGGAGCTCGTGGAACACTTCTTTGATGACTGATTCCAACACTTTCATAAAACTCACTAAGTTCTTTATTAACAAACTCAGTTCCATTGTTTGTTCGGATGATTCTGACAGTTTTGTTAAGTCAAACCTGCAGCTGCTTGATAAGTTTAATGATGATATCTGGAGTTTCATCCTTTGTCCTTAAGAACTTAACCCAAGTAAATCGAGAGTAATCATCAACCACAACTAACACATATTTCTTCCCGAAAATATTTTGCACTCTCATGGGTCCACATAAATCCATGTGAATGGTATGAAGAACTTCCATAACTGAGTTTGTAGGTTTGGGTTTGTGGGCATACTTCTTGCTTTTTCCCAATTGGCATGCTGAACAAAGATGATCCTTTTCATACTTTAGTCTAGGTAAGCCTATTACTAAGTCCTTTCTGGAAAGATCATTTATGGTGCCGAAGTTCAAGTGATTGAGACGACGATGCCATAACCATGACTTTGTTTTTGAAGCCTTTGACAACAAGCAAATTGGAGAAGACTTCATCATATCTTCGATAGAGATGGTGTATAGGTTTGAACCACGTGTTCCTCTTAACAGTTCTGTGCCATCAAGTTCTCTAACGAAACAAGTATGTTTTCTGAAGGCCACTTCTAGATCAGAATCACAGAATTGACCGACAGAGAATAAGTTATGACCAAGACCTTCAACGTAATATACCCTGGAGATTACACTATCACCAACAACATAGTCTCCATAACCCATAATTGCACCAAAATGATCATTCCCGAATCTAACAGTCCCGATGAATTTACTCACGAAGTTCATGAGTCGTGACCGGTCTCCAGTCATATGCTTGGAACAGCCTGAGTCCAGGTACCACAGAACGATTTGAACGATCTGCAGTTGAACACAGACAAGAATGGATAGCTGGATAATTGGGATCCCTATTCAAGAATGGGTTCCACTTGGTTAGTAACATTGATTGAAACACCCACATCAGAAGCAGAAACAATGAATTCATTAGGGATGGATGTTGTGCTAGTGTATGAATTAGACCTATTCAAAGTATATTTGCTTCTTAAAGGAATAGTTCTACCAGTAGGCATCCATTTCCTAATGGGCATTGGTCTAGATAATCTAGGGCACAACTCATTAAGATTAAATTTGCGTCCAGTTGGTATCCACTGATAACCTACATTACTGAGTTTTCTTCCTGTGGGTTTCCACTGTTTTCTACCCTTCTTCCACCATTGTTTTCTAGCCTTCTTAACCTGTTTGATAGCATTAACATTCTTAACTAGGTATTTAACCCCATTACTCACATCATTCACAACACATTCATTATTAACACCAGAAATCAAAAATTCATTACATGTTTTGCAAGTAGTAGTAGAATTCGAATTAATTACAATACGCTTAAAGCTAATACTAGAATCAACACGATTCATTTTATTCAATTCCAACTTAAAGTTCCTAGGGTGGTCTTCTACTTTCCTCCATTGATTACACTTAGCTTGCGAGGTCCTATCTTGCTCTGTATTGCCTTGAGGCTTTGACCTGCTCGCTTTGGTGTCACTTTTTACTCCTGTAGAGGGAATGGGAACATTAGTTGGTTTTGCTATCTTTTGCATTTTAGGTTTAGAAGTGCTAGGATCTGAACTACTTGAAGGCACATTGAAGCTTACATGCTTAACTTTAGGCACTGAGTGGGGCATATCAAGATTGGCATTCTTAAAATCAAGCATGGAACAAGGCATAACTATTTTATCCTTCTTACCAAAGGGTTTAGGGCATGTTGCTCTTAAGCATTCTAAAAGTTCTTGAGATCGTTTGGCATACACGCAAGCATACTTAACTTCACTATCAAGTGGCTTATTTATGAAATCCTCTTCCACAATCTCACGGAGACATTCTAGACTATCCTTAAGGTGAGCAAAATAGTTATGAAACACAAGTTCGTTGTTTTTAAGATGAGGAGGAATGTATTTAGCCGTCACAGTATATTTAAAGTTTGCAGACGACTTTGAAGCAACATTCTCATTAAAGACAAGTGGCATTTTCCCTTTTTCCTGTTTCTTCAGATTCTCAATTTCTTTTTGTAAAGAAGTTATTTTTTCATTGTTTTTGTCACGAGTGACTTTCATTGAATCATATAACTCTTTAAAGTGTAGTTTAACCTTTTCATTTTCTTCCAGAAAACTCTCATTTTCCTGTTGTAAAACATTAACGAGGTTTTGAAGATGGAAAGTTTGAGAAGATTGAGAATCTAAAGGTGGAGGCGTTTGGGAGCCATTCACATTATTTCTTTCGCCCTTCAATTGTGAGATTTGAGCTCTCAATTTTCTGATCATGTTACAATGAGCTTGAATTTGTTCATCACGTTTGTTTATTTCAAAAACTGCATCAAATTCAGGAGCATCTGAGGATGTCTTGATATTTGAGGTTTTAACATTTTTATTAAGATGTTGATATTTTAGTTGTAAATTAAAATGTTCAACTTCCAGTTTTAAAAAATGTTTGACCAAGTTATCATGATCATCCTGTTCGATTTTATCATGCAGTTTTGAATTTACTGTTTCAAGCTCAATGACACGATCATGGGAAACTTTCAAAGCAACAGATAATTCATGAAATTGAGAAGCAGTAATAGAATGCTTAGTAACTGTATAAAACACATCTTGAGCCACACAACTCAATACTAAGTTCTCATTTAAGATATGCAGATTCTTCATTTCAATTTCATTATATTTGAGTTCCCGTTCATAATCATTGACCTCAACAATCATTGCATCAAATTGCTTTTCCATTTCTTTAATATCCGAGTTTATACCCTTTTGAAGACTTTCAAATTGACCTTTTAATTGTTTAAAGAAAGGCATGACCTCAGTTAAATAGCATTCTTTAGTTTGCTCAAAACCCCTTTCCCCTTCAGTTATCCCTGTAGGTGTGATTCTCTTCTTACATGTTTTCTCAAAATCAACGAATAATTGATAAACAACATACAGGCTGATTAAGGTCTTGCTATTAGTGGAAATAGTTCTAGGAACTAAATGCATTGGTGTATTCGGAGGATACACAGTAGCTGCAGGCACTTTCCTAAGGGGAGTGTTTGTTTCAACAAGTACGTTTGCTTTTTGCTTATCCATGTCTTTCTTCCAAAAAATTTGTTCTGGGGTTAATTGAGTTTGAGACTTAAACCTGTTCAGGGAGATCCAATTTTCTTTTGTGTAATCATGGGGTTTGATCGTTATGTTATTCTTTTTACACTCAGAATCTTCTAGCTTCTTATCCATTTTCTCCCTAGAGGCATCTTCTAGTTTTCTATCCTCTTCTGTGCTTCCAATACATGAAGGTGTTTGCCTAGGCTTTAGGATCTCATTACCATCATATACAATCTTATGGAACGCTCTAGCCTTTTTACAATACTCGGGATTTGGCTTCTCTACTAGGGGAATACTATGCTTATCGCTTAATACTCTGTGCTTAGTGATCATGTGAGCAGTCTGAATGGTATTTCCTTGTACGTACAACTTATTTTCGAGCTTGTTTTTCAAAGTTTTTAGATTGGAAAAGTCATTCAAAAGTTTTGATTCCTTAGCATTGAATTCTTGTTTAAGCACTTTAATATTATCTTGAAGTTCTTGCTTTTGCTTAACAGTTTTAGAAAGCTTTTCTTGTAAGGAGTTTAACTCTTGTTTTAACACTTCTTCTCTAAAATTACTTTTTCTAATAATTGTATGCATTTGGTTATCCATTTCCTGCTCACGGGTAGTTAACTCAAACTTAGCACGTTGTTCATAAATGGCAACTTGTTCCTTATAGGCATTAAGTTCAGAAACTATGGAATCATCAGGGGCACGTTCAGTGTATTCATCGAAAGTATGTTCATCATTGACTGCAGAAGATACATTACTGGGTACCGTTTCACTTTCATCATGCTTCACATATTGGTCATATGGGACAACATTACTATTACCCATATTTTCAATATCTGACTCACAGATTTCAGTTGGTTGTACTTTGTATTGTATCTTTTGCTCATCAACCTCCTCGTATAATTTTAATACCTCAAAGATGATTGATGCCTTGGAGGAAATGGCCTGTTGTGGTGAAGTAGCCTTAGGAGAGACCATTGGTGAAATGCTAGCCATGAAGATGGTCTGGGCAGTTGGTTCATCATCAACATCTGAGTCATATGCATCACAATCAGCTACCTGAAATGCATTTGGATGATTCTGACCCATGCCCTGCACTGGCTGCTCATCAACATCAGCATCATAGGTTTTGGCATTTCCCTTAGCAAGAAACAACAACTCTTCTTCATCCAAAACCGCTCCACTATCTTGAGCTTGCACCAACAGCATCTTGTCCCTGAAGTACTCTGCATTTTGAGGGCATTTTGGAGATGTGCAGTTCCTTGCAATGTGTCCATCCCCACCATAGTTGTAGCACTTGATTGGCTTTACTTGTCCTTGATTGGCATTCCTTCCACGATTCTGATTAGCCACATACCCTCCACCTGCTCCACCTCTTCCCTGTTCATACTGTCTTCCTTGAACTGGTTGCAACATAACCTTTCCATCTCTGACCGTAGCTTGATTGTGTGGATTGGATGCAATTCTGAGGTTATTGTTGGTGTGTGGAGTGGAATTCATATTTTGACTAACCATGAGAGACAGTTGATTGATGAAGTTTTCCATGAGTGTGTTTGAGTCTGGAGGCTTATATGATGGATCAGGAATGAGCTTGTAATTGCCATTACCCGTGGGTATGACTTGAGAAGCTTTGGTGGTAATTCCAACATTGGTGTAAAAGGCTGTTGAATCATTTGACGAACTTGTTTCTCCCTGTTTAGATTTGAACTGATCAAGAATCATTCGTTCAAACATAGCATGTCTCTCATTCTGAAGCAGGAAGGCATATAGTTGCTCATAGTTGGTGTTCTTTAATCCTTTGGTTAGCTTCACAGAGGTGACAAATTTGTGCCATTCGGGATTCATGTTGTTCACAAACTTTGAGTTTAGCTGAATATTTGGCATGGTCATTTTGATGTTCCTCATGTCATTTACAAGCTTGTGGAATCTCACGTAATATTCATAGACACTTTCTTCTGGTTTCATCTTAAAGTGCTCAAATTCATCATACAGTTGTGATTCTCTGTCTTCCTTGGTTAATTCAGAACCCGAGAGAAGCATCTTGACATTATCCCAAACTGCCTTGGCTTCAGTGTTGTGATTGATCAGCTTGTAAATGTCCTTAGGTAAACCCTAAAGTATGATGTTAGAAGCTCTGATGTCTGCATCGTATCTCTTCTTCTCCTTATCAGTCAGTTCATCATACATTTTAGGTCTATCCAGTCCTAATATCACCGTTCCATCAGCAGCAGTCTCAAGTATGTCTCTGGTTGTCTCAACTTGATACGGTCCTTCATCAATTGACTTGAGAATGTTGACTCCATTTTCCTTTCCCAAACAGTACAACCTAATTCGTTGAGCCCATGAGTCATAGTCAGTTCTGTCAAGCATAGGTGGACGAGTATCTGATCCAGCTGCTTGAACGTCCTCAGCAACAGAAGAGATGATTGTAGGTACGTTGGTAGACATGATTACAGATTTCACGGGATTTTAAAACTCTTGGATTAAACCGGGAAGTAGATTCTTTCACGGGATTTTACTAAATCAAGAGAAAACCGTAGAATGTATTCAAGAAGAAAAGCACTAAGCCACAAAAGACAAATCGCTCAACAAGACAAATCGCACAAACAACAAATCGCTCAAAAGTGACAAGTCGCTTCAATAAGCAAGTCGCTTAGCCATACAAGTCGCTTAAACCAAGACAAGTCGCTTAATCAAGACAAATCGCTTAACCAAGACAAGTCGCTTAAACTTACAACTCGCTTCAATAAGCAAGTCGCTGAAGAAATGACAGATCGCTTAAACAACACAAATCGCTTAAAGTTACAACTCGCTTAAATAAGCAAATCGCTGAAAAGTGGCAAATCGCTACTCCGAATAAATCGCATAAGTACAGCCACTACCCGGACAAATCGCTTAAATAAGTGATTTGAAACTGACACAAATCGCTTCCAAAACAGGGACAAATCGCACGTTTGAATACTTTACCGAGACACAAGTCGCTAACATTAAACTCAATAAAACGCCTCTTTTAAATCCAAAAACAATCCAACCACAATGATTCAAGCCTTCCAAATCAAAACCTAAACACTTATGATGATCCTAAATACAAAAGTACAATCAAAATTCAAACTTTAACACTAGAAATGGTCCAAATGATGCAAATACCACCAAACTTTTTCAAACCCAAAAACCATAAAAAACCACTAGAAATCCAAGAATATGTAAAAGAGATGATCAAACCATGGCTCTTGATACCATTTGTAACATATTGGATTTCAAAAACACATCAAACCATGATCAAATGGGGCGTACACTTTGAGGTTTTTAGAGAGAGAAAGAGTTAGAGGTTTGGGAACTTAGTGAGAGAAAGTGAAAGTATTGTTATGAGCTCCAACCCTGGTATTTATAGTATCTTACATAAACGCCACCTACGGGCTGTGGATCAGGCATACAATGGGTAAAGACCCGTCCGTCCTCCACAGTATTACTTAACTAAATACTACCTAACAATAAATGACTACGACCACGAGCTTTCTAACGATTACATATGCTTGAGGTGACCGACACTTTAATAACTAGATTTATTAAATCCTAACACTTTTAACATGATTATTTACTAATGGAATAGAATCAATACAAATAAACATTATACAATAACTTACAAAAACAATCATATATAAATTAATCAATAAACAATATGAATCATATATATATAATAATCGGAAACATACCTTCTAAATCTCCTAAACGTCTTTGTGGCTGCAACATACCTTCTGAATATATAAATTAATAAATAAACAATATGGATCATATATATATATATATATATATACAATAATCAGAAACACACATTTTAAATATCCTAAACATTTTTGTGGCTGCAACATACATTCTAAATATCGTGCACAACCTACGCAACATCACAATAATACAAAAACAATATAGATCATATAATCAAAAACATACCTTCTGAATATCATAAACTCCGAATCTCTTAAACGTCTTTGTGGCTGCATAACAATACAAACAATATAAACAATATGGATCATATATATATAATAATCAAAAACATAACTTCTGAATCTCCTAAACTTTTAACATGATTATTTACTAATGGAATAGAATCAATACAAATAAACATTATACAATAACTTACAAAAACAATCATATTTAAATTAAACAATAAACAATATGAATCATATATATATAATAATCGGAAACATACCTTCTAAATCTCCTAAACGTCTTTGTGGCTGCAACATACCTTCTGAATATATAAATTAATAAATAAACAATATGGATCATATATATATACAATAATCAGAAATACACCTTTTAAATATCCTAAACGTTTTTGTGGCTGCAACATACATTCTAAATATCGTGCACAACTTACAAAACATCACAATAATACAAAAACAATTCAAACAATATAAAAAATATGAATCATAGATATATAATAATCAAAAATATAACTTCTGAAACTCCTAAACGTCTTTGTGGATGCATATATAGCTTAAAGATTAGGATAAAATTTTATAGAATCATACATATAATCAAATTGTTACTACGCCCTAAATATAAGCCTATAATATATCACAATATATATTTTCTTAATATATCCTCATATAATTAAGGAGATAAATATAATCAAAAAAGTAAGAAACATTTATACCATTACAAAAACAGTCGTGTATATAGATTATGATTTGGAGTATGAAACCAAAAGATTCATTAGCCTAATTGGTTTGGTTACTTGAGGCGTTTAAACATTATCAAACAAATGCAGGTTCGAACCTCACCAGTGTACATTTTTTGTATTAAAATCTAACATGCATAACAGATTAACACACTGCCAACGTGGCATTACGTGGCATTGACTGGGCAAAACGTGGCAATGACGTGGCATTACGTGGCATTTCGGGTAATTAATGACATCATGTGCATCCTGTTATATATATGTTATAGATATACATTTAACGATATCCAATAATCAAATACTTTAAGAACACTTATATAATCAAAATACTCGTTTTTATGAAGTTACGTTAAGTTTATAAGTTTTTCTAAACTTTTCCCGAATTTACACTTTTTATCCTCAAGTTTCAAAATATACAAGTTTAGTCCCTCAACTTTGAGTGAATGACAATTTTTACCCGAAACATGTTTTATATCAAAACTTTCAAAATTGACAGTTTTAGTCATTTGATGAAATTGTTTTACGAAAAACTGCCCCCAAGTTACACTTTAACGCATATAAACCTTAAGGTTTCAAACTTTACATTTCTAACCCAAAACTTTTATTATACTAGTTTCGACATATCACAAAAATAGTCCTTGTAGTTTCCATGCATACATGCATGCGTACGAAATAGACCTTTGAATTTAGAATAAATACCAAACGCACCCTAGACTTTTCCCTTGCATCTAATTTACATATATTATGCCCTTTAACTTTCACAAAAGTTACGTTTTTAACCCGAAACTCACACGTTTCGCAATTCTAGTCCAAAATGTACGTTTTGACTCACCTAGCTCATTTATCTTTTCCAAAAGCTTATTACTAGCTTATTTTAGAGCTTTTTAGGTTATTTTTATCTTATTGGGCCGGGTTGTGGGTTTTTTGGACTTGTATTTTGCGTATTGGGCTTGTGTAGTGGGCTTTAAGGCCCGTAAGCTTTGCATTGGTTTATTAAAACAGTCAAGAGATTAGGGAGGTTTCGAAGGGATTTATCATTCGTTAATCACTTGTGTGTGTCGTGTAGGTTTTAAACGTGACATATGTAAGTGATAATGATTTATATGGAAAATCTCTAGCTTTATTGGTGCGAAACGATTCCTATACGAGTGTAAAATCATAGCTAACGAAGGAGTAAAAATGAAATAGGTTTATATAGGACTTACTTCACTCGTTAAAGTGGTGATGAGATGATCGTTCAATCGTAAGCCCTTGTTCTCCTTATAATGTCCTTCTATTCGACACTAACCCCAACGTTTTTATTGCTTCCTTTACTCCTAGTGTTAGTACCCAAAATCTCTTGTGTTTCCCTTAGTTTTCCTTCGACAGAAATAGGTGTGGTTTCTTGTGTGTTTGATTATGAGAATTTTTCTAAGTGTGTGTGACTCAAATTGCTTGAGGATAGGTTTTCTTATAGGAAGACAAGTGATGGCTTTGGGATTATTATATGTTGGTCTTCCAAGTTCCAAGTAAGTGTAAGAGTTTGTTTGTGTTTGTATGTGGCATGTGTGGGTTTGGCAGTGAGAAATGGGGTACTCCCTTGCCTAGTCGAATCAAAGGTGACACAATACACATTGGATTACAAAGTCTTAAGTGGTCAATGGGTCTAGGATAATTAAATATTAGTTAGGGTGGCTTATGGTGTGGTTTTGTTCCTCTTTTGCATTACACACGAAATCTTTGGGGTCAAAGGAGGAGGGATGGACTTAGTTACTTTCTAGTCGAATAGTTTGGTTTGTTGCTTGGGGTTCGAACGACTCTTAGTTCCTTGAATATCAAAGGAATGCTAAGTTATCATTAGTTGCAAAAATACGAATGAAATAAGTTCTTGGGCCTTGGGTGGAACCGATTGGGCTTAAGGGGAAATTTAGGTGAGTTTGGGCTTGGTATCAGACGAGCCCAAGAGCTAGGGGTGTTGGGCTTGATATGGCAACGAGGCCCAAAGGAAATGAGGTGGTGAGTTGAGGCCCAATAAGAGTTCTTGGCCCGGTCTATTAGTAGTTTATTTTTATTTTTATTTATTTTAGAAAAAATTACACGTTTGGTCCCTGTGGTTTACCTCAAATAACAGGTTTAGTCCCTAAGTCGTTTTAATTACACCACACATACCTATTTTTGAAACCTATTACCCATTTAGTCCCTATTTTAAAAAATAAGGATCATCTGTGTAATTATTTACAGTTTTTTTATTACATGTATAGTCCTTATTTCCCAAAATAGAGACTAAATGGGCAATAGATTTCAAAAATAGGTATGTGTGGTGTAATAAAAAAGACTTAGGGACTAAACTTGTTATTTGGGGTAAACCACATGGACCAAATGTGTAATTTTTTTTTATTTTATATTTTTATAAAATTTTATTTTTATATTAGGTATTTTAAGAATATCGGGATCGTGGGGAATTTCGTTCGGATCACAACGGTATATTTTTGAACGTTGTAGCTGCGTTGATTATGCATATGTCAAATGATATGCAAATGTGATAAGTAGAAAATTTCATGATGATGTAAATCGTGCTTTATTTCTGATTAAAGTCTTAAGTACAATAAAATTTTCCGGGAGCTTACAGTATTTAAGCCAGTAGCGTAGACATGTCTAAGAAAAAACATACTAAAGTGTCATACAATGCTCCCTTTGTCTAAAACAAATACTCCAACGACATTCTCTAATTTGGGTTCAATGAGGTGTAATTGTGAAATATTTTGCGGGTCCAGGATACGCTAACAAAATTCATATTCTTTTTCAGGTTTGTTGTACCTAGAGGTAGGGGTGTTAATGGGGTCGCGTTGACCCGACCCGAACCCTATAAGGCTTAGAGGGTCCGGTTGAATCGGGTTTCAAAAGCTTATTGGCGGGTCCGTTCCATTGATTTTGATGGCCCTTGGCGATAACTACGTATAGGCCCTTCTACTATGCAAATTTTATGTCTACGTATAGTTAAATAGGTTCCTCAATACTACAAAAAGTTGTTGTCGAAGTCAAAATATATTAGTACATAGTAATTGGTTGATCATCTAGCTATGATGAGGTTATCTAAAGATAAAATGCCATGCAACTCAACTTTGAACCATCAACAATAACTCAATGGACATACCTATTAAGCTTGATGCAATCAAACTTTATTGAATATTATAAACCGTCGTTGCGATGCACGAGTAACAATGAGTAAATTGGTAGTAATAGTGACCTTCATCACCACCACCAACTCAACACTCCATTAGCTTTTCTACACCACTAACATCTTTAGTTCATTACCAATATAATGTGATAAGATAACCAAAAAAAAAAAAAAAAAAAAAAAAAACGACACATGAGTAGGAGACAATGTGTAATAAGTAGCACGTGTTATTGAGGGTGACATCTAGGCGCGCGAAGCGTCTTGTGTGTATGATTACCACTAAGGGTGTTATTCGGGTTACCCAGTCGTCTTGGAGTTAATTCGGGTCAAGGCAAAAGAAAACATACCAAAACTCGACTTTGTTTAAAACTCGGGTTACTCGGGTTCGGGTCAATTCGGATCGGGTTAACTCGGGTTCTGGTCTAGGTCATTTAAAAATTATACATTTTTGATCTTTATACTTGAAAGTACATAAAAAAAATAAAAAGAAAAAAAATCAAACTCGGATCACTCAGGTTGACCTGAATCTGAGTAAGACAAATATGTTAGACCTGTACCCGACTTTATTTAGAACTCGAGTTAGTCGGGTTAACTTAAATTGACTCAAATATAATTTTGAACCCGATTAAGCCAACTCAAATAGTCTAAATTGTGTTCTGGGCGGATCGGCTTTTTGACACCTTAATATTTACCACGGGTTCATCATCGTTGGCGCATAAAACATGCAGGCAAATGACAAATGAGGATGTAACAAGTGGCACTACATAAAAAAAACCAAAATAAGACAAAAAAGAGTTTCTATGTGAAGATTGTACATATATGCTTTGTTTCATAAAACCCTGAAAATGGGTTTTTGATATTTGGTACTATCATCAAGCCCCTGTAAGAAATAAACCCTTTTCATTTAATAAACAAAAAATGAAACTTTGAAAATATTTTGAGGTGAATGATGGAACAAGGGTGTTTGGGAGGAGGAGCTGTTGATTTTACAAAGTTGATATTTTCATGCTCTATTCATAACAAGGTTTATTTATTTATTTATTTATTTATTTATTATCATTTTGTATGTAGACCCCTGATATGTTTCTGTATTGTTGTGTGCAGTAAACTACTAGATTCATATTTTGTTACTGTTATTATTAGTGGGTGTTTGTTTAAGCTTATTTGTGGGCTCGTGAGCTTATTTTGACTTAACTTAAGCACATATTTTCAGGCTTATTTTGATTTGTTTTTCTTGGGTTACCTGGTTTCCTACTCAACATTGGAGCCGACTTTATTTTGGTATTTATGACCCCATAATATAAACCCATAAGTATCAAAATAAACCAGAAAATTCGGGCTTACCAAATATAAGCCGAATCAAGGGGGTGTTTGTTTAAACTTATATTTGAGCTTATGAGCTTATTTAATTTTGGCTTATATTTCATAAGCCCTAATTTTTGGGCTTATTTTGAGACTTATGGGCTTATATGAGTTTATCATATCATAATAAACCTATATAAGCCTATAAGCCCATAAGTCTCAAAATAAGCATGAAAATTGGAGCTTATGAAATATAAGCCAAAAAACAAATAAGCTCATAAGCCACATATAAGCTTAAACAAAAACCCCATATGCTTATTCGTAAGCCCACAAATAAGCTTAAATAAACACCTCCTTAGTATGGAGTTTAGAGGGTGTTTGGAATTTCATATTATTAAAAGGAATAAATAAGCTATATCGTTAAAGTTTAAGGGGGTGTTTGTTTTAGCGTATTTGATGGGCTTACGAGCTTATCAACTTAAGCTTATAGCTTATATTAGGTCATAACACATAAGAAACAATAAGCCCATCTAATAAGCTTAGACAACACGCCTAAAACTATTATTAACTTTTTTTCAAGTTAAAGCTTGACCCATTTGACTTGTAAGTTAATTTTCATGGAGTATGAGGATTATCGGATGCTTTTAGTATATTTCGTGCATGTTTTATGCTACTCTTGTTGATTGTGTTATGTTATTGTGGTTTATTGTCTACTTTATGGTCTTTTTGGTTATATAAAGTTACTTGCTCAACGTTATGTGATAGCATCTCTGTGTGCACGATAAACTGATTCTTCATTTATGTTACTTAATTAACATTGGCTTCATGTAAGTTCATTCTTTTGTGCTGGTTTGGGCTTTAGTGATTTTTCATCTGAATTGAATGTGATATTGATCGGTTTAAAGCGTTGGCACTAATTTGGTTTGGTTTGTAATGATTTTTGACCCGTGGTTGTGCTTACCTAGGTTGTAAGTGAAATTTAATTTAGATTCAACTTTTGATTCCTGGTTGTGTTCAATGCTGATTGTTCGTCGGTGTTTGTCCTAAAATTGAGATATGAAAACATTTTAGCAGTGGCTTTGCAAGATATGTCGACATGCTAGTTTCTGAATTTGCATTAATGATGGGATATAGACATACAGTGGAACTCCGTTGATTTATTTAATCTACTTACACTTTTTTTAGCTGATGAAGCACTTGGCTTGGCTGATTTTCGTTCTGTGCTGTGTGTTTGTTGGCAGAAGGCCTGACGTTTGGAAGTTTATCTGCCGTACAGATAGTGTTTATTCTTGATTATACCGATGGCTTTAATCTGTTGTATGCTAGAGCATGAACATAGTTGTCTAGCTTAGGACATCCATTTATCTGTCGGACTTATTTCTAGTCTCACAACTGTTATTTGGTTTTAGCACCCAATGGCACAATCTTGATGGCTATTTTTTTTACGTAGCATTAGTCTTGTGGGCTGTTGATTATGCGCATAGGTAGTTGAGGGGTTTGGGCAAGCGTTCATAGATATATCTCCATCAGTGTTAGGATTGTTATAGCATTTACGATTCGTGTGACACACACAACCTTGAAGTACATTAGTTTGTTTCTTAGTTGAGGGGTTTGGACTGGAAGGTTCATTCATGTATTTTCCCGATTATGAGGGTATTTGGGATTACTTACATACGTGCTTATTTGTTTATGTACATGTTATAGTTTCAAGTGTTCGGCAAAAAACTGCTTATATGGTAATTTAACGCTGAAGTATAGTACTTACGTATTTGTAAGCCGATAATCACGTTATAAGATATATGAAGTAATCCCAAAGATTCCATTTGTGCAGAAATATTTTTCTAAAAAAAACATGAACGATTGTTTGAATACTGCTGTATAAAACTGACTGGTTTTGCTGTTTAGATAGTACATTCATTACTTGAATCTTTCTGATGACTTGATGCATCACTTGTAGGTGGAAAAAGAGCAAGAACCACTTGATGATCTTGTTAACAGGAATAGTGTACTTTATAAAGATGCACAATGGAAGGTATTTAAGTATTATTTTTTCTAACCAAAGTATGTTATTATGTAACATGTTCTTCATATCTATTGGACTTTATGCCGTCAGGTTCTCTTCAGTGACGACTTTAGAAGATCATTTGCAAAACTTACATGTGATCGCTTGAAGAAATCGGTTTTAAATCTTTTATTGAGACTTTCTACCGGCTGGCGGCCCAAGAACAGAAGCTTAGGCTTGTCTCATGAGAATTCCTCAAAAAGTTTAAAACAATTTAAAGTTGAAGGGTTGTATATTATTTGCACAATTGACATCATCAAGGATATCCAGTATGTACAAGTTATGAAGGTTTGGGATATATCACCTTATGAAGAGATTTCAAAATTGACAAAACGACTTGAGAATATATATTCTGCATACACAGAAGATTATATTACTCGTTGCGCTGAAAAACTATTCCAGAGGTATGATCATTTTCCATCTACTAATTTTGAAGTAGTGATTCTGATTTTTACATGCTTATTACAGTTTATTTATATTGCTGTTTTTCTTTTAATGTTATGCAGGAATTTGGAAGTTCCTAGGTGTTGGGCGGCATCTCAAGAAATTATCCGCTTTCGTCATTTGGTCAATGATGAAGGCTATAATGAAGTGAGTGAGGATTCCAGTGGTGGTGGAAATTTTGTTGAAAACTTAAAAGTGAGTGAAAGCTTATTGCTGATGAAGTTCTACTCATTGTCGTATGAAGTGGTGTGCCATTTGCTATCTGGTGAAGAAGTTGATTTACCCATGCAATTGACTGATGAACAGATGGACGTATTATTGTTTAGCGAAAGTTCATTTATAATTGGGCGGTCAGGAACCGGGAAAACAACTATTTTGACTACGAAGTTGTTCCAAAACGAGCAGCGTTTTTGCAATGACACTCAAGGGATTTGTGAAGAAAAAAACAACCAACTTAGAGATGCTGAGGTCGTTGACGATCCTGAAAATAGCAAACCTACTGTTCTTCGCCAGCTTTTTGTGACACTCAGCCCACAATTGTGTTTTGCTGTTAAACAGCATGTTTCCCACTTAACAAGGTGCGAAAATACTTGTTTTCTTTCTATTTTATTTGGCTTTTAATTTATTTTCTGACTTAAAATTTGATGTATTTGACAGTATTTCAAAAAATACGAATTCATCAGCAGAGATCAGTCGTGACGATGTTGATATTACATCAAAGTTTAGTGATATCCCAGACACATTTATTGATATCCCCGGGAATATATATCCTCTTGTAATAACATTTCATAAGTTTTTAATGATGTTGGATGGCACATTGGGAAGTTCATTCTTTGAAAGGTTTCTTGACGCAACAAAAAGTTCTGTTGCGTTGAAAACTTTTATAAGATATGGGGAGGTCACCTTTGATAGGTTTTGCTCACTCTACTGGTCACACTTTAATTCAAATCTCACCAAAAAGCTTGATCCCTCAAGAGTGTTCACCGAGATTATATCTCATATAAAAGGAGGCAATGAAGGAAAGCTAAGCCGTGAGGCTTATTCTTTGTTGGCCGAAAGTCGTTCCTCCACTTTAAGTAAAGAGAATAGAGAGATTGTTTACACCCTCTTTGAAACCTATGAAAAGATGAAAACTGAGCGCGGAGACTTCGATTTGGGAGATTTTGTTAATGACATTCATCATAGGCTTAAAAATGGGATTTATGAAGGGGACCAAATGGATTTTGTATATGTTGATGAGGTGCAAGATCTTAGTATGAGGCAGATTTCTCTTTTCAAATATATTTGCCAGAATGTTGAAGAAGGCTTTATGTTTGCGGGTGACACGGCACAAACCATTGCAAGAGGGATTGATTTCAGGTTTCAAGATATACGATCTCTTTTTTATAAAGAGTTCCTAGGCACCAGAACATCGGGAAAACAAGAAAAAGGTCTAGTATCCGATATAAAACAATTAAAACAGAATTTCAGAACCCACGCTGGTGTGCTTGATTTAGCTCAGAGTGTCATTGACATTATATACCATTACTTTATTCACTCAATTGACAAGCTAGAGCCTGAAATTAGTCTTATATCTGGTGAAGCTCCTGTTTTACTTGAGTCTGGTAACGATGAAAATGCAATCGTGACCATTTTTGGTGGCAGTGCAAGTGGTGAAGATGTTGTAGGGTTTGGGGCAGAACAAGTGATATTGGTACGTGATGATCATGTGAAAACTGAAGTTTGTGAATTTGTTGGAAAAAATGCGCTTGTTCTCACTATAGTGGAGTGTAAAGGTCTTGAGTTTCAGGTATTAAATGAATTTTTTTTTAATAAATTTATGCTACAAAATGATTATTGATGAACTTCTTTTTTCTTAGGATGTATTACTGTACAACTTTTTTGGGACATCCCCTTTGAAAGACCAGTGGAGAGTTATATATGGGTATATGAAACAACATGATTGGCACGATGATAAACTTCCTCAGTCTTTTCCGACATTCAGTGAAGCAAGACATAGTGTTTTGTGTTCTGAATTAAAACAATTGTATGTGGCCATAACTCGAACGAGGCAAAGGCTATGGATATCTGAGAACAAAGAGGAGCTCTCTAAGCCAATGTTCGACTACTGGAAAACGAGGGGACTCGTTCAGATACGGAAGCTGGATGACTCAGTGGCACAGGCTATGCGGGTCGCAAGCAGCCCTCAGGAGTGGCGGGAACGTGGGAAAAAGGTCCTTTTTTTTGCTTTAATACTTCTTTGATTTTCTTGTGTTCTGTTCTTTTTCTTTTATTTATTATTATTATTATTTTTTTTGACATGCTTTCATGATGTTTATATGTTTTTCAGCTATTTTATGAAAATAATTTTGTGATGGCAAGAATGTGTTTTGAAAGAGCTGGAGACACAATGTGGGAGAAATTGGCCAAGGCTTCTGATCTCAGAGCATCCGCTGATCAAATACGGGGAACCAACCGTGAAAAATATATAGGTCATCTTAGAGAAGCAGCGGAAATGTTTGAGTCTGTTGGGAAACTTGAGTCTGCTGCATTATGTTACTATGATTTGGGGGACTATGAAAGAGCTGGTAGTTATTTTGTATAGTCATAATTGAATGTCTAAATATTAACATGCTTACACTAGTTTAATCAACTTTTAAAGTAAAATGGATCAAAAAATGAGTCAAACAAAAGAAATTAACTATTGGGATTAGTAAATGGATCCATCTGGTTGTTAGTCAACCTAACTTTACTTTTAATGCGGATAACCTTTTAAATCATTTTTCAAGGATATAGATTGTTGGGATAGTCTGTATATTGTCTTTCATATTTATCATGTTGAATTTTCATATAAAAATAGTCTAAGCGGGCCATGGCCCATTTTGACCCATACTTAAAATGACCCATTTCACCCCTAATCACTGTTTAATCGTTACCCAAAAGGACGACCACCCATTTTGGCCACTTCTAATTTTAAGTGCTGTATTTTGTCCAGGAAAACTATATTCGTACAAGTGTGGAAAGATGGATGCAGCAGCAGAGTGTTTCACACTAGCAGGGTGCTACAGTGAAGCAGCGGAAGCTTATGCCAAAGGAGACAAGTTTTCCAACTGTTTGTTAGCTTGCAAAAAAGGAAAACTCTTTTATGAAGGGCTGCATTTTATAGAGACTTGGAAAAAGGATGTTAAAGTTCAAAGTAGAGAAATAGAACAAATTGAGCAAGATTTCTTAGAAACTGGTGCTCTTGACTACTATGAGCAGAAAGATCCTAAATCCATGATGAAATTTGTCAGAGCTTTTTGTTCTATGGAGGCTAAACGTATATTCTTGAGATCTTTAGGCTGCCTTGATGACCTTTTGCTGTTGGAAGAAGAATCGGGTCATTTTGTTGAAGCTGCTGACTTGGCGAAGTCATGGGGTGATCTTCCAAAAGAGGCTGATCTTTTGGAGAAGGCTGGAGATTTTCAGGGGGCATCGATGTGTTTAATCTGGTATGTTTTATTTCAAGCGGCATGGGGAAATGGAAACACAGGTTGGCCGTTGAAGCAGTTTGATCAGATGGGGGAAATTTGTAACAAAGTAAAGACGCTTGCAAAAATGGACTCAGAAGATTTCTATGAATTTGTTTGTAGAGAGCTTAAAGTAATATCTGGTCAGCATAACAGCTTACCTGAGCTTAAGAAAGATCTGCATGATTCCCAGGAAATTGGTAGTTTTAGGGGAGAAATCTTGTCGATTAGAAAAATCTTGGATGCTCATCTTCATCTACATCTCAGTAAGTATGAGTGGGAAGACGAATTACCCATTGATATAAATGAGCATTGTGATAACTTTGAGAACCAAGTTTCAATTCGAACTTTGGTTTTTTACTGGAATTTGTGGAAGAATCATATTGTAGATAACTTTGAGAAAATGTGTACTCCCGCCAATGTATTCTGTTTAACCTATTTGGGGGTGAACAAATATAGGGTAAATGGTGACATGGTTTACCTATTATTTGACAAGGATGCCTGCTGGGTAAGAAACTATACTCAAGAGTGCTTTTTTGGGGTCTGGAAAAAACAATATGGTTACAGGGGTCTTCAAAAAGACGGGAAGCGTGTAACTATTGATGAAAAAGAGTTGATGTTTGCTATGTGGTCTTATTGGCGGTCCGAGTTAATATCTGTGGGTATAAAGGTACTTGAAACCCTTGAAGGCCTCTATAAGTCAAAGTTAAATGGTTCAGCATTTCACCAAAGCACATCTCTTCTTCACATTTGTGAAGTTTCCAAGTTTCTTTTATATTATCAGTGTGTTAACGTAACAGGTGCTGACAGAATAAAGGTGAAAAGGTTCCTTGGAATTTCTTTAAAGTACTTTGATTTCGTGTTTCCATTGGACTGGCGCAATGCAGTATCTCATGACTTGGTTTCCCTAAGGGAGACTGATCTTTCGGTTAACTTACTTGAGGAGATAATTGATCAAATGGTTGAGATCACGGCTCTTGGGAGTGTGCTTATGGTATTTCTAGGCTCAAGAGTATCCGTAGCAGTTTACGAGAAGCTCATAAGTAAGCTAAATAGGAACCCTCAATGGAAATCATTTGTTGAGAAATTTAGGGATGGTGGGTTGAAAGGTGTTCATGTTGCTCCAGCACTTGAATTTGCTTTGAATGATTCTTTTAGAGCTGACTGGAAGTGTGCCACTTCCTTAACACCTCACAGTATCGTGTATCTATTGGAGCGTCTTCTTTTAATGCGATCTTTCTCTCCAGGATTCTTTTACACAACAAAATCTACTTTTGTTGGATCGTTTACACATATTCACTCTGCTTCAACTTCATCTACTGGGCCGTCTTCTTTTGATGTAAACTTCATTCTTGGCGTAGTCTACCAATTTGTACATGACACAGCAAATACTATATCATGGATTCAAAGTCTAAGTATTGATGGCTCTTATTATCCACTTTTAATATTAAAGCTGGTTATGATAGTGTCCTTAATATGTTTGAAATCACCAGAGCATTCTCACTTCCTACTCGAGTTGCTGTCAGGTTACGACAATTTTGCATATTTGCTTCCAAAGAAGTTTGTGCGTGATCTTCTAAGGAAAAGGACAAATAAAAAATTGAACTTGGATCCAGAAGTTGTTGCAGAAGCTTTTTTAAGCATAGGCGATCCTCTCCTGGTTGTTAGATCAGAAAATGTGAGTCCAAGAGTAAATGCTCCTTGTGCTATATTTGTTGACCTTGAGAATTCTAAAGAGGAGATCATGAGCGTTTTGTTTCCGAGGAAAAATACACATAATGTCCCCACATCATCAAATACAGTTAACGCTGGGACAACTCCTGAGGTATCATCTTCAAACACTTTACCAGATTCAAACATGAATATGCATTGTCTGGAACCACAAATGAATTGGAAAGTTATAGAAGAAATATCCAAGGCTATAAACGCGAAGAAGGGGGTGGCACTGAACAAGTTATCTGATGCAAGTGCAACTATGATTAAGGTAATATACGTCATTGTGTTTATAATGAATGATTTATGTTTATATTATTGTCATTAGTGTAAGTTTGGTGCCTTCTGATTTATCTTGTTTATTGCCAGGATGAACTTGAGATAAATAAGAGCGCATTAGCTACTGCCCTTGTGAATCTAAAATCTTTTTCTCGCGAAGATATAGCGGTTGCATGTAATGCAATTAACTGTCTGAAGGCGCTTTCTTTTGCATATGAAACAAGGTTAGATTTGCACTATTGTAAATTTTGAACTTTGAAGTGGTTTTTTATTGTTTAAACCAAACCAAACAGCAATCCATATTAAGATTTCTTGGGTTTTTGGATCTTTTTCAGTCGACCAGATATCAAGCAATCAGATTTGATGAAGGATGTGAAATTTGCTGTGAAGATGCTGCAAGGTTATAGGCCAAAGATAGATGATTTCATGAAAAATTATGTCATGAGTCAGGAATCGAAGGTTGGGCAAATGGTCGTGTCAGTGAGCAGCTGCATAACTGAGGTTGAAGAAAAAGGTGACGAAGATTCACAGGTAGAAATGGTGTTAGAAAATCAAAGCAACGGTGATAACACTCAGGATGCGAGAAACAACAAAGGGAAGGGAAACAACAAGGCGAAGAAGAGTAAGAAGAACAAAGGTAAAAAGAAATGACGTGATACGTAGAATGGATGACTGTGGTCCCTTTTGCAATGGCATCGACATTAAATTGTTTGGTTTACTTTTCTGCGTGTTCTAGGAACAAAAGTTTCATGATTAGTAGTCTTATAAACATGATAGACGACATTGTCTTGTGGGTTTAAAAATCATGGTGCTGAAATAAATTGGGCGGACCATGTTAAAAAACTTGGATCTCGTTTTTGCTTCTTTTTTTTTCTGAGTTTATGCGCCACATATATGGTGTAAAGACATATTTATGTGTTTGGTAACTAAACTTGCACATAAAACTTGTCATTAGTCAGAAAACTCTATGTACGATACCCAAAAATTTTCTTGCTTACTTGAACCAACACCAAATGTTGTTTCAGTAAACAACGTTTTGGTTTGGGTTCGACTCAAACCGAAACATAACATAATTTTTCGGTTAGTTGAAGCTTAATTACTTATTGGCTGCGGTTATGTTGGTTTTGTCATTTGAGATATCCGGATTCTCGGTTATTTTTGGTTAACCATCGTTGTTTGGGCTTCAGCTAATTCAGCCAAACATGATTTTTTCTACATTCTAGTGTTTGTTCTAAATTCTTACGTTTTCTCGCTAGGTTTTGGTTTTGTTTCTCACCAGTAAAGTATTGTTTGGATTAGCTAATTTTATAAGCTTATCAGCTTATTGAGATTTGAAAACTTACTAGACTTACTTTTTTGAATTTAGGGCATCCCTAATGCAGCTTAGGTGAACCTTTAGAGATTTAAAAAAAAATAAAATAAAATAAGATAAAATAAAATAAAAAAATTTGCGTTAAATTATTGCAAGGACTCCATCTGAGTGATCGTATTAAGTATAAACTATAAGACCATGTGCAGTGGTGATCGACTACATCCACCACCATCGTTATCACAACATTCACTCTCTTCACCAAATAGTCGTAGCAGTGACCATCAAATAAAACACACAAACATACTTCATTATACCTTCACAAACTTAAACGAACAATAAAATTATTATTATTAAGAGTATTATTATTATTATTATTATTTTATGTGTCAATATAAAGGTGAGTAACGGTACAAAACTGCATTTGTCCTTATACCATTTTATCATATATTCAGAATTTTTTTACATAAGAAACTTAGGATAACAAATACTAGTACAATTTATTAAACAAACTATAATAAATTTAAACAAATTAACCCAACTCCACACAAGACTAGTAAAAAGGACCAATACATTATATTTGACCAAGTAAATTCAACTCCTACAAAATAACCACCCCACGTCCCCACTATCCCACACCCCTAATTTACCTCCAAAACCTTAATCCTCACACCATTATAAACTAAACCCATCACATTTACCCTCTCATCAAACATTACGCAGTAAAAAAGTTAAAAATGTCTCCCAAAACTATACTACTTCTCTGCTCATGCTTCTTAGCATTCACAGCCATCTTTGGTTCTGTCTCGGCTAAAGAATTCCCTGTTGGTGGCGTTGTTGGTTGGAGAATCCCAGCAACCAACGAGTCCCAACTCTACGATGTTTGGGCTTCTAGACGACGTTTTCATGTTGGCGATACTCTACGTTGGTTCTTCTCCCTTTTTTATTTAGTACAATTCTTTACGTTTTTTTATCTACTAGCACAAATTTTGCATATTTTGATAAAATGTTATATCCGGTAGAGAACTACGTTGCTATTCTATAGTACGAACATTTTTTTATAGGAAAAATACTTTTTTTATCTAACACAATGTTTGAAAAATTAGTAAAACGTCACACTAATGACAGCAGGTTGCTATTCTTTAGTCGAAATCATTTTTTGGCTAGCGAAAACTATTTTTTACCAAGAGTAACTTTTTTAATAGACGTAATTTCACTTATTATTTGTTGTGTGAAACAGGTTTTCGTTACAAGAATGATTCAGTTGCTATAGTTGAAAAATGGGGATTCTTCCATTGTGATTCAAGCAACCCGATTGCATTCTTTAATGATGGGGACACTGTGGTCAGTCTTGAAAACGCAGGCACGATGTATTTCATAAGTGGCAATGCTGATAGGTGTAAAAAAGGTGAGATCATGACGTTGGAAGTCAAGAGTCCGAGTCCTGCTAGGTACTTTCCGCCTACTATATCTCAACCGCCCGATAATTCTTATTCTGTTGGAGCTCCGGGTCCTGCTCAGTACGTGAGTTCTGGTGGTTCGCCGTTTTCAAGTCCTGGACCTTCTTCGTCTGATTCGGTTGCAATGGTTTCGGTTTCTGTTTTTGTGATTGTTGCTATTGTTGGTTTAGGATTGTTTGCATTGAAGGCATAGGCATTGTTGGTTAGTAGTTAGTCAAGTCTCTTGTTTTTTGTCATGCATTTGGATTTGGGATTTGATTTCTTGGATTGATTTGGTTTAATTCGAGTGTTTTTTTTAGGAAGTTTTATGGTGTCAATTGTTGAATTTGTTTAATTGATATATGGATTTTGTTTCAATTCTGGTGTACTGTGTTTCTTGACCATTGTTATGATTGCTTGTTATATATGAAATTGTTAGCTTTTGTTTGCTCACAGGATCATACACAAATCTTAACTCCTTAAAAAAGATTGTAGAAAAAATCTCATTCAAATATCATGTTTGTAAGCTAGCAAATTTAAAGAGTAGTCATCGGCTCATCGCATTTTTGAAAGCTAAGTTAGACATCCAAAAGAGATGCAACAATTTGTTATCAAAAGTTATTGCCTGGTTACAGAGACTATCATAAGTTCATAACATATATTTTCGAACAAAATAAAAAGAACATTGAAACGAACTTCCCTGCAGAGTATTAAATCTTAGAAAAATGTGGACACAAGAGGTACGATAACAACCGTTTTGCGGTTATCTGTGTTTTTGTGTTGTGAACCATAACCGCGTCCATATGTTGGTTTAAATACTAAATTAACATTTAGGACATGCTATTAATAGAATGCTTAAAAATTCAGATTCAACAAATTACTTATAATAGAAATAAGTTTTTTACAAAGCTTGTATCATACACATAATTAAATTTGAAGAAAAAAAATTAAATGTCTTAAATTATATAAACTTGTAAAAGCCTAGAAAACTAAATATCTTCAATTTTATAAACTTATAACAACCAAAAAAATTAAATTTCATTCAATTCTATTAACTATAAACTTGTAACTACCCCTCTAATATTCATATAAATTACACCACTCTTACAACCAAAAAAACAAAACCATCTTCACTTTCTTATCTTCAATCTTCACTTTCTCTGAAAATATGCACGTTAAGAACCATATTTGATTTCAAAAATCAATAACAAAGTTGTTATATACTCTTTGTTTCATTCGTACAAGACACAACAAAAAAATACTTGTGTTCGACACCAAGATCTAAGATCTTGAAGCCAAAAAAAAGTTAAGAAAAATATCTAAAGTATTCGTCTTTGGTGTTGGGTTTAGTAGCAGAAAGACATCAACAAACATCAACATCCTACTGTCCCACATACACCCTTAAGCCACGAAATGAAAATAAAGAAAGAACCATAATCAACACAACACAATAACTACTCCTTATCAAACAAGCAAGACTCGGAAATTACAAAGAAAGAAAAATCTCAGTCTTCTCTTTTATACTCATAAATTTGTTTGTTAAAACAAGAGTATACGAGTAAACCATCATAGATCTTGAAAGTATAAAAGGACAACAAATAAACCAAGACCTCTTTAATGAGATCTTGACGAACATAATGTGCTTCAGTTACGTTTGAAATTAAATAAAAAAGGTTTATGTTGCGTTTGTGATAAGGAGATGGAAGAAATGTTATTGTGATGTTGCGTTTTTTGTAGGAAGACGAGCTATTTAGGTGTGTGACTGCCATGGAGATATAAGGGTGGATTTATTTGACGTGTTGTGTTCATGTGTTAATGAGTTAAAAGGTTGGAAAGTTTGAATAGGCGTATTATTTTGGAGAAGGAGATATCAAGTTGAGTTTGGTGAGTGCAAGTTTTTTTTAGATGGAGAGAAACTGTTAGATGGGGGCGTTTGAATATGTGATGTGTTTTTAGGGTTCCACTGAATTAGGGTAATGAATAACTTAGGGTGCGTTTGGTGTATGGTCGGGTTTAGAATTGGATTTGAATTTGGGATTAGTTTGAAAGATTTGGGTTTGATATGAGTGAAAAATAGGACAAAGAAAATATATTATTATATATAAATAAATTTAATGTTTAAGTTTATATTGTATTAAAAAAAATATAATATAAAAGAAAATAGAATAAAGGAGAATAGTACATGTTGTATGGCTGAGAATTTCAAAGTACAACTTGGTGTCAGTATTCCCTTTGATACACAATTAAAACCCACCAAAATATATTGAATGAGTTTTGTGGCCCTTTTATTTATGTAATTCCAAAATGTGTCAAACAAACAAGCGTTTTTTGGTTTCATACTAGTCGAACAGTTCCACAACCTCATACCAAACACTTCCTTATATTCTAAAAGGTATAGGGTTTGTTGTGGATTTGGATTGGACATTGGATAATAATTATGGGCTTGCCGGATTTTTTTTAAAGTTGGGCTGCGAATTTTTAATTAGTATGGGCCAAATCCGAAAATTTTGTTAATTAATTGATGTTGGGCTTATCGAACTATCTTCACAATATTTTCGTGTATCATTTTATATTTCTAAAGTATCGCTTGTTCACTCTACTATTTTTGTACGAAATAGTTTGTTTTTACTTAAAATCCAGCTATTTGTAAAGTTATTGTTACAAAACGCATATAGCTAAAAAAACATTGCTTGCTAAAATTTTAATTACAGGGTACCCGCCGCCGCATCGAGCGGGTACCCGGCTAGTATGTAAGTATGTAACCTTGATAGCTATAATAAGCTATCATTACCAACTCTAGAAATCTTAAGAGTAGTTTTTAAGGTTAATTTCATATATACCCAATTTAAACATCTAAATAACATATTTACCCAACTAAATATTATAATGTCATATATACCCCCATTAAACATCATATTTGTCGTATTTACCCATTTCATTATATAACCCATTAGAAGTAAATTTATATCATTAAATTCCTATTATACCCTCTTTGATATCAAAAACCTAAATTCTCTTTTCCAAATACAAAGAAACCACATCATCTAACAAACCAAACAAAACCTTAGCAATGATTCTGGAACAAAAACTTTTAGAACCACAACAGCAAGAAAACAAACTATAACCTCTAAATCTCTAACCATAAACAAAGTGTGAAAGAATCACAATTCACATTACAAAAAAGATACATAAAAAAAATCTGTTCGTTTTTTAGTAACAAGAAAAAATCAAAATTCACATTTAAAAAGAGGATCTATTAAATTCACATAATCACATTCTGCGTTTGCATATACTGAATACTAAAGAAAACATTAAAAATCTCAAACTTTTGAAGCCTACGTTGTTTCATAATACGTGATACTAGTACAATTAGTCAACATGTTTTGTGTAAATCTATACGAGGCAAAAAATGAGTGAGTTTTTAATGCTTAATCTTAAGGGTATAATAGTCAATATGCTTGCAATTGATAATTAATAAGAGTGATGCATTTAATTTTCATTAATAAAACTAATGAAATTGGTAAATATGACAATTATCGTATTTAGATTGAGTGTATATATGACATTATGATATTTAGTTGGGTAAATATGTCATTTAGAAATTTAAATTGAGTATGTATGAAATTAACCCTAGTTTTTATGGTGAGTGGTGCACCGTCACCTCAATTTTGGCACGTGAAACACCATAAAAGCAACTCACCACCACGACACCACTTACCTTTGTGCACTATAGTAGTGGTGTGCACCACCAGTATTTGGTTTGTGAGTGTGTTGGAGTTATATTGTGGAATATGTTTGTATAAAATGGGTATTTTTATTTTTTGTTTGGTAGTGGCCATAGAAGGTAGAAGGTGGTGGGTTTAATGGTGTGCCGAATAATGATGTGGCGATTATGTGAAGGTAATGAGTGGTGACCATGAAAACTAGTCTTGTAGTTCGTCTTTAGCAAAACCTTTATATGTCTGAAGTCAGTATCATTTTTATTGTTAAAGCTTTGACATAGATCATTGTGTTTAGTGCTGGCAATCACAACCTGCTCACTCTATAACGTGTAAAAATCAAGACCTAACTTGTTGACCATGGTAAGTTACCCGACCTCAAGAAATTGACCAATCACTCGCTTCTAAAAAAAATCACAAATTATTTAAAGATCAAATGGACAAATTCTTACCATTTATTTTTACATCAAAACAAAAAAAACTTAATATCCATTTTTTTCAGAAAATATTGCTACAAGAATTTTTTTTCTATCTTTCAGTAAATGATTACTTTCGAATTTTTTTCCCTTATGTTGAATATCGATACCTTATACAGGAGCACCTCTGGCTGAATATTTTATGTACCTTGAACGACACACTTCAATCATTTATGATGATCTCTCTAAATAAGCGCAAGCTTATCGTCAAATGTCTCTTCTATTACGAAGACCGTCTGGGCACGAAGCTTATCCATTCTGCCCGGAAAAATCATGTGTGGTTTCTTAAATCATTTTTTTAAATCACGTATGATTCCACAAATTACAAATCAAGTTTGTTTTTACAAATCACATGTGACTTTTGAGGGCAAAAATTTTAACACTAAAAAAACTCGATTTCTTTTTCATTAATGGTATATATAAGTGCCTTCTATAGAAATGTAATTTAATTCCCATCGCAATGATATAATTAGTTTCGCATAACAACACCCGTCTTTAACTTCTCACATTAATTGGCTTGCTCTTTTTACCATAATATTTCAAGTTTTTAACCAGAACAACATAGATAACTTTGACTAGCATGCTAAAGTACTCATAGTTGATTAAGTTAGTCATTCAACTTCAAAATACGTCAACATTCTAAAAACCATGGGTTAATTTTACGTGGATTAGCCGGCTGAAAATTTGAAAACTATAATGGTAAAAAAAAAAAAAAAAAAAAAAGGAAAAGGTTATAAATCATTCTTACTCTTGATTTAACTTATCAAATTAAGTACTAAAAAGCTTGTGTCTCAATGGTATCCCCTTTTAGGGAAGAATATGGTCCCAAAACTGGATTGAACAAAAAAAACCGAACCGTACTGAAACCGATTTTCCGCAAAACAGCAAACTGAGGACCGGAGCAGTTTGGTTTGTTCGGCCCAACTAACATAACGAGCGGTTGTGCGTAAGACCGAACCGAAGACGGGATTTGAGAAAAAAGGCGGACCGAGGATCGAACCGAAATATGTCCAATCGGTTTGTTTGGGCCAATTTCTCGATTTGTTTTGCGGCCCATGATGCACCCCATATTATGTGAGAAAGTTACCAACAACTTTATCATATTTCAATCAATTTACAACACATGCTATAAGGAGGACATTTAAAATACAAGTTAGGAAGATCATTTCTCATATCAAAGAGTAATGATATAGCCTCGTAAAAACATTTCTAATTATCTTTCTAATATCACCTGTCAGGGGTTCACATGAGAAAGACAATGACCCACTTTATCATATCTAAATCAATTCACAACACATACTACTAAGAGGATATTTAAAAACACAAAGCTAGGAACAAATATGTTCTCTATATCAAATCAAGTTTTTTAAAATTTTATGAGGGAGTTTGTAATAACATGACATGATGAAAAGATGAAAATTGAAGGTGAAAAAAGCCGAGCTTGAGCCTGCCAAAGCTCGAGCTCAGCTCATGTAGAATAGCAATGTACTTTTTAAAGTGTCCCGTTTTGGTATGTGTACTTTTTTAAAGTTGTAGAATATAAATGTACTTTGTCAAAGTGTCTTGTTTTGGTAACTGTATTTTTTTTAACTTTGTTTAAGTTGTAGAATAGCAATGTACTTTTCATAAGTGTTCCAATTTGATACGTCATTCACGTACCAAATTGAAACACTTATGTAAAGTACATTGCTATTCTACAACTTAAACAAAGTCAAAAAAAGTACACTTACCAAATTGAAACATATTGAAAAGTACATTGCTATTCTACAACTTAAAAAAATACACGTGCATTTTAAAAAATACATTGCTATTCTACGACTTAATCCCTTATATATAAAGCTTGGGTTCAATTTCGTTTACGTTTAACTCGTTCGAGCATTTTATCAATTCGATCACGAGTTTTCCGCGAGCTGCTCGACCCTAATTAACCTTTGCTTAATGAAATGAGAGGGGAATAAAATTCTAGAAGATTCGATAAAAGCATACTGTAAGTTCCAAAAAAGAGTGACGTCAGCCTTATCTTCATAAACCCTAAAACCATTTTCTTATCTCAAACTCTCACTCAACTCACACCTACTACTCCTCCTTCTATCTTTCCTCTCGTTTCATATCTCTTCATTCAGGTAACAATTTTTCTTTTCAATTTGCATATTAACTGTAAGTTATTCAATTACTTATGACACAATTATGTAGTTTTATTTTGGTTTATGTCAGTACTTATCTCTTTATTTACTTTGTAAAATGTGTTTGAAATATCAACAGTAGTAATTGATTATGTGTAATTGTGTATATGTCTTAACTACTTATATATTTGATACCTCAGTTTTACTACATTTGAGGTTCCTACTTCCTAGAATCCTAGGTCTCGAAAATATGTTATTATTATTTACTGTAATACTAACAGAATTTTGTACAATTTATAATCGAGATAATGGCGTTATTAAGTTACTCAAAAGACTAATTAAAATTCGATATTGAGGCTCCTACTTATTATTGGGTTCATTCTTAATGAGCTTGTTATAATTATATATATCCTGTGGCTGTTAGATGTAATTTGGTATTAAATAGAAAAACAAACGGTGTCTTACGCCAAGTTTAAGTTTGGTGTTTTAGTGCATACATTTCGGATGGTCTACTTAGGGGGTGTTTGTTTCGGCTTATGGCTTATTTGGTTTTCGGCTTATGTTTCATAAGCTTACTTTTTGTGGCTTATTTCGACACTTTCCGGCTTATATAAGTTCATTGTATCAAAATGAACTTATATAAGCCGGAAAGTGTCAAAATAAGCTACAAAAAGTGAGCTTATGTAACATAAGCCCAAAACCAAATAAACCATAAGCCGGCTATATAAACCGAAACAAACACCCCCTTAATAGTATATCTGGTAATGTCTTTATTTAGAGTATAAAAGAGTACATGTTTGTCGTGTTTTTTATTGTGGTTGGTTATTGTAATGATGTGTTCTTATTTTGCGTTGTTTGTAGCTAATCGAGGATTGTTAGAAGATGGCGTCTATCACCCCCTTATCTTTTGCGTCCAGCAGTAAAACAAATTCATTGGAAACATTGTCTTCGTTCTCTTCAATATCTTCTAGGCCCCTCGGACACAGAAGGCAGAATGTCGTTCTACAGAAAAGGTCTTCTCTCAAGGTTAAGTCAATGGCCAAAGAGATATACTTGAACAAGGACGGTTCCGCTATTAAAAAGCTTCAGGTAGTATTGAATGATGTTTTTTACATTTGGTTTCTGTGATCTCGTTGGTTTGCTAATATGTATGCATGTTTTGTGTGTAGGCTGGTGTCAACAAGCTTGCGGATCTAGTTGGAGTTACTTTGGGTCCAAAAGGGCGTAATGTGGTTTTGGAGAGCAAGTATGGTTCACCTAAAATCGTAAACGATGGTGTGACTGTCGCTAAAGAGGTACATTTATGTCTTTTCATAAAACGGTCATGATTTAATTGCTTATATGACCAGAGTTTAAGAACTTATACGTTTCTGTCAACCTAGGTTGAATTGGAAGACCCTGTCGAGAACATTGGTGCCAAGTTGGTGAGACAAGCTGCTTCAAAGACTAATGATTTGGCTGGTGATGGAACCACAACATCTGTTGTTCTAGCACAAGGCTTAATTACCGAGGGTGTTAAGGTATGTGGTGGATATTTGACATTTCTAATAAATTTATTGTAAGAAGTTTGAATTTTAAAAGGTAAACATACTCATCGTGAACTTGTAAATTTAGGTGGTGGCAGCAGGTGCTAACCCGATTCAAATTACAAGAGGTATTGAAAAAACCACTAAAGCCCTCGTTGAAGAGCTTAAGAAGATGTCAAAAGAAGTGAGTTTGCCTTTTCTTGATTATAAAGCAACATTTCCGACCTTCTTTAGTACTTCTTTTGTGAAACCCTTTTGCTGTTATTGCGTCAGAAATCAGGGAAAATTACTTATCTAGCTTGTTTTGAGTCGGTGCCTAAAAGAATGTTGTATACTTTAAAAATGTATTCACCACTCTTAAAAGGATATTTATTAGATGCACCACTCATAAAAGGGTTAGATAAGTAACTTCTCCAAATTGTATGTGTAATTGTAGGTTGAAGACAGCGAGCTGGCAGATGTGGCTGCAGTAAGTGCAGGAAACAACCAAGAAATCGGAAATATGATTGCTGAAGCAATGAGCAAAGTAGGAAGGAAGGGTGTCGTGACTCTTGAAGAAGGAAGAAGTGCCGACAACTATTTGTATGTTGTTGAAGGCATGCAATTTGATCGTGGTTACCTTTCTCCATACTTCGTTACCGACAGTGAGAAAATGACCGTTGAGTTTGAAAACTGCAAGGTACTAATCATATTATGTTGTATCGTTGCTTAGTTTTGTTTCTTTTTTTGGATACTGATTTTATGCCTCATGGGTGTAGTTGCTTTTGGTTGACAAGAAGATAACAAATGCAAGAGATTTGGTTAATGTTTTGGAAGATGCTATCAAGGGTGGGTACCCGATATTGGTTATAGCAGAAGACGTTGAGCAGGAAGCTCTTGCTACTCTTGTAGTGAACAAATTGCGAGGTTCACTAAAGATTGCTGCACTTAAAGCACCTGGATTTGGTGACCGCAAGAGTCAATATCTTGATGATATCGCTACTCTTACCGGAGGCAAGTGTTCATCTTTTTTAATAAGTGGCAATTTGGACGCATTTACTTGTAAATGGGTCAATTTGGGTTATGTCTTCTCTAACGGGTCATCAAAATAAATAGCTGAAAGTCGCACAAAGTGCGTATGTAACACGTATAACATCCTATATTATTTCTGAAATTTTGGATTATTACTTATAATACTGTATTACTTTGTAAATTCTAATCATACACCTCTGCTAGATTTTTGTTAATAAATATCTAAAAAAATTTATGTTCTCCGTGAAGTTCCCGTGTGTTCTTTTTATAATCTTCTCCTTTGCATATTGATTCAGGAACTGTAATAAGAGAGGAGGTAGGGTTAACCCTTGAGAACGCTGGGAGTGAAGTTCTAGGACTTGCTGCAAAGGTGGTACTCACCAAGGAAACCACAACTATTGTTGGTGATGGCAGCACCCAGGAGTTGATAAACAAACGTGTCGCTCAAATTAGAAACCTTATTGAGGTGCGTTTATATGCAACCCTTTTTCATATCCACTTCTAATACAGTTTTTTTTTCTTTAGATTATAACGAAAATGAATTGAACGTGATATTACAGGCCGCAGAACAGGACTATGAGAAAGAAAAGCTAAATGAAAGAATCGCCAAATTATCTGGTGGAGTCGCTGTTATCCAGGTGCGTTTTAGTTTTCCAAGATTTAATTTTAGCTCATTGTGGAAGTATTCGTTTGTCTCAAGTTTAAAGTGTGTTTCAGGTTGGGGCACAAACAGAAACCGAACTTAAGGAAAAGAAACTGAGAGTAGAAGATGCCCTCAATGCAACAAAGGTTATTACTAACTGTTCTTTCTTTTAAAAACCACTTTTGGCTTTTCTTTTTTATACATTCAGTGCTAAGTTTAGTTACATCTTCGATCATCATTTAGGCTGCCGTTGAGGAAGGTATTGTAGTGGGTGGTGGATGCACGTTATTGCGTCTTGCTGCTAAGGTTGAAAGCATTAAAGAGACTCTTGACAACGATGAACAGAAGGTAGGAGCGGATATTGTTAAGAGGGCACTTGGCTACCCAATGAAGCTGATTGCAAAGAATGCTGGTGTTAATGGAAGCGTTGTGATTGAGAAGGTAACTTCAGACTACACATTTTTTCTTGGATAATAGGTCCGTTTGGGTACATGGATTGAATCACTGAATGTTTATATTGTTTTTCAGGTCCTAGCTAGTGACGACCCCAAGTTTGGTTACAATGCTGCAACCGGTAAATACGAGGATCTAATGGCTGCTGGTATTATTGATCCCACGAAGGCAAGTCTCATACCTCATAACATAACTAGCTTCTCTTGAGTACAAAAGTTAACAAGTGTTGAATGTCGAATCTATGCAGGTGGTGAGATGTTGCTTGGAACATGCATCTTCTGTTGCAAAGACCTTCCTTACATCAGATGCTGTGGTTGTTGAAATCAAGGAGCCCGAACCCGCACCCCTTGCAAACCCCATGGATAACTCAGGTATTTTAAGTATTTAATATACTGTTTTTGTGTCTCTTTTTTCATATTTGTTCTGTTTATGGAAATTTTTGTAGTGAAATAGTACATATATTGATACATGTCCTTATTCGTGTCCAGGTTATGGTTACTAAGCCTGCGGGTTATGACAACGTGCTAGTGAATAGAACTACAAAAAGTTGTGCAACCAGGATGAGAAATATTGCTTCAACCACCTCTTTTTATTAGCTCTTTTTTCTAGTTGTAAGATGCCGAATTTGCTCTTTGAAACCGTTTTCCCGTTATATTTAGAGGTGGTTGGGTGGGTTAAATTTTGGCGGATATGGTTCCTAGGATCAGCAGTTGTATTCAAATTAAGAAATGCATTAATAAGAAAGCTACAATGGTAGTATTGTGTAAAATGGTGGTGTTGTTTACTGTCTTCCAATGCTTGACATGTTCTGTAGACCCAAACGGGTGAGCAGTAGTACTTGTGAATCTAGTTATTCAAGTGGAGCCTATTACTCCCAAAGTCCCAAATAGGGGTGTTAATAGGGTCAGGTTGGTCGGGTTTGGGTTCATTCGGGTTGTGGCCAAAAAACACAACCGAACTTGATCATATTAGGATTAACTCGACCTGAATAGTCTTAATGGGTTTGTTGTCGGCTCGGCTTTGTTGACCCTTAACAGATGGTATTGCAAGTATAGTTTAAGTGGTCTTTGGGGGAAGTCTTTGGGTATGATCAAGTTTAATGTGTGTTTCCGTTGCTTTGAGCTCTTATTCCCATTTAGGACCATGCTTGATGACCTTGAGATATTTTTAGCAACTTGATGCCATCAAACTTAAACAGAATAGTCAACAAAATGGAGCGTATGCCAAGAAATGATGACGCAAACAAAGTGGAATTGACTTGTCTTTTTTAGTACACTTCCAATAAGTCTAGTTGGTCGCTGTACACCCTCAGGGAGGGAGGAGTGGAAGTTTACTACCCTAATACTCTGAGGGTGTCACGTCACCTCTATCCAATAAAAACTTTCCAACTCAAAACTACCCCAATACTACCCTAACACTACCCTAAGTGGATGGTGCCCGAATACTACCCTAACACTAATATTCACAAAAGACAAAAAAAAATATAGAAGAAAACCCTCGGCTTCGGAACTCGATTTGATACCCGATTTATGATACCCGAAGTAGTGGGAATGGTGTAGCCCACTACCCGATTGCTACTCGATTGAAGCTAGAGCTCCACTCCGTCGGCCCTCAAAGACGTAAACCTAGCTAGGGTGATTTTTGAATTGCTCAAAATCTCAAATCATATGCTTATTGCATTTTAGTGAAACTAGATTGACTAAACCGTGAAAGTACCGACTCTTATCTCACCCTTTTTAATTTGCAACCTAGACATTTTGGTTTCAACTAAAAATCGTAGAAGTAATTAGCCTTTACCTTAGACACTTTAATTTGCAACTAAAAAACGTGAAAGGTATTAATAGTACACAACTTAGGTTGTATGAGAGGTTTAGGATGTGTTGAGTTGTGGAAAAGTTTTTATTTATTTTTTATTATATATATACATTTTTTTTATTTTTCAAAAGAAAAAGAAAAAAAAAAAAAAAAAAGAAGGGGTATTTTTATCGTTAAAAATTGTTTTAAGTTTTTTAGAAAACGTGTTTAGACGTTAATTTATTGAATAGTGAAAAGTGTAAAGGATATGCAAAGCATTATCTATACTATATAAAATGGAAAAATGGTCAAAGTGGAAAAAGTGAAAAATATTGAAAGTTGAATGTTGAAAACATGGTCAATGGAGAGAGAAATAAATAATATAATTAATACTCTTAAAAGCACATCTACCAAATTTATTCACATTGTACACCCAATTAAAAGCACATCTACCAAATTAAAACAACCAATTGAAACCTATACCGGGTTGACCCGTTGAAACCGATATGGGTTGACTGTTGAAACCGTCTACGGGTTGACCGGGACGCTTCAAACCCGTGGTGACGGTTTAATTTGACATTTTCGACCCAACCTATCGGTTTGACTCGGTTTAAATCGACCTGTTTTTTTATCGAACGGTTCAACCAGTTGAACCACCCGGGTGAAATCGGGTTTCAAATTTGACAAAATTATATGAGAAATGATGAAGTAGTTGTGGAACCCGTGACAATTTTTTTGAAATGAAAGACCAAGTATTTGTAATTTTTGGTTTATTTTGCTTTGACACATGTAATTTGTCATTTGTATAATGTTATTTTAAAAAATGTTGCTCTTGCACCATTTAAGGGACTAGCATATATGAATCATCGTTTAAAAGTTAATATATATTGTATAGGCCTTTGTCCAGTGTATCAATAATGTTATGTAAGTTTATTAAAATCACAAAAAATAAATAGTAATGTTATCTTTAGCGATAATTATTTGTACCTCAAACAAATAGCTTTGAACAATGCATAAATATTTATACAAATTGATAGTACAAAATAATCTTATATGGTGATATCCAATTCTGAAAGTTACAATTTTAAAAGCCACACCAAATGATAAACGTTACACATGTAAAAAAAATAGTTATCACTGCATAAATTCTTGACAAAACAAGAAAAAGCGGTCACACATGTTGGCTATACCTCTAAACTACAATATAATATTGCCAACTACATAATACCGTTGCTTTTTGTAATGCTTGAATCTATTATTACTAAAATCTTAATAACTTAAAACAATCCTATTAGAAAATATACTCACACACTTATATTGACTCACATAATTTTTAAAAACTATATATTTATGTTGTTATCTGCAACCACGCATCGAATTGTAGTTATTCGAAAACGATTCTCTAATGCTACAAATACAGTTTGTTGAAAGAAACTTAAGGGTCATCGGAACTTTGCAGAAAACTAGACATCGCTGCCGCTAGGCGCGGGTACTCGTCTAGTTGTTTTAAAAGGTTGGGACTAAAAAAGCTTTTTATCTTTTATTATTCGTTTGAAAATTTTCTTAAAAAAGTGAAGCGTTTTTCACTAACTAAACGCACCTTTAATTTTCTCACAATTTAGGGGTGTTTGTTATTGATTATTTAAATTCACTTTTCCCAAAAGCAGTTTACAAAACTGCGTTTTCAAACTGCTACTCCCCTATTACTTTTTCAACGCACTTTTTTAACCCTTCAAATCGCAAATAATCACTTTTCAACTTTTATTTGCCAAACACTAAATTTAGCTTATTTGTGTTTTCAAAACGCAATAATCAAATAATCAATTTGAAAACGCAATAACAAACACCCCCTTAGTCTTGTAGGACCAGAAATGAGTTATTGTGAGTGACATATTCACCATACCTTGTGTTTTCTTATGTTTTAGATATCCGCTAATATAATAACTTGTCACGTAAAGTAAAATCTAAACCTATATAAAACAAGATTTTTAAATAATGACGTTAAATGTGACGTGACAAAATTGCATCAATTGAAATGTCAAAATGAAAAAAATGAATACAGTGAATGTGGATATAATTAGAAATATGATTTTTATTTACATTTCTAAAATGGTTCACATTTTTTTTTACTTCAAACACTTTAACTATTAAGCTTTCAATGTTAATCATAATTGAAATATAATAACAAATGACATAAACGTATGCAAAACGCATAATGATTCGTATTTTTAATATGCAAAATTATATTCATTAATTTCGTCTTTTTTGTCGCAACTAATAGAATATAAATAGAGCCTTATATAAATATGCAATTTTTACATACTTAAAAAGTTTATTTATGTAAAATCATTTAAAAGGTGTAATAGCTTTAAAAAGATCTCTAACTTTTAATTTGCACTTTTACTAAATATGTATGTATATATATATATATATATATATATATATATATATATATATATATATATATAGAGTTTGGATCAAATAAGAAGATTACTTAAAATAAGAAGGAATAAGAAGAAATATAACCAGTAAATTCGAGATGCACCGACCTAAATTAGATGCATCCCTATAATCTTAGATGCATTATAACGCACCATAGTGTGTTTTCTAGCTTTTAATCGGATGCATATACGTATATTAGATGCATTTCATTATTTCTCTTATTTTTGTTCTCCTGCGTGCCGAAATCATGAAAATCAATTTGCACCATCTATACATTAAATTAACTTTCGAAACTCAAGATGTTGCATCTATATAAATAGAAATGCATCTAATGCAAGTCGTTGCATATCAAATGCGTGGTTTTGATCACTTCTCACCACTTCTTATTTTAATTTACTTCTCACTGGATCCCTACTCTATATATATATATATATATATATATATATATATATATATATATATATATATATATATATATATATATATATATATATATATATATATATATATATATATATATATATATATATATATATATATATATAATGTGGTTAATTATATAAAGTATAAACTAATCAACATGACAATTATATATTTGTTCTTACAATAACTAAATCAACATAATGATTAAATGTAAATATCATATAGTGTTTTTGTTTAATCAAATATTATTCTTATGTTATTTTGTACTTATATCATATGTGTTGTATACGTACATAGTGTCATTTATTTTGTGTATGATTTTTATGTTAATATAAAAAAACATGTAGTTCATTTAATAATATTTCTATCATGATTCTATACATGCTCTTTCCTTTTTGTAAACAAATTCATGTAACTAACTCGTTCATCAAACGTCTCTAGGTTCTAGTAATACGCGTCTGATATTTCTCAATTTTGATTTTTTGATTGAAATAGTACAAAATAGTAGTATATGCAAAACCCTCAAAACCATGTCAATAAAAAAAGTTATATCATAATTGTCATGAAGAAAAACCAACCCAAAAAACAAGGATATTGCATGGTAAACGGGTAGCTAGTGGCATGTGAGTCAACCTTCAACATGTTTTATACCCAAATTTTAGGTCACCCAACTCTATATACTATTCTTTTGGATTCACCCCTAACGAGGAAATTAATTTGACCATATGATTTTTAGGCAAATATCGAAGAAGATCTTGAAACTAAGGAATTTAACTATAAAAAACGATCGACAGGTCCAAGTTTGCACTTATGTCACTGACATGTTTGAAAAACACTGCGGAAATCTTTGAGAAATTTAGTGCATTATATTTTGCTTCTGGAATGTTGAAGGGACACAAGCCTGCACGATAGTTGGAACACGGTTGCAAGATGAGCCGGGTCGTGTAATCATGTAACTATATGTTCGAGAGCAGTAGGGGATAAAGCATTTGAGATTCTTACAAATGTAACGTAGTTGATTACTACAAATATGTTAGTAGATAAAACCGGCCGAACCTGTTTTGATTCACACATACAAAATAACGCGGTATGAGGGGAATTAGAGCTCGTCAACTATAATCAACAAAGACCTATTTGCCCATCACTTAATGAGATCAATACGACCTTCATGAACGGAACATATAAGGGGCCGAGGGGGGTTGTGGCCCTTTTTAAAATTTTTGACCTTAATATACATTTTAGACCTTTTTATTTATGGTTTTAGTCATTTTTAATACAAAAATTTTAACGTTATGTATATCGCCCTCTTAAAATAAATATTTTACAAGTTGGCCCTTTCAACAAAAACGTTCAAGTTCCGACCTTCGAGCTATTTTTCCGGCTTTTGGATTCAGATTCTTCAACAATCCATCTATCTTATAGCTACTTTATATTCCCTTAATATCAATTATAAAATAAAAAAAATCACTTTGTATTATTTGTGTGTTCCACCAAAAGGTGTAGTTGGCGGGAACATCCTGACCCCGGGTGTCTTTTGGCACCAGCCAGTGTCCACCCCACAAGGAATAGCTCCGGCAACTCTCCTGGCCTAGTGGGGCACCAATTGGAGTGAGCACGAGCCAAGACTCGGACCCCTGAGCTCTTATTCCACAAAGTCTCTTCAGTGTGCCCATAGGTTTTGCGGATGTGGGTACCTATCTGAAGCAAATATCAAGGATGTGACTTGAACCTGAGTCAATTGACTCAAGCACAAGTGCTCCAAGTCTCCAATCATTGTACTAATGCTCCAGTGGTGTATTATTTGTGTGTTAGTTGAGAGTATATTATTAGGGAGATGATTTGCACACTCTATTAACTGATGGGGGACACTCAAAAATATTATGTATTGACATATATATCCTTAAATCATTTGTACTCATGTTCACTCCTGCAAAGGTATAAACGTCAAGGTACAATATTTTTGAGTGTCCCAATCAATTAATTGAATATACAAATCACCTCTTGGACTATTCATACGGGGTCTACCCCCTTAGACTGCATACGGGGTCTATATCCTTACAACCCTAAACGGGGTTTAGGGTTGTACTCATGTTCACACAAGCAGTTTAGGGTTGTACTATTCATACGGGGTCTACCCCCTTGGACTGCAAACGGGGTCTAGTATAGAGGGGTACTTTTTTCAGATTTTGTCCTTTTTTTTTTTTTTTTTTTTGTCTGTTTAAATATTTGGGTGGGGTTATTTTGTCCCAAAAGATTTTTTTTTGTCCAAAGTATTGCACAAAGCACACAAGCAGTTTTGGGTGGGGTTATTTTGTCCCAAAAGTATTTTTTTTTTGTCCAAGTGCATAAGCACACAAGCGATTTTGTCCAATGTCCAAGTTTTTTTTTGTCCAAGTGCATTAGCACACAGCAGATTACTGTGCTCAGATTACATCATCGCCTAGTTTTTTTTTGTCCAAGTGCATAAGCACACAAGCAGATTCCATTATCACACAAGCAGATTGCATTAGCACACAAGCAGATTGCACAAAGGCTCAGATTATCATCGCCGATTTAGAAAACCATTTGAACAATTGATAGAAAAGTGTTAGGCTCGGATATGAAGGTTGCAAAGTGATAAAAATATCACTTTGCCGTGCCGTTCGGTTATAAAACCAATTGTCATCGCCTTTTTTTGAATTTTTTTTTTGTCCAAGTGCAGCAGATTGCACACAAGTGCACAGATCAGATTGCACAATACCAGATTGCAACCAAGTTAGATTGCCCAAGTGAAACACATGTTTCACAATGTTCACAAGCAAATACTAAAAGCAGAAGTAAGATTCCCAAACTGCAGGAACTCACAAGTGAAGAATCTCAAAGATTGCACAATACCATATTGCAACCAAGTTGGATAGCCCAAGTGAAACACATGTTTCACAATGTTCACAAGCAAGTACCAAAAGCAGAAGTAAGATTCCCAAACTGCAAGAAGTCACAAGTAAAGAATCTCAAAATGGTAGGTAGTGAAACCTCCCATGTTATATTGACCTCATCACACAAACAGATCCATTAAAGTACCCCCAAGTTACCACAAGCAGATCCATTAAATTAAACCCAGAAATCACACAAACATCATACAAACATCACCAAGTTACAACAAGTGAAGATTCCACAAGTTACAGATAGGGTGGGGTTATTTATACGGTGGCTATAATTTTAGTTAAACCCTCTCTAGTACCTAGGGTTGGGTTATAACACAAGCCGCGTGAAACACAAGCCGCAAGTGAAAGCCGCAAGTAACAAACCACAAAGAAACAACAAATATCTTAGGCTGCCGATATGTCTCAATCACCAGAGGTAATGACAATTTTACACATTAATAATAGAGATAAAATTCGGCTCAGATTAAGTTTCACATATTATCATATATGGCTGCAACATCAAAGGTTGCAAAATAATTTTTTTTTTGCCGTCCATTCGGAAATGCCAAGCCAAAATCATATTATCATATATAGCTGCAACATCAAAGGTTGCAAAATAATTTTGTTTTTTTTGCAAAATCATCATTACCTTATCCCAGTTTTTTTTTTTTTTTTTTAAAAACAATTTTCAAATCGACTTATAATAACAAACGCTTATCAAGCATATAAGCGTTTGTTATTTTCGATTCATAAGCAACTTCATCTCCAAACCCTCTAAATAATAGAGAGGGTTAATCTAAAATTATAGCCACGTATAAATAACCCCACCGTAAAGTACTATTGGAACGTGGTCTAATCTGGCCGTGCAATCTGCTTGTGTGCAATAAGCGGTTGCCAAGAAACCACACGGAGCCTGTGGACTGGGGTAGGCAGAGCAGTATTCATACCACTCAATGGTGGCAGATCAAGGTGTTAACCTACCCTTTTGCACCCACACAACTCAGGCAGTTTCAATAAGCACATAAGCACATTTTTATCATAAGCACATAAGCAGTTTCCCAAGAAACCACACAGAGCCTGTGGAGTGGGGTAGGCCAGAGCAGGTATTCATACCACTCAATGGTGGCAGATCAAGGTGTTAACCTACCCGTTTGCACCCACACAACTCAGGCAGTTTCACATAACATCACATAATCATCCACTCACATAAGCAGTTTGTAACTGCTTTTACCATAGGGTTTGTTAAATTAAACCCCCAAATCACACAAACATCACATTCTCACCATCACAGAACCAATTTAGCCAAACCCTAAAAAAAATTAGGCGTTTTTTAATTTTCAAACAGATACATTAAATTAAACCCAGAAATCACAAAAACATCACACAATCATCACATACTCACCATCACAGACCCAATTTACCCAAACCCTAAAAAAAATTAGGCTTTTTTTAATTTTCAAACAGATACATTAAATTAAACCCAGAAATCACACAAACATCACACAATCATCACATACTCACCATCACAGACCCAATTTACCCAAACCCTAAAAAAAATTAAGCGTTTTTTAATTTTCAAACAGATACATTAAATTAAACCCAGAAATCACACAAACATCACACAATCATCACATACTCACCATCACATACCCAATTTACCCAAACCCTAAAAAAAATTAGGCGTTTTTTAATTTTCAAACAGATACATTAAATTAAACCCAGAAATCACACAAACATCACACAATCATGACATACTCACCATCACAGACCCAATTTACCCAAACCCTAAAAAAAATTAGGCGTTTTTTAATTTTCAAATAGATCCATTAAATTAAACCCAGAAATCACACAAACATCACACAATCATTACATACTCACCATCACAGACCCAATTTACCCAAACCCTAAAAAAAATTAGGCGTTTTTTAATTTTCAAAAAGATCCATTAAATTAAACCCAGAAATCACACAAACATCACACAAACATCACATACTAACCATCAAAGAACCAATTTACCCAAACCCTAAAAAAAATTAGAGATAGAGAGATAGTGAGAGAGAGAAACATCACCATAACATAACCACAGTAACAACATCACCACAACATAACCAACAATACCACGATCTAAAAAGTTTTTAGATCTAAATCTAAAAAAATTTAGAGAGAGATAGATAGTGAGAGAGAGAAAGTATGTTACGTGTGTGAGGTTAGTGTGAGAGAGAAACAGATAATATCAACCAAGATACCACAATAAACGAATGCGTAACCACATCCATAGCCACACACGTACTCAATGGGTGGGGTTATTTATAATAAAAGTTGTTTATAAAAGTTTTGTATAATAATAAAAGTTTTGATTAATTCACTGTTTTTTTATTATTATTCAATTAATAAGCACCCGAATGACCTTCGATTAATTCACTGTTTTTTTTTTCAGCTATCGAGTATCACGGATAACCGGGCTGCGAGATTACAGACACATGTTTGTCTCGTACATCACCGATGAATATCGCTCTTTCGGCCAGACAATTACGTGTAGAGTTGAGGCTCACCACGCGTTGTTGAAATTATATTTGGGCGGCACACAGTCCAATTTAGACAGGTTGTTGAGTGCAATCGATAAGATTGTATTTGCGCAAGAAAATGCGATAAAAGAGAGTTTTAATAGAAGCATCGGCGAGAAAATAAATGATTGTAATATACTACTATTTCAAGAATTGTGGTATAAAGTTTCTCACCATGCTTTGAAACTCATGCAAAAAGAACTCCACCTGTCTATCACCGTAGAAGATTGTAGCCATAAGTTGCGTACAATTTATGGACTGCCATGCTTTCACGAGATGCAATACTATGTATATAATGGTAAGTAAATTTATAACTATCAAGTTGTTTTCCCCATTAATATCAGTGATTTATTTACGGTCGGCATTGTAATATACTACTTTTAATGATTTCAGGACGCCCCATTCCACTGGAAGAACTTAATATTTTTTGGAGAACCCTACATGTTCCGTGGCCTAATATCAATAGCCACCGCCTGAAGATGGCTCTTCCAGTAATGATGATGATGATGATGATGATGATCATGATGATACTTCGTTTAGAGATGACATTCGGCAATTCAAGAATGTTTTTACCAAAGCATCGTCGTTTGTCAAGAATAATATGATAACGATGTTGAGATCGATATATCAACCTGCATCTGATGACACACGGGAACCTGTTATTCATAAAAATACCCGTGGACGTCCGAGCGCAAAGGACAAAATGGACAAGGCTACACAAGTCCCGGACTTGAATGAAGACCCGGACTTGAATGAAGTTCCAACCGTAGATCACCGAAGAAGCACTGCTAAAAGATCTACATAAGTCCCGAACTTCAACAAAGAACCTGCCCGACATAGTTCTTTCACGGGTCCTAGTGATCAACCAAAAATAAGACACAGGTTGTACGATGGAGATGCAGAAAGCGAAATGCTTATGGGTAGGCTTCCAGTCCTTTGGCATCCATACATAATCAGTATATATAATGTGGTGGGTGACGGAAATTGTGGGTTTCGGTGCGTTGCCCATGGTGTTTGGGAACAACAACATTTGTAGCGCCAAGTTAGGCAGATGTTATTGCAACAGATGGACCTACATTGGCAGGTTTACATGGGTTTGTGGGGCAAGTTGGTTTTAACGAAATTTGCCGTACAATAGACGGTCCGGACATGGAAATGCACCGGTGATCGCTACATGGAAATGCCAAACACGGGGTTGGTTATTGCAGAACTGATTAGACAATCCGTTGCATTTATATCTTGGCGGGGTTGGAATATGTGTTTTCCGCTTCCGGTGGTCCGACTTCTCACAAAGAACTGACACCTTGTGATAGCCCGTGTGGGGAAGAAGTAGGTCATTACATTGTTCTGGCGCTAGACGAACATTCTCCACTTCCGCATCTCCACCCACAGTGGAGGAGGCACAGATCCGAAGCTGCATCCCAGTGGGAATCATTATATAGGCATCGACTACCAAATTAGTAAATAATATATACATACAAAACATTGTAAATGATTAATGATTCATGTTGTAAATAATTATAAACATAGTGAATGATTCATGTTGTAAATAATTATAAACATAGTGACTGATTACTGATTTATGTTGTAAATAATTGATTAATGATTTATGTTGTAAACATAGTGATTGATTACTGATTTATGTTGTAAATGATTGATTACTGTTTATATTTAAATTAATAATAACATTGTAAATGATACGTGTTTTATGTTGTAAATGATTGATTACTGATTTATGCAAATTCTTTTGTCAGGTGGGCCAAGGAAATCCTTTCTGGTGTCGATGTAATAGAGGATTTATTATAGAACGGAAATCCACGAAATCCTTTCGGGGCCGACCGTATTATGCATGTCCTCTTTCAGTGGTAAATAATCATATGTTTGCTTAGGGGTTTTATGTAAATAATTTGTTTGTTAAAAATACATTTCTTATTATTTTCTTAACATGTAACAGCGAGGTACAAATGACTATGGGTGTCGATACTTCAGTTGGAAAGATGAATTTGAAAGACGGTACTTTAGTCGAGTCTCATCTTCAACGCAGTGCTCAAACTGCGTTGCTAAAGATAATGAGATCAAGCTGTTGAAGACAAGAATAAAGACGCTGGAGATAGAGTTAGAATTGGCAAGGAATGCTGAGGATCACGCTTGTCAGTCGGGTGCATGGCTCCATGATCTTTTAAACGAAATGAATAATCTTCATATGTCGTAGATGTTGTTGTATTTAAATAATATGTTAACGTTGACGTTTAATTTAATAATAACAGTTGTTGTTGCAGTTATTTAATGTGGTAATATTTAACGTGCTATTATACAAATTAAATAATTATATATGTACAATACATTATTATACACACACTTATTATACACACACTTATTTCTATTAAAAAAAAAAAAAAAAAAAAAATGGACAAGGGGACAAAAAGTACCCCTAAAATTATAGAGAGGGTTTAACTAAAATTATAGCCACCGTAAGAATAACCCCACCCCCACCCTATTATTATTATACCTAAAGTTATGAGTTTGTTTTACAACGTTTTATAAAAGAGAAACTTATACGATTTTTTTTGACACTAGCGAAATTATCCCGTCGATCGCATCGCGCAAGCATCTAAAATCCTTATTACTTTCAACTTCTAATGATCAAAAAATTTATGTGGAGATTCAATGATTACGTACTCTGTCAAATGGCACTTAAGTAGCTAGATTTTGATAAACAAAATGAACAAAAGTTGATTTTATCATTAATATAAATTATAAATTAGTTATAATGTGAGCCCCAAACTACACAAAAATAGAAAATATAGAATAAATAAAGATTTGGAACATGTCGACTCCGAATTCCATAATTACTATTTTTGGATTTGTCGAACATAAAGTATATAGGGCTGCCTCATTAAGGAGGGTCAATCATTTTTATTTTCCCTGTCACGTCAGCTTTCTTTCTCCAACGATCTTCAGACGATTGGATGCCCCAGTAAAGCGACCTACACTACAAAAAAACATACCCCACAAATATTTCTTTTATATTCATTAAATACACACACAAACCACATTTCTCATTCTATCTTGTAGATGACCAAAATAGATAAAAAGCTACCTACGATTGAGTAGGCACAGAAAGGAGATCGATATACAATCGATCGACATAGTCGATCGTTGTATATTACTGGAACCAGCCTTTCAACTCCAAATTAACTTGTTAATCATCTGTCTTATAAATTAACTTTAGATAATTAATCATTTAAAGTACTTTCTATATAAGTTTCTGTCTAATTTGTCTTGTTGATGTAAACGCAATGCATGCTTCTTCACTCCCTAAAGACTTGATCATTGTTTTTTTTAATAGCTGTATATAGAACACCAATTTGGATTTGATTAAGTTATGAGTCTTCAATCAACGATGTACGTTCAATCAATTGGAACGAAAAACAACTAGTCGACTAGCAACGTAATTACGTTTGTTTTTCTTCATATTAAAAGGCCTGTTTTGATACTCATTGTTAGTTCAAAATTCGTTCAAGTTAGTGTTATCTCACGCGTAGTAAAATGATTGAAAATCTCTATTCTTGTCGTTTATTTTATATCAGCTCTCTAAAAATTTAAAAAATCTTACTACACTCGAGTAACTTTGAAAGATAAAAAATATTGCAATTTGTTGGAGGCAATGATATGAGTATACAAAGCCTTTGTATACTCATATCATTGCCTCCAACAAATTTAAGTATCATTATTGGAAAGGTTAAAGATGATTAAAAAATTCATGTAAACCATACGAATAATATTTAAGTATCATTATTGGAAAGGTTAAAGATGAGTTGAAAATGACTCGAAAAAAGATAATGCATTGGTGAAGCTAACAAATAATTTACTTGAGTACATCAATCTATTGGTTAACTTATTGAAAAATTGATTGTCTGAGTTAAAATAAGTTGAGAATTACTTAAAAATATTTTTATTATTAGAATCACGGTTGTTAAGATCCTGATTTTGATATTAGGATTTTACGATACTACAAAGCAAAAACGATCCCGATTTTACATAGGATCTTTGCGATATAGAATCTTAATAGGATCCCGATCTTAAGTATAGGATCTTAAGATCTCGATTGATCCGATCTTATTTTCTCGAACCACAAGCTAAAAAAACTACAAATTTATGTATTACGTTTTTTAGAATATGAAAAACAAGAGGCTAATTGAATTAAACACTTCATAATCATAATTTTGACATACATTTTCATGATGTGTGATATATAATAATATGTATATTGCATAATTCTACAACGCTTATTAAGAAAATGACACTATAGTAGGATCTTAAGATCCCGATCTGATCTTACGATTACGATCTTGCAAAGACGAAAACAATCCTACGCAGGTTCCCAATCGTAAAAACTTTGATTAGAATTATAGGTTGGTGATGAGTTAAAAACTTTTAAGTACTTATTTATATTAAAGATGCTCTTAAAGAGCATGGTGCAACCTGTTGTTGGGCGTTTTTGAGACCAACAGTGGCGCCAACCGGCATGGAACTGCACCCTTTTCCAGCGCCATTCGTCTCTCAGTCGAGCGTCTATTAAGCGTTATTTGGTTTTTTTCCTTCAAAATTTGAACGGTGCTCAACGGCTAAAAAATATTCATTTCTTCACTTATAGATAAGCACTTTTAACTAAACATTTTTCAAACATTCAACCCAAATCACAATTTAACTACACATTCACATACAATTTCATTTTATCTTTAAAAAATGTCACAACAAACACAAACAATATATTTCATCCGTTTTCTTCGTCCGCTAATTCTTCACAAACCGAGTCGTATCCTGTCGAAAAAAGAAAAGGAAAAAAGCCGAGACCAAAGAAAACCGACGTCATACCTACCCGTTGGACACAAGCTGAAGAACTGAAGTTTCTTAATGTTAACACCGACGAGATGAGTCCGGAAGGTGCGACGGGTATAAAAAAATAAAAAATGCGACCGAGCTAGGGATGGCCAAAAAACCCACCCGACGGGGAAATCGAAACTCAAACTTTTTGGGGCAGGACGAGGCATGCTTATCCGGTTACAAGGTTACTTTAGGTTTTAACGGGGATTTTTATTGTATTTGAGGCGGGGACGGGGTTCAACATCCCCGCCTCGAAACATATATATACCTACATATATAATTGTATACAATTATAAATATATTATTACTTTTGTATTTACCTGGTAAAAATATAATTTTTCATTTTTAAGAAGTTAATTTGCGACACAAGTAGCTTATCATTTTCTATGTTTAATATTGTTGTTGAAAACTTAATAAGGCTAACGCTTAATATATTAATAATAATGGTCGCTTGATTTTTCAAGTTATTGCATAAACTATATTGTTTACAGTGTAAAAACAATAATCAACGAGGAAAGACACGAGTTTGGTGGAGCATCGCGGCTAAATAAGACAACCCAATAGATCCACAGGTTACGAGGCGGGTTTCGAGGAGCATCTGGGGCGCCTTGATAGGATCCCCAGTGGAAATTGGGGCGGGTTTAGGAATGATTTTGTACTCGGGTTTAGGGATGGGGATGGGGATGGCCGCCCCGCTCCAAACCGACCCCATTGCCATTATTCCGAGCATAATATTTTGGCTCAAATTAGTATTTGAATTATCTTATTTTTTTAGTTTTTATGTACTGGTAATTCGTATCGTTTTTAAAATATAGATTTAATTACTTAAATAGACCAAAAGAAAATTGATTTTCAGCCTGTAGACGCCCGATTTTTTCCTACTAATGAATTCGAGCAAAATCATAATGAAGTCGAGCAAAAAATAAAAGTGAGGCCGAGCAAAAAAAAAGTCGTTCAGTCGAGCAGTCTATATTCTGAATTTTTTTCCAAACATAGACCATGGTCTGTGCAGTGAATAAAAAATTTCTTTTTGTCTATTTAAGTCATTGGCCTTTTAATATATCGCATTTGAATTTTATTTTAAAATGTATTTGTATAAAATAAAATGAGAAGAAAAATGTGTTAGCACCTATAAGTGTTATTAATTTTTTTGGTGAGGTGGTGTTTTAGTTATGTGTGGTGATTTGCACACTACATTAACTGATTGGGACACTCTAAATTAAAATGTATTGACACTTATACCCTCATATGATTTTTACCTATTTTCCTCCTATAAGGGTATAAATGTCAAGACATTCTAAATAAGAGTGTCTCAATCAATTTGAAGAGTGTGCAAATCAACTCCCTTTAGTTATTGGTGTGTTATTAGGGAGATATTGAGGTGACGATGATGTGACATACCAATAAGTGTTATTCGTCCTTAACTGCACCTAGCTCCTCTTAACTTAACAAACTTCAATACAAAAGAAAGAACAAACTGCTCACATTCCTAAAATAATTGCTCCCGACAAAATACACACAATTTAAGAAACACATAATTATTATTACCTTTTTTTTTTTTACTCTTTTAGGAGACAATTTTACTTTTAACTAAATTAATTAGGGCCGAGCATCGGGCCGATCCCGGCCCGGCCCAACCCGAATCCCGACAAGCCCGAATCCCGACAAGCCGGCAAACACAAACCGACTCCCGACCCCGACAAGCCCGACTAACATGATTGGGGACTCGGGATCGGGACGAGATTTGGGATTTGATCGGTTTTGTTTGTTGTTTTTTGGTTTTCGGCCCGTCCCGACCCGATCCCGACAAGCCCGAAACCCGACTAACCGGAAAACACAAACCGACAAGCCCGACAAGCCCGACTAACATGATTCGGGACTCGGGATCGGGACGGGATTCAGTCGGTTTTGCTCACCCCTAAAATTAATTAATGTTTTTTTTTTAACTTTATAGTATTAAATTCAAGCAAAGGTAATGTAGTAAACGACATCAAACTTTCCTATTTATTTTTACTAATCATTAATTAAAATGAAATATCCTGAAAAGGAACCTGAACTATTAATTTACGGAAGGAGTAGTAACTTTTCAAAATGAAGCTTTTAATAATATATTTACGAAAAAGAAAGTGAGGAGATACCAACCATACAAAGTCAAGAAATCTGATTAACTTTTTTACGTTACACGAAAAGAAACAAGGATGAAAAAAAGGCAATTACCGTTAAAGATCAAACCGGTTTTAGTGGCGCACTTTGTAGTTTATATTATAGGGGGCGGCATACTTTGAAATTTATTTATGGATTTATCTTAGTAGTATTTTATAAGTCCACATTATCCTAATTAACGGCTATATTGACGGAACCTATACAGCCACAAAACCTCTGTTACATCACACTCGTGTGGTCGTAGTTTCCAATAAATTTCAAAATGTATCTAGAATCAACAAGATATTATAGTATGACCTTGTGGTCTTGTGGATTCTATCAATTTCTGTTTAAAAAAAAAGATAGTATGGAGTTATATAATAAAACCTCTAAACGATGCTACAAGTGTTGTTGTGTTCTTGAGATTCACAATTACAAATAAGTTTTTAGAGTTTAATTACGGAGTACAAAAAGATCTAAAAACTCGATATTAGTTCACTTTCACTACTACACAAAAATCTCATTAAGCACGGTTTTTAAGGCTATTTGGTACGGTTTTAAAACCGTACTATATGCTAGCATACCAAAAAATAAAATATCTTTTAGTACGTTTTTATTTATTTAGAACGACACTATACTTGAAATCCAGCCCTTAATTTAAACCATCAAAAGGGACAGGCTCCGGGACCCGAACCACTAAAAGAGATCCGCGAAGAAAAATCTTTAAAACTCACGACTTCGCAATATGAGAAAAATCCGAATTTTATTTGTGTTTGATAAAATAATGCCATAAGGGCATTTTAAACCTTCCTAAAAGTTGTCATATAGCTAGTATTCTTTTTAGGCTTGTATAAGTTACAATCCTAATTTATCTTAGGATGTTGATCTTAAACGAAAACTATCCGAAACAATAATTATGTTTAGATGTTGACAACTTTACCCCTAATATTATGTTTAAGACCCAAAAAACATACAATTGTGCTTTAACCATAAAAACGCCTACCAAGTAACTTATAATTAGATTAAACTAATTGATTCATGTTCTTTCGTGACAGTCTATAGCTTCTTAAGTAGGTTTTCAAGTTTTATTGTAAGTCTTTTTTTTTTCTTTGAGTCCCACTCTCGTTTAATTATTTTGTTTGATCGAGGTGGGACGTCTTGTATTGTATTTTGGTTGTTTCGAAATTATTTTTATAATATGTTACCTTTTTAAAAAAAATTTGATTCATGTCCTTACCAATTAAAAAAGGACAAAAAACAAAAACTAACGTGTGTGCACATTTACTCCCGGTAGGTTAAAGGTCACTATAAATAGTCAACATGCACTCCTAACGGTACACTTCATATCACACCTTCTATATATAACTACCCATTTTCACCATATTCAATTCCCTCAAACCACAATGGCAGAAACCAATCAATCTCTCAACTCCAAAACACGTCCGAAACCGATAATCTCCAAGAAGCAACGTCCACAAGTATATCGTGGAGTACGAATGCGTAGCTGGGGCAAATGGGTATCAGAAATACGCCAACCACGTAAAAAGTCACGTATTTGGCTAGGAACATTCTCTACAGCCGAAATGGCAGCTAGAGCACACGACGTCGCGGCTTTATCTATCAAAGGTAAAGCCGCGGTACTAAATTTTCCTCAGCTTAAGGACTTGTTGCCTCGAGCTGTGTCTCTTGATCCACATGATATTCGAGCTGCGGCTGTTAAGGCGGCTACCATGCATGAATTGAACGTGGAGTTTTACGATGAGGTGGTCGAGGATTTAGTCGAAAATGAATGTGGTTCGAGTGATGAGCTAGGTCAGATTATTGAGTTACCGAGGTTAGAAGATTTGGACTCGCGACTACCGGGATCGTTGGCTAAATTTATGGTCGTGGACTCGGTTGATGGATGGATGTACCCGTTCGATGGTTTTTCTTCGAGTGATTTTGCTGACCAAATGGTGCAGGAATTAAGTTTTTAGATCACTCTTATTCTTTTTTACCAATTATAGCTTATGGTTGACATTACTTATGGATGAAAGAATGAAAGTATTTGTTTTAAGTTTTAACCATGTTTTATATCGGTTAAATTTATTAATTAGGACTATAGTTGAATATGTATTACTTTATAGGATGAAGATGAGATTTATTGAAAAGGTTAAATATGCATATGAATTCTTATATGGTCTAAATTAAATGAAAAAATATTGGTAGACCTAAAAGTATGTTTAACTTTACGAAAAAATCTATAATAAGGTAGTTGCACTAAAAGGACACATTTCTTTACAAAACAGTTAACTTTTGGTACATAAATTTATGCACTATATTTAATTTTTTCAATCATTTTTCAAAAAGGATATAGGATCACATTGATTGGTATAGTCATCTTCCCAGGTGTTTCTGAATTTAACTAAAAATATATTGTATAAGAATAAAAGAAAGGGAAATTTGCATTTTTATAAGATAGGATTACCGATTACACTTATTTCTAACTTGACTCATTTTTATGGTATATTGCTAAAACTATGATTTTTCCTTAAATGCTAAGAATACCTTTTTGCAACACTTTTGCCACCTAGTTTTACTTCGCGATTCTTCTCAATGCATAAACACTAACTCTTATTAATATTAAACTGTTTCAACAAAAAAAACTCAACAAACAACTAAATACTGAATAGTAAAGTTGAAGAAAAAGTACAAGCTAAAACCTTATAATATTCAAAGCAAAAAAAGGTACCAAGAACAATTTATTTTCAAAAGTGAGAGCTTTTTGTCAGTTCATATTTTAGAGTCTTAGATTATACAATATGACATAAAATTGAGTCATGTTAGAAATAAGTGTCATCTTGAGTTACGGAAATGCAAATTTCCCAAAAGAAACTAAGAAAGCACACAGAGTAAGATGCGCTACAGTTTTAGATAGATTTCTTTAACTAAAAAAGGGTTCTCTCAATAAACGAAGAAAGCCATCTGAATTGAAAATGTAAAAGACTTAAAAGACAAGTGAACAAACTTCAATAAGTGTGAGCTACCAAAAACTACACTTGAACTTAAATTAAGTTTGTACACTTATTAAATTCCTTAGAGCTACCAAAGTACTTTCAATAGTTTCTTAAATCCCAAGTCTTCGACTTTATGTACTAGACGACAATCTTTATAGATAGATAGGAGTGTACGTCCAAGTCAATATGGATGCTAAATATGGTCAAATAAAATAATAAAATATCAACAACATGACAATATTGATAATATAATATACAGAAATGTAGGTGGATTTAAAATTAGACTTAAATTTAAACCTAAAATCAAGTGTCAGTAACTTGATGACTGCAGACAAAGACCCACTTATTTTACAACTTATCAGGATGATGTCAAGTGATTTTAGGTCTAAGTTTAGGCTTAAATTTAAATCCATGTATCATTTCTCTATAATATAAAAGTTGTAGAAAGAAAATAAACAATGATTTGTTGAACATGGAAAAAACATATAATCAATTCGGCTTTCTGTCTGAAAGAACCAAAAATAAAATATTTGGTTGTCCCTAAGATACGTGATTTGTCTCTCTAAATATACGAAGAAGGCACATCAAATTATACTATTATTAGTTTCAGTTATAATTATGTCAATCAACTATTGATATTTAAATTAAGGCATGTGATCTTGTCCAACTTGGTATTTAACTAAAGGAATTAAAATAAAACACGTAACATAAAATAAGAGAAATCGCCAGAATAACGATGACGAAGTAGAAAATATCAAGGTTTTTAAGATTGGTTTCATACTTAAAATGGTTTTTGTTTTCGAAAAATCGTGATTGAAATATTAAGATCGTGTAAATTTTTATATATCATATTTCATAAAAAGTAGGTCAAAAGTATGATTATTAAGTGTTTAATATAATTAGCCAATTGTTTTTCATATAATTTAAAACATAACTTAAAAAGTTTTTTACCTTATTTTTAGAAAAGTAAGCTCGAATCGATCGATATGTTAAAATCTTATAGTAAAGATCGGGATCCAATTAAAATCATATATTGTAAAGATTCCACGTAGGATCGGGATCAATTTTGTATTATATTATCTTATAGCGTAAGATTCTATAATCACGATCGAGATCTCAACAACTATGAAAAAAAAATAATCACTAATATCGGTTTTAACATTCAATCAATATATGATGCATTTTTTTTATCAAGTAGTAAACAACTAAACATTTGTTAGAACTTTAGAAGATTAGATAGTGTTACGATTTATTATAATCTTTCTTCAAACCTTGCCTTTTATCAAAATCTTAACCCAGCGAAAGTCAAGGGGGAGCAACTTAGTGGTAAATGGGTAAAAAAAACTGCCTATAACACTTTCTATATACCGATTCAAACCCAATTTGAGTGAAATGTTCCATAACTGTGTACAATGATATAACAACCTAATATAATGTGTTTACTTGGTAAAAACTATTTTATTTTTAGAAAAATTTCATAAAAAAAATAATAATTAAAAAACTGAAAATCAGTTTACTCACATTTTTTTAACAATTTAAAAAAAAAATTAAAATTCTCATTTTTCAAATTTTAACTAAGAAAATAAAAACACAATCTACCATTTTCTACTTTTTTCTACTTTTTTCTAACAAGAAAAAACGAGATTTCACAATCTATCATTTAAGTATCTCATTATAACCCTAAACACCATTGATAACATCGCCACATTTCATCCTCGTCATTGTCGCCCACCGTCGCAATCTCATGTAATCTTTTAAAAATATATATATATATATAACTCCATTTTAAAAGGTTTTATAAAATTCTTTAACTCTTCTCTAGAAAAGAAAAACCATTTTCTTCTCAAGCAATCTAAAAATGAAAAAACAAAGGATATTTTTCTACAAGTAAATGCTACCTAAAAATTGCTCCATATTCTCATTTTCTATTTCTTCTAAGGCTACAAATAATCATTCTATTTACATAATGAAAAAAATATAATCTGTCTTTGTCTATGTATGAAATCATCAGTTATTATTAGCTCGTAACAATCACTGGACGTGAACTATAAAAGTCCTTCGTGAGGTATATTTAAGGTCTAAGTATATGAGAGAGGATCAAATGAGAAATAAAGTTGAAATGAAAAAAATGAGAAGAAATTATAACCGCACATTTCAAACTTCAAAAGTAGATGCATCTCCTTTTAAAATTCTTTTTTTCATTTGAAAGGTGTGGTTCAGAATATTTGTCACTCTTCTTATTGTATTTCCTCTTTTAATAGATCTATTCCCCTAAGTATATTATCAACACCGAATAGGAAGTTAGGTAGCTTTCCAGGCTTAGGTCCAACTTCTTGAACATCTTAAGCCCAATAAAAAAATGGCCACTAACTTCATATATGAGCCGATATTATTTGATTCATACTCCCCACGATAAGGACAATAGTTGAGTCTATGTACATTTTGGATCGTTTTCCTTACATCATTGTATTCCATAATTTTGATAATCTTGTTGCTTTTTGACGGCAAACAACCACGCATAATTTTGAAATTTTGAAATTTTGTAGATATATTTATTGAACGAGTATGAGATCCATGTTGCTTTTGGAAAGAATCATTTATATTAAGTTCTAACTAGTGCTAAGATATGATATGACTTACTCGTAGAGTTGAGATCAATATAGAACTCATATTTGTCATAGAACAAATGATCCAATCATTACCCTCCATTTTTTATCTAAATTAATACAAAATCATTTTCCACATTTTTTTTTAAAACAACATATCTTACAAACGGTAAATCTTCAAAATATAAAAAATACACCATCGTGACGAGAATTAAATTATCTTTCTATAGATATGCACTTTTACATATTTTCGACAAACAAATTTTTTCAAAAATTCGTCCAAAAAATCATATATGATTTTTACGAATCATATATGATTTTAAAAATCATGTATGATTCGATTTTTACGAATCATATATGATTTTTACAATCATATATGATTCTCAAAAATCATATGTGATTCGTAAAATCGAATCATATATGATTTTCACAAATCATATATGATTTTTGTTGACCGAAATTTTGAAAAAAAAAAGTTGTTAAAATATATAGTAGTGCATATCTATAGAAAGATAATTTAATTCTCATCACGATGGTATAATTTTTATCGCGTAACGATTAACGGTTTGCGAGATATTTAATTTTTTTAAAAATGGTGAAAGTTTATCATAATAAAAAAATGAATGGCTATTATTGGTTGATTGGATATATAGTAAATTTTGGTTCTATATTGAACTTTTGCCCTCACTCGTATGACCCAAATTCAAATCCAAACACTTTATTTCGAAATTTAAATTGGCCCGTTTGACCCGTGTCATTTTTTACCCGCCCGTTTGATCCGGACCCGTTCAATCCGAAATTTAACTTTGCCCGGTTTGAAACTCGCCTGTTTGATTAAAACACGTAAAGCTTTTGTTTGTTTATAGGAAATTAGTTACTCATATTCATATAATCATGTGACATTATCTTTACATACAGTTACACAAGTTAACTGTTTTTTACTTGACAAATGTGGTTTGTATTCGAGTCTTCTGTCTAAAAAGATTGTTTAGTTTTCTTTCGAAAGTATTTTGCGTATTTTTACTTAATGTGGCCTGTATTCGAGTCTTCTGTCTAAAAAGCATTGTTCACGTTTTCTTTCCAAAGTATTTTGCGTTTACATACAATAACGGTGGAGCTCCCAAGAGCGCATTGTATGGTAACATTTGTTCCGACTTTAATCCAACGTGTCTGGTGTTATGGCCAAGTTATCATACCGTGTAGGCAACGTTAATGTGGGTGTTGTAACACACATTGCTGCATAAACATGAGGCGCAACGTACAAGAGACAAAAAATATTTACACTTCCACACCCTTTAACGTTTATATTTTATTTTAAATTAAAAAAAAAAATACAATAATCACTCCTTGGGACAAAACGGCTAGTTTTATTAAAAAAAAATAATAATAAAAAATAAAAAATTATAACCTTTAATAACTCAATATAAATACTTACTTTCACAATTTTTTTACATACTTCCACAACCGAAACTCAAACTCAAATTCATATACTTCCATTCTCTCAAAAAAAATGTCAGGATTTCGTAACGAGAGTTTTTTGAACCTCCTCGATGATACTAACCCGAACGCGGGGTCTTCCTCTTCAAACCAGAACGCTGGGTCTTCTTCAACCCCTTTCCCTAACCCACTCGGCATGACTCCCGAGCAACTTTACCAACAACAACAATAATTTCTTATGTGGCAACAACACAATGCAATGCTAAACGCCAATTTCCAAAATCTACAATTCGAGCAACAATCACAATCGCAAACCCAATCCTCACGTTCAAAATTCGAAACACAAGAAGAATCCAAACAACCTACGTCTCCCCAAAAGCCCAAAATTCGAGGTAAATGAAAGGCAAAAAATCCAAAGATCCCGAACCATTATGTTGGCAACCAAAAGAGGACATACTACTTGCATCGTGTTACGTTGCCGTTTCCGATGATGAAACTGTCGGAATTCCACAAGCAGGCGACACCATTTGGTATCGGGTTATTCACGAGTTCAATAAGAAAAAAATTTAACTACGCAACAAGGATATGTTGACAAGCAAGTGACATACATTGAACGCGAATTGCAAAAAGTTCAACGCGGTCTTTAAATGTTCAAACCGTTTTGAAAATGAGTTGGATAGCATGAAACGGGCTAGACAGATGTATCGTGATGAGCATAAAGGAGCCTCGTTTACCCAAGAAGAGGCGTAGGAAATTTTGAAAACCCATGCAAAATGGGACGTGCCAGAACCGGTTGATTTAACCGACGATGTCCTCGGGCAAGGCAACGAGGCGCTATTCGGTTAAGATACAAGACCACGTCCGCCGGGCAAACAACGTGCTATGAAAAAATCCAAATCCAAGACCACGACGAGTACCGTAGGAAGCGGATCGTCAAGCCAATTTGGAGAGTATATGTCAAGCGAGCTTCGTGCTAAATGTGAAGTGGCCCAATTGGCGTACGAGATCGTTAAGGAGAAAGACCCTACAATTATGCGTTTGGAAGAGATGAAATTTCTCGGTATTAAGACGAAGGATATGGATGCGGACACTGCGTATGGGATCAAAATGGAAAAGCAGAAATCATCGAAAAATATAATTTGCACGCCGCCCCGAGTAGTTTTATTTTATTTTAGTTTGTCTTTTTATTTCGTAATTGTTTTATGTCGTATTTTTTTTATTTTTAATTGTTTTTCATAATTTTCTTTTATGTTGTAACTTTTTTTCCCTTCGTATTGTAATATTTAAGTTTATTAATATAAAGTTAGGTTGTTTAATGAATGAAATATTAGTTAGGGGGTTGAATTTGTAAATTTTTTTTAATTGGTCCCAAAAGGTGTTTTTTTTTTTGTTAATGTTGAATGTTAAAGCTGATGTGGCAAGATTTTTTTTCACAACTTAAGTTACCATACCTATCACTCTTAGAATAGATACTATATGTGCGGGGTCTATTACTTCAATCAATAAACCAAGGTTGTGATCCTACTTAGGATCATTTTTGGCTTCACAAGATCGTAATCGTAGGATCGAATCGGGATCGTAAGATCTTATAAAAATGTATATATTTTTGTGTAAGGGTTGTAGTTTTATAGTTCCATGTATTTATATATAATATTTTATATTATAAACGAATTTAAATAGATAATAAAAGAAAAAGTTATATGTTAAAATATCGTATTAGTAGAACATTAAAAGAACACGAGCTTTAGTAGAATTGGATCGTTTACCCTACGATCATGTGTTGTAGTAGAATCGCATCGTTTACGATCCTGCATGCGATCCTAGGCCGATCCTGATTAAATTAATATCTTACTACGATCATGTTTTTTTATGTAGGATCGTAGGATTATACGATACTACAATCAGGATCGCGATTTTGACAACTTTTCAATAAACAATATTTTCATGTTTTTAGTTTTAAATTAAATAGCAGTGTTTTCTTTGTTTAGAGGAAGGGGTATGGTAACTTGTCGTTGCTGTGTCGTTTATAACACCTTAGTGTCACGTCAGCTTTTCACATTTCAAATTCACACACCAAAAAGACCCCTCCCTCATCACATGCCAAAACCCAAGTCGTTTTCACCTTTTTTTTTTCTCAAAATAAATTACATTTTCATTTATAAAATTTGAAATACAAATTATAATATGAGAATTAAACAAACTATGAATATTAAACAAAACACATACGAAAATTTTTTTGGAGGATATTTATAATGAAGTAGAATGAAATGAAGGATGGAGATCATTTCTTCCTCATTTCATTTTGCTTTATATATATATATATATATATATATATATATATATATATATATATATATATATATCCTCCAAAAAAAAACCCGCGTGTTAGAAAAACAATACGAAAACATAATCGTCCTAAGTGTGTTTTTCATTTAGCCACACAAACTTAACATTGATTTATTCTTGTAATTTCCCCGCCTTTTTAATCAAAGCATTATACATCTCGTAGTCTTTCGAAGATTCTTCGTTTAAAAACGCCTCTATTTGAGCACGTTTTTCTTTTGAAATGTCATTACATTTTTCGTACGCTTGTCGCAAATCATCTTTAGCTTCGCACGCCTTGTCAAATTGTAGAGCTAAGTCGCCCAACACTTGTTGACGAACGGTATCCTCCTCAATTAGTCTTTGAACACACGATATGATTTCATCGAAAGTATATGGAACCGAACAAGCCATTATCTTACGTAGTATTTTGTATGTGAAAATTAAAGATATTAAAGAGTGTTTGTATGTGAAAATTGGTAAGATATGTGTGATATTTATATAGGTGGGTTGAAAAAAAAAAGAAAAAATGAAAGAGAAAACCATTTCCTTTTCAAACAGTCGAAAAATTCAAAATAAAAACATTTTCACAGACAATACCGCCTCGCCAGTATAATGGCTTGGACACTGGCGCAAGGTCATGGTGGTGTGGTGGCGGACGTTTGGCGACGCCAAAATGGCTCCACATATGAATGGCGCGAGTTTCTCGTTACCATACCCTTTTCTCTTAATGCTTAAAGATTTAGTTTCATATGTACAATTAAACGTCATTTGAATATATATTTTGTTTCGTTGCCACTTTCTTTTTTCAACTTTGCTATTTATACCATGATTTTATTTTATATTTTTACCTGTTAATTTAACTTTTTCTGTTTGTTCAACTTTAACGTGTGGCTTTCAAATTACTCCTTTTTAAAAATTGAGAGTCAACTACAAATGAAAAGACTTATTGTTAAATGTAGGAATATAAAAATTCAAATACTCAAACGCTATAAACAAAACATGATTATGGTATAAATATAAATATTATATATATCACGTAAAATGTAGGGCAGAGCAACAAAACCAAAAACCGTGAGGAAAAAAATAAAGACGAATCGAAAAAATCAAACCAATTCTGAAATCGATGGTGCAGTTTTGGTTTAAAAAGAAAACCCAAAGGTTTTGGTACGGTTTTTTGGTTTATATAAAAACCTAAACAAAAAAAACTGAATGCCCCGTACTAATATTCATAAAACAAATAAAAAAGTATACGTATTAGTTTTGATACAAGTAATCGCCAAATTCCAAAAATTAAGAGACATGTGTATTAAATATTAAAAACAAATGTTTGTTTAGCTAACACTACAATACATTTGTAAAGTTAGTTTTCTTTATTTTATATATGTTCGCACATTTCATCTTTATGTACATTGTTATGTAATCTTATTATTTTTCAACAAAATATTCAACTTACTTTCTACGATTTTTTGATTTAGTTTGTGGGTGTTCAAAAAATTTATGCATTCGGATATACAAAAGTTTGATCATAGTTTATTTGGGTTTTATGAAATTTAAGTTTGGAACTTATATAAAAAGTTTTTCTAAAGTTATAGATACTTGGATATTCGGATATATAAACAGTAATTCGAAATTTCGGATATCCGAATTTAAATAACTTAACTAAAATAGTGGGTTTAACATATAACCATAATCGCAAATTTCATATATCTAAATTTGTGATATAAAGTCACTTAATTATTTAAATTAACAACAAAAAATTATTTTCGAAAGTGTCTCATTTCATATTTTCAATTTAGGCCTCAAAAATGTTGATACGACACTGATATTATCATAAATTCATAATAGTATTTACCTCTTTGACAAATTGTTATCTTTAGATAACTTTGTCTAATAGCGGTAACCGCTTGCGAAAGTGATTTCAAAGTTGTAGAAAGATGGACCTCCAATAAAAAAAACCAAAAACTGAACCGCAAAAAACAAAACCAAACTTTTGGTGCCGAGTTTGGTTTTTAAAAAATAAAAAACTTAAAAACGAACTTTTGATTAAGGGTTTGGTTTTAGCAAAAAAAAACCGCGCAAAACCGCCCCATGCTCACCCTTAGTAAAAGGTTTTACAAAGGTTTCACATCTTTGCCATTTACTTTTGTTACGAGATACATCTTTAAACAAAACCTTACAATCAAAATATATTCAGATGTGAGAATCTGGAATAACTATTTTCTTTGTTACTTTCAAATGTATCTTAAAGTGTCCATCGAGTTATACCCATTTTTGTTCGTTACCCAACTCCTCCTTAAACCCCCCAAGCGGTTGCTCATGCAGGCGAGTTTGATTCACCTCAAATTTTATTACAATTAATTGTTATTTTCGAAGATCTTGAATGTGCTTCGAGTAGCGACACAAAGGGCGTGACTTCTGTTTAGGCTTGTACTTAAGAAGTACGTCCCAAGTTCCGGGTATGCCTTTATTTTGTTTGTATTTTTGAAGCTCATTTGAAGCTTCACTTTTCCAAAGAGTGTTTTTTCATTTACATTGGATGCTACATTCGTATATGGAATGCTAATAGCTTTAACATATGGATGCTCGTTTGTTAACTTATACTCAGCCAATGAGATGTAGGTAATAAACAACATTACTAGAAGGAGTACTAGAACCACTAAAATGATCAGCCCAATTTTAAGGCAAGCCTTGTATCTTGCGATCCTTCGTTCAATTATAGTGTCGTCAACTCTCTACACCAAATAAGATAAAAACATATTAATGATTATCATCAAATGATAGTCGATCAATATGATTCAATTAAACGTTTAAAGAGCTTCACTTACGACGCCATAATGATTGTGCTCACAAAATGATTGCATCTTCTTCACAAACTTAGTCACGAGTTCACTCGTGGCCACAACCTTCAATTAACCAAGTTTTAATATGCATTAGTTAATCAGTACGTTAATCATCTTTAGCAAATTAAGTTAACTATGGACTTATTTATAGGCAATACTTATATAATAATATTTGCATAAACACGAATTATGATTTCTTGTAAATTATTAAGCAAAATTATGCTTGCTGCTATAAAATGAAGTTGTTGGCTGATAAATCTATTTTTAATATGTTCTTCGTAGTCTATGTATTTTGAAATAATTTCAACATATTTCTACATCCACGTATAGATATATAAGCGACGTACGCACTAATATATATCTAAGTTTTTTCAATTCGGATATCCAAAATTTCGGATGATAGTTTTATATATCCGGATATCGAAATATCTATAATTTTTGCAAAACGTTTATATAAGTTCCAAAAGTAACATATCATAAAACCCAACTTTTAAATAAATTATAATCAAACTTACGGATATCTGAGTATGGATATTTTTTGAACACCCACGATCTAAATCAAGAAATCTTATAAAGTAAGTTGAGGATTTTGTAGAAAAATAATAAGACTGCACAACATGATATAAAGATGAAATGTGCGAACATATATGACATGAAGAAAACTAACTTTACGAATTTATTGTAGTGTTAGCTTATAAACATCGGTTACGATATTTAATACACGTGTCTCATAGTTTTTGGACTTCGGTGATTATTTGTATCAAAACTAATATGTATATTTTCTATTAGTTTAATTAATATTGGTATGAGGCAGTTTGGTTTTTTCGATTTGGGTTTTAATATAAAACCAAAAACCGAACAAAATTTTTTGGTTTTTTAAAAACCAAAACCGCACCATCAGTTTTAGAATTGGTTCGTTTTTTTAAGCGGATTTTTCGTTTTGGTTCAGGTTTTCAATTTTGTTGTTCTCTCATAATTCTACACCTACATATAGCTATATAAGCTACATACATATTGATATTTTCATCGTATACTCCTTTGAAATTTCTTTGTCTTAAAAAGGCAAACTACCTTTTTGAATAAAGATGTAAAACACATGGAAAGATTTATATCCACACGTCAAGGCAAAATTTAAGTGCAACACTTTGCAATCTAATCTAGTGGTATCTATACAAGTTAGCTTCTTTGCTTAACAAGACATACGCACGATAAATTGATAAAAGCTCTTAAAATAGTAATAGTCCATTAAAATAGGGCGGGTATTAATAGAACTAGGTTTATTTTGTTGAAGATATATTACATATATTATTATTTTGAATAATGTACCTACTAAAGGTCAAATGTACCTTGGATCGAACAAGATAGATACAGTTAGGGGTGGTAATTCCCAACCTCACATTAAACATGACTTGACGCAAGACGTGAAAGCGAATTTTATTAAACCCTAATCCAATGGTAGATAAAGGAGGCACACTTCAAGGGAATACGACTCAAACAAGAGATAAAATTCTAAACACGAAGTTTATTAATAGTCAAAGGCTTAATTACAATGATAATGAATCCTATATTTATAGGGAAGTGAAACTTGTAGAGAAAATAACCTAATTAAAAAAAAAATCCTAGATAATAATTAGGGGCAATTCTACAAATGGCCGAGTTGCTCAAGTGTGCGGGCTTTTCTAGACCCACTTTGGTTAGTTTCTTGAAATGGACCAAGCGACTAGTGACTATAAGCTCAAAGCGACATGTGTCCTTTAAAAAGTCGCGCCTAATCATTTTGTGTCATAGATGTGTAAGGGTTCCTTTTAAGCTACTTATCACTAGCGACTTATAAAAGTTTGAGTGAACGTCTATTTTGTCTTTTTGTTCCAAAATAGTCAAACTTCTAATAATACTATTTTAATCTTTTTGCCCCTTCCCAAGTTTGAGCAACCTAGCGAAAAACTTTAAGCGACTCAAAGAACATGTCACCTATTTGTACTTTACCCATCACCTTTTTAAGTACTTTTATAAAATGTTTTAATTTAAAATTTCATTTAAAAATACTTTCTAAACACTTTTTTGATTCAAATTATCGAGTGAATTGATAATAATATTTGAGCGAAAAATCAATATTTAAGAGACTTTTTTTAGATTGCCCAACATTGTAATTTTGTTTTAGTTTATTAAAGGGTAAATAGCATAAAAGGCTACCAAACTTATGTTCAATTTCAATTTAAGGTACTTATCTCTTTTTTTCTAAATTTAGTGTATTCAACTATTTTTTTTGTTGCAATGTTAGGAAACTTTTACCCACACAAGCGGTAACAGGTAACCATCACCTGCTTCATCTTCTCCGACCAGTTTTCCGGTCAACTTTCCGACCAAAACATAAAATGTGGTTTTTCGACCCAATATTCTTGATCGCTTCAAATAGGGATATCCTTGGTCCATTATATCACTTCACAATAAAAGTATTATATCTTGAAATCTCATATAAAAAATGTTTCGTTTTTATTTTTATTTTATTTTTTTTCACACAAAAACACACTTCACAGTTAAACCTTCAACATAAATTCATCAATTGATTCTGATAATGTCCAAAGAGGTGCGGTAGTACGAACCATATAAAAGTGGGTAATGATGCAGGTTTTACTGACGAGGTTTTAATATTTATATTGTCTCGTTATACCTATGGTCTACCCTAATGCACTAACGGGCAGTGTACCCGGTCGTGTGTAGTGTAGTATTCGGTAAAACCGAGGTCGTCCCAAAAGCTATGTGTGTTGGATTAATACTAAGTCTAGGTGTCACAGATATTAATATGATTTTGATAGGGAATTAATTAATTAACTACTAAAACAGATAAAAGCAAATAAAGGCAAAGGTTCAATCAATAGAGGAGAGTGGTGCTAACCTAGTTATTCCTCCTAACTAGTAATATCTACGTCTAATTACTTCCAATTACTTCAGGTGGGGTCAAAGTTGAGAGGACAAAGATTTGGTCAATTCGCCCTAACCTATCAGCAAAGATGCCACCACTGGAGAAGTCGGGTGTCCTCTCATAAGTCCGGTTGTTCCCGGTCCCTAAGTCCGAGTCATTAAGTACCGCTACATGCTAGACTTATAATAGTGAGTGCCCGGGCGTTAGCAACTTAAACACTCACCCCTAATTCTTAAGTTCATCCAAATGGTAGGTGATCAGTTGGTCAAATCGCACAAGTAGAAAGGGTCGGCAGTTGGTCATATCTTACCCTTCCCATCTCAGTCTACTCACTTAGGGTCAGTTGGTCATATCTCCTAAGCAACTAGCCTCTACCGCCATTCAAAACTACCGAAACAATGGTAGCTACCAATAAACTATGCATGCATACACTTAGAAATAATTATACGGAAGTAATGTAAGCACAAACAAAACAATTAAGGAATCGTAACTAGGCCAGCACCAAGAGGTGCTTAGCCGCTCATATTAACCATACAAATCAATTCAATATTCAATGTTACGAAATACATGAATTGAAAGTAAAGAAAAGATAAAATGCTAATGCTTATCGTAGGGGAGTGATTTCTCCCTTGGAGACAACTCCGTATGCTCTTCTAGACCTGCCTTTAGCTTCTTCCCACGTTCTTTGGTTGTGGTGTGTGAAATGGGATGCTTTGAAATGCTGGAAATCGTGGGGTATTTATAGGCCAGATCTGGGTTACGGCGTAACTAATATAATAGTTACGCCGTAATCTTCTATTTCTTCGTAATTTGCACTAGATCTGCTGGTTACGGCTTAACCTTATAAGTAGTTAGGCCGTATCTTCAATATTTCTTGGTTACGCCGTTGTTTAAACAAAAGTTACGGCGTGGAACCTCATTTGACCTAATATAGTTACGTTGTAATCTTTTGGGAGAGTTACGTCGTAACCTTCTGATGAGTTGGCTTTCTGAGTCACGCTTAAGTTACGGCGTAATGTGAGAGATGAGTTACGTCGTAACCTCTTCAAAGTCAAAGATACTATGATATAAATTACAAGCATTATCGGGGGAAATTGACACTTAATATTCATATAATTTGATGTTATCAAATATCCCCCCCACTTGAACTCTACTTGCCCTCAAGTAGACCTTATTAGATAGATTCTTAAAAAGATATCTCCCATAACCTGGAAAATATAAGTTTACAAATCCCTTATACTAGAATAAAACAAATCCGGACACCTCACGAAATGGGAACGAAACACTCAAATCTCTCAACTATTCTAAGTGTCAATTTCGGGGTGATCACTCAATCGTATAGTCATAGCATGTATTCTATCATAAGCTTGGCGGTTACACAAATCTCCACCACTAGAGTTAAGGGCTAAACAATTTTCGAAGGCAATATGGGTAGACACGACAAAGGTTAAGGGGGTGACTCGTCATTACTAACATGTCACGGCGAAGTGGACAAAATCAATGATACATGACCAAATCCATGGCCAAGACACCAAAGATTGCTCGCTGCATCACCTAGTCACGCTTCATGACTAAAGGATAGGATAAGACATGGGATATATAAATGATGTAAAATAAAAATCAAGCATGTAGTCTAAATCTATAACCAAGTCATCACCACTTACCGTCCGCCCAAAGTTCAACCTTTGAAGTTCAAGAAACCGGATCATGAAATACTAGGTAGATGTGTCATTAGAGGATGTCATGATGGGCACACTACATTTTCTCCAACTGTTGGCATAATTACCAACTCCAATCTTCGAATGTGACCGAGGTGGCCTCCTAGATACTAAATATATATAAAGCTCATAACATAGTGCTTATAACATTGCACTTTACAATAACTAAATAACATAACAATTTTTTTTTCAACATAACAATAACAACTAAACATAATATCCCCCCACTTGAGATGAACAACGGGTATTCGGGGGGTCTTCAACGATCTTTAAGAATATGTCTTCGACGAAAGCGTAATTTTCGAACCTTTCCACTTGAACCTTGAACTTAGGCAAATGATGACTTCTCAATCATAAATAAAGACTACAGGGTAGGCTAAGGTGTATAGGTGTATCGAAACAATATATTGGGTTAACAAAATGAAAGGAATGGCTCATATGGGTGTATCTAGGGGTATCATGCACTAAAGGTGAGTGCAACAAAATGGTTTCACATGGGGGTCGAGAAGTCGAGGTGACTAATCGATAGACACACAATGGTAGGCTATTTGGGTGATAATCCTATAATATTGCCTTCTTAAACTGAAAAGTCCAAATACATCGAGCTAACTCAACATACCTCGTCTATGGTCTCGAAATGATGCAAAGGCCAAGTTCTAAAGTTTACAAGCTACCGGCACACTCATAATTTGTTGGATTTGGGGTAAAATATTGGAAACGGATAAGGCTAATCTCACCATATAATATCAATGGTTGTATGTGCTCGGCTAAGGTCTAATCTAGTTAGGTTAAGAAAAACATGTCAAAATTTTAAAAATGGCATAATTTTTCAAAATAAACTAGAAAAACGAGGGTAAAATAAAGTTCAAGAGATAATTCTACTCTCGTCCCCCCACTTGAATTGCACAAAGTCCCTTTTGTACTAAGCGTTAAATAAAGGTGAAGAGAAAAGTAGAATTAGAGCGAGAACTTCCCTGAAATTTGCTCCTAAAAGAAAGAAGGACCACAAAAAAGAGACGTGCCTTCGTATAAGCATCCATGAGCAAACTTCAGTCCCTGAAATCATACTACCAACAAGCATAATTCTAAAAAGAAAAAATGAAAAATGAAAAACAAACCTAACTCACTTTCGTAGGAATCACGGTTGCATTTAGCATATGCAACAAGCCTTTTAAACCACTTGATGTCCCAAGTGGACGAGTGAAGTCTCGTGAGGGTTTACAGGGAACACACCCACAATGTTCATTTAAAATACAAATACAAGGTTATTGTGTTTTAAAAATGTAAGAAGTAAAACAGAGGATAGTTACGCCGTAACTCTTATAAGGAGTTACGCCGTAACTAGGCAAAACCTGGCATACGCTGTAAGAGTGTAGCTACGGCGTAACCACTGAGATGGTATTACGCTGTAATTGGTAATGCATCTGAAATTCTGCTGCAATGGGTTGTATTACGCCGTAATTGGTTATGCATCCGAAATTCTGCTGCAAGGGGTTGGTTACGGCGTAACCACTAAGAATAGTTACGCTGTAACTATGGTCGATCGAGATCGCAGCAGCAATCACTCCAAGTTTCCTGCAAAAATGGTTAAAAACACAAAACCCTACTGAAATGGAAATAAAACAAAAGAAAGGGATAATTCGGGTTGTCTCCCGAAAGAGCACTTTTCTTTATTTACGAGTCTTTAAGTTAGACTCAGCGCCTTGGGGCTTTAGGCAGGGGAGAAGAACTCATCTCCTGAAAGATTGCTAACATCTTGCCCATAATAAATTTTTGCACGGTGTCCATTTACCTTGAAAAATACCCCTTCCTTATTATGAACCTCAATAGTCCCATAGGGGAATACCTTACTTATTGTGTAGGGGCCAACCCAACGAGATCGCATTTTTCCAGGGAATAATTTGAGTCTTGAGTTGAAAACGAGAACCTCTTGTCCTACTTCAAATTTTTTATCCTTGATTCGCTTATCGTTCCATCTTTTGGTCCTGTCTTTGTATGCCTTGGCATGATCGTATGTTTCGTCTCGTAATTCAGCTAAACGATTTATTTGGAAAAATTGGTGTTCCTTGATCACATCTGCCTCTAAATTAGCATTCTTGAGAGCCCAATACGCTTTATGTTCCAATTCTACGGGAAGATGACACGCTTTTCTGTAAACAATATTAAAAGGGGTGCTTCCAATAGGAGTTTTGAAGGCTGTTCTGAATGCCCATAAAGCTTCGTCGAGTTTTTCGGACCAATCTTTTCTGTTACTGCTGACGGATTTTTCTAAAATTCGCTTGAGTGCCCTATTGGTGTTTTCAGTTTGCCCATTAGTTTATGGGTGATAAGGTGTAGACATCCGGTGGAGTACCCCATATCTGTTGAGAACTTTCTCCATAATAGCATTACAAAAGTGCGTCCCTCTATCACTTATGATGGTCTTAGGGATCCCAAACCTAGAGAATAATCTTTTCAAAAAGCGAATGACACTTCTAGCATCACATGTTTGCAGAGCTTAAGCTTCGACCCACTTTGAAACGTAATCGACGTACCACAAGGATATAACTTTTATTCTTTGATGGGGTGAAGGGTCCCATAAAATAAATCCCCCAAACATCAAAAACCTCACATACCATAATGTTGATGAGCGGCATCTGATTACGAGAAGAGATGTTTCCTGCCCTTTGACAAGCGTCACAGTCCCTTACATGTTTTGCGGCATCCTTGAAAATGCTAGGCCAAAAGAATCCGACCTCATAAACCTTTCGAGTTATCAGCCCTGTAGTGTCCTCCCGCAGGTCCGTTGTGACAATGTTCCAGAATCTGTTTTTGCTCATTTCTAAAAACACATCTCCGAATAATACCATCCGGCATGATTTAAAAAGGAAATGATCATCCCAGAAGTAATATTTAAGATCTGAGAAGAACTTTTTCTTTTGATCATAAGTTTTGTTGCTAGGTAATACTCTGGCCGCGAGGTAATTAGCGAAATCTGTGTACCATGGTTCGGGACTGGAATCTTTAATTCTTACTGCCATGAGATGCTCATCAGGGAAGGAGTCACGAATAGTTTATTTGTCAAGTTCTTCAAGCTCAGGGTTTTCTAATCGAGAGAGGTGATCAGCTGCTAAGTTTTCTACCCCTTTCTTATCCTTGATTTCAATTTTAAATTCTTGTAGCAGCAGCACCCATCTTATCAATCTTGGTTTGGCATCCTGTTTATTGAATAAGTACTTCAAAGCAGAATGGTCGGTGTAGACAACAGCTTTTGACATTACTAAATAAGATCTGAATTTATCAAAGGCATAAACCACAGCCAGGAGTTCCTTTTCGGTGGTTGTGTAATGCTCTTGTGCCTCATTTAAGGTTTTACTAGCATAATAAATGGGTTTAAATTTTTTATCCACCCTCTGTCCTAAAACAGCTCCCACAACATAATCACTAGCATCGCACATAAGTTTAAAATCATTGCCCCAATCAGGAGCAATAATAACAGGGGCAGTAGTCAAATTTTCTTTTAAACTATCAAAAGATTTTTTGCAATAATCATTAAAATCAAATTTTGCATCTTTCATGAGGAGTTGGGTCATAGGTTTAGCAGTTTTGGAAAAGTCTTTTATAAATCTTTTATAAAATCCAGCGTGCCCAAGAAAACTCCTAATTCCTTTCAGATTGGTTGGATAAGGAAGTCGAGAAATAACTTCAACCTTAGCTTTATTAACTTCGATCCCTGTTTGAGAAATCTTATGCCCCAAAACAATCCCTTCTTTTACCATAAAATGACATTTCTCCCAGTTAAGGACAAGGTTGGTTTCTTCACATCTGGCAAGCATTTTAGATAAATTATTAAGACAAGATGAAAAAGAGTTATCAAAAACCGAGAAGTCGTCCATGAAGACTTCCATAAAATCTTGACACATATCCGAGAATATTGCTGTCATGCACCGTTGGAATGTGGAGGGAGCGTTGCATAGTCCGAAAGGCATTCTTCGGTAGGCGAATGTTCCGACGGCGGTGAAAGTAGTCTTTTCTTGATCCTCGAGGCGTCGGAATTTGAAAATATCCGAAAATCCATCAAGAAAACAATAATACTCATGTCCGAGAGCCTTTATAACATCGATCAATAAATGGAAGGGGAAGTGATCCTTCCGTGTTGCGTCATTTAATTTTCTATAATCGATGCACACCCTCCAGCCAGTGACCGTCCTAGTAGGTATCAGCTCGTTATCTTCATTAGTGACTACTGTCATTCCTCCTTTCTTTGGCACAACATGAATAGGACTAACCAAATGACTATCAGAAATAGCGTAAATTAGACCTGCATCCAGGAGTTTAATGATTTCGTCTTTTACCACGTCTTGGACTTTTGGGTTTAATCTTCTCTGTGGCTGTACTACTTGTTTAAAATTATCTTCCATTAGTATCTTGTGAGAGCAGTATGAAGGGTTGATCCCTTTTATGTCAAAGACTTTCCACGCAATCGCCCCCATGTGCTTGCGTAAAACCTGTAATATTGACTTCTTTTCTTCGTCAGATAACAAAGAAGAAATCACAACAGGAAAATTACGATCCTCATCAATGAATGCATATTCTAAATGAGGAGGGAGCTCCTTGATTTTGGGGGTAGTATCAGCTTCTTCCGGGGTATTTGCTGAACATAGCGTTTGATTGTCCATAGTGAGTTCTTCCATTTCGCCTTCTCCATCGCTAGATATGACATCATTATCTTCGAATTTCAATGATTTCAAAGGGTCGGGCAGAAATCATTCCTGAGCATGTTTCTGAGCGTTAGCTTCGATAAGGTCGAGATCATCAAGGTTGTCGTCAGTGAAAGAAGCATATCTCATTGATTTTTCAAGATCGAAGGTAATCTTGTTGTTTCCAATTTCCAATGAAATCTTCTTGTTAAAGACATCAATTATAGCATGTGCGGTGGCAAGAAGGGTATCCCAAGTAAAATTGGGACATCATCCTCTTCCATTTCAAGGACCACGAAGTCAGCAGGGAAGACAAATTTATCGATCTTGACAAGAACATTTTCAGCGATTCCTTTAGGATATTGAGTTGTTTTATTAGCTAGCTCAATGCACATTCTAATTGGTTTCAGGTCCCCCAATTCCAGGCGCGAATAGAGTGAGAATGGCATAAGACTTATGCTTGCCCCAAGATTGGCAAGGGCCTTGTCGAACATAATTCCCCCGATTGTGCAAGGTAAGGTGAAGCTCCCTGGATCTTCTTCTTTGAGAGGCATATCTTTTAGTAGGGCGGCAGAGCACCTTTGATTTAAAGTAATCTACGTCCGATCAGAAAGTATTCTATGGGTTAGGAGATCCTTCATGAATTTAGCATATTTGGGCATTTGCTCAAGGGCTTCAACGAGAGGAATATTAATGCTGAGTTGTTGTAATTTTTCCATGAATTTCTGAAATAACACTCGTTCTTGTTCTTTCTTAATTCTTCCCAGAAATGGTATTGGAGGAACGTAGGGACGAACTTTTTCGACAGTTGGTTGAGCCCCTTCGGTTTCCTTGTTGTTGTCTTGAGGTGTTTCTTCATTCAGATCATTCGAGTTTGAAGGGTAGGCTGGTTCCTTATAGTTTAATCCACTTCTGGTTGTAATAGCATGCGCTAGATCTCGAGGATTTGGTTCGCCATTGTGCTAGGTAGTTCTCCTTCACCTCTCATTCTAACAGATTATGCGAGCTTTCCGACTTGATTTTCTAGTCTTCTTATAGCAACTGCTTGTGTTCTTAGCACCTGGTCGTAATCTCGCATGATATTCCATACCAATTTTTCGCTCTCTTCTTGCTTTCTGCTGGATTCCTTAACAAGCTTCTTCACAGCCTTTTCGAGATCCGTTACTCTCCCATCAATAGGTTTATCGAACTTGTGTTTAACCATTTTTACTTCTTCAGTAAGGGATTGCATATCTACTTCAAATTCCTCCAAATTCTTTATTACCGATTGTAGCTCGATTGGGTCTTCATTCCAAGACGAAGAGTGGAGAGCTACTTCTTCAACTCTTGTCCATCATTTATCAACAGTCATTAAGGGGATAGGTTCTTTCGAGTCTAATAATTGCCGAGTTTTGATGTTCAACCCGTTGTAAAATATTTGCAGTTGCTCGTGCTTGTTGAGTTTATGCTCGGGGCACTTGAGGATGGCTTCATTGAATCTTTCCAAAGCTGTAAATAGTGGTTCATCATTGAATTGGCTAAACCTCCTAATTTCATCAACTTGCTGGAGGATTTTTGCAGGGGTTCGGTATTCCTTAAGAAATGCCTTTTTAAATGCACTCCACGTTGTGATAGATCCAGATGGTAGTTTCTTTAACCAATATCTAGCTCTTCCCTTGAGGGTAAAAGGAAATGCCCTCATCATAACATGATCTCGAGACCCCAGCGTGGAATAAATCGGCGATCTCACATACTTTCGCGATGTGCTCAAGTGCTTCTTCATCCTTGGTTCCATAAAAGCAACATCTTTTTTGTTCTTCAAGACATAGTCCCCAGAACTCGAATTTTACATTTTCTTCAAGAGCTGGAACAGTGATTCCCTGTTTATTTTTAGAGGTGGTGAGATAATCATTCATAGTGAGAGACATAATATCATAATAAAACAAAAGACTTAATAAAAATCCTAATATAACTCCCCGGCAAAAACTTGATGCAGGTTTTACTGACCAGGTTTTAATATTTATATTGTCTCGTTATACCTATGGTCTACCATAATGCACAGATTTTAATTTGATTTTGATAGGGAATTAATTAATTAACTATTAAAGCAGATAAAAGCAAATAAAGGTAAAGGTTCAATCAACAGAGGAGAGTGGTGCTAACCTAGTTATTCCTCCTAGCTAGTAATGTCAATGTCTAATTACTTCCAATTACTTCAGGTGGGGTCAAAGTCGAGAGGACAACATTTGGTCAATTCGCCCTAACCTATTAGCGAAGATGTCACCACTGGAGAAGTCAGGTGTCCCCTCATAAGTCCAGTTGTTCCTGGTCCCCTAAGCTGTCACACCCCGCCGGAGGCGGAAACGCGAGGTGTAACAAAATCAATATACATCGCAAAGAGATATAGTACAATACCATAATTTAAATTTAAAGAAATATTATAACATTACAACAAGGTTCTAGCCGACCTTGGCAATTTAGGCATAAAGTTTGACTTCCCAATGGATAACATTTTGCTACATGAAGACTCAGATAACTTGTGACGACTCCTTTATTTAAAATCTTCATAATATAAGCTAAACAACGATCACCTGAAATGCATGAGAAAACGGGTCAACTATGAAAATCGTTGGTGAGTACACAGGTTTTATGAAACTTATAATTAGAAAGTCTGCCTGGCAAGTGTCCTATGAACTCACCATGTTACAAGTCCCGCCCATACAAGACTTGTAACATATAAGTTCACATACACTCCCATAGTTCAAGTAGTATGCCTGGTAATTAATACACATGTGGTCGTGATAGTCCATGATAAATAATGCCGACTATATAATAGATCACGCCTGCTCCGAACAAGGGAGACTTTGTGTTGCTCCTGCCGACAAGGAGACTTAGTATTGCTCTAACAGAGACTTAGTATTGCTCGAGAGGAGACTTGCACATTACATAGCTATAATATTTTATCAATTCAGAGGTTGCTCAACAAGGGAGACTTTAAGACTTAGCATATAAGGCAGATTATAGGTCTATGCATACTAAGGGATCAGGAACAAGTCATAAGGTCATAATAAGTCAAATGGTTCATGATATATCAAATAGTCCAAATAATTTATGATCTAGAATGAAAATATAGTTTAAGATTTAATTTCATGCATTTCACCCCAAATAAGTAAAGCAGTAAAAAGGGGACTGTGAACTCACCTTGGCAAAAGATCTAAAGCAGCAGTCAAAATAGAATTATTGGATGGCACCGACACGCGACCTAGATTAGTATGACAAATTTAGTCTTTATTCATGTTTAAGACTCGATAAAGTTTAAGGGAAATTTTTAAGTGTTTGTTGTTGTTGTTGTTACTGCTTGTGTGGCATTATTTAAGTTTAAACGGTTTTCTAAATGTTTGTAAGTATTGGCTCTTGGAAGTGTATAAATATGAAATAGGAAACTATTAAAGGATGAATGAGTCCTTGGATTGATGGCACCCAAAAGACGACGTATAAAAACTAATAGAACATTAGACGTTGTCTACTAATATAAAAGTGTCATTGGCTATAGTATATATACATAAATAGGTTTATGTTAAAAATAACTAGTGATGATTATACACTTAAAAAGAATGTAACTTATGTTTTGTTTTAATAAGCTCTAAATAAATTAAAACTTGCAGTGTTGAATTTAGTAAAGTTAATAATTTTCAAAATAAGTCACGAAATAAGTAATAATCCAATAAGCTGAACAATAAGCAATGTGAATAAGCCAAAAAAAAAAAAAAAAAGAAAAAAAAAAAAAAAAAAAAAAACATACATTTTGAAGTTAAGTCATTAAGACCAAAAATAATTCAAAAGCCCATGTGATGAAATTAAACTAACAAGATCAAAATAAACCAAAGAGGCCGTGGATTAAACTTTTTACGAGAAAAAAATAAATAATAAGCGAACATTCAAACGCATCCTCATGATCTGTTGGGCGGTTGGGTTTTGACCCAAATACTCCTTCGAAAACACAAAGCCACACATACACATTTCCAAATTTTCTTTTTTAGTTGTCAACACACATTTAAACCACATTAGTGTTAGTACTTGGCTTCTCTTTTTTTTTTTTACAAAAATAGTGAACCATCCAAATGCACCCCACTGTTGGCTTGAGCCCAAACAGTGGGTCGACATTTCACACCCATCACAAACCAATTTTGTTTTAAGGTTAAGGATTTATAGGAAATAAGTACTTCAAGGCCAAAATGAGAAATCAAGTCAAATAAGCACTTTAAGGTTCGAGCCAATCTTAACGTTTTATTAGATCTTTAAGCCACTTGTGTTTTCTTTGTGACAAAAAAATCTACTATGCTCATTAATTCAGGTACAAATCGAAATGTTATAAAGATATGTAAAAGCTTATTTCCTTTTTGTTTTCCTCGACAGTAAAGCAACCACAACATAAATCAACATCATTTTTATAAAAAAAAAATCGAAATACAATAAATTGTGAATACAATGAAATAGATCAAGAAAGGATCAAAAATATGTTCTTACACTATTTTTATGAACACCGAACACAACAACTTCAATTGGAGGTGACCCGGTTTGATTTAGACCAATTAACTAAGGATAGCTTCCTCTTCACCCAAGAATGAAACCCCTCAATCAATTTCCAAAAGCCCTTTGATTTACCAAACCCTAATTTTTGTGAAAGTGATGATGAGAAACTGAGTTTGGAGCTTTTGCAATTCGACTAGAAATATAGGAGTATGTTGAGGAGAAGTTTGGTTATCTTTCTTTTCTTGGTCTTGGTTTGAAGCCAAATTCGGCTATCTTCCAAAATCTTAGGCGAATCATAGACCTTGCTCTAGGTAGATAGATGTGAAGATATGAATCTCTTGTGTGATTTTATCTTGATTCTCTTTGATTTCGTATGAGTAGCAACCGGCGCATCAAAGGAGGGTTTGAAAGACAAAATCTTGTATGTTTTTGGTAAGAAAGAGGAGTAGATGATGGAATAGACATGTTGGGTTTTCTTTCTTTGGAAGATTTGGTCTATGGGGCGTAGGTCTAGGGTAGAGAGAGAGAGTTTGAAGATGAATCTTGGATATCTCATTTCTCTGCTTTTGTTTTTGTTTTTGTCGTGAGTGGGAAGAGAAAGACAAAAGGGTGTATTATCTTCAATAAAAAGGTTTTTATTTTAAAATGAAAGTATAAATGTGTGTATTATATGTACCCCGTACTGTATAATTTGTTCCGTACAGGATAACGTTTAATTATGTAGAATATTATTCGGGTATTCGTATTTTATAAATTTTATGTTTTTGGAAACGTCTTGACGAGTGAAATATTATGGTATTATTATTACTTTGAAATTAGAAAGTAAATATTACGTCAATTTTATTATGGTGTCGGTACGCATGCGGTGCCGGGACATTAGAAACACAAGATAACTTCTCGTTATAGCGTTATAATGATCGGAAAATAAATAACTCGCATATTCTGATATAAATAATAGCCGGGAAATTGACGGATTGTCACATAAGCCGAGTCATTAAGTACCACTACATGCTAGACTTATAATAGTGAGTGCCCGGGTGTTAGCAACTTAAACACTCACCCCCTAATTCTTAAGTTCATCCAAATGGTAGGTGATCAGTTGGTCAAATCGCACAAGTAGAAAGGGTCGTCAGTTGGTCATATCTTACCCTTCCGTCTCAGTCTACTCACTTAGGGTCAGTTGGTCATATCTCCTAAGCAACTAGCCTCTATCGCCATTCAAAACTACCAAAACAAGGGTAGCTACCAATAAACTATGCATGCATACACTTAGAAATAATTATACAGAAGTAATGTAAACACAAACAAAACAATTAAGGAATCATAACTAGGCCAGCACCAAGATGTGCTTAGCCGCTCATATTAACCATACAAATCAATTTAATATTCAATGTTACGAAATACATGAATCGAAAGTAAAGAAAAGATAAAATGCTAATGCTTATCGTAGGGGAGTGATTTCTCCTTTGGTGACAGCTCTGTATGCTCCTCTAGACCTTCCTTTGGCTTCTTACCACGTTCTTTGGTTGTGGTGTATGAAATGGGATGCTTTGAAATGTTGGAATCGTGGGGTATTTATAGGCCAGATATGGGTTACGGCGTAACCAATATAATAGTTACGCCGTAATCTTCTATTTCTTCGTAATTTGCACCAGATCTGCTGGTTACGGCGTAACCTTATAAGTAGTTACGTCGTATCTTCAATATTTCTTGGTTACGCCGTAGTTTAAACAAGAGTTACGGCGTAGTTATCAGCGGCGTGGAACCTCATTTAACCTCATTTGACCTAATATAGTTACGTCGTAGTCTTTTGGGAGAGTCACGCCGTAACCTTCTGATGAGTTGGCTTTCTGAATCACGCTTAAGTTACGGCGTAATGTAAGAGATGAGTCACGTCGTAACCTCTTCAAAGTCAGCATACTATGATAAATCTTTGATATTTCTCCAATTCCGCGTCTCATTAGCTCCAATGCTCGTAATTTACTTGAAAGTGGAAAATAATGGAAAACAAGCGTAAATCCATATAAATGATATAAATTACAAGCATTGTCGGGGGGAAATTGACATTTAATATTCGGAATAATTTGATGTTATCTGGTAAGTTGCTAGAAAAATGATAAATTTATTTAATTTTTTCAATTCTAAAATCCATATAATAAGTATATTGTTGTTGTTTATTCTAATTTAATCTTCTTTGATGGGTTTTGGATCTTCAAAAGGGTTTGGAAGTACAAACCATCCGATGATGTTCTTTGTCAAATCATTAATTGATTTCAACAATAAATGTGAAGGAACAAACCATCTAGCTAGATATCCTCTGTTAGATGGTTTATTTAGTGTTATTTATGTTGCCAGAATTTGATATTAAGGCGCCAAACGTTCGCCAGAAAAACCGGTCGGCGGAATTTGAGCAGATTACCGGTAAATAGAGTGGATAAGTGGATGACCTGGTAAAGATTGTTCACCTAAAAATTCAAACCTTAACTCAACTAAACAATTCATTAGCTAAATAACCATTTTGCAACCATAATCAAATTCAATCAATATACAAATCCTTTAACACCCAATTAACATAACCTCTAATTTGATTTCAGATTTCAAACCCAGCCCCAATTCAATTGACAAAAGCCCCAATTATGGGGTTGTTTTTTCCAAACGATGAAGATGATGTATTGTTATATTGTTTGTGTTGAATGTTAAATGGTTGGGTTTTGGTCGTGGGTTTATTTTTAGATACATAAAGATGATGATGGTGATGGGTTTTTAATTTTTTAATTGTTTTGTGTTTTGAATGTTGAAAGATGATTAATTTGTAGGTAGTTAACTCATCAAGATTAATGATGAAACGGGGAGTATGCTTGTGAAGATGATAATGACTAAAAATAGTTTATTATTTTTTTTAATTTGTAAATGTAATGAAAAAGGTGATGGGTAAAATACAAAAAAGTGAAATGTTGCTAGGTCGCTTAAGATTATTCGCTAGGTTGCTCAACCTTGAGAAGGAGCAAAAAGATTAAAATAATATTATTAGAAGTTTGACTATTTTGGAACAAAAAGACAAAATAGAAGTTCGCTCAAACTTTTATAAGTTGCTAGTTATAAGTAGCTCAAAAGGAACCCTTACACATCTATGACACAAAATGATTAGGCGCGACTTTTTAAAGGACACATGTCGCTTTGAGCTTATAGTCGCTAGTCGCTTGGTACATTTCAAGAAACTAACAAAAGTGGGTCTAGAAAAGCCCGCACACTTGAGCGCTTAGGCCGGTCTCAAAATTGCCCCAAATAATTATCCTATAAAACGACTTAAAAATAAAAGGAACATTTTGAAATTGATATGGCGTAGAGACTTTAAGTCTTGAATAAAATTCTAAACGAGTTTTATCAAGTTTATGTATCTTAAACATGTATGGTTTCATATAAACCCTCGAGTTTCTTAATTCAAACTCCAACTTGCATCTCAACACTTGCCAAACAATTAAATCAAACTCAAGTTTGGTTCATTAGCTCATTTACACCTATAGTTCATTTGGTTCGTTTACAGCCCTAGTGTGAGGCTATTTATGTACTCGTATTCAGGGTGTGTTTAGCAAAAGCATCATTAGCAGTAACAATGAGTAATAGCTATAAACAATAGTTGTGAGTAGTAGCAAATTTTTTTCTATTCAAACGTTTGATACGGTAGCTGTAGGTGTAGTCATAAGAGGAATGCTACAGATACATAAAAATATCCACAAAAATCCTTCATAAAATGACGTGTCATGCACTGATTGGCTTAATCAGAGAGAAAATAGATAAATTATAATAAAATCCACCAATCACTACCTGACACATCATTTTGTCGAGGATTTTGTGGATGTTTAATGCGGCTGCAGCATTCCTCTAGTTATAATGTTAAAAATAGCTTCTAAATATTCAATACTCATAGATGCTACTTCATGGAGTGCTGAAAAATGAGCATTCCGAAAAAATTGATAAAATTATTTGTTTCTTGTCAAACGAACATTAAAGATCACAACATTCACCGCTTCTAAATGCTCCGCGCCAAACACACCCTCACTAAAAATTTAAAGATATTCACTAGAAAACCATTGTGGCATTTTCCATATGCACCATTCCTTAATCATAACCATCTACTGTAGTTCATTAGTTAATAAGGACAAATATATTACACGTTTTTATCCAAACTCATGACTAAAGGTAATTGAAATAGATGTTGTGGCTTGATTATTGTGGGTAGGGCAGTAAACGAAATGAACCAACGCGATCAAATATTTGTTAATGTTTGTTTGTTTAATTTTAACCTGACACGATCGTTTAAACTGACAATTTTTGGTATTTATGTTCGTTTATTACAAAAAGTAAGGTTGTTCATGTTAGACACTGAACATTATGTTTATGTTTAAAATAAACATAGTATTATGTTTAAGTAAACCATTTTTTAAAAGTATATAATAATAATATAAGATATACGAAGATAAACAAACAAATTAACATAAACAAACGTTATCGAGTGTATAATAGGACGTTCACGAATATAAATGAACAAATAAGACTTTTGATCATCTTTATTCATTTAACTAAACAAATATAAAATATTATTTATTTTCGTCCATTTAATAAATAGGGAGAATTGCATATATACTCACTAAAACTTAAAAACTTGCATATTTTTTCAAAATACAAGTTTTTAATGCATGATGTAAAATACAAATTAAATATATTTTAGATATATATGCAAATATGCAAATTTTAGTAAGTATATATGCAATTACCCCTAATAAATAAACGAAAATAAACAAACTTTTTACCAAATAATTCATTAAACCTTTAGGGTGTGTTTGGTACCGGGAATTGAGGCAAGAGAATTGGAAATGGTTCCATTTCTCTTGTTTGGTACCGAGAATTGAAAAAGCGGAGAAATTCGGTAGAAATGGAGACTTGGGTAGTGTAATTTACAAATTCCATTTCCCTTATTTTGGTGGAGAAATTGGAGAAATGGATTATTATTATTTTGAAAAAATGTTTTTTTTTTTTTTTTTTTACAACTATAATTTTGTTAAATAAATACATTTTTAAAAAATAATTTAAAAAAAATGTTTTTAAAAAAAAATAAGGTTTTTTTAAATAAATACATTTTCAAAAAATAGTTTTTAAAAAAAAACAAGTTTTCTTTTTTAAATACATTTTTAAAAATAATTTTTTTTTTAAAATATTTTTAAAAATATTTTTAAAAATAATTTTTTTTTAAAATATTTTTTTAAAAAAATGTTTTTTAAATATATATTTTTTTTAATATTTTTAAATAAGTTTTTTTTAAATAAATACATTTTAAAAAAATATTTTTTTAAATAATATTTTTAAAGAAAGTACATAAATTTTTAAAATATAAATTTAAAAAAAAAAGATATATTTTTTTTAAATAATTTTTTTAAATATTTTTTAAGAATTTTTATTTAGACAAAATATTATTTAAATATAAAAAATTTCATTTCTGGAAAGTCATTTATTCTAAACATTAGAATTGAACAAAATTCTCTACTGATTTCTATTCTCTGAGATTTTATTCTCTACTTCATTTATTTTCTCTGAATTTCTCTCTACCAAACGCACCCTTAGTTTATTCACGGCTCTAATTTACGGCTCTAATTTTACAGATATCGATAAAAGAGAAAAAAAGGAAAAAAGAGAGAATTATTAAAATAATAATATAGTGTCAGGCGGGTCTTCACCTTCTCTTTTGCATGTTTGGCTTGATGGAGTCACTCCAATCCAATCACCTACCACCAAACCCCAACTTCCCCTCTCTCTTTCCATGGCCGCTCAATTTCTCCCCCACTCCACTAATTTCTCGTCATTTTCTCGGTATAATCTCCTTTCATCAACCCTAACTATCAATTTCACTCTAATTTGATCACTTATCATCATCATTTATATATAATCGATTGTTAAAACTGTTTATTTATAGATGTTAATTGATTACTACATTGACTAGTTTAATCGCTTTTTAGATTTATATATTTTGAATTTATGTATTAGTTTGTTTATGAGATTGCGATTTAGGCTCACTGATTAAGTTACGAGATGATTGCGATTGTCAATGGTTGAATGTAGGTGTTTTTAGCGTTGTCGTTATTATTGAGGTTACGCATTTGCATTTTTTTATTATAACTATGGACGTAAATGTTAGAATGGAAATGTAGTGAAGAATTGATAATGTTTACGAGATGATTGCGATTGTGGAAGGTTGAGTGTAGGTATTTTAGTTGAGTATAAGCATTGGCGTTGTTACGCGTTTGCTTGTTCGTTAAAACGCTGTAATGGAAATTTAGTGAACAAGTGATAATGTGTATGATGTTATGGCTGAATGTTGCTGTGATATAGGTTAACTGAATTAGTTACGAGATGATTGCGATTGCTAATGGTTGAATGTAGGTATGTTTTGTCGAGGTTACGTGTTTTTGTTTTGATTAAATTTATGGATGTAAAAGGTGTAATGAAAATGTAGTGAACGATTGATAATGTTTAATTGTTTATGATGTTATGGTTGAATGTTGTTGCGACTTAGGCTAACTGATTTAGTTACGAGACGATTGTGATTGCGAACGCTTGAATGTAGGTATCACGTTTTATGGATAATGCGTTTGTCGTTATTGTCAAGGTTGCGTTTTTGTGTTTAGGATTAATCTATGGATGTAAAAGCTGTAGCAAAAATGTACAGTAGTAAACAGTGGATTAGTCTGTGCACATGAAGTATAGTTTCAGGGACATTAAGTTTTCGATAGAATAAAGTGGATAGGAAGCTGGATGATGTTTATTAGTTTATGATTGATAATTTAGATTAACTAATTTAGTGTCGAGATGTTTGTGAATGTTGAATGTAGTTTTTATGTTTTGTATATGTAGAAGAGCTGTCGTTAATTTCGGACTAATGGATATCTGTTGTAAAAATTGATGGAGATAAATGTTGTAACAAATATGTAGTGTATGGATTAGTCTGTGCGCATGGCCGCATGATGTATAATTCATCGAGTTTGCAAGAGTGAATTAGATTCTAGAAGAAAGTAGTACTTTGAAGCTTGTTGAGCCAGTGTTATAAAAAACGGCCTAGGCAGCCGACTAATCGGTGTCTAGGTGTTAGTCAGTCACTTTCTGATGTTTTCTGGAGGTAATCAGCTATATTAGCCGGAATCGGTGAAAGTTGAGTCAACTGTTGAGCCTATTAGGCATGCATTGACCGATTGTGAACCTAGCTATAATTTGTAGGTTGTGTTGTGGTTGTTATATTTTGCTAATGCATTAGGCAAGTGCATGTTGATCTGAAGAACTTTTGTATCTGATTATCGAGATAGCTTTGGATAGGAATCTGTATAATGTTTATTAGTTTATGAAGTATGATTGATGATTCAAGTGAATGAATTTGTGATTTAGGTTAAGTAACATCAACTCGTTGAATATAGGTTTTTAGTCTATTAGTCTATAAGTATGTCTATAAGTAAGAAATCATTGTCATTATTCTCGATGTTACGTCTATGTGTATTAAAATTAATCAATGGACATTGTAAGGAAATTGTAGTAAGCCTGTGCATATTAAATATATTGTCACCGAGTTCAAAGCTCTTAAAAATAAATTTGACGATCGAAGAAGGTGGTTGCGTGAAGCTTTAGTTAAGTCTCTCAAATTCTAGTGTAGCAGGCATAGATTGACCAATTATGCACCTAGCAATAATGGGCCTCTAATTTTATAACTTCTGCATTATGTCATTAACCACTTTAACCTGAATTACCCATGTCCCCTACCCCATTCTGTAATTCTCTTTGTGCTACTCTATTCTGATATCATCTACCCTCTAGTTTGTTTTTGCTCGTAATCGTCTTCGTGCTATTAAATTTTATCCATCTTTATTATCCCTTCCATGGCCGCTGACTTGTTTTCCCATATCTTCCGCTCCCCTTACTATTACAAGTGAGCTTTCTGTCTTCACTCTGAGCCAAACTTCGACTTGAATAGCATTGAATATATTTTCTGATTGTTTGTTTGTAGTGAGTATAGACATCAGCTCTTATATACATGGTTTTCTACATGAAATTTTACAAATCGTAGTGATATATTTGGTCAAAGACTCAAATCTATAGCCAAAGTATGAAACATGAATGCATGATAATAATTGGCTTGCTCTTTTTATTTTGACAAGATATGATACCAAGATATATAGTTTACCTGGTATGAGTTGCATAAGAGACTTTATTAGCAGTATGTCTTCATCAGGGAACTATGAAGTTGGTATCAAGTTATGTGATATTTGTTGTGGAGGCTTATCATTCAAGTAACACTATTATTTATTCTTTGCACGATATATATGAGAATGACACTTTTAATGGTTTGACACGTTTCCCTTTGTAAGGCTAGTGGGAATAGTGATCAACATCACTACCGCCAACTCAGCGCTACATCAACTTCTCTCTCTACAACCAACATGACCACAAAAACATACCCCTAAACACAAATATACCCCACAAAAACCAAAATATCACACACACACAACTTACACATTTCGGTTGTCTGAACGACCGAGATCTCCCAAAACTGCAACTTCAACTCGTGCATATAGGGTGAGTGTAATAAGGAGAGAAGCGTCTTCGGGGTGCCACGGAAGCAAAGCACGCGTCGTCAACTTCTTATTACCACTAGTCTAAGGCATTAGTATAGAAATATGATAATAAAAATAGTCTTACAGGACCTAAGACATGTATCTTATATAAGTTATTGGACTGAAGTTCGTTAAATTATGTAACTGTGTCATAGGGAATCTGCTGGATCAGAAGAAAGTGCAAAGTTTAGTAAGAAAGGGCAAGAGAACGATGGCTTTTCAACAAATAACTTTTTTCAAGGGTTTCTGTTCAGGCATTGCATTTCGTCCCAAAAAAGTGTCACACTAAGCTGGTCTTCATCAAGATCATTGTCATCTATTGCCTCTTTGGGCAGAGATATTATCATTGCTGAGGATTTGCCTTCTGTGAGTATACCACACAGTGATGAAGTGGAATTTAACCGTGTTAATTGCCTTGTATGGGTATTGCATGAATCTGCAAGGAGCTTTTCCCTTGAAATCCAGAATCAGCCGTTGGCTAGGAGTGGACCTGAGCTTTCAAATGCATGGATTGGAGTAGATGTGCATTTGTGGCATAAACGCATGGCATATCAGGTATTTTGAAAAAAAAAAGCTGTAATACTCTCCCTGTTTAATGTTCAAAGTAAACTATACATTAACCTTGATATTGGCCACTTTTGTATGTTCTCTGGCATGTTTTTTTGTATTGGCTGCAATGAGAAAGCAATAGGTTAGAGTTTGAAGTCAAACATATCCCATAGTGGTGTTTACAGTTCGGTTAAATCTCAAAATTACGTGAAACCTCAAACCTAGCCTCATCGGCTGTTTGACGAAAAACTTAAATCCAAACCTAACTTTATTTCATGATTCTTTTTAGACTGAAAAAACTATCAGGTAAGCAAAAATCCTAACTTAATGTTGTATTACAGGTGGCAGTTTATGCGTTATTAAAAGCTGCAATCGAGGTGGAGTTGTTTCTTTCTCAAAAGCGTTACAACAGTCCTGTAAGTGAAATGTAAGTACCATCTGGAAGTGGTTGGCTAAAATGAGTCCTCAGACATGTTTTACCTTTCAATGTTGTTAGCATTTGGAAGTTCCAGGTAGAGAAGTATCTTAGGATGGGAAGGATGGTACTTTTTGTTTCTTGTCCATTTATAAAGAAAATCAGTTTGTCATGCTAATAGTTATGCCATTGACTCCTTGTGGCCTGATGATCTATTTATGCTTCTATCTCAGTCTGTCTGCAAAGGCATTGTTTCTTGGCGAGTTTGTTGAAAATCAGTTGAATGCCAAGCACCCCAAGTTGGTGCAGTGGTTTAGAACAGTGGAGCTTCCACGGATAGCCGGATCATTTATCCCACTATTCAAGCAGTGGTCTGTGGAATATGCTGGAAGGTATGCAAGTAAAATCCTCATCTTGACTAAATAAACCATCATTTAACTTTCACAGTGATGATCAAATTGCAATGAACATTTCTTTGCATGGGAGCAGTCAACAGTTTTGTTATTGAGATGGATAGTTTATGCTTAGATAGCAGACATTTAAAGCAAATTTATTCAGTGGTGTTGCAGGACTCATTCTGGCTATAAGTTGCTGCACTGCAGTGAGAAAGTTAGGATCAGGCCGTATTGCTTGTGCTTTATTTACAGAGTCAATTGATGATATCTTGGTGGAGCTTATGGACTTATCATGTAGCCTTGTGACAGCAGATAAGTTGCATCAGTTGGCGCTTGAGGCAGGATTTGAAGACAATTTTGTTGCATTTTGGCAAAAAAGTTCTTCCGAATAAGAACATTGAAGATGTGGAATTTTGGATTGGTCTGGTCCAGAAAAAACTTATGTTTGCATTTCACAGAGAAGGCGTGATAACAGGGGAATTGACATTCAGTGATAATGTGAGCATCACAACCTCATCCTTTTTTTCCAGTTTTCTATGGGAATTATAGCAGAAACATTAAAAAGGGGCTTAATTTTCCAGAATTCCTTATATCATGTTTGCCTTGGCCTTTAGTGTTCTTTGCATTAAAAAGTAGCTGGTAAATATAAAAATGGACTATTGCATAAATTGGTCCAGGGGAAACCTTATAAAGGTTGCAAGTTTTTATATATGAGGTCATCAACCTCCAAAAATTTCATTTCAAGGTAGACTGACTGGTAACTGGTTAAAGTGGGGCAGCTGATGTGTTGGTAAATTGACCATTCTAAATTATTTTTGTGGGTTGACTCGGCTCTAACATGGCCCTGAATAGCAGTTATTTTAGGTGGTTACCTTGAATCATTTATATACCTAGATGGTGTTTTCTGTCATTAAATAGGTCGGTTACCCAGAACATATATTAGACTAAGCTGATTACATTATGCTGGGATTTATTTGGAAGAGGTTATTTGTGGGATATACTAATCCGTATGATCATACAGATTGAAGAGACTACTTTGGCTACTCTTGGGATTTTTGCATTTCTCGGAAGAGAGACAAGATTATTCTTATCAGAAATGAACATAAAAGATCTTGATGAACAGATCAAGGACTTCCTTAGGTAAATTGCTAACTTGGTCAGACACGGGCTTCTAATAAATAAACAAATTTTGAAAGCTTTGAGGTTTTCCAAATTGCAGTTACCTGGAGTGTGGTAGCCTGTATATACGTCCTGAATTTGACTCCTTGCCTGAGTATCAGCTCTTCATCGAGGTTTGTAGTTGATTAAAATGATTTATTTGTTATATAAATTGAATGATGAAAATCTTGCTGATGTATATATGTTTGATTGCAGGTCGTTGTTGATGAAATCGGATGGCTTGACTTCTATGCACCACTTAGATCCAAATTTCATCATGATGGAAGAAGATCAAGGCAACATGCTACCCAGGCAGAAAAGGAGATAATTCTATATACTGTTCTTACTGTTTGCTATGATGTTTTCTCCGGATATGCTCACTATAGCAATTCATCTCAACAAGCCATGGATAAAAAATTGCTTTCGTTTTTGCTTCGAAGGTAGTTCAAGATTACCTGGATAAACAGATTCTGCTGGTTAATCAATTTCATACTAGCTGTCACGAAACCAATTATTGAAGAGTAAAATAAAATCGCATTATTACTTCTCCATTTTAACTTATTTTAGAAGGACTTTAATTTCAAGTTCACATGATGCATCTCCTTTTATCAAATGAATATTTTATTTTGGTCATTTATATTTTGTCGAACACCGAACATCTAAATAATGTAAAACAACCATCCAAACACTGATTCCTATGCTTGTTTTGTCACAGCTGATTATTTGATTTTGACTACCAGACTATTAAAATCACTTTCAATTTATATTTTAAACACCTCCTAACTTGATCTGAATTTATTAAGTTACATCTGCTTTTGTATTGGCAGTCAGACCTTATTATCTTCTTGTCTCGAGGAGTATTGGGCTGCTTACGATAAATCAGGGTCAGTTTATTTACAATTTCTTTAGACTGGGTGCCTGCCCGCATAGCTCAAAGAGGAGTAGCTTATATGTGTAAAATCTTCCATTTGCAGTGAATCAATGAAGTTTTCAGAGAGAGTTCCTTCCGACTCAACACCATCTATTCCAACTATTAAAGCGATAACAAGCTCGTCTATATTATTGGAAGCTCAGCAAAATCCAGTTGACTTGATGAAAAGGAGAAGTAGTCAGGATGGGTCTACAAGTAGGAAGGTATAAGTTCTTTTTCTAGGTGCAATCATCGAGTCAATACTTGTTTAAGACATTGTACTTGTGTTTGAGAACAGTGAAAGGGAAAAAAATAGCTAAAAAAAGAGACAAGTCAAATGGTTTGAATTCGTAAAACATATTAAGTGTCTTTCAAAGTGTTTTTTAAATGCATACAAGTATATAAACTCCTAATTCTCTGTATTCAGTTTTAGTATTTATTATTATTTGGTATTGTTACACAAAAGAATAAATGATGGGCAAAAAAGTGGTTGTAGGTAATTTAACCTGACCCCTAAAAGAATTACCTGTCTTAGTGTCTTAGGAACCAGCATCCATGGCCACCCGATTTGCCACCTCCAGGTAAATGTTACTCATATGTGACTAAAGATCTGGAGATTGGGGTATTGGAAACATTCTCTATGCAAAATGTGTATTATACTATTATGTACAGACTTCTCTTACTGACCCTCACAAACATCAACATGAGACAACTTTTACACAAAAAGACTTAAGATTTCTTTGGAATGAGAGTAAAAGTCTGAAATTAGATTAAAAGAAGGGGTAAATAGGTAATATTCTTTTATCTTTACGTAATCAGTTTGTTGCAACTAGAATAAAACTTGATTATTTCATGCTAGTTATTTGACTCCTAGTAATCAGAAGCACATGATTTGTTCACCCAAAAAAAAATAAAAAATGATGAGTATGAATTTAAGTCGACACTAGATCCAAACTGCAAATCCAAGCACCCCCTAAGTCTACGTTAATTGGGAGCTCACTAACTTTCTATATGCGTTTCTTACATCCATTTTTCGTATGTTTGATCTTGTCTCTGTTTCTTCTTTTCAGGGCACTAATTTACAGGGTGAGAGGGGAAGTGGAAGTGAAAGAAAACCGTTGTATGAGAACCTTGAGGAGAGATTCCACAAAGTTGGTCACTGTTAGTAATGTAAGCCTCCAAAAACTATTGTTAAGAAGTATTTGCGACATTGTTTTGACATCAATGTCATGTAGGACATATGGATGGGCACTCGGTTGCTATTTATTGATGTAAAGGATGCTTTTGGGCTTCTTGTGAAGCAATTCGTTGGCAACAAGATTACAAATAGAGAAAGAGGGAAGATAGATAGAACACTCAATGATCTTGCAAATCTTGTTCCAATCACAATTCTAATGCTAATTCCTGTAAGCATCTAATACAATCTATTCATGAATTGTAGATTCTTCTTTTAAACCAAAAGTTCATTTTTGTTGGATTTCCTCGCCTTTCTTTTTTTCATTTATACAACTGTTTCCATCTGTGAACAGGTTTCAGCCGTGAGCCGCGCAGCAATGCTAGCAGCAATCAAGAAGTACATGCCATCATTGGTACATTTCGTTAAACACCATCTAGTCCTCCATCCTCTTTAGTTGCTTATTTAACAAGTGTTTAGGATGGGCTGGTAGGGTTAACGCTAACCTTTTTTTCCCCATTTTCAAGTGAATAATTAGTATATAGAAGGGCTAATTACAAATAAGAGGTAACCAACTTTGATATGATATCTGCATCAGGTAACCAATTCATTTTCTGTCACATAAAACCGTGAGGCTCAAAACATTGATATAATAAGATAAATCTTTCTATTTCAAAAAAAAAAAAAACATAGTAACATAATTGGTTTTAAAGTGACATCCACGCGTTATAAAAAATGTCAACCTGGTAAAAAATTACAAACAAGCCACATTATCATTACCCTAAATCGAAAATTCTAAAAGTTTGTTACCCTAAAGCACACTTTTGAAATCTGGTTGGCTTTTCTGGCCTAAAATGGTTGGTTACCTAAATTAGCGATCAAACGAGAGTTAGTTATCTTTTCTATGCACTTAGTACCATATAAATGCAATCTTCCATTTTTCTGAAACAAAAGCAATATAGAATTTTGACTTATGGTTTAAATCTACCAATTATAATTGTTTTCTTCATGATTTTCTTGTTTACATGGGTCCCGACAGATACCTTCTCCATATTCATCTAAACGTCTCAACCTGGTGGAAGCAACTTGAAAAGAACAAAAAGATGGAAGTTGAATCATAGGCTGCTGAAGATCTGGAGTTCGAGCTAGAAGAGAGCTAGTAAAGAAAGGAAGAGAAGATAAAAAGTTTTACAGTGACAATGCCC